>CM036759.1:66688589-67403589 GCA_020796225.1 Arion vulgaris
AGGCATACAAACTACCGCCTGGAAAAACCGTGCAAGGTACTGTGCGATAAAAATTAACATTCCCGGAAGAACTGATTTGGTGATGCCTAACGGAACTGCCAGCCCTGGGAAACCGGGCAGGTTTGATTCAGTCGTAACTAACATCCCCGGAATAACCGGGGCGGGTGATGGCGGCGAGCGCAAAACCCCCAAGTTACGCTGATAGCGCCGACTGAAACGACCCTCTCATTGTTTGTACTCGGTCCCATGCCAGTGCTTTCGAGGTCAATTGCAAATTGCCACGTACCGATACGCGTCTAGAAAAGGCTGAGAATGTTCCTTCTCCGGATCAAACTCAAAAATGAACGGTAAAGCAAGGCCGACATTGTACGGATCAAACAGGAAGTTCGGTCTGAACATTGGCGAAGGCCGATACTTTACAAGGTGTCTTATACGAGTAAGACGCCGTCCGAGGATAAGCTGACAAGCCCCGAGAAATATTTCTCAGTCAGAACGGGCATAAACAGCGTAACTCACTGTCGGCGTAGATCACAAAGCCCAAAAATACGAGCAAAGCTGATCGTACCCTAGGAAAGCTCACCTAGTAAATAAAAGCTGGCTGAAACGAACACCCCACCGAAGGATAAGCAACTGGGCTCCAATAGGTGCTGAAGGCTGGTGCACGTACTTTACGTTTTTGCTGGCGGTTTATATATCACAATAAGAATGATTAAAACAGGCCCAGAACGATCGCAGAAGAAGAAGAAGAAGAACCCTACGACCCGGCGAGCACAAACGTGAGCTCGAGCCGTCACCGTGATCGTATCTAGGACTGTCAGGTACCCGAAAAACAGTAGCGGTCAATCGGCAGGGGCGGCGCTTCATGCGGTCCCCCGTCCGACAAAGTTTCTTTCCTTCAGTTTCATCAGTTTCTGCCTACATTTTGCTTCTGGCTGCACTTGCGTGTAGCTTTTGAGCTTGTGCCGGCGAGACCGATAATGATCCTTCCGCAGGTTCACCTCGACCTTGACGACTTTTACTTTCTCCAAGCGATCGAGTTCGAGCTTCTTCTCGGCCAGCGGTGCCGGCACTTCGTACCAGACCGAGACCAATCCGAGGCCTCACTGAACCGCTCAATCGATAGTAGCGACGGGCGGTGTGTACAAAGGGCAGGGACGTAATCAACGCGAGCTTATGACTCGCGCTTACTGGGAATTCCTCGTTCATGGGGAAGAATTACAAGCCCCAACCCCTACCAAAGGGGAGATTCAACGGGTTCCCAACCCTTTCGGGCCAGGAGGCATCCACGCTGTTTCCCTTTCCCAGTGTAGCGCGTGCGGCCCCGGACATCAAGGGCATCACAGACCTGTTATTGCTAAATCTGTGTGGCTAAACGCCACTCGTCCCTCAAGTTGCGCCGGCGCATCGAGGACCGGCGAACTATTTAATAGGCTAAAAGTCTCGTTCGTTACCCGGGAAATTAACCCAGACAAATCGCTCCACCAACTAAGAACGGCCATGCACCACCACCCACCGAATCAAGAAAGAGCTATCAATCTGTCAATCCTTACAGTGTCCGGACCGGGTGAGTTTTCCCGTGTTGAGTCAAATTAAGCCGCAGGCTCCCTCCTGTGGTGCCCTTCCGTCAATTCCTTTAAGTTTCAGCTTTGCAACCATACTTCCCGGAACAAACACTTTGGTTTCCCGGGCTCCCCGAAGTCATCGAAGCAACTCCTGCGGATCGCTAGTCGGCATCGTTTATGGTCAGAACTACGACGGTATCTTCTTCTTCTTCTTCGATCGTTCTAGGCCTGTTTTAATCATTCTCTTTTGTGATATATAAACAGCCAAACGTCCGAACGTATGTACGTGCCAGCCTTCGCACCTATTGGAGCCCAGTTGCTTATCCTTCGGTGGGTGTTCGTTTTCAGCCGCTTTGATTTATAGGGGGAGCTTTTCCCAGTTCGATCAGCTTTGCCGTATTTTGGGCTTTGTGATCTACGCCGGGACAGTGAGTTACGCTGTTATGCCCGTTCTGACTGAGAGATATTTCTCGGGCTTGGCTTATCCTCGGACGGCGTCTTACTCGTATAAGACACCGTGTAAAGTATCGGCCTTCGCCAATGTTCAGACCGGACTTCCTGTCAGGCCCTCATTGTCGGCCTTGCTTTCCCGGGCCTTTTGAGTCTGACCCGGGGAGAAAAAATTTTCTCACCCTTTTTCTAAAACGCGCATTGGTACGTGGCAATTTGCAATTAACGTAAAAAGCACTGGCATGGGGCCAGTACAAACAATGTAGAGGTCGTTTCAGTCGGCGCTATAAAGCGTAACTGGGGTTTTTGCGCTCGCCGCCATCCCCCCCCAGTTATTCCCGGGGGATTTTAAAATTTTGATTTAAACCGAACATTGCCCGGTTCCCCCTTTTTTGGTTTGGGCCCCGGGGGGAATCCCCAACCTCAGTTTTTCCCGGGGATGTTTATTTTTAGTCTTTTAAGTACCTTCCCGGTTTTTCCCCCGGGGCCCGGGAAATTTTCGTTATGCACTAAACGCAACTTGTTCTTTTGCGCTCGGCAAACCCCCAGTACAATGTCCACCGGGCCCTACCAATGCAAAGGTCAGCTGCAATCTTCTCCCCCACCAACAGAGGGTAGACTTTTTATTCGTTACGGTCCTGTCTTATTTATTCTTGCCGACGTGCTGGCAATGTTTGCCCCCTCCTCAGGGCTTCGAGCTTCGCCCGACGTGGGCATACGTTTGGTTCTGGATGCACCCCCATCCATGTCGGAGTCTTTCGTTTTTTTCTTTGCTTTCCCGGGACTTGGGCAATATCTTGTTGGACACCCGGCCCGGGAGAATTGTGCTTTTGGGTTTATTATCTTTATCTTTTTCCCCAAATTGCCTCTACCACTCCAGTATTTTCCCTCTCCCCGATCCCTCCCCCTTTGAGCCAGAACCGGGAGTCTTTTTCCCAGGGTCACCGCGTGGGGGGTTGGGGCAGGGTTTTGGGAAACCCCCCTCGCCCCTGGCTCATTTACCCCATGACCTCATGAGCCTTTTGTCATCTATTTGAACCTCCCCCATTTAATGACCATTCCCCCGGTTTCACCGTGAGACAGTTGAACGGGGGCACCCAAAAAACCCAATCTTTGAGACAAGCATATGACTACTGGCAGGATAAACCCCAAAATGCTGTCATGGACAAAGGACCGGACCGACAATCTCGGGGAAAGGAGACAGCGCTCGGGCAGAGCGGATCCCGACGTCCCCGGCGAAATGCGAAATTAAAGCGAAACGACCGAGCGCTCGCCCCCACAGTTTTGCCGGCAAGACTCGCCCCCAAAAAAAACGACCCCCGTTATACCTGCGGACCCACAAGCTCGTTCCCAAAGGCCGGGCCTTTTAACGAGACCACCGTCGAGCGTTTTTTAAGACTGACTGCATCACACCGCGACCGAGAAACTCCGAAAACGGACACCACACCCACCAATAAGACCGCGCGCGGCGGCAAAGCGAGTCTTAAAAACCAACGCTACCTTGCCCCTTTTTCCCTGGGGGGCCCCGTTGGGTGAAAAAGCGAGGAGGCACGCGCAGCCGGGGGAAAATTATGCAAATTGGTTATCGACACGGGGGAACCGCTTCGCTGACTGGCTCGCCCGTCCGGTTTTTTTTTAAAAAGGGGGGAGGCACAGTTTGCAGGGCACAACCCGGGTGGGCGGTATCTGATCGTCTTCGCGCCTCTGACTTTCGTTCTTGATTAATGAAAACATTCTTGACAAATGCTTTCGAAATGGCTCTCTTGCGGCGACCCCGAATTTCCCTCTAACGCCGCAATCCCAAAATCCCCCGTTTGCCCCTGTTAATAAATTACCTCCAGTTCGAAAACCAACAAAATAGAACCGAGGTCCTATTCCATTTTTCCCATGCACCATTATTCAGGCAGCTGAGGCCTGCTTTGAACCTCTAATTTTTTTTAAAGTAAACGCGCCCCGGGCCCCCCGGGACGCTCGGGGAAGGCCCCACGGGGGAAAAGGGCCCGGGGAAAGGTAGGGCAGGAGACAACCCGGGGGGTGAACCGGCGCAGGGCCCAACCGCCCGCCTGCGCCCCCCGATCAACTACGAGCCAACCCGCAACAACTTTATTATACCCCTTTGGGCTGGGAAATTTCCGCGGCTGCTGGGAACCGGGCCCCCCAATAGATCCTCGTTAAAAAGGGGTTTAAAATTACTCATTCCCAAATTTCGGGGCCTCGAAAGGTCCCGTATTTTATTTTTTGTCCCCTACCTCCCGTGCCGGGAGTGGGTAAGTTGCGCGCCTGCTGCCTTCCTTGGATGTGGTAGCCGTTTCTTCCCCCCTCTCCCGGGGAAACGAACCTGATTCCCCCTTACCCGTTACAAACATGGTAGGCGTATCACCATCGACATTTGATAGGGCAGACATTTGAAAAAATGCGTCGCCCAAAAATTTTTAGGCCCTGCGATCAGCACAAAGTTATCCAAAAGTCACCAGTGGGACGCCGCACCCCGGGGGGTAACGGCGATTGGTTTTTAACTAATAAAACGCTCTTTCCCCGAGGGGCGGGCTTGGTAAGCTTATTAGCTCTAGAATTGCCACAAATTATCCAAAGTAAAGGGTCTTCATCTATTGAACCTCGACTGATTTAATGAGCCATTCCGGGTTTTACCGTGAAACAGGGGAACTTAGACATGCATGGCTTAAACTTTTAGACAAAGCCAAAGACTACTGGCGGATAACCAGATAGCTGTCATGGACGAAAACCGGACCGACTGCTCGGGGTAGGGGGACAGGGTCTGTGCAGAGCGGATCCCGAAAGTCCCCGGCGAAAATGCGAAATTTAAACGAAACGGCCGAGCGCTCGCTTTACGGTTTTGCCCAAGACTCGCGCCTCGCCAAGCAAAAAACGACACCATGTTACTACCTGCGGACCCACAAGCTCGTTGCGACCGGGCCTTTTAACGGACCACCGTCGAGCGTTGATACAGACTGACTGCATCACACCGCGACCGAGAAACTCCGATGTACGGACCACACACCACCAATAAGACCGCGCTGGCGCGAGCAAGCGAGTCTTAATAACGAACGCTACCTTGTCCACTTGTGCTCGGAGCCCCGTTCGTAGAAAAGCAGGGCGCATGCCAAGCGATTCAGAACTATGCACGCAATTGGTTATCGACACTGAGGAACCGCGTTCGCTGACTGGCTCGCCCGTCCGGTTATTTTCAAACGAGGCACAGTTTGCAGACGCACAACCCAGATATCAATATATTCCGGTGGATTAACGTTCGCGCGTTGTTGGTTCTTCGCTATGTAAAATGAATATTTCTGGACTTTGCCATTTTTTCGGTTTTACGGGCGTTGTCCCCACCGTAGCTCGACGTTGCAGGTAAGTTGTATTTGAAATTTGCTTTTTATTTACTAATGCTAGTCACGGTATTCAAATTTTTATCCGGTTAACGGTTCGGACTTTTGCTCGGGTACGAAACGGAGTAAAACCCATTTTAAAACAAACAAATATTTTCATAGAATGGGTTCTATTCTCTTTGATAAGTGAAAACAAAGCCTCCGTTGTGCCGCATCTTTTAATAAACAGTTGGTTTCAGGCTGGCCAATAGCACTGGTTTAATCTGCTTTAAAAAAATTAAAAAAACGTCCACTACGTGAAAAGTAAATGCAATGCCCTGGCAACCTGAAATCCAAGCGTACTGATTTCTAATATAAAGTGTCGATTCGATTCAGACGATAGTTCAGAAATTTATGTTCACATTTCATAAACATGCCAACAACTTTTCAAAAAGAAAGTTGAAGAAGAAGAAAGAGGAAAGAAGAGAGGAAGAGAAGAAAGAAGAGGAATTTACGTAAGTAAATGCAATGCTAGTTTGTTTTCAACACCGGCGACGCTGTGTCTGTGTTCTAAATAACAAGCGTGCTCACCCGTGGTAATCACCACGTGAGTTATAACTTTCAATGGTTGCTTACGCTTGTTGATTAAATGCTTTGAACATCCATTATGGTGTTGGAAAAACATAACGCCAGCGCGTGGATATTGCCTACGTAAATTATCAATATCTGTCTTCCGCAATCTATCGACGAACAATGGCTTCGGATTAATGAGCATTATTGGCGACACAATACTGCTACAGCCGCTCCTCCCCTAAATATGTGTCTGTTTATTATTGTCTACTTCTTCTTCTGCTGCTGCAAGCAATCCATGATTCCTTGAACCACAAGTTTTCCGATAACCTCTTTTATGATTTCTAATGAAATCATGGTATAGTTGCCATTAAAAATAAGTTTAGGTTCAGTGATCACTCCCAATTTAGCATTTCACATCTCCATAAACAATCAGCAACAGAAAAGTCAGTTATAACCTAACGATTGCAACTATATTGGTTTGTTGCCTTTCTATCTTCCAAATTTCATACAGCCTACACCACACGCACACACCGACCGCAGGGGGCAGAAATCGTATGTACAGTAAATATTATTGATCAATTTTTATTTTGGACATATTTTTTTACCATGATTTGCTGACTAGAAAAATATTAGTGGGAGAGGGCCGGTTTGATCGCAGCACATTAGCTGATAGTAGTTATTAAGAGTAGTTTGCGGACAATAACCTAACTGTGGAAGAAACCCCCTTTTTACAGTTTATCAACTAATTTGATATTTGTGGTTAGCTTTGAAATCAACAATTGTACGGTACCAAATTCTAATTATTTATAATATAATTGTCAAAGACTATATTAAATAATTTTAAAAAAAAAAAAAAAAAAAATCAGTCTATGCATATTTTTGAAAAAAAAAAAATAAAGTCTGTGTGTATATTTTCACTTGTATTGGAAACTGGCCTTCTTCTGGGTACACTTCCCGTGTTGGTCGATTGAGAGGCGCTAGCCGTAAGATGTAGTGTTAAATATACTACGATTTAGGAGATAGAAAAAAATATATATACCAAAATGTTTCAGCGTTTGTGGTGTTCTCTTTTTTCTGTACACTTACTTACTTTGTTGTAGAAAACGAAAATGTTTTGATAATAGTAAGAGAGTCTAGTCTATAACAGCAACACAAACCGTGGGTCACCGAGCGCATTTTACCCATTCCAACTTGTTATTATGCTGTTTATTTGTTTGCTCGGGGCCGGAGTCGAACCTGCGCGGTCGGTTGCCGAAGGACGAGACGGGACGATGAGGACGACGCCGCCGCCGAGGACGACGCCGCCGCCGAGGACGACAACACCGAGGACGACGTCTCCGCCGAGGACGACGTCTCCGCCGAGGACTAAGACGACGACGACACCACCGTGTTTGGTGACGACGACGTTTGTTTGGTGACAAATTTTGTAAATGTGGGTGGTTGGACTCAGCAGCTCGGACCAAATCGGAGATCTTTGTCGTCTGGTGTGCAGACAAGTCTCCTGGTCCAAGGCTGAGTCTCAACAGGTTATAGTGAGGTGGCTGCTCTACTGCGCTTAAGGCACCCGACCGAGAACTAAGTCGTCTACAAATGATTTCACCTCCACGCCGCATGGAGTGCGATCTGGACAGTCCCCGCCGCTTACTGATCGACGGCGGCAGAACCTCTTTCTGTGGCTCGTGACCGGTCATTTCAGACGTAATCCAGTTAAACCATATATCGATGCCTCCCGACGATGGTGCAAAATATCGTCGTCACACATCTCCAGGCGGTTTACTGACAAGCGTTCAATATAATCCTCAGATGATACAGCCTCGCACTACAACTACAAACCATCGTCAGCGCATGACAATGTCAGACCGCCGGTTATCTGTGCTGAACCAGTTACTGTGCTGCGCTCCATGCTCGGTAAGTGCATTAACCTATCTCGGCGATCCAAGCCAGCTCACGTTCCCTATTGGTGGGTGACAATCCAACGCTTGGCAGATTCTGGCCCCTTCAATGGTGGAAGGAAGCCGACATCAGAGAAGGGATCAAAACCGGCTGCCATCGCTATGACGCCTTGCGAAAACACCACAAGCCAGTTCATCCCTCAATGATGGCACCGGCACCTCTGGCCAAGCTCTTAGTCAAGATCGATGGAAATGCGCTGGATTGTGTTCGTGCTGAAAATCCAAATCGGCGGCACATGCCGCCATCTACGCGGGGTTTGCGTCCCTCAGCTGGAAGCTCACTCATCCGGAACCGCCGCCATTAAAGCGCGATGAATCATTGCCGCTACGATCAAACTCCGCGCCTGACCGCATCTTCAGGGCGGATCAAGCGATGACAGGCGCCTGGTTGCGCTTCCAAGCGAGGCTTACCCACTCTACTAGCCCGAATAGTAAGCAGTGCATGGTGATATTTCAATTGCTTGCACTCCCTCTCTTCACACCTTACAACAGCCTCTATTCCCAAGTCAGGACTAAGTCAAACAGGTCTTGCTACATGGTTCTACTGCAAGCCCATTCACATGAAAACGTTCGCTAGATAATCCAGACTAAGGACAGTGTGAATCTCAATTCATCCATTCATGCACTCACTAATTAGATGACGAGGCGTTTATTCTCAAGAAGTCATGATTACTCCCATGGTTTACCGCGCGCCGTTAAATTATGACCAGAACAAGAGGCACTGGGCTGAAATCGCATTGCATCTTTTGGTGACAGCCGTCGCGATCTTTGTTTCTAAGTCAGACAGTCGGTTCCTGGTCGTGCCAGTTCTGGTTGCTTCTGGCTGGTTGCCATGGTGCAGACCACCCCGACACCATCGGGGAGCGCCTTGCCTGTTGGTGATCGCAGGAAGAGTTGCAACCGTTCGACTCAAGCCAGCCACCAAACTAAGCGACGACCTCATGTAGGCCATCCAGATCCGCTTCTTGCCCGACCAGCTGACCGGCCTCAGATGATCTTTTCCCAGTTGGATCAATTGCAGCTTGCCTGTTATTATCGACCGAACAACGTGCACCTCAGAACCTGCGCGGATATTGGGTACGGCCTGGCGCAAATTCACACGTGTCAGTGCAGAGTTTTAAGGAGCCGATGATTTCCTGGTTTGCAGGCGCGTTGCCGCGAACCGCAGTCCCTATCTCCAGAACAGCCAGTTCCCAGGGATGTGTCACCACGAAAGAGAACTCTTCAGGCTGCCGACGTCCACCACTTCAATTGTTGCATGGCCAGGACCAATCAGCCATTGGTTTGCTGAATCAACCAAGTTCCCTTTGATAAACATTGATAATTATCGTTGTGAACCAGACAAATTACCCCGGAGACAGGGCAGGAGTTTCTCTCTTCGGACAAGCCAGCCATGTTCAACTCTGTGCATGGACCCTTCTCACTTCAGTCTTGGGGTTCTCATTGAATATTTTCTCTACCAAGATCCTACAGGGCGGCGCTCACCAAGGATGCTCCCCAAACCTGCACTCCACCGACAGCCTCTGCTCGTCTGGCCTCATTCTCAATTGCATCAGTGCAGACAACCAGTATGAGTCCAACATCATTCCATCATTTCAGGGCTGGTTGATTCGGCGGTGGGTTGTTACACTCCTTAGCGGTTCAAGCTTCCATGGCCACCGTCACGCGTACACATAACCAACACCTTTTATGGTGTCTGATGATATCTTGATTGGCACCTTAACCGGGCGTTTGGTTCATCCCACAACGCGGATTCTGCCTTACCAAGTGGCCCGCCAGCACACGCATTCGACAACGTTGGCTCCAGTTCAGGCAGGCCTTATGACTTCTTCTTTACGGATTGAGAATAGGTTAGTCGTTTCATTACAGACCTCTAATCATTCTTTGCCGGATAAAACTGCGATGAGCTTAATATCTGAAACTTGGAGGAACCAGCTACTAGATGATTAGTTAATCTTCCTTTACCTGCCAAGTTTGACGATCGATTTACCACGTCAGTCTTCTGAGCCTCCCACCAGGTTCCTCAGCCCCACCGTTCCTCAGGCATGTTCACCTCTTTGATTGCGTGCACTCTTGCTCCACCCTGACCAGCTGGTGGGATGTGCAGTGGTGCCACCCACACCTGGTGCTCCTACAGTGAGAGGACCCACTGTGACCTCTCAGCTCTCAACACCTGCCTTTGGGTTTCCTTTGACAATGACTCACTCTGTGAAATATAGTCCATGTTTGAGACAGGATCGGGTGGAATGCCGACAGACTTGCCCTACTTCTTTGGCTTTGCAGCCATATGACTGCGCCTGTCGCGGGTAAGGCAGTCGGAAGACACGGTTGCCAGTCTCTGATCGAACTCACCCAGCGGAGAAGGTGCCTCGGCTCGCAGCGGTTCCTCGGTCTGAGGCGGTTCGCCAGGGGAAGGCTGGTAGGGACGCGGGCGCCCCACCTACAACCCTCCCGGCATGTCGCGCTCGACCACCGTGGTTGTGGCTGCCGCGGAAGGCGCCACCGGCAGGTCGGCTCGGCACGCGGTCGGTTCCCAGGGATCCGGAGCCGCGACCTTTCCCGGACCGCGCGCCGCGCTGGTGCTGGACCGACTTTGCGGATCCGCCCGTTTACATCTGAGCGGTTCCATATGCCAGACTCTCTCTTCAAAGTTTACTCAACTTTCCCTCACGGTACTTGTCCGCTATCGGACTCGTGCAAGTATTTAGCCTTAGATGGAGTTACCACCCGCTTTGGGCTGCATTCCCAAACAACCCGACTCCGAGACGCTCGCGGCCGCACAGAAGGCACCTGCGAAGGTACTGCCATCGGGTGACCCAAATCAGGAGGACTCAGCGCCCTCTGCATGCAGCTGGTGGCGTCCACCAGTTCATCAGCGTGACGCACAGGGGTTGGTGCTGGACTCTTCCCGCTTCTCCGCGCCGTTGGGGAAATTCCTTGTTAGTTTCATATCGCTTAGTTATATGCTTAAATTCAGCGGGTAATCTCGTCAGTCTGGGGTCGGAGTATTATGTGTTTTTAAACTTCTTGCTTTCCGTCACTCTTTGCCGTACACGCTGGCATACGGTATATACCGCCAACCCACTTGGCTGCCGACGAGCTCGATGTTTAATCAATCCGAGTCCTGCCGGACGGCGGCAGCGGCGACGACAGTATTACGGTAAGAGGAAGGATCCGCTGATAAACAGGTGCCTCGGTGGACGACCACAGGACAGACGCGGCGCATTGTGCGCCAAGGCCTGGGGATCTGGGCGATCCGCGGCCAACGCGCTTCCATGGCCCCGAAACAGCAAAGCAGGCAATGATGCTGACTAGAATTTCATTGTTCCCGCGCACTGATCCAGAGTTACTAGCCCAGGCAAAGGCGGTGCCCAGGCTGTGGCCTCAGACGGGCGGCGGCTGGACGATTGGCAGGCGCCATATGCGTTCCAAGATGTCGATGTCAGTATGTTCTTGCAGTTCACGTGGTTCGCAGCTGGCTAAAACTCTTTAATCGACGCGGCGACCGGTGATCACCATACTAAAGTTATCCATTTGGCAGTTTTTCTTTTGTTTTTCCCCCCATCCCCTGCTGACTTTTGGGGGCAGGAAGAGAAGAACAAAAATTCTCTCACGAACAATTTGCGATAATAACGGAAGAGTTGGACGACGGACAGAGAAGGCTGAGGCGGGAAGGCTCATCGCTGGACTTCCATACAAACTCTGGCCTCCGGGAGGGTATATCGCGCTATTTGGGCAAAATGGCGCCCGAACCTCAACGACATATCCTTCAGCGGCATTAAGTGGACATTGCTCAGGAAGCTGGGACGGCTGCTCATGCTCTGAGGACTTGGCGGAGCCTCAGGCAATCACGCAGCTCTTTGAACCCTACGACCCGGCGAGCACAAAACGTGGCTCAGTATCACCGTGTGAATCATGCTCTACGGACCTCAGGGTGCCGAAAAACAGTAGCGGTCAATCGGCAGGGGCGGCGCTTCATGCGGTCCCCCGTCCGACAAAGTTTCTTTCAGCCTTCAGTTTCATCGGTTCACTACATTTGTGTTCTGCTGCGCTTGCGTGGCAACGCGGCTTGTGCCGGCGAGACCGATAATGATCCTTCCGCAGGTTCCTACGGAAACCTTGTTACGACTTTTTGCTCTCCCAGCGATCAGGTTCAGAGCTTCTTCTCGTCCGGTGCCGGCACTTTCGTACCAGACCGAGACCAATCCGGGGCCTCTGGACGCTCAAATCAGTATTAAACTGACCAGTCAATGCCTGAGGCAGGACGTAATCAGCACTTGAGCTTATGACTCGCGCTTACTAGGAATTCATATTATGGGAAAATTACAAGCCCATTCTGCTTTGAAGGAGATTCAGCAGAGGTTTCGCTTCATGCTGACCGAGGCATCCATGATTCATTGATGCCGGCACGCGGTGACTGGGCCATCAGGCATCGAACCTATTGTGCTCAATCTCGTGTGGCTAAACGCCACTCGTCCCTCTAAGTTTTGCCGGCGCATCGAGGACGCGAACTATTTAATAGGCTAGAGTCTCGTTCGTTATCGGAATTGTGAGACAAAATCGCTCCTGCGCTTCGGGCATTATGCACCACCACCGATCAAGAAAGGCTGTCGTCTGCTAAATCTTAGTGTGGGACCGGTGGTTTCCATTCATGAGTCAAGTTAAAGCTACAGGCTCCACTCCTAGTGGTGCCCTTCCGTCAATTCCTTTAAGTTTCAGCTTTGCAACCATACTTCCCCGGAACCCGACACTTTGGTTTCCACGTTTGCCACCAGTCGTCGAAGCAACTCCTGCGGATCGCTAGTCGGCATCGTTTATGGTCAGAACTACGGCGGTATCTGATCGTCTTCGCGCCTCTGACTTTCGTTCTTGATTAATGAAAACGATATTCTTGACAATCTCTTTTGCGTCTCAAAAGCAAATCTTGCGGCGATCCAATTTCTTTCTAACGCCGCAATGCGAATGCCCCCGTTTGTCCCTGTTATTAATCATTATCGGTTCAAGTAATAAAATGAGACGGTCTATTAATTATTCCATGCCGATATTGGCGTGGCTGGGCCTGGCACGATATCTAATTTTTCAAAAGTAAACGCGCCAGCCGCCGGGACACTCATTGAAGGCACCACGGAGAAACCAGCAGACGGTGGAGCAGGAGACAACGGAGCGGTAGACCCAGCGCAGGCCGATGCCCGCCACGCCTGAGGTCAACTCTGAAGCTTTAACAACAAAACGCCATGTACGCTATTGGAGCTGGAATTACGCGTACTGCTGGCACCAGACTGCGCCTCAATGATCCTCAATTAAAAGGGTTTAAAGTGTCATCATTCATTACCAGGGCTCAAGTCCATGTTGATATACCAAATCACTACCTCCCCGTGCAGGGTGAGGTGGTGCGCCTGCTGCCTTCCTTGGATGTAGTATGTTTATCATGCTCTCTCGGATCTGAACCTGGTTCCCATACCGATCTCAAACCACTGTGCGACATGTCATGTATCAAGCATTTGATGGTTGAACATTTTGAAAGAATGCGTCGCTTTAACGCATAAGGACCGCTGATCGGCCTGAGTTATCCAGAATCACTGAACGGACGCCGCACCACGAATGGCAGATGGTTTGAACTTAATAGCGCTCACTCAAAGTTCTGGAGCTTGGTAAGCGTATTATGGCTCCAGAGTGCGTTGTCAAAGTAGGATCATGTCATCTGTTAGACCTCGATGATTAATGAATATGCTTGGTTTCTTGGCCGATAATTATGAACTTAGACATGCATGAAAACCAATCTTTGGAACAAACATAGCGACTACTGGGGATCAACCTTCAGATAGCTGTCATGGACGAGACCGGACCGACAATGCTCGGGAGTGAGGAGACGCTCTGTGCAGAGCGGATCCCGACGTCCCCGGCGAAAATGCGAAGTGAAGCGAAACGACCGAGCGCTCGCCCACAGTTTGCGGCCAAGACTCGCCTCGCGGCAAAAAACAGCCACCATGTTTGCGGGACCCCAAGCTCGTTGCGGGGCCAGGCGCTTAACGAGACCACCGTCGACATTCCGTGCCAGACGGCTGCATCACCGCGACCGAGAAACTCCGATATGCGGACACACACACACCACCGTGACCGCGCCCGCGGCAGCGGCAGTCTTCATCAGCGAACATACCTTATCCGCTTGTTCGCCTGATTGTTTCAATGAAAAGCGGTACGCCGCAGCCGTTAAAATGCGCGATTGGTTACATCGGCATGGGAACCGTTATTATTAGCTCGCCCGATCAGTTATTTTCAAAACGGGAGGCACAGTTTGCAGACACTAGCAGATATAGTATGTTCCGGGAGTGGATTAACATTCGCGTTGTTGTTCTTTATTCTGCAAAATGAATATTCTGGACTTTGCCATTTTTTCGGTTTTACGGGCGTTATCCCCCACCGTAGCTCGACCTTGGGTAGGAGCTAGAGTTATGAAATTTGGAAATTTGGCTGTTTCAATGATCACACACGGCAGTATTAAATTTTTTATCGGTTAACGGTTCGGATGTTTGCTCAGTGCAAGCGGGTAAGCCATTTTTGAAACAAATACCCGTCATTTCATAGAATACGGATTATATTATATTTGATAAATGAAAACAAGCCTCCATTGCATCTTTTAAATGAAACAGTTGGGTTTGTGACCAAAGCTAATGACACTGTCGTTTATTAGCGCAAAAGACTAAAAAAACGTCCACTACGTAAGTAAATGCAATGCCTGGCAACCTGGAAATCAAACCTTTTTGTGATTTCTAATATAAAAAATTAATAGTTCAAGTTCAGACGATAGTTCAGAAATTTGTGTTCACATTTCACATAAACACAACCAACAACTTTTCAAAAAGAAAAGAAAGTTAGAAGAAGAAGAAAGAAGAGGAAGAAGAAGAAGAAGGAGGAAGAGAAGAAGAAGAGGAATTTACGTCAATAAGTAAATGCTGGTTTGTTTTCAACGCGGCGGTACTGTGTCTGTGTTTACATTTCTAAACTAACAAGCGTGCTTACACGTGGTAATCACCACGTGGGTTATAACGTGGTCAGCGCCATTAGTTTAAGTATAAGCCTGGACATCGCGTCGCCGGTGTTGGAAAAGAAGAAAACAAGCAACGCAGCGCATTGGATGTACTGCGTGGTGACCTGATACTAATATTCGCAAATCTATTGAGAACACGCGTAAGAAAACACGGATTGACGAGCACAATTGTGTGACAGCCGCTGGTACTCTACTCTGCAATAATAAATGACATTTATTGTCTACTTCTTCTTCTGCTGCTACAAACGTCCATGATTACCAGACCTCTGATTTTCGACCGGCCTCGATTTCTGGTAAGTGCATTCAATTTACATTAAAAAATAATAATTCAAGTTCAGTCGATCGCTAAATTTGTGTTCACATCTCCGCAAACACAATCAGCAACTCAGAAGAAAAAGAATAAGTTGTAGCCTACGGTTGCAACAGCTATTGGTTGTTTGCCTTTCTATCTTCCAAATTCCATGGCCTACTGCCTTTATGCCACAATGCAGGGGAGCAGAAATCTAATATACCCAGTAAAATAATGCGATCGTTACACATTTGGACATGAGCACACATGGTACATACATTGAAAGAAAAATATTAATTAGGAGAGGGCCGGTTTGATCAGCACATGTGATGATGGTGATTCAATAAGAGTAGTGGGGACAATAATACTAACTGTTATTCTAGATTTCGCCAACTAGAAATTTGATATTGTAGTTAAAACTTAAAGTCAAGCAAATTGTACAGGTACCGAAATTCACAATTATTTATAATAAGACCTGTTAAGACATGTTAAATGTTTAAAAAAAAAAAAAATCTGATCTGTGTGTACTTTATGCGAAAAAAAAATGATGATCGTGTATACTTTTTATGCTGACGGGCCTTCTGGGTACACTTTCAGCAGGTGGTCAAGTTCAGGCACTGTATGGATGTAGTATTAAATATACTGTTTGAGGCTGAAAAAAAATATATATAAAGTATTTTAGCGGACCAATTTCTTTCTCTTTTTTTTTCTGTACACTTCTACTTTATTGAAAGCAATCATTTCAATAATGACAGAAGTCTCAATCCTCATGCTAAACCGTGGGTCACCAGGCGCATTTTTACCCATTCAACGTGACCATGCCTTTGTTTGCTCGGGGCAGGAGTCGAACCTGCGCGGTCGGTTGCCGAAGGACGAGACGGGACGATGAGGACATGCCGCGAGGACGACGCCGCCGCCGGACGACAACACCGAGCGGACGTCTCGCCGAGGACGACGTCTCCATGGGCTGAGCGGCGGCGACACCACGTGTTTGGTGACGAAAGCGTGTTGTTATTGGTGGCATTGTAAATGTGGGTGGTTGGACTCAGCAGCTCGGACCGGAAATCGGAGATGTTGTTCGTCTGGTGTGCGAACAAATCTCCTGGTCAGAGCTGAGTCTCAACAAGTTCGCCAGTCGGGGTGGCTGCTCATGGCAGCACCGACCAGAAGACTAAGTCGTCTACAAATGATTTCACCTCCACGCCGCGGGTGAATATCAGACAGGTCGCCGCTGATCGGCGGTGGCAGAATTTCTGTGGCTCGACCAGGTCGGGCTGGAGCGTAAACTCCCAGGTCCCGACCATGCGATCCTCGGCACGTGATGCTAGAATATCGTCGCATATCGGGCGGGTTCGACAGGCGTTCAGCCATAATCCCTCAGATGGTAGCCTCGCATTGGCTTATCAAACCGGCGTGAACCAAATGTCTGAACCTGCGGTTCCTCTCGTACTGAGCGGATTACCGCCAGCAACGACTTGTATCAGTGAGTAAAACTAACCTGTCTCGACGATTTCGACCAACTCCGTTCCTATTGGTGGTGTTCAATCCAACGCTTGGCGATTCTGCTTCAATGAATGGAAGAAGTGACATCGAAGGATCAAAAGCAACATGCTTCATATGGTGCTGTGCCTGCAGCCAGTTATCCCTAGTCTTTTCAAATCATGGCTCTTAAATTAAGGATCGATAGGCCACGCTTTCACGGTCTGTATTCGTGCAAAATCAAAATCAAGCGGAAAGCTTTAACCTTTTGCTCTACGCGAGGGTTGCGTCCTCGCTAAACTCGCGCCAGGCTACCGATGCGCGCGATAGATGTACACCGATCAAACTCCCCGCCTGACACTGTCTTCAGGCTGGATCCGCGGCCGACGACGAGCTTGGTTGCCATAACTCCGAAGCGAGGGGCTTGCGCCCGCTCCATGTTGAATAGTAAACGATAGTAATTGACATTTTCAATTGCGGCACTCCCCCTATCTTTCACCCTTCATGTCTTTACAAAGATCGGATAGTCAGCTCAACGAGTCTTCTTTCCCTTCGTTCCACCAAGTGTTCCACCAATGTGATTTTGCTACGAATAGCTGAATGGGAGGATTCGAGTGGGGTCTCGTCATCATTCATGCGTCATCAATTGAATACCGACAGAGAGGCGAAAATTTATTACATCAGAAGATCTTGTGATTATCATGATTTTACACCGCTGGTTGATTTTCTGCTTTGACGTTCGAACGCTGGGCGAAAAATCATTGCAAAATCTTTCCGGGTGACTGAGCGGCGAAGCATGCGTCTTTGGCTCAATTATTTGACAGATCAGTTCACCTACTGAAGGTCGCCGCGATTCAGTTCTTTATTCAGATTACCAAATGGCGCGCGGATGGCTTCCAGGGGAGGCTGCTACTGTGGAGCCAATTCCACGGAAGGTTCCACGGGCACCACAGGCTAGGCTCAGAAGCCGAGCCACTCCGCGCCGCGGCAGCTAACTCTCGCCAGCTCCAGACCCATCGGGATCCAGCTGGCCACCCCGAAGCTGACTGGGCTGACCTCAGGCGATCACGCTGCAGGGCCACGGATCCGCGTTTGCCGCCGACCGCCTACGATGTTCTATCGACTAGAGGCTGTGCACCTCGAGGACCTGCTGCGGATATGGAGCTGGCCTGGCACGAAGTCCACATCTCGTGGGTTTCAAAGGCCTTAGGAGAAGGCACGGACACCGCAAAGGCGCAGTGCTACAGAATGCAGGTCCTATCTCCACGGGCAATGATTGGATGGCTCTGCGAAAGAGAACTCTTCCCGGGGCTTCCTTGATTCCCCACTTCGTTTGCGGTGCCGCACGTAGCCCCAGAGGACCAATCTCCGTGGTCGGTTCAGAATTCATAACCCGATTCACCTCGATAGGCTGCGGGCTGACTCTAATTTATCATTCAGCCAGGCAGACAGGTGCCCCGGGGTCAGAACGGAGTTTTCCTATCTCTTAGGACCGACTGACCCATGTTCAACTCTCTTCCATGGAACCCTTCTCCTTCGTCTTCCAGAAAGTTCTCGGTTTGATCATGCCCTACAGATCCACCAGGTTTCCACGGATGCTCACCAGGCTGCATCACCCCGACGGCCCTCCTGCTCATTCTCTTTCAGTTCTCGATTTGCATCGATTGCCGAGACGGCCCGAGTCGACGTCTAACATCCATTTCAGGGCTCTTAGTTGATTCGGCGAAGTAGTTGTTCACACCTCGCCAGGTTCCGACTTCCATGGCCACCGTCCTGCTGTCTATATCAACCAACACCTTTTATGGTGTCTGATGAGCGTCAGCGTTTGGCACCTTAACCGGGCGTTTGGTTCATCGCCGTTCTGCTTAGTGGCCCTTGGCGCGCGCATTGACGAACGCCCGGCTCCAGTTCAGGCAGGCCGGACTTACCATTTAAAGTTTGAGAATAGGTTGAGGTCGTTTCTGCGTCCCCACCCAGACCTCGTGGTCCCGCTTTACCGGATAAAACTGCAGATCGTGCCAGCTATCCTGAGGAAGCTTCGGAGGGAACCAGCTACTAGATGGACGATTAGTCTTTCTTGCCCCTACTTTGGGTTTGGCATTGATCGGTTGCATCAGTCTTTGACCTCACCAGAGTTTCCTCTGCGGCTTCGTTCTCGACGCATGGTTACCATCTTTCGTTCCCAGCGTGCACGCTCTTGCTCCCGCCCACTGACAGCGCAGACGGGACGGGCCGGTGGTGCGCCACCCCCACACAGATTGCTCTACAGTGAGGAGGATCCTGGGCCATATGAACAGCCCTCGCTTTCCTGCGCCTTTGGGTTTCGTACGACCCAATGACTCTCGCGCGCATGTTAGACTCATGGTCCGTGTTTCAAGACGGGTCGGGTGGAATGCCGACAGACTTGCCTGCTTCCACGGCTTTACGACTTCCGGCCAGCCCCGCGCGTGGGCAGGCAGTCAGGAAGACGGTGCCCAGTCTCCCAGTCAGACTCACCAGGAGAAGATGGCCTCGGCTCGGCAGTTACCTCCAGTCTGGGGCAGTTCATCAGGAAGGCTGGTGAGACGCGAGGCACCCCACCTCTAGCCCTCCCGGCATGTACCGCTCGACCACCAAGCCAGACATTGGCTTTCTGCCCCTTGGAAAGTGCGCGGCGGTCGGCTCAGCACCGCAGTCGGTTCCAGGGATCCCAGGCTGCGGCTGCTGGACCGCGCGCCGCTGGTCCGCGGACCGACTTTGCGGATCCACCCGTTTACCTCTGGGCGGTTTCACGTACTCTTGAACTCTCTCTTCAAAGTTCTTTTCAACTTTCCCTCACGGTACTTGTCCGCTATCGAATGTGCAAATGTTAGCCTTAGATGGGTTACCACCCGCTTTGGGCTGCATTTGTGACGACTCCTGAGACGCTCGCGGCCGCACAGAGAGGCACCTGCAAGCCTTACACCCGCTCTGGGTGAAGCCCGATCCAGGGAGGACTTCGGCGCCCTCTGTTGGCTGGTGGCGTCCACCACAGTTCCCGTCAGCGTGACACTGAGGGATTCGGTGCTGGGCTCTTCCCGCTTCACTCGCCGTTACTGGGGAAATCCTTGTTAGTTTCTTTTCCTCCGCTTAGTTATATGTAAGTTCAGCGATAATCTCAGTCGATCTGGTCGGTCGTATGTGTTTTTAAACTGCTTGCTTTTAAATCGCATCCACACACACCCTTTACCATTCGTGCTTGCTCACAATTATATACCACCGCCAACCACTTGGCTGCCGACGAGCTCGATGTTAATCAATCGAGTCCTGCCGG
This sequence comes from Arion vulgaris, assembly GCA_020796225.1. Classification (NCBI taxonomy): domain Eukaryota; kingdom Metazoa; phylum Mollusca; class Gastropoda; order Stylommatophora; family Arionidae; genus Arion; species Arion vulgaris. Next base: position 66,708,561 of record CM036759.1, read on the forward strand.
ACGGCGGCAGCGGCGACGACAGTACGGTAAGAGGAAGGATCCGCACGACCAGCGGAACGCACCCTCGGTGGACGACCACAGGACAGACGGCATTGTGCGCTTAAGGCCACAGGATCTGGGCGATCCGCGAAAGCCTTCCACTGGCCCCGACAGCAAAAGCAGGCAATGATGTGACTAAATTTCATTGGCCGCCGCCACGTGATCAGACCACTGGCCAGTACAGGCGTTGCTTTAGACTAACCGACCTCAGACGGGCGGCCCAGGTGGACCAGGCCGCCATATGCCGTTCAAGATGTCGATGTTCATTGTTTACGATTACGCTCAGTTCACCAGCTAGCTGCATCTTCATCGACGCACAGTGGTGATCCACCTTTACAGTTATCATTTGCTTGATTTTTATTTTTGTTTTTTCCCCCATCCCCTGCTGACTTTTTGAGGCAGGAAGAACAAAATTATAGACAAATTTTGCGAAGTAATATGGAAGGTGGACGACGGACAGAGAAGGCTGAGGCGGGAAGGCTCATGGCTGGGCACCCCTCTTTGGCCTCGCGGCCTCAGGAGGAGCTATCGCTTCTTCCAAGAGGCAAGTGGCTTTAGGTATCAGGCCTTCTCCTTCGGCGGCAGTAAGGTCAGACAAAACCAACAAAGCCAGGGCAGCACCATCGCTGAGACCAGCCTGGCTGGGCTGACAATCTGCAAGCACTCTTTGACCTACGATGGCGGCACGAAAGCGTGCTCGAGCCGTCACCATCGGATCAATATCCAGGACTGTCGATTTTTAAAAAACGGCGCGATCAATCGGCAGAGGCGGCGCTGTTGCGATACATCCGACAAAGTTTCTTTCCTTCAGTTTCATCAGTTTCTGCCTACATTTTGCTTCTGGCTTGCCATCATGGCTTTTGAAAACATGCCAGCGAGATGATAATGATCTTCCACTGGGGTTACTACGGGAAACCTTGTTGTTTTACTTTCTTAAGCAGTCAGTTCAAACTTCTTCTCAGCCAGCCAGACGCAGCACTTTGTGCCAGACCCAGGACCAGTCGAGGCCTCACTGAACGCTCAATCCCGATAGTAGCGACGGGCAGTTGTGAGCAAGTATGAGCTTATGACTCGCTTACTGAGATTCCTCTGTTCATGGGAAGAATTACAAGCCCCAATCCCTAGCACGAAGGAGATTCAGCAGTTCCCAACCCTTTCTCAGGTGAGGAAGCATCCTCGTTCTTCAATTGCAGTACATCCTTGGACATCTAAAGGGCATCACAGGCCTGTTATTGCTCAATCTCGTGTGGCTAAACGCCACTCGTCCCTCTAAGTTGCGCCGGCGCATCGAGGACCGGCGAACTCTTCAATAGGCTAGAGTCTCGTTCGTTATCAGGTCAACCAGATGAATCGCTCCACCAACTAAGAACGGCCATGCACCACCACCCACCGAATCAAGAAAGAGCTATCAATCGTCAACTTTACAGTGCCCGGGACCGGGTGATTTTTCCCCGTGTTGAGTAAAATTTAGCCGCAGGCTCCACTCCTGGGGGGCCTTCCGTCAATTCCTGTTTCAGCTTTGGAAACCCATATTTCCCCCGGAACCCAAACATTTTGGGTTTTCCCCGGGAAGCTGCCCGCAGAGTCATCGAAGCAACCCTGCGGATCGCTAGTCGGCATCGTTTGGTCAGAACTACGACGGTATCTGATCTCTTCGCCCCTCTGACTTTCGTTCTGATTAATGAAAACATTTTTGACAAATGCTTTCGCAGTGCTCGTTTTGGGGCGATCCAAGAATTTCACCTCTAACGCCGCAATACGAATCCCCCCTTTGCCCCTGTTAATCATTACCCCCAGTTCCGAAAACCAACAAAATAGAACCGAGGTCCTATTCCATTATTCCATGCACCATTATTCAGGCAGCTGAGGCCTGCTTTGAACACTTAATTTTCAGTAACGCGCTGGCCCCCCGGGACGCTCAGTGAAGAGCACCCACGGGAGAGAGCCGGCAGACGGTAGGGCAGGAGACAACGGGCAGTGAACCGGCGCGGGCGGACCGCCGCCTGCGCCTGAGATCCAACTACGAGCTTTTAACTGAAAAACTTTAATATACGCTATTGGGAGCTGGATTTTTCGTCACACTCCCAGCCGAGATTGGAAGTTGTTCGCCTGTTCTCAGTTCGTTTCTTTTTTTTAAAAATAAACGCCTGGACCTTCAGGAAGAGCAGCATGCTCTGGGTCTAAAAGAAAGCGTACTCTCCCACAAAAACATAGGAAAAAGGGGAAACCCAGAATTTCCCAGGAGGATCGTAGAAGCCCTGGCGAATCTGTGAAATACCCGTATTCGAGTAAGGGTTAATTACTATTCGGTTGTCACATTTGCCGCCTGTTTTATCTCCCCCCAAAATATTACCTAGGCCATCTTCCTAAATAGGTTCCGAGTGCTTTAGACATACCTTCAGGCAAAATTACATAGCAATGCAGACGAACGTCTTTCAGATGACAACCAGCAAGCGCTTTTACGATAATAGTGCGGGTAATAAAGTTTTGACACCAGTATGGTAAATTGTTTTTTCTGCGCCCCGTAATTGTCTTTTTAGCTAAACTAACTTTGACGCGGTCATGTTGGCTTTCAACAAACTTTTTCTAATATTTAATTTTACGTAAATTCCTTGTTAAAATGTTTTAGATATTAATGTATTCGTTATTGAATCACATGTTTTGTTTCAAATTATGAGTTGTAGTTATTAATCATTAACTTAATAACATCACTGAATTATATATATCATTAGATCTCATATGCTAGTTCTTCAACGAGTATATATTATATAATTATATAGAATTTTTGAAATTTCAAAAACAAAATGAATTCTTCTTTTCTTTTTCTTTTCCAAGAGAGCAGATTAATATCTTGGTTTACCGACAGCTAGAAGTACCTAGGGGATTTAATTCACAATGAAGTGGATGAAATCAAGAGTTTTCCAAAAAAATATTAGTACTACTCAATTATTGAAGTGTTTGAGTTGTAAAGGATACTGATGTTGGGGAGTTTTAACAAATTATTAAATTATCACTGCTACAGTCTAGACTTCTATAAAATCAAGGAAGGACTTAACTCTTAACGGGATTGGTAGGGTTTTTGCTTTTTCTAATGGTGTTCAACTAAGCAGCCAATGATAAATAGAAATTGCCAGGTGCATGCATCCGCTATTTACTATTTAACCCGGTTCTGACTAGCTTGTCATGTAAATTTGTTCATCGCCCTTTCCCCGCATTAAAATTTACTCAACTATCAATAACCTTGACCTATACTTCGTCATAACTAAACCCTTTCCCTATTTCCATACATATATGCCAGATTATTTCCATTCACAGGCTGCTTTTAAGTTGAACACCCTGTATATTTTTGATGCCCTGTCTATTTTAGCAACCATACAAGTTCTTTGCATTGAAAAGGCATGTTATATATGGTTAAAGCAAATTTGGGATGGTCAAACGGGATATGTGGTTTTAACATAAGTGTGATGTAATTTATGATATCCGTAGCCTACTTATGAAAAATCTAAAAATAGATTATTCTACAAATGACAAATTTTTGTAGTCACAAAGAAGGAAAAAAATAAGTATGACAAATATAATGGAATATTTTATTACAGTTTTTAAAGTCTTCATATTTGCAAAACATATATGAATTTAAACATGTTTGAAAAATATGAAAGGCAGTAATCATGAAATTTATAATATTCAATATTTTTATATTGTAAAGAAAAACAGTAAATAAATATGGCCTTCAAGAGAAAATGATCCCGAATTGGCCCAGTAAGAGCCCATAAAGAACTAACATATAGTAGCATACATAAACATTAAATAGGTATAAAATTTTCTAAACATTGTAAGAAAAAAAATATTATTGAACAAAATATGATTACGCAATGATATTTGATAGACAAAATAATCGGGAAAAAGTTATCGGGCATCTTGCAAACAAACTCAAAGTAACACAGGCATAGAATGTTTATCTGACCCAACATAGATATTTCAAGAATCACTGGTGTCTTCATCAGGACAGTAATCTGAGTTATTAGAATCATTTTATCACATTTGGGGCTTTTGCCGGAGTAATTTGGACGTCTCTACAAAATGGCAAGTGGGAAATGAGGTGTGCTCCAGTCAACAAGATCAGACATCTAAAAATATAAAATTTAAATTTTTTATTAGAATATCATATGTTCTGCATTAGATAACAAAATTATGGCCACTTAAATAGGCATGTTGCATCGATCATAATGATCGAAATTCCATTATCCAATGGTTAAGGGTTAAACTGTCAGAGATTGATTGATGATAGGATCATCATTGATTTCGTGCTCTTCTTCGAACGCTCCATTAACCCCCATATCAACCACTCTGTGATTTGCATGTGATCTGAGCCTAAAGAGATTGTATGTTAAAGTTATGCGCCTACAGTAGCCAGCACCCCCAAATTCTGCGCTGTTTTTTATTTACTAGAGTAGCATCCCTAGTGTCTACATTAGTCGTCTCTTACAACATGCATTGTAGGTTGCAGTGGTATTATTCTTTGCAGGCCCTGGCACCACAGGGCCGACTACGTTGAGTAACCATGTGCACTCCGATCTCTTTCTACACGGGAAGATCTCAGCTGCAGTGCACAAACTCCATAGCACCGGCAAGGGTCCCCGTCATGGCAGGAAAAATGTCAGAGAGTAACCAGTTTTTATTTGTTAGTTCTTATCTTATCGAAAAAATTTCGTCAAAGAATCACTCCGTGATCTGTGTGGTTGAAGCGAGAATGAAAATACGCGGCCACATTTTCATAGACCCTACCTATGTAGGACAAGGGTATCCAGAAAATTTCAGCTTTAATAGATGTTTGGGTTTGTCTGAAATGACAATATTTTTTACTTTTTCGTTACTTTAGTAACTATAGATAAATTTAGTTCAAGAATAGCTGCTTAGTTTACTGCAGTTTCCCAAGTCCTGCATCGCTTCTGCTTTGTTCCATGCACACCACTTTTTGTTGCAGAACCCCAGGAATTATAGTTTTTCAACCTTTTCTACATTTGAATGTTTTTCTCCCGCCGTTTTACCGCTTTCTTAAGACCCAGAAGATTTCAACTTTAGATTTTGCATCAACCAAACTTGCCCTAACGTTTCATCTGAGCTTGATCTCCGATACATGGTATACTGCAATACTCCCTTGTGTTGATACATTACATTGTTCTCCGAGTTTTACAAGAGTGGGCAACTATGGTGCAGCCATTGACTGGAGGACATAAGTTTCGCTTACAGACAATACATGCCATTTCCGTACTCCTTACATTTGTTTCGCATTTTTGCAACTCTTCCTATCCCTAGACATCGACCATGATAGATGTGCAGGTGCATTTACTCTGGGATGTTGTGAGTAGATCTCATATAAATTGTTACTGGGCCTGCACTACTACCTATACTAGAGTAGCTCTACCAGAGTATCTGTCAGTTTGAATCTCCTCGCCCGTGTGTTTCGGGGCCTCAGATAGCAAAGAATAGTAACACTGCGACATACAAGGCATGTAGTAAGAGAAGACTTTGGTGGGGCCTAGGAAGGTACCCTGGTAAAATAAGATTGCAGAAATTGGATGTTCTGGTCTACTTGTAGGGTGCATAAACCCGCACAACATACAATCACCTTAGGGGGGAGATCACATACAAATCACAAAGTGGTTAACAAGTGGTCGATTAGGAGCGTTTGAGAAAGGAGAAAAACGCCGATCTCTTCTTGTTCTTTGTCACTTTTAAAAATCTATTTTATTATGTTTTCTCTCCATATTTGATAAGGAATAAATGACAGTATTATTTTGAGACTGTATATTCATAATGAAATCTTGTCTAATTTTCTACAGCTCTGAGGCCTATATTACTTTATGGAAGTATGCTGAAAACTGGTCACACAGAACAAGCTAGATACACAACATGGATAATGCAAGAACTGGTTTGTGCATCTTTACAATTGATAACTAAACATCAGAATCTGGTAGAACTCAGAGTGAACAACATTTATTGTTATTTTTGAATGTTTACCAGTTACTATATACTATTCATCTTTCTTTCTTCTCTCTCACCCAGAATGATGAACCAAATCTTTCATGAATTCTACTGTTGTTTTAGGGGCTCGTCTCTCCGTACTGCTTAAGCGCAGTGTTATCGGGCCAGGTTTCACTTCAGGCCTGATAACAAGGTCTCTCTTGTGATCGTTCTTAACCCTTTGGACCCCACACCATTTTACACCAAATCATTTCCCATATCCAGCAAAGGAAATAACCCACTGACATTCCACAGTATGTTTTAAAAAAATTAATAACAAAACTATTGACCCTAGGACACTCAAATTTGTGTCAGTGAACAAGAAAATGGACATAGTTTAAAAAGAAACAATTAAAATGAATACATAAAAAAGGATTGAAAAATGTAGTAGAAGGGGGGAAAAAAATTTGAAAAAAACCCCAAAAATTTTTCTTGACAGTTCAAGACAGTACTCACCGAATGTCATATATCCAGGTTGAATGGTACTTGAGTAACATTCGCCTTTGCAGAGATGTATCTGGCAAATGTTACAACCATATACGCTTTCCCTGGGGTGTTTCCTGCTGCCATCAGGTGCTTTTCTATTGCGGCACCAGAAACAGGATTTACATTTTCCTGGCATGCGAATCATGGGGTGCGACGACGATTGCCAGTGACTGGTACATTTGTAGGCAAAAGGGGGGTTAGCTCTCCTCGTGACAATGTTGCCCTTCACGAGTGATGCACAGAGAGCAAGCCTGAAATCTATGTGGTCAATATCCTTAGCCTTTGGGTGTGGCGATGAAATGGAATAGATTATCCAGTTTTTGACGATGGGAAATCTGTAAGAGAAAATTAAATAGATATCTCCACCACTTAACAGACTTCCTTCCCACAGTATAATATGAGCAAAGTTTGGGCAAACTTATCCACGCCACCCATAGACTTTTATAGGGGCCACGGTTGATGGTACCGCAAACCCCTCTACCACAGGCACGATGATACTGTTGTCTCCTGGCGTAGTATTGGTGCTCAAAATTCAATTTGTCCTCCAGACAGTACATATTCCCCTGTTGTGTATAATATGGAACTTTCTGCATTCGCTTTGTAGCAGTTGCTTTACAGTCACTGGCAGCCCTTGCGATTTGGTCGTATTGTAGAGCACGAGTAGGTCTTGTTGAGATCCACCGCCAGCTGTAGAGAAGCGAAGTAATTATCATAATAAAAATGATGATATTTGTGAAGGTAAGGTTCTCCCACTTGCAGACAACATAATGGCCTGATCCATATGGCATTGGATCATGAACCGCACCAACATAGACGTCGAAGTTTAGAAGGTAACCTGTAATCGAGTCCGCTGCACACCAGACCTTGATCCAAGGGTTGGGCTTACTCTTGATATACTGTTTGAAATTAAGACGACCATGTAGGGAATCATAGCTTCATCAACACTCAATATCTCTGCCAGGATAAATGAAGCTTTTGTTCCTTTTCACCATGTCAAGGAAAGGTCTTACTTTGTACAGCGGGTCGTAGTTCCATGGCCTTGGGGAACTGATTCCTCGAATCATTCAGGTGAAAGTACTGAGAAATTTTAGCAAATCTGTTTCTCGACATATTTCGAAACCCTACTTGATTCAATCGATCATCTGTGCTCCAGTACATTTTGTACTGTGGCAAAACAACAATGCCCATCAAGATATTGATGTGTATATACAGACGAATCTCAGAAGGCGTTACAGGTACCCAGTACTTTTCAACATTGCCGGTGGTTTCCCGGATGTTTAACGGCATGCTTTGGGCTGATCAACAGCCAACTGATAGAAGTCCCAAACCCATCAGCTAAAATAATCAAATGGATCAGCATTTCATCTAAGACTGCACAGGCCACAGTCTTCAACAAATGGCTCGACTTCAACTGGGAGGGCATCACACCAACGATCAGTTAAAACTGGCAAAATAACGGTCTCTCTATCAGAACGGGAAACCTCGTGGTTGAATCAGAGAAAGGGACATCTATGTCACTTTCCACATCAATAACATGAGTATCCTTTCTAACTCGATGGAATGTCCCTTAGTTAAGAATGTTAAGCATTATTCCTCCTCCGTCATCGCTGATCACATTCTTTGTCCATTCATTCTCAGGGTACACTGTCGCTATAATTCTCCATTAGTCGCTATTCTTTCGCAGTTTGCTTGCTGTCCCCCTTTTTTGTATGCTTGGGATTAATTCTCTTAGTTCTGTCATCTCGCCCGTGTGGTTGCGGGACCCGCAAGGAAGCAAAGAATAGTACCACTGCAACCTACAATGCATGTCGTAAGAGGCGACTGATTTAGGCCATAAGGATGCTAACCTAGTAAATAAAAAGCATTGCATAAATCGGATGTGCTGGCCTACTTGTGGGTGCATAGCTGGCACAACATACAATCGGCTCTTAGGCTCAGATCACATACAAATCACACAGTGGTTGACAAGTGGTAGAAGTGGAGCTTTCAAGGAAGAAGTTCTGTCATGGTCTCCCACGACGGCTCTTATCGGTTGCCGGTTTGGGTTTGCAGTTCTAAATTGCGCTTTTCTTTTAGTTTTGATGTAATAATGTTCTAGATTTGTATAAATATTATGAGTCACATTTAGTAATTCAAACAAGAGAAAAACTGACATAGATTTTGTAGACACTTTATCCTATTTTCTGTAACTTTTCTATTATACCAGCCTGAAGAAGGAAACAATGACACTAACATGTCAGATGAAGTTATCAATTTAAAACAAGAACAAGATTGTCAGGTAAGAAGTGAATACTTTTATGATAAATGGCTAAAATTTTCTTGACTGTGAAGCATACCTGAAACCCAAAGCGATGAAACAGAAAAGCGAGAGCCCTCCAAGGCAAGCCAAGAAAAGCTGATAGTAACCTAACGGACACATTTACCAGAAACAAGCTGGAAGAGGAATTAACCCTCTTATTCCCAGCCCTTCAGAAAAAGTTACTACCGAAATCCCAGGGCAAGGGAAATAACCCAGCAACGAGAAGTGCTTGTGAAATAAAATTCATAACAAATACAATTTCTAATCAATATTTGTTATTTAAAGTCCAATTTACAGTTAAATGGATGAGGTACTAGTTTGTAAACATGTATGTTGTCAATACCATGCAAGTTGGATGTAAAAAATTATACAATTGAAGAAATAAAAATGAATGACAATATTGAAGGTATGTTTCTCTCAAAATGTCAGTTTTATTGAGGATAAATGTAAATTGAAAGGTTGAAAAGCAAACTCCTTTACAGATTTTACATGTGGGGCAGCTATCACTTGTCTCCACACACCTTCGTGGTGCAGTCCTCATCTTCATTTAGAAACACTAACCGCGGCTCTGCATTCTGCCAAACAGTAGAGTTGAGTCCGTTGATGGTTAGCATGAATGGAGTTGATCAGTCCTGCAGTATCTGAGAGTTTATCAGTCCTGCAGTTGCCTAGCCTGCATGTTTGTACGGGCATGAGGGCTCTCATACAATCAAGACAGAGGTTCAACCTTGCATATGTCCATATTGTCCTCATGGAACGAATTTGGAATTGACATTGAAGTACAAATATTTGCTGATACTTTCAAATATATTTCTTGACACTATCTGACATGCAGGCACATTCAACAGTTTATCGGTAAACCAAAACATTCTGTAGTAAGGTAACTGGTGAGTTTGAACATATAGTTACATAAAGAAAGATATTGATGTAATGAAAAGGAACAGTGTCCATGAAGGATCTGGATTTTTTGAATTTTCATAGAGCAAATTATTTGGTTCGCTCTGTCCAGTTCTAAAAAAAATACCTCACGTAAAAATCGAGCGTGACGTAATGACGGTAATCACAAATAGAGAATACTCTGAATCAATGTCACGCCCGAGTGGTTACTGGGCCCCAAATGTGGGGTGTAAAGAATAGAACCACTGTTACCTGCCACGCATGTCGTAAGAGGCGACTAAGGAGATCTGGATGAGATCGGATGCGTGTATCCGCTAGGGAATGCTAACCCGAAACAAATGCTTGCAGAAAACGGATGCACCAGGCCGCAAGGCGCATAACATGGTGCAACGACCCCTCACAATGAGGAATGGAATAACGGATTCTACAGTTGCCAATCTGCCTCGGAGATTTAGCCACGCAGTAAGAATGTCAGAACTACCATCACGAGGGGGGACAAAACTTACTGCGGGAAGAGGTCAGCACAAACGAGGGAAGCAGAAATCATAGGAGTTATATCCTATGGAACTGCCCCAGTATGCAGACTTGAGAAGAAAGAGGTGGCCCACTTACACCAGCGTCCAAGACAAACTGTATGGCGTGGCTGATAATCTGAGGCAGACGGCTGCCTTTATTAAAGAATCCGAAATCCCAATCTAGTGAGAACGAAGAAGAAGAATCAATGTCATTTGCAGAACCTATTTCTTCACTAAATTGTTCGATATTGATAGTGCTCATCTGTTGCGACTATTCTCTTTCAACTTTACAACCTAGGTGGACGGAGGGAAGCGGTGATGTTCGCATCCATCGACAATCGTAATTCATCGTAACTAATAGTTACGTAAATCGTCGTAAACACTAGCATCGTAAATTTTCGCACGCAAATATTGAATTAATTATATATCAATCCGATTTATCCACGATCTCGTCTGCAAATTTTCCATCAACTGAATCATAAATCACAAGTTTTCCAGAAAATAAAGGGACTTTTTTAAAATTCGCAGATACGAATCCACTAACACTAGAAACACGCGGATTTCTAAAATGACAGCAGCCATTATCGGCAATGACATCAGGGCTAAATTTAGCGGGTCTAGTCGCAAGGAAAGATATAGAAAACGATTTAAAAGGTATATATCCGCCGGCGGTAACGGCCGCTATGGGTTTATACCGATAACGGAGCATTCGGCAGCTCCAGGAATAAGAGGGTTAAGGCATCTCAAGCTTAGAGAATCGCCGGGAAAGGTTGGGATCACAAATGAGATACTTAAAAACTTGGGGACTAGAGCAAAGACAGCTCTACTGGTTGTCCTAAAGATATCGTGGATGGAGGACAGGCACAGTACCAAGAGAATGGAAGGAAGCGATCATGGTATCCATCCTAAAACCAGGCAAAGATAAACTCGATCCGGCGAGTTACAAACCCATAAGCCTCCTAAGCTGCACGGGCAAACTCATGGAAAGCATGGTGTACAAGCGGCTATCATGGCACTAGGAGAGCAAAGGGCTCTAATGGAGCAACAGGAGGCTTTAGAAGTACCGATCTACTGAAGATCAGGTAACCTATATCCAAGCCCAAATTTATGGCACAAAAAAGATCATTAAAGAGTTTATTTTATGATGCATACGGAACGACCTCACCAAAGACAGGAAAGCCGATAGAGAAGTTATCCGTTCTGCCTTCATTAACTCTGTCCGAGAAAGAGCTACAAGGACAACAGGTCTCCTGCAACGATCTCCCTTGAAGGATCTAATCTTCAAGTACCTCTGAAGTCGGCGAGTCTGTCCATATGTTTGAGGGATGCCTGTAAAAGGGTAATATAGGTCCCAAATTGAGTTGCAAGGGGTGCATCCAGAGGAGGTGTTGTACCCTATGGGGCAAAACCCAGAGGTGGGGGCCCGGTTTGAGCTCTGTGTCCGGACAGTCTAGAGGCATGGTAAATATGAACATGATGATAACTGATGGACATGGTGGGCAGGCACAGGCCAGAGCGAGCACGCATGCGGACGATGGGATGGATGGTCCACCGGTGGGGCAGATGTGCACGTTGCTGATGGTGGAGCGATGAGACGAGGAAGCGCAGGGTGAGTGTGCCACTCAAATGTGCAGAAAAAAAACTGGAAAGCAGAGGCTTGAATCCGGTGCACATTTCTGTTCGCAGGGAATTACTACTGCCTTGTAGTTAGATTGGAGACAATCAAAGGCTAGTGGAGCAAACCGCACACAAAACTGGATGGTAGGCAAACCAAGTAGTGCAAACAAAAAGAATGGTAACTTGGGCAGATGACACTCAATAAGCCGGGAGGTTAGGTCATCATCTTCTGCGCTCTCACTAGATTGGGATTTCGGATTCTCTAATAAAGGCAGCCGTCTGCCTCAGATTATCAGCCATGCCATACAGTTTGTCTTAGACGCTAGTGTAGGTGGGCCACCTTTCTTCTCAAGTCTGCATACTGGGGCAGTACTGTAGGATATAATTCCTATGATTTCTTCCCCGTTTGCTTTAGCTTTCTTGAAAACCCAGAAACCTCCGACAGCTCCAGGTGTGTAGTGCTATGCTTAGTGCTGCGGAGATTCCTACCCAGTAAGAGTTCTTCTGCGATCGTTCTTCACGGCCAATTTGATCATTCTTATTGTGATGTATAATTGGTCCACTGGCAAGAACGGGGATCTACGTCGGGACGATTGTGCGCCCATGGTGACTAGGCCCGCCCGTCCGGTTTCAGCCAGCTTTTGATTTACTAGGTGAACTTTCCTAGGTACGATCCTTTCGGATCTACGCCTTTTCGATCAACTTTGCCGTATATTTGGGCTTTGTGCTCTACGCCAGGACAGTGAGTTACGATGCTTTACCCGTTCTGGCTGAAAAATATTTCTCGGGGCTTGTCAGCTTGTCCTCGGACGGCGTCTTACTCGTATAAAACACCGTGTAAAGTATCGGCCTTCGCCAATGTTCAGGACCCGACTTCCTGTCTGATCCGTACATTGTCGGCCTTGCTTTACCGTACATTTTTTGAGTTTGGTCCGGAGAAGGAACATTCTCAGCCTTTTCTAGACGCGCGTTAGTAAGCGGCATTGCAATTAACCTCGAAAGGCACCGGCATGGGACTAGTACAAACAATGTAGAGGGTCGTTTCAGTCGGCGCTATCAACGCAACTGAGAATTTTGCGCTCGCCACCACCTCCACCCGCTCCAGTTATTCCGGGGATGTTAGTTACAACTGCAATCGAACCTTGCCCGGTTGCCCCAAGGCTGGCAGTTCCCTTAGGTATCTCCAACCTCAGTTCTTCCGGTGGTGTCAATTTTTAATCGCACAGTACCTTGCACGGTTTTCCCAGGGCGGGTAGTTTCGTTATGCACTAAAACGCAACTTGTTCTTTTGCGCTCTGCAAACCTTGCCCAGTACATGTATCTGCACTAGGCCACCGATGCGGGGTCAGCTGCAATCTTCTCTCGTACCGACACAAGGGTAGACTTTTATTCGTTACGGTCCTGTTTTATTTATTCTTGCCGACGGCTGGCAATGTTTGCCCCCTCCTCAGGGCTTCGAGCTTCGCTCTGCGTGGGCAAATGTTTGGTCACTGGATGCACCTCTCATCCATGTCAGAGACGTTTCGTTGCTGTTTCTTTGCGTTCAGGACTTGAGCAATATCTTGTTGGGCATCGGTCAGAGATTTGTGCATTTTGTTTATATGTATCTGTATTGCATTTCGTACTTGCACTGCTACCACTACCAGTAGTTCTCCCCGATCCCTGCCCTCTTAGCCAGACCGGAACCAGAGTCTGTTTCAGGGTCACTGCGTGGAGGTTGGGGCAGGGTCTTGTTAGCGCGCCCTTGCTAACCCTGGCTCATGTTACCACCATAACCTCATGAGCCTTGGACCCCCAGTTAGAGTTCATTGGTCGTCACTGCAGTATTCTTCCATTTCAAATGCGGATGGAGCTCTAAAAACATCACTTACTAATTTCAGCAGGCATGTGATTATAGTCCATATCGCGCTATTTCAAGAGCAAAAATAGCGCCCAGGTACCTCAACGACCTTCTCCCTTCGGCGGCGAGCCAAAGTCAGACAAACCAACAAACCGGGGCGGCACCGCTCATGCTCTGAGGACTTGGCCAGCCGGGCCTGAGCAATCACCGCAGCGCTCTTTGAACCCTACGACCCGGCGAGCACAAAACGTGGCTCGAGCCGTCACCGTGGATCGTATCTGGGACTGTCAGGGTCCCCCGAAAAAGTAGGGTCAATCGGCAGGGGCGGCGTTTCATGCGGTTTCCCCGTCCGACAAAGTTTTTTTCCCTTCAGTTTCATGTTTCGCCACTTTTTGCTTCTGGGCCCCTTTGCGTGTGTTTTTGCTTGTGCCGGCGAGACCGATAATGATCCCCCCCAGGTTCACCTAGGGAAACCTTGTTCGATTTTTTACTTTCCCAAGCGATCGAGTTCAGCCTTCTGGGCCAGCGGGCCCGGGCCCTTTTCGTACCAGACCGAGACCAATCCGAGGCCCCCACTGAACCGCTCAATCATGGGCGACGGGCGGGGGAAAAGGGCAGGGACGTAATAAACGGGTTATGACTCCCCTTAAATTCCTCGTTCAGGGGGAAGAATTACAAGCCCCAATCCCTAAGAAGGAGATTCAAGGGGTTTCCCAAACCCTTTTTGGGGCCGGGAGGCATCCACGCTGATTCCTTCAGTGGGCGCGTGGGGCCCCCGGGACATCTAAGGGCATCACAGACCTGTTATTGCTCAACTGTGGGGCTAAACGCCCTCGCCCCTCAAAGTTGCGGGGGCATCGAGGGCCCGGCAAACCCCAAAAGGCAGAGTCTCGTTCGTTATCGGAATTAACCAGAAAAATGCTCCCCAACTAAGAAGGGCCCATCCCCAACCACCCCCCGAATAAAGAAAGAGCATCAATCTGTCAACTTCATGTCCGGCCCGGGTAGTTTTCCCGTGTTGGCAAATTAAGCCGCAGGCTCCACTCCTGGTGGTCCCCTTCCGTCAATTCCTTTGTTTACCAAATTTCCCCCGAACCCCAAACACTTTGGTTTCCCAGGCCGCAGAGTCATCGAAGCAACCTGGGGATCGCTAGTCGGTCGTTTATGGTCAGAACTACGGGTATCTGATCGTTTTCGCGCCTTGACTTTCGTTCTGATTAATGAAAAAATTTTTGACAAATGTTTTGCAGGCCGTCTTGCGGCGATCCAAGAATTTCACCCTAACGCCGCAATACGAATCCCCCCTTTTGCCCCTGTTAATCATTACCCATTTCCGAAAACCAACAAAATAGAACCAGGTCCTATTCCATTTTTCCATGCCCATTATTCAGGCATGGGGCCGTTTTGAACACTCTAATTTTTCAGTAAACGCCCCCGGCCCCGGACCCCTAGTGAAGGCACCACGGGAAGACCCGGCGACGGTGGGGAGGAGACAAGGGGCGGAAACCCCGGGCGAGCCGACCGCCCCCCTGCGCCTGAGACCCAACTACAGCTTTTAACTGCAACAATTTTAAATATACGCTTTTGGGAGCTGGAATTCCCGGGGGCTGCTGGCACCGACTTGCCCCCCAATAGATCCTCGTTAAAGGGTTTAAAGTGTATTATTCCAATTGGGGCCTCGAAAGACCCCTTTTGTTTTTTTCTCATCCCCCCCCGGCCGGGGGGGGTAAGTTGCGCGCCTGCTGCCTTCCCGGATGTGGACCCGTTCCCATGCTCCCCCCCGGAATCAAACCCCTGATTCCCGTTCCCCGTTACAAAATGGTAGGATGTCACGTACCACGAATTTGATGGGGCAGAATTTGAAAGATCGTCCCCGGGCCCAAGGGCCATGCGATCACAAAAAGGTTATCCAGATCCGGGGGGACGCCGCACCGAAAAGGGGTAACCGATTGGTTTTGAAAATAAAAGCGCTTTTTCCCCGAGGGTCGGAGTTTGGAAGCGTATTAGCTCTAAATTCCCAAAGTTATCCGTAGGATCTGTCATCTATTAAACCCTCGACTGATTTAATGAGCTTCGGTTCACCGGAGACAGGTGAACTTAGACATGCATGGCTTAATCTTTGAGACAAGCATATGACTACTGGCGGATCAACCAAAAAGCTTCGGACGAGCCCGACCGACGGGCTGGGGGGGGGAGACAGCGCTCTGTGCAGAGCGGATCCGACGTCCCCGGCAAAAAATGCGAAATTGAAGCAAAAAACGCCCGAGCGCTCGCCCCACAGTTTTGCCGGCGACTCGCCCTCCCCAAAGAAAAAAACGACACCATGCCCTACCTGGGACCCACAAGCTCGTTGCGAAGCCGGGCCCGAGACCACCGTCGAGCTTTTAAAAATTTTTAGACTGATGATAAACCGCGAGAGAAACCCCGAATACGGACACACACCAAATAAGCCCCGCGCGCGGCAGCGAGCGAGTCAATACGACGCTACCTTTTATTCGCTGGGACCCCCTTTCGGGAAAAGGGGGAGGCACCCCAGCCGTTGGCATACGCAATTGGTTATCGACACGGGGGAACGCCGCTGACTGGCTCGCCCGCCCGGGTTTTTTTCAAAAGGGGGAGGCACAGTTTGCAGACGCAAAACCCCAATATAGTATGTTCCGGGAGGGGGATTAACGTTGGCGTTGTTCGTTTTTTTCCTTTTTAAAAATAAATATTTCTGGATTTTCCCTTTTTTTTTGGGTTTTTCGGGGTTGGTCCCCCCACCGAGCTCGACTTGGGTGGACTAAGTTATAAAATTTTGGGAAAATTTTGCTTTTTTACAAATTTACCCAGTTTTAAAATTTTTTACCCGGGTTAACGGTTCGGATATTTTCCCCGGGTACGAAACGGAGTAAAACCCATTTTTAAAAAAAATACCGTCATTTCTAGAATACGGATTATATTATTTTTGATAAATGAAAACAACCCTCCTTGTGCATTTTTTAATGAAACATTTGGGGTTTTGTAAAAGCTAAGGGGCTGTCGTTTAATCTGTTTTAAAAAAATTAAAAACTCCACTACGTAAGTAAATCAATGTGAACCTAAAAATCCAAACCTTTTGTGATTTCTAATAAAAAATTAATAGTTCAATTTCGACATATTCAAAAATTTGTTTTAAATTTCAAAAACACAACCAAACCCTTTTTTCAAAAAAAAAGTTGAAAGAAGAAGAAGAAGAGGAAGAAGAAGAAGAAGGGAAAAAGAAGAAGAGGAATTTACGGAAATGCAATGTTTGGTTGTTTTCAACACCGGCGACGCGGCTGGGTTTTTTAAACCAACTGCCACCACGGGTAATCACCACGGGGGTTATAACCACGTGGTCAGCACGCTTGTTAGTTTAAAAAGTAAACAGACATCGCGTCGCCGGTGTTGGAAAAAAAAAAACAACACCCAACGCATTGAAGGGTTTTTACAAATTATTATTCTTCGTTTTCCCGCTCTTTTGACGAGAACAATAAAAACCCCAGGATTGAAACAATTGTTGGACACAATACATGCTGCCCGCTCTACTCTACTAAAAAATTGTTTTTTTGTCTTTTTTCTGCTGCCAAGCAATCCCTTTGTTTCCCCCTTGAACCACAAGCCCCCGGGCCTCCTTTTTATGATTTCTAATGCGATGTGGTATAATTTATACATTAAAAAATAATAATTAAGTTCAGCGATCCAAATTTGTGTTAAATCCCCCAAAACAAATCAGCAACTCAGAAAGAAAAGAAAAGTTGTGCCTACAGTTGTTTATTGGTTTGTTTGCCTTTCTATTTTCCCAAATTTTGGGAAAGCCCTACCCCTTACCTACACACCACCCAGGGGGAAAAATCTATGCATAAAATAATGCATCTTAAATTTTGGACATGAGCACACATGGTACATACATTGAAAAAAAAAATTTTAAATTTGGGGGAAGGGCCGGTTTGATCCCCCTTAGCTGATGGGTTTATTGAGTATGGGGACAAAATTAATTTTTCGTTTCCCCAATAGAAATTTGATATTGTGGTTAAAATTTAAAGTCAAAATTGTACAGGTCAAATTTCACAATTATTTATAATAAGACCTGTTAAGACATGTTAAAAAATTTTTAAAAAAAAAAAAAAAAAAAAAAATCTGATCTGTTTTATTTTATGCAAAAAAAAATGATGATCTGTGTTTATTTTTTGTGACGGGTTTGCTTTTCTGGGTACATTTTCGTAGGTGGTCGATTGAGAGCGCTGGCCAAGATGAGTTTTAAAATATACAGATTTAGGAGATAGAAAAAAATATATATAAAAGCCGGGACTTGTGAAATTATTTCTTTTTTCTGTACATTTTTACTGTTGGAAAACGAAAATTTTTTAAATAAAAAGAGAGTCCGTCCTATCAACCAACACAAACCGTGGGTCCCCGAGGCTTTTTACCCATTCCAACTTGTTGACCATGCTGTTTATTTGTTTGCTGGGGGCGGAGTCGAACCTGCGCGGTCGGTTGCCAAAACGAGAGGGACGATGAGGACGACCCCGCGGGACCGCCCCCGGGACGACCCCGGGGACGACGCCCCCCGGGCGACGTCTCCGCCGAGGACTAAGACGACGAGACCCCACCGTGGGTGACGACGACGTTTTTTTTATTTGGGACAATTTGTAATGGGGGGGTTTGGGATCAATGCCCGGAAATGGGAGTGTTGTTCGTCTGGTGTGGAAAAAATTTCCCCTGGTCGGGGTCTCAACGTTCGCAGTGAGGGGGTTTCCCCGTTTGACCCCCGACCGAGAACTAAGTCGTCTAAAAAATTTTTCCCCCCACGCCGCATGGGGTGAATATCGGGCCCCCGCCCGCTTTGATCGGGGGGAGGGCAGAACCTCTTCTGGGGCTCGACCAGGTCGGGGGGGCGAAAACCCAGGCCCGACCTATGTGCCCCCCGACGCAGTGGTGCTAAAATTCGTCGCTTTCCGGGGGGATTCGCTTAGAGGCGTTCAGCCATAATCCCCAGATGGTAGCTGCACCATTGGCTTTAGCCAAGCATAACAAATGCGAACCTGGGGTTTCCCTCCGACGACGGATTACCTGCAACGACTTGTCATCGTATTTTAAAAACCTGTTCCGACGGTCAAAACCCCAGCTCACTTTCCCCTATTAGGGGGGAAAACCCAAACGTTTGGCGTTTGCTTCGCAAGATAGGAAGAGCGAATCAAAGGGACAAAAAGCAACGTGCTATAACGCTTGGCTGCCACAAGATTTATCCTGTGGTAACTTTTCTGACCCCTTTGTTTAAAAACCAAAGTCAAAAGGATGATAGGCCACGTTTTACGGTCTGTATTCGTACTGAAAATCAAAATCAAGCGAGCTTTTGCCCTTTTGCCTACGCGATTTTTCCCGTCCCCGCTGACTCCCTTGGACACCGCGTTCCCTTTTTGACAGATGTCCCGCCCCAGTCAAACCCCCGCCGGGCCTGTCCAGAGGGGATCGGGGCCCGACGAGAGCGCCGGTTCCCCTTAACTCAGAAGGGGGGGTTTGGGGCCCCCGCCTCCGCTTGACTGAATAAGTAAAGAAACGATAAAAGTAGTGGTATTTCAATTCCCTTGCGTCCCACCTATCTACCCCCTTCATTTTCTTCACAAAGTCGGACTAGAGTCAAGCCAACAGGCCCCCCGCTGATTCTGCCCGTTCCTTGGCTGTGGTTTCGAGATAGAGATAGACAGTGGGAACTGTTAACCCTTCAGGGGTCACAAAGAGACGACTTTGGCTTTTGAGAGTCATAGTTATCCCCGTTTACCCGCTTGGTTGAATTTTTCATTTGACATTCAGAGCACGGAAATATTTTGGTCAAACCGGGGTGAGGCCGAATGCTTTTTTTAATTAGAGGTGTTTCCCCCGGTCCGACCATTTCTGAGTTGGCTGTTGAATCCCGCCGGGCACCCCGGGGGAGGCGCCCCCGCATACCCGGGGCGGTCCAGGGGTTGCAGCCACGTTCCAGTCCCGGCCGCCGATAGCGGCGGCGGGCCCGCCCAGCCCGGCCCATCCCCTCCCCGGCCCCGGCCCCACGCCCAGCCCTCAGGCCCAAACCTTTTTCCCCCGTTACGGATCCAATTTTCCGACTTCCCCACCTCATTTTTATCACGAGGCTGTGCACCCCAGACCTGCTGCGGGTATGGGGACGGCCCCACGAAATTCACCCGTTCCCGTGGGGGTTTTTGGGCCACGGGGGCGACCGAACCCAAGGCCCGGGCACGGAGGCGGTCCCCACTCGGGGAAGGTTCCCGGGGTGTGGCTCCCTTTCAAAGAAAAGAGAACCTTCCGGGGCCCGCCGAGTCCCCACTTCGTTTCGTTGCCGCCCTGGCCCCCCAGGACCCAAACTCCGTGCCAGGTTCAAATAACCGATTCCCTCGATAGGCCGGTGACTCTAATTTATCATTTCGTAGACAAAGACAAGGCCCCCGGGGCAGAAGAGTTTCTATCTCTTGGGGGACGACCCATGTTCAACGTGTTCACATGGAACCTTCTCCACTTCAGTCTTCAAATTTTTTGAATATTTCTACTACCCAAGATCTGCACCCGGGGGGGTCCCCCCGGGGTCGCTCCCAGGCTTCACGCTCACCCGCGGCCCTCCTACTCGTCCGGCCCCTTTCTCATTCATCGGGCCGAGACGGCCGGTATGGGTCCGACGCCCGGGGCCATCCATTTTTAGGCTGGTTGATTCGGGGTGGTTTTACACCCTTAGCGGGTTCCGACTTCCATGGCCCCGTCCTGCTGTTTAAACAACCAACACCTTTTATGGTGTCTGATGAGGGCACGTTTGGGTTTTAAACCGGGGGTTTTGGGTTCATCCCACAGCGCCCGTTCTACCAAAAGTGGCCCCCTGGCCCCGATTCAAACCCCCGGGTCCAGTTCGGCGGCGACTTTTACCCATTTAAAGTTTGAGAATAGGGTTTAGGTGTTTTGTCCCCAAGACCCAATCCGCTTTTCCGGAAAAACCGCGATCGAGCGCCAGCTTCCCCGAGGGAAAATTCGGAGGGGGAAACCCGCTACCAGATGGTTCGATTAGTCTTTGCCCCTATACCCAAGTTTGAGACGATTTCGTCAGAATCGCTACGAACTCCCCCAGAGTTTCCCCTCTTCGTTCTACTCAGGGATGTTCCCCTCTTTGGGGCCCCGCGCAGCCTTGCTCCGCCCCACTGACAGCGCAGAGGACGGGCCGGGTGCGCCACCCCCCCCACAGATTGCTCTACAAGGGAGGAATCCCCCCGGGGCGAACGGCCCCCGCTTTCACTGCGCCTTTGGGTTTGTACGACCCAAGTCGCGCCATTTTACTCCGGTCCGTGTTTCAAGACGGGGGGTGAAGCCACGACTTGCCACTAACCCCGCTGACTTTTTGCAACCCCCCAGCCCCCCTGTCGCGGGTGAGCGGTCGGGAAAACACGGTTGCCCAGTCTCTCCCAGTCGAATCACCCGGGGGGAAAGGGGGCCTCAAATCGCGGCGGTTCCTCGGGCTGGGGCGGTTCGCCGGGAAGGCTGGGAGACGCGAGCGCCCCCCCCCAACCCCCCCGGCATGTCACCGCTCGACCACCAAACCGGTTGTGGGGTTTCGCCCCCCGGGGGCACGCGGCGGAGTCCGGCTCGGCACCCCGGGTCGGTTCCCGGGGGTCCCGAACCGCGGCCCGACCCGCGCCGCGCTGAATTCCGCGGACCGACTTTGCGGATCCACCCGTTTCCCTGGGCGGTTTCACGCCTTGAACCCCCTTAAAGTTCTTTTTAACTTTCCCCCCGGTACTTGTCCGCATCGGACTCGGGAAGTTTGAGATGGGGTTTACCACCCGCTTTTGGGGGATTCCCCCGACTTGAGACGCTCGCGGCCGCACGAAGGCACCTGCAAAGGCCTTACACCCGCTCGGGGGAAGCCCCGATCAGGAGGGCCGGCGCCCCCTGTTGCAGTGGGCGTCCAAAAACAGTTCCGTCCCTGCCTGGGGATTGGTGCTGGGCCTTCCCGCTTCACCGCCGTTATGGGGGAAACTTGTTAGTTTCTTTTTTTCCGCTTAGTTATTGCAAATTCAGCGGGGAATCTCTCCGATTGGGGTGGGGAATTTTTTTAAACTTTTGGCACCCCCCGCATCCCACCCCTTTTCCTTGTTTTCTAATATACCACCGCCAACCCGGGTGCCGACGAGCCGATGAACAATCCGATCCCGCCGACAGCGGCAGCGGCGACGACGGTAAGGTAAGAGGGGGGATCCGCACGACCAGCGGAACACCCCCGGTGGGGGACCCAGGGCAGAGGCGCATTGTGCCAAGGCCCGGGGGTCTGGAGCGATCCGCGAAAGCCCAGCCGCCCATGGCCCCGACAAAAAAAGAATGATGTACTGACTAAATTTCTTTACCCCCCCGCCCTGATCGAGACCCGCACAACCCAGGCAAGGAAGCGATTGCTTTGACGCGACCCCCAGACGGGCGGGCCCCGGGGGCCCCAGGCCGCCATATGCTTTAAGATGTCGATGTTCAATGTGTTCTGGGCCCCTTAATTCCCCAGCTGGCTGCGCCTTTATCGACCCCGGCCCAGGATCCAGACAAAGTTATCATTTGGATTTTTATTTTTTTTTTTTTCCCCATCCCCGCTGACTTTTTTTGGGGGAGGGGAGAAGAACAAAATTTCACGGACAAATTTTTGGGTAATATAAAAAAGAAGGGGACAAAAAGGCAGGGGGGGAAGGCTCATCGCTGAACACCCCCCTTTTTAAACCTCGCGGCCCCCAAGGAGGGGCTATCGCGCTATTTCAAAAAAAATGCGCCCAGGTACCTCAACGACCTTCTCTGGCGGCAGCCCAAAACGACAAAAACCCAAAAAACCGGGGGGGAAACCCCCATCTCTGAGGACTTGCCGCCGGGGCCGGGCAATCACCGCAGCGCTTGAACCCCACGACCCGGCGAGACAAAAGTGGCTCGAGCCGTCCCGGGGTCGTACTAGGACTGTCAGGGACCCCCAAAAACAGTAGGGCAATCGGCAGGGGGGGCGCTTTGCGGTCCCCGTCCGACAAAGTTTCTTTCCTTCAGTTTTATCAGTTTCTGCCACATTTTTTTCGGCTGCACTTGACTTTTTTGCTTGCCCGAGACCGATAATGATCCTTCCGCAGGTTCCACGAAAACCCTTTTTGACTTTTTCTTTCCGCGATGAGTTCGAGCTTTTCCGGCCCGCGGTGCCGGCACCTTACCAGACCGAGACCAATCCCAGGCCCCCCCGAACCGCCAATCGATAGAGCGACGGGCGGGGGTACAAAGGGCAGGGAGTAATCAACGCGAGCTTATGACTGCGCTTACTGGGAATTCCCGTTCATGGGGGGAAAATTACAAGCCCAATCCCAGCACGAAGGAGATTCCCGGGTTTCCCCAACCCTTTTTGGGCCAGGAGGCATCCAAAATTCCTTCAGTGACGCGCGTCGGCCCCGGGCATCTAAGGGCATCACAGACCGTTTTGCTCAACTGTGTGGCAAAGCCCTCGTCCTCTAAAAGTTGCGCCGGCGCATCGAGGGACCGGGGGAACTTTTTGGTAGGTCTCGTTCGTTATCGGATTAACCAGAAAATCGCTCCAAACAAGAACGGCCAAACACCACCCACCGAATCAAGAAAGAGCTATCAATCTGCAACCCTTAAATGTCCGGACCGGGGGAGTTTTCCCCTGTTGAGTCAAATTAAGCCGCAGGCTCCACTCCTGGTTCCCCTTTCCCTCAATTCCTTTAAATTTCAGCTTTGCAACCATATTCCCCGGGAAACCCCAAAAACCTTTTGGTTTTCCCGGGAAACGCCCCCGGGTATCGAAGCAACTCCTGCGGATCGCTAGTGGCATCGTTTATGGTCAAACTCGGGTATCTGATCGTCTTCCGGGCCCCTGACTTTCGTTCTTGATTAAGAAAAATTCTTTTCAAAGTTTGCAGTGTCTTGCGGCGATCCAAGAATTTCACCAACGCCGCACCGAATGCCCCGTTTGTCCCGTTAATCTTTCCTCCAGTTCCGAAAAACCCCAAAAAAAAGCCGAGGTCCTATTCCCTTATTCCATGCACCATTATTCAGGCAGCTGGGCCTGCTTTGAAACCTTTAATTTTTTCAGTAAACGCCCCCACCCGGGCGCCAGTGAAAGCACCCCGGAGAGAGCCGGCAAGGGGGCAGGAGAAACCCGGGGGGCCGGCGCGAGCCGGGGCCCCGCCTGCGCCTGAGATCCAACTACGAGCTTTTAACGCAAAAATTTAATATACGCATTGGGCTGGGATTTTTCGTCACCCTCCCCCTGCCGAGATTGGGGAAATTGTTCGCCTGTTCTCAGTTCGTTTCATTTTTAAAAAAAAACCCCCGACCTTCAGTGAAACAGCATGCTCTGGGTCTGCAAGAAAGCCGGGGACTCCCACAAAAAAGGAAAAATTGAAAACCCCCGAATTCCAGGAGGATCTAGAAACCCCAGCGAATCTGTGAAATACCCGGTATTCGAGTAACGGTTTTTTACTATTCGTGTTGTCACATTTGCCGCCTGTTTTTATCTCCCGAAATATTACCTAGGCCATCTTCCCCCCAAGGTTCCGGTGCTTCAGACTATACCTTCAGGCACCTTCAAAATGCAGACGAACGTCTTTCAGATGACAACCAGCAAGCGCACATTACGATAATGAGTGCTGGAAAAAGATTTGACACCAGTATGGTAAATTGTTTTTTTGGTCCCGTAATTGTCTTTTTAGCTAACTAACTTTGACGGGTCATGTTGGTTTCAAAAACTTTGCAATATTTAACTTTACGTAAATTCCTTGTTAAAAAAGTCTTATGATATTCGAATGTATTGTTTTTAATCAATGTTTTTTTTAAATTAGAGTTTGTAAAGTTATTAATCATTAACTTTTAAAAACATCATAATTATATATATATCATAGTATCTCATGATCTGTTCTTCAACGGGGTATATTATTATATAATTATATAAGTACATTAAATTTCAAATAAACAAAATGAATTCTTACTTTGTGTTTCTGTTTTTTCTTCCAAAACAGGAGCAGATTAAAATCTTGTTTCACCGACAGCTGAAAATTCAAAGGGTTAGGGCCCTAATAATGAAGGTGTAAATGTTGATGAAATCGGTGAGCTTTTCTAAGACAAAACATGAAGTAATTATCATTTAATTCATTATTATGAAGTGTTTTAGTTTAAAGGATACTGATATTGGGGGAGTTTTAAAAATTTTTAAATTATCACTGTACAGTCTAGACTTCTATAAAATCAAGGGAAAGGGCTTAACCTTAACGGGATTGGAGGTTTTTTTTTTTTCAATGGTGTTCAACTTAAAACAGCCCCAAGATAAATAGAAATTTCAGGGGACGCATTGATCCGTTTTTACTATTTAAACCCCTTTGACTAGTTGTCATACGCACATTTGTTCATCGCCCCTTCCCCCAACATTAACACCATCAATAATTGACCATTTTTCGTCATAATTGAACCCTTTCATTTCCCTAAAATATGCCAGATTAGCTCCATTCACAGGCTGCTTTTTAAATTTAACACCCTGTAATTTTTGATCCCTGCTCTATATTTAGCAACCTCAAGTTCTTTTTCATTAAAAAGGCATGTTTTATGGGTTGGGAAAACTAATTGGGTGGTCTATCAGGATATTGGGGTTTTAACATAATGGATGTTTTAAAAAATCCTAGCCCACTTATGAAAATCTAAAATAGATTATTCACAAAGCAAATTTTTTTAGTCACAAAGAAGGAAAAAAATAAGTATGACAAATATAATGGAATATTTTATTACAGTCTTGAAAGCTTCAATTTCAAAAAATATATGAATTTAAACATGTTTTAAAAATATGAAAAGGGAGTAATCATGAAATTTTAATATTCAATATTTTATATTGTAAAGAAAAAAAGTAAATAAAAATGGCCTTTAAGAGAAAATGATGCCCAATTGGTCTAGTAAGGCCCCCTAAAAAACTAACACTTATAGTAGCATACATAAACATTAAATAGGTATAAATTTTAAACATTGCAAGTAAAAAATTTTTGAACAAAAATATGATTCGAATGATATTTTTTAGAAAAAAATCAGGAAAAAATTATCGGGGATCTTGCAAACAAACTCAAAGTAACACAGGCATAGAATGTTTATCTGACCCAAGCATAGATATTTCAAGAATCACTGGTGTCTTCATCAGGACAGTAATCTGAGTTATTAGAATCCATTTTATCACATTTGGGGCTTTTTGCCTGGAGTAATTTGGACGTCTCTACAAAATGGCAAGTGGGAAATGAGGTGTGCTCCAGTCAACAAGATCAGACATCTAAAAATATATAATTAATTTTATTAGAATATCATATGTTCTGCATTAGATAACAAAATTATGGCCACTTAAATAGGCATGTTGCATCGATCATAATGATCGAAATTCCATTATCCCAATGGTTAAGGGTTAAACTGTCAGAGATTGATTGATTGATAGGATCATCATTGCATTTCGTAAGCTCTTCTTCGAACGCTCCATTAACTCCATATCAACCACTCTGTGATTTGCATGTGATCTGAGCCTAGAGAGATTGTATGTTGTGCCAGTTATGCGCCTACAAGTAGGCCAGCACACCCAATTTCTGCGCTGCTTTTTATTTACTAGAGTAGCATCCCTAGTGTCTACATTAGTCGTCTCTTACAACATGCATTGTAGGTTGCAGTGGTATTATTCTTTGCAGGCCCCGGCACCACACGGCCGACTACGTTGAGTAACCATGTGCACTCCGATCTCTTTCTTACACAGGAAGATCTCAGCTGCAGTGCACAAACTCCATAGCACCGGCAAGGGTCCCCGTCATGGCAGTAAAATGTCAGAGAGTAACCAGTTTCTTATTTGTTAGTTCTTATCATTATCGACAAAATCTGTCAAAGTAATCACTCTGTGATCTGTGTGGTTGAAGCCGAGAATGAAAATACGCTGTGCCACATTTTCATAGACCCTACTCATGTAGGACAAGGGTATCCAGAAAATTTCAGCTTTAATAGATGTTTGGGTTTGTCTGAAATGACAATACTTTACATTTTCGTTACTTTAGTAACTATAGATAAATTTAGTTCAAGAATAGCTGCTTAGTTTACTGCAGTTTCCCAAGTCCTGCATCGCTTCTGCTTTGTTCCATGCACACCACTTCTTGTTGCAGAACCCCCAGGAATTATAGTTTTTCAACCTTTTTCTACATTTGAATGTTTTTCTCTCCCGCCAGTTTTACCGCTTTCTTAAGACCCAGAAGACTCCAACTTTAGATTTTGCATCAACCAAACTTGCCCTAACGTTTCATCTGAGCTTGATCTCCGATACATGGTATACTGCAATACTCCCTTGTGTTGATACATTACATTGTTCTCCGAGTCTTGCCAAGAGTGGGCAACTATGGTGCAGCCATTGACTGGAGGACATAAGTTTCGCTTACAGACAATACATGCCATTTCCGTACTCCTTACATTTGTTTCGCATTTTTGCAACTCTTCCTATCCCTAGACATCGACCATGATAGATGTGCAGGTGCATTTACTCTGGGATGTTGTGAGTAGATCTCATATAAATTGTTACTGGGCCTGCACTACTACCTATACTAGAGTAGCTCTACCAGAGTATCTGTCAGTTTGAATCTCCTCGCCCGTGTGTTTCCGGGGCCCTCAGGGATAGCAAAGAATAGTAACACTGCGACATACAAGGCATGTAGTAAGAGAAGACTTTGGTGGGGCCTAGGAAGGTACCCTGGTAAATAATAAGCATTGCAGAAATTGGATGTTCTGGTCTACTTGTAGGTGCATAACCAGCACAACATACAATCACTCTTAGGCTGAGATCACATACAAATCACAAAGTGGTTAACAAGTGGTCGATTAGGAGCGTTTGAGAAAGGAGAAAAATCGCCTGATCTCTTCTTGTTCTTTGTCACTTTTAAAAATCTATTTTTATTATGTTTCTCTCTCCATATTTGATAAGGAATAAATGCACAGTATTATTTTGAGACGTGTATATTCATAATGAAATCTTGTCCTTAATTTTCTACAGCTCTGAGGCCTATATTACTTCTATGGAAGCCATGCTGGAAAACTGGTCACACAGAACAAGCTAGATACACAACATGGATAATGCAAGAACTGGTTTGTGCATCTTTACAATTGATAACTAAACATCAGAATCTGGTAGAACTCAGTGAACAACATTTATTGTTATTTTTGAATGTTTACCAGTTACTATATACTATTCATCTTTCTCTTCTCCTCTTCTCTCACCTAGAACGATGAACCAAATCTTTCATGAATTCTACTGTTGTTTTTAGGACTCGCTCTCCGTACTGCTTGAAGCGCAGTGTTATCGGGCCAGGTTTCACTTCTTAGGCCTGATAACAATTGGTAGTCTCTCTCTTGTGATCGTTCTTAACCCTTTGGACCCCACACCATTTTACACCAAATCATTTCCCATATCCAGCAAAAGAAATAACCACTGACATTCCACAGTATGTTTTTAAAAAATTAATAACTAAAACTATTGACCCTAGGACACTCAAATTTGTGTCAGTGAACAAGAAAATGGACATAGTTTAAAAAGAAACAATTAAAATGAATACATAAAAAGGATTGAAAATGTAGTAGAAGTTGGTGGAAAAAAATTTAAAAAAACCCAAAATTTTACTTGACAGTTCAAGACAGTGTACTCACCGAATGTCATATATCCAGGTTGGAATGGTACTTGGAGTAACATTCGCTTTTGCAGAGATGTATCTGGCAAATGTTACAACCATATACGCTTTCCTGGGTGTTTCCTGCTGCCATCAGGTGCTTTTCTATTGCGGCACCAGAAACAGGATTTACATTTTCCTGGCATGCGAATCATGCGGTGCGACGACTGATTGCCAGTGACTGGTACATTTGTAGGCAAAAGGGGTTAGCTCTCCTCGTGACAATGTTGCCCTTCACGAGTGATGCACAGAGAGCAAGCCTGAAATCTATGTGGTCAATATCCTTAGCCTTTGGGTGGGCGATGCAAATGGAATAGATTATCCAGCTATTGACGATGGAAGTCTGTAAGAGAAAATTAAATAGATATCTCCACCACTTAACAGACTTCCTTCCACGTATAATATGAGCAAGTGGTCAACTATCACGCCACCCATAGACTTATTATAGGATGCCACGGTTGATGGTACTGCAACCCGTCTACCACCAGGGGCACGACGGATACTGTTGTCTCTCCTGGCGTAGTATTGGTGCTCAGCAAATTCACAATTCTCTTGTCCCTCCAGACAGTAGCCACAATATTCCCCTGTTGCCTGTATAATATGGAACCTTTCTGCATTCGCTTTGTAGCAGTTGCTTTACAGTCAGCTGGCCAGCCCTTGCGATTTGGTCGTATTGTAGAGCACGAGTAGGTCTTGTTGAGATCCACCGCCAGCTGTAGAGAAGCGAAGTAATTATCATAATAAAAATGATGATATTTGTGAAGGTAAGGTTCTCCTACTTTGCAGACAACATAATGGCCTGATCCATATGGCATTGATCATGAACCGCACCAACATAGACGTCGAAGTTTAGAAGGTAACCTGTAATCGAGTCCGCTGCACACCAGACCTTGATCCCAACGGGTTGGCTTACTCTTGATATACTGTTTGAAGTTAAGACGACCAGTGTAGGGAATCATAGCTTCATCAACACTAATATCTCTGCCAGGGCGATAACATGAAGCTATGTTCCTTTTCACCATGTCAGGAAAGGTCTTACTTTGTACAGCGGTCGTAGTTCCTATGGCCTTGGGAACTGATTCCTCTAATCATTCAGGTGAAAGTACTGAGAAATTTTAGCAAATCTGTTTCTCGACATACATTTCGAAACCCCTACTTGATTCAATCGATCATCTGTGCTCCAGTACATTTTGTACTGTGGCAAAACAACAATGCCCATCAAGATATTGATGTGCATATACAGACGAATCTCAGAAGGCGTTACAGGTACCCAGTACTTTTCAACATTGCCGGTGGTTTCCTGATGTTGAACGGCATACAAGTTGGTCTGATCAACAGCTAACTGATAGAAGTCCTCATTAACTATCAGGCTAAAATAATCAAATGGATCAGCATTCTCATCTAAGACGTGCACAGGCCCACAGTCTTCAACAAATGGCTCGACTTCAACTGGGAGGTGGCATCACACCAACGATCACAGTTAAAACGGCAAAATAACGGTCTCATCAGACGTGAAGCCTCGTGGTTCGAATCAGAGAAAGGACATCTATGTCACTTTCCACATCAATAACATGAGTATCCTTTTCTAACTCGATGGAATGTTCCATTAGTTAAGAATGTTAAGCATTATTCCTCCTCCGTCATCGCTGATCACATTCTTTGTCCATTCATTCTCAGGGTACACTGTCGCTATAATTCTCCATTAGTCGCTATTCTTTCGCAGTTTGCTTGCTGTCCCCCTTTTTGTATGCTTGGGATTAATCTTTAGTTCTGTCATCTCGCCCGTGTGGTTGCCGGACCCGCAAGGAAGCAAAGAATAGTACCACTGCAACCTACAATGCATGTCGTAAGAGGCGACTGATTTAGGCCATAAGGATGCTAACCTAGTAAATAAAAAGCATTGCATAAATCGGATGTGCTGGCCTACTTGTGGGTGCATAGCTGGCACAACATACAATCGGCTCTAGGCTCAGATCACATACAAATCACACAGTGGTTGACAAGTGGTAGAAGTGGAGCTTTCAAGAAGAAGTTCTGTCATGGTCTCCCACACGCTCTTATCGGTTGCCGGTTTGGGTTTGCAGTTCTAAATTGCGCTTTTCTTTTAGTTTTGATGTAATAATGTTCTAGATTTGTATAAATATTATGAGTCACATTTAGTAATTCAAACAAGAGAAAAACTGACATAGATTTTGTAGACACTTTATCCTATTTTCTGTAACTTTTCTATTATACCAGCCTGAAGAAGGAAACAATGACACTAACATGTCAGATGAAGTTATCAATTTAAAACAAGAACAAGATTGTCAGGTAAGAAGTGAATACTTTTATGATAAATGGCTAAAGATTTTCTTGTGATGCTGAAGCATAACTGAAACCCAAAGCGATGAAACAGAAAAGCGAGAGCCCTCCAAGGCAAGCCAAGAAAAGCTGATAGTAACCTAACGGACACATTTACCAGAAACAAGCTGGAAGAGGAATTAACCTCTTATTCCCAGCCCTTCAGAAAAAGTTACTACCGAAATCCCAGGGCAAGGGAAATAACCCAGCAACGAGAAGTGCTTAGAAATAAAATTCATAACAAATACAATTTCTAATCAATATTTGTTATTTAAAGTCCAATTTACAGTTAAATGGATGAGGTACTAGTTTGTAAACATGTATGTTGTCAATACCATGCAAGTTGGATGTAAAAAATTATACAATTGAAGAAATAAAAATGAATGACAATATTGAAGGTATGTTTCTCTCAAAAATGTCAGTTTTATTGAGGATAAATGTAAATTGAAAGGTTGAAAAGCAAACTCCTTTACAGATTTTACATGTGGGGCAGCTATCACTTGTCTCCACACACCTTCGTGGTGCAGTCCTCATCTTCATTTAGAAACACTAACCGCGGCTCTGCATTCTGCCAAACAGTAGAGTTGAGTCCGTTGATGGTTAGCATGAATGGAGTTGATCAGTCCTGCAGTATCTGAGAGTTTATCAGTCCTGCAGTTGCCTAGCCTGCATGTTTGTACGGGCATGGGGGCCCTTTACAATCAAGACAGAGGTTCAACCTTGCATATGTCCATTGTCCTCATGGAACGAATTTGGAATTGACATTGAAGTACAAATATTTGCTGATACTTTCAAATATATTTCTTGACACTATCTGACATAGCAGGCACATTCAACAGTTTATCCGTAAACCAAAACATTCTGTAGTAAGGTAACTGGTGAGTTCGACACATATAGTTTACATAAAGAAAGATATTGATGTAATGAAAAGGAACAGTGTCCATGAAGGATCTGGTTTTTTTGAATTTTCATAGAGCAAATTATTTGGTTCTTCTGTCCAGTTCTAAAAAATACCTCGTAAAATCGAGCGTGACGAATGACGGTAATCACAACAGAGAATACTCTGAATCAATGTCACGCCCGAGTGGTTACTGGGCCCCCAAATGTGGGGTGTAAAGAATAGAACCACTGTTACCTGCCACGCATGTCGTAAGAGGCGACTAAGGAGATCTGGATGAGATCGGATGCGTGTATCCGCTAGGGAATGCTAACCCAAACAAATGCTTGCAGAAAACGGATGCACCAGGTCGCAAGGCGCATAACATGGTGCAACGACCCCTCACAATGAGGAATGGAATAACGGATTCTACAGTTGCCAATCTGCCTCGGAGATTTAGCCACGCAGTAAGAATGTCAGAACTACCATCACGAGGGGGGACAAAACTTATGGGAAGAGGTCAGCACAAACTAGGAAGCAGAAATCATAGGAGTTATATCCTATGGAACTGCCCCCAGTATGCAGACTTGAGAAGAAAGAGGTGGCCACTTACACCAGCGCCCAAGACAAACTGTATGGCGTGGCTGATAATCTGAGGCAGACGGCTGCCTTTATTAAAGAATCCGAAATCCCAATCTAGTGAGAACGAAGAAGAAGAATCAATGTCATTTGCAGAACCTATTTCTTCACTAAATTGTTCGATATTGATAGTGCTCATCTTTGCACTATTTCTCTTTCAACTTTACAACCTAGGTGGACGGAGGGAAGCGGGATGTTCGCATCCATCGACAATCGTAATTCATCGTAACTAAAAGTTACGTAAATCGAGAAACACTAGCATCGTAAATTTTCGCACGCAAATATTGAATTAATTATATATCAATCCGATTTATCCACGATCTGCCTGCAAATTTTCCATCAACTGAATCATAAATCACAAGTTTTCCAGAAAATAAAAGGGACTTTTTTTAAAATTCGCAGATACGAATCCACTAACACTAGAAACACGCGGATTTCTAAAATGACAGCAGCCATTTATCGGCAATGACATCAGGGCTAAATTTAGCGGTCTAGTCGCAAGGAAAGATATAGAAAAAAGATTTAAAAGGTATATATCCGCTGGGGTAACGGCCGCTATGGGTTTATACCGATAACGGGGCATTCGCAGCTCCAGGAATAAGAGGGTTAAGGCATCTCAAGCTTAGAGAATCGCTGGAAAGGTTGGGATCACAAATGAGATACTTAAAAACTTGGGGACTAGAGCAAAGACAGCTCTACTGGTTGTCCTAAAGATATCGTGGATGGAGGACAGGCACAGTACCAAGAGAATGGAAGGAAGCGATCATGGTATCCATCCTAAAACCAGGCAAAGATAAACTCGATCCGGCGAGTTACAAACCCATAAGCCTCCTAAGCTGCACGGGCAACCCCATGGAAAGCATGGTTGTCCCAAAGGGACTAGGGGAGCAAAGGGTTTAATGATCGGGAAAAACCCTCAAAAAAAAAATGGTGCGATGCGGTGCAATGTTGAACAAGGCCAAGACGTTTGTAAACGTTTGAGAAACGAATATGGCAGCTGTTTGCGTTTAATATCATTCTTCAGCATGCGGTAATGCGCAGACCATACTAAGTAAGCATAGTTACTTCATCTTCTACTTCTTTTCATATTCTTCTCTTTCCATTGTATTTCAGTGAGGTATTGAGAAAGATGGGAGGATGATCTACACCTACATGTTGTGCTGTTCCTTTCTGGCAGCTCCAATCTTCAATCCAGTTTCAGTTTGGAATATCTTCATTGCA
Source organism: Arion vulgaris (assembly GCA_020796225.1). Lineage (NCBI taxonomy): Eukaryota > Metazoa > Mollusca > Gastropoda > Stylommatophora > Arionidae > Arion > Arion vulgaris. The sequence goes on from CM036759.1 coordinate 66,742,081, forward strand.
CTCCGGTGCAGTCTAGAAATCTCTGATCTCCTTGCAATATCTCAACAGCGTCCAGCGACTGACCGTACCATTTCGATTTTGATTGATGAGCCTACTCACGTACCTGTTATGCTGTTCTTTCTTGCTACTCAATCTTAAACCCAGCTCCTGCAATTTAGAAGGTGAAGTGGATTGGTTTAAATGAAAATCTTCTTTGCAGGCCTTTGCTCTATGAAGTGTTAAAAATATCAGCTCTATCCATTTGCTGACCCTCTGATATGAGTGGCAGAGCCCCCAGCCTGTCTCTCTTACCAACGACACCCATGTGCCCCGGAACGAAGATAAGTGTGATTCTGCAAATTGTTGACGCTTCGTGAATTCAGTCCATTGCCTGCGCACCGAACCAGCCTCTACCTTGCGGATCATGCTCAATGAATCACTCAGAATGCACGCATGAGTGTAGTTTGTGACTCAGCCAACGTAAACATTAGTCACCGCCAGTACCTCCACTGTAATCTTCAATCCACGTTCTTGCCAATCTAGCCGTCGTCGTGGATTGGTTTAAATGAAAATTCTCTTTGCATGCACATTCTATGAGATTGAGGGCGTTCAGAATTTAGTTCTATATACTGTCTGACCCTGATATGGTAGGTCATCAGTAAATCAAACTGGTACGATCAGTCACTAGAGCTGTTGGAGATATTGCGAAGGAGACCGGGACAGCCTATGTACATGCCCAGAGTGCAATGAAGATATTTGAAACTGCCTACCTGATATGGTAGGCAGAGTCAGCATCCTGTATGCTTTCTCATTACATCGACACCCATGAGATCCGAAATCTGCAATGAATGATCTTCAATGCCTTTGAACATCGTATGTTGATTTCTCTATCCAGTTTTCCGTCTGAAGAGAAAATTCCATGAAGATATTTGAACTCATTTTGTTTGTGTGGTGACTGTAATTTATCTTTTAGTATGACTGATTCTGCGGTGAGCATGTTTATAGTCATTATTTATGTTTTTTTCTGATTGATTTTCAATCGAACCATCTTGGCCGTACTGGTTATGGTGAGAATTCTTTCCCTGTATGTCTTGACGTGTGTGAGAGAGGTCATATTTCAGGACCAACAAAAATTAAAAAATAGACAAATAAAAGATTTCTAGTAATAATTTAAGAACGGTACGAAAGCAATAGAATAATAATAATAGTAGTTACATGGATGTCCTGCTCGTGTGGTGCCGGGGGCCGAAAGGAAGCAAAAAAAAAGCCACTGCGACCCACAAGGCATGTCGTAAGGGGGATGATGTGGGGCCTGGTTTACAGCCAACTTAAATAATAGGCCTAACTTTTGGGAAAATTTTGCCCTAGGTCAGACGGGGGGGGAGCGGGAAATTTATAGATGTTTGAAAGAACACGTTTTGAATTTACCACCCTGTGAGTCTAGGGTTTAAAATTTGGTTTAAAATATTCATTATATTGATATTTAGGGTTTAAAACTTAATTGTTGCAAATAACAAATTAGCATTTTTTGTTGTTTTTAAAAATGATTTCGTCTTATAAAAATATAAAACGAGGTCAGGGTGTAGTTGTGGTCTTTTTTCCCAAACCCTTTCCCCAAGTTCCACCCCAAAATTTTTATGTTGGTCGGCCGGGAAGCCCCCAGAAAATAAAAGCGTGCATAAATGGATGTGCTAACTACTTGTAGGCGCGCTGGCCAACTTACAATCCTTTTATTTTGGGATCCATACAGATCACACAGAGTGGTTAACAAGGGTCGTTTGGGTGCTTGGGGGAATCCCCGGTGGTTAACAAGGGTCGATATTGCTTTGGGGGAACACACAGATTTAAAAGGGTCATAGGTGCTTGGAGGGAATCACGAGTGGAAAAGTTCGATATGGGCTTGGATGGAATCCAGAATCACGAGGGGGTTAACAAGTGGTCGATGGTGCGGGGATGGAACCCAAAAGAGTGGAACAAGTTCATATGGTGCGTTGGATGAAGAAGAAGAAATAAAATTTTCCGAACGGGTTTTGCCATTTTCACCAGAAAAACTCCAACTCAATTTTTGCCTTTTTGTCGCCATAAAAAACTTCTGTTGACCAGTCGGTTGTTCTTCTTCTTTTGCCCCTTCTATCGGGGCCGTTAGATTTTCTGTTTTATTTTCTTGCGCTGCTCTAGTGACCTGTGTGATTTTTTTTTGCTTTAAAAGGATTTTTCTATGCCATCAAAACCAATGTCGGGGCCTGATGAAAGTCTCTCTTTCCCAGTTCTTTTTAGAAGACGTATCAGTGTAGTTTTTTTGCATTCTTAAAGTGCATTTCCCTTCATTCTTTTTTTTCAATGTAATTTGCAAGTTATGTCCCAACTTTCTTTTTTATGCTATGATCTTTCGACAACCCAGTCATCGTATTTCCCTTGGGTTTTTTTTGCGACTTTTTTTGCTGTTGTCCATATTCTCTGGGAAAAGAGTAGGCATATAAACTTTGACATCTTTTTCTTAGTGAGATATTTGTATACATTAACAAAGGTTAGTTTTTAGGTTGATTTTCTTTTCCTTCTGAACGGTTTGTTCATTGTCCATGTTTGGTTTTTTAAACAGAATAGGATGAAAAAAAACTTTTGGAGGTTTTAGTAAGGAAAGAATTAAGGAAAGGAAAATATACCTTGTTTGTTTGTGCATTCTAGGTAACATTTATCAAGCAATTCTGATGAACAGCTTTCTCCATCAAATTGAATTGTCAAAAAACAATAAGTATAGTACGTCTCTCTTTATAAATAGATGTATTTAACTATGAGTTATTGTTGAACTTACTAATGGTAGTGCGGCATACTGTTGCTAGGAGATGGCTAACGAACTCATTTTGACTCTCATGGATCTGTTTCATAACATAATGTGTGAATCAGACGACTTGTTAACGTTACTCATACCAGTAGCTATTCTATTCTGGTATCAGTTCGTTCATAAACACAATCAACGTATGAAACGTTACATGGAAATGAAGGCTATTGATGGTAAATATTTGTGCAGGCATTAACTCTTTGTATACGCATAATAAACTATGTTTCTGCATGCTATTTTTTAGAAATACATTTACATTTTTCAGAGAGAGTGATCTTACAAAATGCATTATTATTTTATGTTGTTAAGATAGAGTCATATATTAAACATCATCAGAATGTGCAAGGTTGACAGTTATAATTTAGAAATGCAATTGCTGGATTCTACAAAGTATTATATATTTTTCTTCTTTCTTCTTTGCGTTCGGTTTCGTATGCTCGTTCAGCCCATGCGATGTGTTGCCTCCATGAAGCTGCATGTCAGTTGGAGTTCTCAGAGTTCCTAATATTGTTCTGTAGCTTCGTTCATGAGGCCATGTTTCATTTCATTGGTGTATGAGATGGACATGACTGCAGGATGTGCTCTGAGTCTGTGTTTCTGTCTGACATGCACACTGTGCAGTCTGAGCAGGCTTTATTATGTGCATGTGATGGTTGAGCCTGCAGTGACCTGTTCTTAGGCGAAAGATTGTTGTGTGCTGTGTTCTGTTTAGTCTGCTGATGTGATTTTGTGGGTTTTGCTGTGGATTTGTTTGCCTCAAAGCACAAGGACCCAAAACATCAAATAGATCTTGTAAACTGGCTTATTATAAGCGAAATATTTTGGTTCATAAAGGGCATATCGGAAAAAAGATACCACCTATTCGGTTTGACAAGTGGTTTGCAATACATGAGTTAACATCTTGAATTAGTAATGGATGCATTGTTTTAAGATGCGGTATATTATCTCAATAGTGACTATTGTTACATGTTGTTCAAATTTATATGTGGAATTAAACTTTGAATTTTCAACATTTGATATGCTTGTTGTTTTTTACATTTTAGTCTTGTTATGTTTTCCTTGTTTTTAAAAATCTTTAGTCTAGTGATGTTTTATCCTGTTTTTTTATCTTTTGTCTAGTTATGTTTATCCTTGTTTTTTTTAAATATTTTAGTCTTGTTATGTTTATCCTTGTTTTTAAAAATATTTTAGTCTAGTTATGTTTATCTTTGTTTCTTATATTTTAGTCTAGTTATATTTATCTTTTGTTTTTTATATTTTAGTCTAGTTATGTTTATCTTTGTTTTTTATATTTTAATCTAGTTATGTTTATCTTTGTTTTTTATATTTTAGTCTAGTTATGTTTATCTTTGTTTTTTATATTTTAGTCTAGTTATGTTTATCTTTGTTTTTATATTTTAGTCTAGTTATTTATATCTTGTTTTTATATTTAGTCTAGTTATGTTTATCTTTTTTTCTTTATATTTTAGTCTAGTTATGTTTATCCTTGTTGTTTTATCTTCAGCCCAGTTATCTTTATCTTGCTTCTCATCCTTCAGTTGTTATGTTTATCCTTATGTTTGTTAATCTTTAGTCCGTTATGGTTATGAGTCGGACGATAAAACGTAGGTCCTGTGTTCAATTTGAACAAATAAAAGAACAATTGGCAGCTCAAAATCGAGAAGAGGATGGAAATGCGCTGCCGGGGCAAAAATCATTGGAAAAGAGTGAAAATTAAAATGTCTTCAAAATACTGTCACCATTTTGAAAATTATCATGGGACCTTCGCTGGCGCTACGAAGCTCATGTACTGCCTTTTAGATTTTCCTGTGTAAGAAATGCATTGGAGCACACATGATTACTCACCGAAGTGCAATAATGATGGTCCTTTCAATCAATAAATCAATGAATCAATCAATTAAAAACGCATGTAAGGCTAGGTTTGAGATGGAAAGAATTGCACAAAATCGAATTGAGTGGACATTATTTGTCTCTGCTTTATGTGCCAATGGGAGAGACGAGGGCTGGTGATTTATCAATCATCATTGCACTTCGGTAAGTAACCGTTTGTGCTCCGATATCTTTTGTAAACAGGAGGATCTCAGCGACAGAGCACGAACTACGTAGAACTGGCGAGGGTTCCCGGTGTAACTTAGGTGTTGAAAATATTTGATATGAATAACACAAAAAATCTTTCTAATTAATTTTGACTGGCAGCGGCTTTCCAGCCTGCTCTTGTCGATTTTGAGGGCTGATGATCAGTACTAACCCATGCATGTGCTATTAATTTGAAAATGAAAATGTTCTGTAGCATTTGAGGACTAGAACATGAAGTGTCCATCTCTTTAACATGAGCGGTCGTCGATAGCAAAGCTGATAACCTTTTGAGCTAATGACCACATGGAATAGACTACCAGGGTTCGAAGCTAGTTTAGGACACACACAAACAAAAACACCAAATTCTAGGTGAGCACATGGTAGGAAGTTGGACCACATGAGACCCTGATCCTTTACTCGGAGATGTAAATTACAAGTACTTCTGAAGCCCGGAGTAAGGCTCGCCTGAATAACGAGGGATAATGATGATAAGGGAAACACAACTTCATACAAAAATCAATCAGGGGCGCTATATTAGGCGCCATGTCTACGCCTGATTTAATAACAAGCAAACAAATAACATCATCATGTGCCTTGTTGTCGTCGATAGAAAAGTTAATACACGTTGCCCCAGTGAACACTTGCCGTGGACATGAGGAGGCTCAAGCCTAGCTTGGGACAGCAACTGTAGGTGTTCACGTGGAAATGAGGAGGCTCAAGACAGCTGGGACAACAAATGTAGTTGTTCACGGGGAAATGACGAGGTTCAAGCCTAGCTTGGGACATCAAGCCTAGCTTGGGACAAGAAATGTAGGTTTTCACACGGTACACGGATAGACAATAGTAAACCGTAATCCTGTAATAAAAAAAATCACTTTCGTTACTGACTGTAATACAGCTTTTTAGAGCGGTCTAGGACAGGAGGGTCCTGTATAATTTAATTGCCCCCTGTCTAGTGCAGTCACCGCGAAGCTGTTACAGGTTAGGATTTTCATGTATGCCCACAACAACAAAAAAATCCTTGGTCTTACCGTGACTTGAAGACGGGTCTCCCGCATGGGATCTAAATTAGAAATATCTTTGAAGTCAGAATAAAGTTCAACCTGCTGCCCTGCAAATCGGCTGTGGACAGCCACAGTCTGACGGAGAGCGAACTCAGTAAACGCAAACCTGCTGCCTTGCAAGTCGGCTGGAGACAGCCAAAGGCTGACGGATAGCGAACTCAGTAAACGCAAACCTGCTGCCTTGCAAGTCGGCTGGGGACAGCCAAGGCTGACGGATAGCGAACTCAGTAAACGCAAACCTGCTGCCTTGCAAGTCGGCTGGAAACAGCCACGGCTGACGGAGGAGAGAACTCAGTAAACGCTGGCACACTGGACACATCGCCGGAGGATAAGCACCAGAGCTCCAAATGGCGCTAAATATGTAACGAACCACACCAATGCTAAGGCTGCATGAATAGAATTTCCACAAGAACGAGATTTATGGGGAAAATCTGGTACACCAGTCTAATCTGGTACACAAGTCTTTACACACAAATCAGCAATATTAGTCGCTACGATTACGTCTAAATTCATATCAAGTAAAGAAAAAAGAAACAATAACTTTCACACGAGTCTCCTTAAAAAGTCAGACTAACCTACATAAACAAAAGCCAAGACACAAATAACTGTAATAATTCTCAGCTTTAATGAAAATAAAATTATCAGCGACATAAGCATATATAATCGTATCGCATACAATTATAAAAACATACATATCATTTAATTTTGTTCCACCTATATACAGAGTCAATATTCATATAAAAAACATGACAAGATATTAACATAAAAAGTGACACACAAAATAATAAAGAATTAGGAAGACATATTTTCATAAATATTTCTAAATTTGACCAAATTTTAATATTATTTTCTCTTATTAAAAAACAAAAAAATACAAAATAATACAACCGAAACCCAAGTTAAAAAATAATTGTGAAATCAGCATATTCTTCTTATATACAAATTATGATTAAATGTGTCCATCTATATATGTCAATATAGAAATGTATAGAGAGGTATATAGAGAAAACTAGACACTATATTTCAGTCTCATATTGTGAATAAATATGAGTACTAGTAATTGCATAAATGTAGCAGGTCTAACTTGATTAGCGGGCTAAACGATTTTCTTCTTCTTCTTCCATTGAGAGTAGATTTCAATTTGTCATTACACGTTGTACATGTACAGAAGAGGAGCGTCTGGTCGAATGGATTAGAGCGCCGCTTCTATGCAGGAGATCCGTGTTCAATCCATTGTAAGGCCAGATTTTTTCTGTTGTGGGCATAACATAAAATCCGAACCTGACACGGCGACTGCACTAGCTTAAATCCTCAGGTTCTGTCCCACCTGTCCCATCGCTCCTAAAAAGCGTTACTACAGGCAGTAACGACGGTAACAAGTACAGATGGATGCTTCCAACTTCCGAGACTCATGGATCTACTGTTCCCAGGATGCGGGTGTTCACGGCAATGATAGAGCAAATATGCTTTCATTAATTATTGAGAGTTTAGGATTGTTTGATAGATTGATAGCAACATCATGATTGCACTTCTGTGAGTAGCTATGTTTGCTCCCATCTCTTTCTTACACAGGAAGATCTTAGCTACAGTTCATGAACTCGCAGCACCGGCGAGTGTCCCTGTATTGTGAAGATATTTTTGTAGGAATTTTATTTTAAATCTTTTTGTAATGTGTAGCCGGGCAGAAGCTTTCCAGTCTGCTATTCTTAATTTTGAGCTGCCAATGGATCTTTACTGCTCAGATTGAACACGGGACATGTTTTTTGTCCGTCTCCGATAGGACTAGGAACTCTATCTCACCTACACTGAGATCAGGGATCTCAGGAAAAATATTCAGATGGTTCCACGAGGGAGCGAACCTGGTACCTTTGCCACTAGATATGAGCAGCTAACCTCTACTCCACAGCGACCATTCAAAGAGGAAGTTCTTTGGTTTCTTGCACCTACTGTTGGATGAGGAACTTGGCCACCACTGTGATGAGGAACTTGGCCACCTACTGTTGGATGAGGAACTTGGCGACCTACTGTTGGATGAGGAACTTGGCCACCTACTGTTGGATGAGGAACTTGGTGACCTACTGTTGGATGAGGAACTTGGCCACCTACTGTTGGATGAGGAACTTGGTGACCTACTGTTGGATGAGGAACTTGGCGACCTACTGTTGGATGAGGAACTGGCCACCTACTGTTGGATGAGGAACTTGGCGACCTACTGTTGGATGAGGAACTGGCGACCTACTGTTGGATGAAGGAACCATGACCACTGTTGGATGGGGAACTCTGGGACCTACTGTTGGATGAGGAACTTGCGACCACTGTTGGATGAGGAATTTGGCCACCTACTGTTGGATGAAGAACCCACCTACTGTTGGATGAGGAACTCGACCCACTGTTGGATGAGGGAATTTGGGCGACCTACTGTTGGATGAGGAACTTGGCCACCTACTGTTGGAGGGAGGAACTCAGACCTACTTTTGGGATGAGGAACTTGGCCACCTACTGTTGGATGAGGAACTTGGCACCACTGTTGGATGAGGAACTTGGCCACCTACTTTTGGGATGGGGAACTTGGCACCTACTGTTGGATGAGGAACTGGCCACCACTGTTGGATGAGGAACGGGCACCTACTGTTGGATGAGGAACTTGGACCTACTGTTGGATGAGAACTTGGCCACCTACTGTTGGATGAGGAACTTCAGGACCTACTGTTGGATGAGGAACCTGGCGCCCCACTGTTGGATGAGGAACGCCACCCTCCTGTTGGATGAGGAACTGGCGACCTACTGTTGGATGAGGAACTAGGACCACTGTTGGATGAGGAACCTGGGACCTACTGTTGGATGAGGAACTCTGGCCACCTACTGTTGGATGAAGAACTTGGCCACCTACTGTTGGATGAGGAACTTGGCCACCTACTGTTGGATGAGGAACTTGGCGACCTACTGTTGGATGAGGAACTTGGCACCTACTGTTGGATGAGGAACTTGGCCACCTACTGTTGGATGAGGAACTTGGCCACCTACTGTTGGATGAGGAACTTGGCACCTACTGTTGGATGAGGAACCTGGCGACCTACTGTTGGATGAGGAACTTGGCGACCTACTGTTGGATGAGGAACTTGGCGACCTACTGTTGGATGAGGAACTTGGCACCTACTGTTGGATGAGGAACTTGGCGACCTACTGTTGGATGAGGAACTTGGCGACCTACTGTTGGATGAGGAACTTGGCCACCTACTGTTGGATGAGGAACTTGGCCACCTACTGTTGGATGAGGAACTTGGCCACCTACTGTTGGATGAGGAACTTGGCCACCTACTGTTGGATGAGGAACTTGGCGACCTACTGTTGGATGAGGAACTTGGCCACCTACTGTTGGATGAGAACACTAAATTAACGTTGAATCAATCCAGCGATTTAAGGAGCTTTGGAATTATACGTTGTTCAAGTATGCTGATGGTTGAGGGACAGGGAGAGAAGTATGTATAATCAGCGAGCCACAGGTTGCTGTGTATTGTGTGATAACTACAGCACTTTGATTTTACTTGTTTCGCCATTACTACATAATTTTACTGTGGTCTTACCTTATATCGGTAATACTGTTTCGCCATTGCTACATAATTTTACTGTGGTTTTACCTTAAATTGGTAATACTGTTCGCCATTTTGCTGCAACTATTCGTCGTGGCGTAGATAGATTAGATTTAGTCTGATTCTATAAGTTGTGTGCAGTGTAAGAAGTGAATTTCTTTACTTCTTGCTTGATAAAGACAGTTTTGTCGAAACGTTGCTGCATATTGTTATTGTATTTTGTAAAACTACCGTACTTTGTATTTACGTGTTTCGCTGTAGCTGTTTCGGATATTAGGTATGAAATGCCTGTCACTTGGCTTTACTAGGCCGTAGCGAGCAGGAGATCTAATGCCGTCACTTGGCTTTACTAGGCCGTAGCGAGCAGTGAGATCTAATGCCTGTCACTTGGCTTCTACTGAGGCCGAGCGAGCAGGAGATCTAATGCCTGTCACTTGGCTTTACTAGGCGTAGCGGAGCAGGAGATCTAATGCCTGTCACTTGGCTTTACTAGGCCGTAGCGAGCAGGAGATCTAATGCCTGTCACTTGGCTTTATTAGGCCGTAGCGAGCAGGAGATCTAATGCCTGTCACTTGGCTTTATTAGGCCGTAGCGAGCAGGAGATCTAATGCCTGTCACTTGGCTTTACTAGGCGTTAGGAGTAGGAGATCTAATGCCTGTCACTTGGCTTTATTAGGCCGTAGCGAGCAGGAGATCTAATACCTGTCACTTGGCTTTACTAGGCCGTAGCGAGCAGGAGATCTAATACCTGTCACTTGGATTTACTAGGCCGTATCGAGCAATAGATCTAATGCCTGTCACTTGGCTTTACTAGGCCGTAGGGGCAGGAGATCTAGATTGTACACTGCTTGTACATGCCTTGTTTAATGTCTAAGTTTCTCACCGAGAGAAGATTATTATTTATAACTTATATAACTTATTCCTTCGCTCTTCGTGAAGCATAGGTCTCAACTAGTTGTCCTCCTTTTCCGATCTCCCAGGATAGTCCAGCATCTCACAGTTTAGCACACACACAAAAAAAAGACTCATTCTCCAGTCCTGGTTAGAATGATAATTTTCCATCTTCCTAGCGGGTTCCACTCAAGGACCTGTCTTATAACACTTGATTGTGTCTTCTGCAAGGCATGCACGACCCACAGACATTTTCTCAGACTACAGTTGAAGATTACCAAACATGCAACATTGCACACAGGGTAACTATGAAGTCGAAGAAAGCCACGCCTGTATGGTGGGAGACACTACTAATAAGGAAAGCAGGCATTCAACAAACAAATTAGCCAGAACCGACATATCGAGCGTCCTGATTACGCCTGAATTTATAGCGACGAGCTTCAGCCGGTGCTACGGAGTTGATGTACTGTTGACTGGTCCTCCAGCAGATCAGGCAAGATGAAAGTGGATAAGGGATGTTCTTCGGTCTTTCGCATCTGCCTGTGGATGAAGACACTAAATAGATGTTGAATGGATCCACATTTAGTAGAAGAACTGGATGCATGAGGGCAAATTGAGGAGTGTGTTTAACAAGTGAACTACGGGAAACATCAGTATACATACACTTGTTTGGAGTAACCCGTTGTACAAGAAGAACTGGATGCATGAGGGCAAATTGAGGAGTGTGTTTAACAAGTGAACTACAGGAAACATCAGATACATCACTTCAACATCTATTGGGTACCGAAATGACATTCTTAACGCACTGAGAGAGTCTTTCTGAATAAAGGAGTTTAGGGCTGCAAATCCCACTCGCTGACCAGAATGAGAGAGATGGGTGTCAATATTTGTGCAGCCCGAAAAGAACGACATACTAAATAAGCAAAGAGATTGATTAATCAATATCGAACTGGCGTGTTGGGCCACTGGACGCTGCTGGATTTGTTGAGGCGGAGATCGGACACCTATGGACATGTCCGGAGTGATGGGATGATAATCAAATAACTGATAACTGATCTGTTGGAGAGACTGAGCCAATGGGTCTGCCCAGAGTGTTGTGATGTCAGCTCAGTAACCAAAACTAAAGGTAAGAGAGATGTGCTCATGCAGTAACCACAAGTAGCCACGACTGTGTTAGTTATGGCTATAACCAAGGCAATGATCCAGCTGGAGGCAGACCACCGCGCATGCCTACATTTTCGATGACTAAATCTTGGATAAATACAGATTGATGCTCGTCCATCACGGGTGAGGATGACGACCATTTTTCATCCAAGAGACTGTAAGTTTGATGGATGGAAGGGTAATGTGCGTGATGATTTGGTTTAAAGTGAGAAAGATTTGCACATGTCGTTGATCTCACTCTCTCGCCCAAATCCTTCTTTGTGCAGTAACAGGACATAGTTTTCTTTATTTATTACGTAGCCGCCGCCTTCTTCTTAAAACACTCTTCAACGACAAACTGTTAACCACTTTGTGTGATTTGTATGTGATCTGAGCCTAGAGCGATTGTACGTTGTGCCAGTTATGCGCCTACAAGTAGGCCAGCACATCCGATTTCTGCGATGCTTTTTATTTACTAGGTAGCGTCCCAGGTCATACATCAGTCGCCTTTTTCGACATGCCTTGTAGGTCGCAGTGGTGCTATTCTTTGCTTCCTTGTGGGCCCCGGCACCACACGGGCGGTTTGTTAAGAGGATTAAAGAATATTTAAGCCGAGGCACGCCCTTTCAACCTAGACTGGAAAACTATCCTGGTGCAGCGGATGACCAGGGTGTTCTACATGCCTGGCCATGCTCCCTACGCTTAACAACGCGTTGCTGGCAGACGCCGTCTTGGCTGCTCAACCAGAGATGGTTTCTTCCACACAGTCTGACATAAATACATATCCCATAAATGATTTGGAGGAAGTCGCATGTTTCCTTCCACCTCAGCGCATACAGGCGGAATAGAGAACTGGTGTAATGCGTCCATCTTTTCCTATGACGTCTTTGAAGGTTTTCAGGCTGGTTTGGAGACTTGTGCTGTTGTACTAGATCTCGAGGATGCTTACAACAAAGTTTCAATCACATACCTTATACAAATGCTCACGCTACTCAAAATCGATCATTGCTCATAGATGGATTGCAAGGCCCTGTTCGAGAGAAAAGTGGCACACAGGTGTGTATGGTACTCAGGCAGACACAAATTTCACCGGACCTGCCCCATGGGTCCCCACTGTCTCCAGTACTATTCAATGTGTTCACCATAGTGATTGCGAAGCGGCAATTGTCTGGCGGGGCGAACACTGTCGTCATTTGCAGGCGGTATCATGGTGTGCGGACAGGGGAGAAACAGGGATGAAATTGCTAATAAACTTCAGGAAGAACTGAACTGCATAATGGCCTGGTGCGATGTTTCTGGTGCAACGATAAACCATACCAAAGCTGTGCTATCATGGTTCTCCTAAATAATCACATTGTGAAGTCTGACACACCACATGTCACTTTAGATGGACATACACTCACCCGAACAGCATCTATGAGTTATTTGGTGTACATTTGATCGCAGATCTATGCTTTAGGACCATATCGACCAAGTTATTGCCAAGGCTCGCAACGCACTATCCGCACTGAGAATCATGGCGGCTGCTAACATTGAGCAAACGCTTCTTGTACTTTGTATCAAGTATTGTTCTGTCATGTATAGAATATACATGCGCTCTCCTAACAATTATTCCTACGCAAACAGTGAGACCGGAGAGAATTCAGAATGGGGCTATGTGCATCATTCTGGTATGCACCAAAGATACACCAGGAGTGTCAATGCGATTCCTTCTTGATCTCCCAACTATTGCTAACAGAATTGAAACTTGGAGGGTTTGATCATATCTAAGAATCAATGCAAACAAGGAACATCCTCTTCATGAAGAACTCATAAGGAGAAAGGGTGTAGACTCAAGAGAGGCAGATCATGGTTGAGTCAGGCGGAAGATACGCTTAGGAAAATATGTGATCCTTCCGAATTGAAACAGGAGAGAATGGATTGCTGCCCACCAATTTCAGACTTTTTCCCCAGTTATTACATCTATTAAGAAAAACTGCGAACAAAATAATCTATCACTGCTAAACGTGGAGGTGGAGGCTCTCTTGAATGACATCATCAATTATACAGATGTGGTTATTTACACCGATGGTTCAGTCATTCGACAACAACGCTGTGCCTGGGCTTTTCAGCACGCTCAGGAAGAAAATAATAAGAGAGGCCAGTAGGGCCTACGCAACAACCACAAGTAGCTTGACAATGGAGGTTCGGGCGGTTGCGGAGGCGGTGAACTGGTTGGCATCTCACAATTACTCTCGTGTTTTCATACTCATTGACTCCATGAGCATGATTCGTAAGGTCGAATCAGGTATGGTGAGACGCAACTGGATGGAGGTACTGGTACAAACAGTGGTCAGAGAAATCACCTTCATTTTTGTTCCTGGGCACGCAGGAGTTAGGGTAATGAACCAGCTGGCTTGGCTACATTATCAGAGGAGCTGCCATGGATCGAAGTGACATTCTTCACGCATTGAGAGAGCTTTCCGAACAGAGGAGTTTCAGGGCTGTGAATCCCACCCGCTGACCAGATTGAAAGAGATGGGTGTCAATGTGTGCAGCCCGAATAGAACGACATACTAAATACGCAAAGAGATTGATTAATCAACATCGAACTGGCGTGTTGGGTCGCTGGACGCTGCTGGCTTTGCTGAGGCAGAGATTGGAGCACCTATGGACATGTCCGGAGTGCTATGATGATAGTCCTCATATAACTGATAAATGAGAAAGTAATATATATTGTTTTAGTAATCTTGGTAGTCACAGACTAAGGCAGAAGTTTCAAAGTTTGCTTGCAACGTTTCTTCATATTGTCAACATATTCTTCTTCAGTTGAAAAAACATCATTATGGTTTAAGTGAAAAGAATTACCCCAGCAGACAACAGTCATTCACTGCTAGTATTGCTCACAATTGACTATGGAACACATTTTTTGATGACGTCGTGTACTTTGTTTTTCACATTTGTTCTACATATAGAAGTGTTGCGAGACTTACAAACACCTCTTGATATATATATATATATATACATTCAAACGAGGAGCGTCTGGCGGAATGGATTAGAGCACGTCTACCATGCGAGAGACCCGTGTTCAGTTCATGGTAAGGCCAATAACTTGTTTCTGCGTGGGCATAATGGTAAAATCCTAACCTGAACAGCTTCGCGGTGACTGCACTAACCATGCTGCCATCAAATTCCTCAGGCTCACGTTCCATCTGTCCTACACCGCCCTAAAAAGCGGTACTACAGGCAGTAACGATAGTTTTTATTATACATCCAAACGAAAAGTTGTTCTGTAAGATTCTCTATTTGTTCATATACGGTTCTTCTACACATCTGTTCCTCTTTGACGAGACTTCAGAAAAACACATAGAAACTTGCAATCAAATGACCAGGCGCTTCTTTCCATAACTATTCTGTCATTTGGCTCACAAGCTACTTCGATGAGCTCTTCAAGTTTGGATGAACTTCCCTTCTGTTTAATTTCAGTGGAAACAGTGACCTAGTTAGAAAGAAGAACAGAACTGGTATGAGAATTTTAGTGTTTCAAATTTGAACATGTATACTAACGTTTCAGAAAATGAGAAGCATTATATGCAACAAGTTATTGTCAGTTGAGATCAGAATTAGTGTTATTCAATGCTACATAGAACCAATACTGACATACGGATGCGAGTCATGGACAATAAACCTACAGAAGAAAAATCTCTGAGGGCCACAGAGATGGGGTTTTACAGAAGAATAATGAGAATCACATGGTCTGCTAAAATGACTAATGTGGCGGTATTGAATGAGGTCAAGACACAGAGAAAGCTTATCATCAATATAAGAAAGAGGGAGTCATCATTTTTCGGACATGTGATGAGGAGGGGAGGTTTAGAACACATTACAACAACCGATAAAATCGAGGGTAGACGAGACAGGAAGACAGAGAGATAACATTTTGGATATATTGACATGGCATGGAAGAACGTCAACATCTGATATGATAGCAAACACTAGAGACATAGATTTGTGGAGATCCATGATTGTCTACGCCAACCGGCACGGCACCTGATGATGATGATCCAGGCATGATATATTAATAGCTCAAGCAGCACTTATGAAAATGAAAAACACACTGTGTGTGAATTCACTATCAATGATACTGCTGAAACGAGTTCAGTGCTATATTGAGCCAATACTTATGTATGGCAGCAAATCATGGACAATGAACAAGCAATCAATAAGATCATTGGAAGCCACAGAGATGTGGTTTTACAGAAGAATGCTGAAAATTCCATGGACAGCGAAGAAAACAAAAGATGAGGTTTTAAAATAGGCCTGCACACAAAGAAACCTTATCAAAAGAATAAGAATCAGACAATCAAGGTTCTTCAGGCATATAATGTGAAAAGAAGGTTTATAACATATGGTGACAACAGGTAATATTCAGGGAATGAGAGATCGTGGAAGACAGAGGGACAATATGTTGGATGGCCTGACATCGTGGTTCGACAAAAGATCGACGTCAGAACTGATTAACTGCATCAAGAAAAGAGAGTTGTGGAGAGACATTATCGCCTACTTCGGCAGGCATTACACTTGATTGATTGCTACAGACATGTGGTCCTTTGTGGCGTAGTGGTAGTGAGCTTTATCACAACCAAGAGTACCTAGTTCAAATCGGGGAATTTGAAGCAAATTTGTTACTGTTGATTTTTAAGAACAGTAAAAATAGACACCGTTCAGAAAGCAATAGCAAACTACTGAACGTATAAGCGGTGCCTAGAAAATCGACGACTTGTTTACTGTTGTTGATTGTCGTCATGTAAAGTATATGCCAGGATTTTCATTTGGATAACATACACTTGTGGGAAGGATTAACATAAACTTGTGGGATGTATTAACATACACTTGTGGGAAGGATTAACATATACTTGTGGGAAGGATTAACATACACTTGTGGGATGTATTAACATAGACTTGTGGGAAGGATTAACATAAACTTGTGGGATGTATTAACATAGACTTGTGGGATGGATTAACATACACTTGTGGGATGGATTAACATAGACTTGTGGGATGGATTAACATACACTTGTGGGATGGATTAACATAGACTTGTGGGATGGATTAACATACACTTGTGGGATGGATTAACATAGACTTGTGGGATGGATTAATATACACTTGTGGGATGGATTAACATAGACTTGTGGGATGGATTAACATACACTTGTGGGATGGATTAACATAGACTTGTGGGATGGATTAACATAGACTTGTGGGATGGATTAACATAGACGGGGATGGATTAATATACACTTGTGGGATGGATTAACATAGACTTGTGGGATGGATTAACATACACTTGTGGGATGGATTAATATACACTTGTGGATGGATTAATATACACTTGTGGGATGGTTTAAACATAGACTTGTGGGATGGATTAACATACACTTGTGGGATGGATTAACATAGATTTGGGATGGATTAACATCACTTGTGGATGGATTAACATAGACTGGGGGATGGATTAAAAACACTTGTGGATGGATTAACATAGACTGTGGATGGATTAATATACACTTGGGGGATGGTTTAAACAAGATTTGTGGGATGGATTAACATACACTTGTGGATGGTTTAAAACAAGACTTGGGGATGGATTAATATACACTTGTGGGATGTATTAACATAGACTTGTGAGATGGATTACATACACTTGTGGGATGGATTACAACAATGTGGGATGGATTACATACAATTGTGGATGATTAACATACAATTGTGGGATGGATAAACATAGACTTGTGGATGGATTAACATACACTTGTGGATGGATTAACATACAATTGTGGATGGATTAACATACACTTGTGGGATGATTAACATACACTTGTGGGATGGATTAACATACAATTGTGGGATGGATTAACATACAATTGTGGGATGGATAAACATAGACTTGTGAGATGGATTAATATACACTTGTGGGATGGATTAACATACAATTGTGGGATGGATTAACATACAATTGTGGGATGGATTAACATACATTGGGATGGATTAACATACACTTGTGGGATGGATTAACATAGACTTGTGAGATGGATTAACATACACTTGTGGGATGGATTAACATACATTGTGGATGGATTAACATACACTTGTGGGATGGATTAACATACACTTGTGGGATGGATTAACATACAATTGTGGGATGGATTAACATACAATTGTGGGATGGATAAACATAGACTTGTGAGATGGATTAATATACACTTGTGGGATGGATTAACATACAATTGTGGGATGGATTAACATACAATTGTGGGATGGATTAACATACACTTGTGGGATGGATTAACATAGACTTGTGAGATGGATTAACATACACTTGTGGGATGGATTAACATACAATTGTGGGATGGATTAACATACACTTGTGGAATGGATTAACATACACTTGTGGGATGGATTAACATACAATTGTGAGATGGATTAACATACACTTGTGGGATGGATTAACATACAATTGTGGGATGGATTAACATACACTTGTGGGATGTATTAACATAGACTTGTGGAATGGATTAACATACACTTGTGGGATGATTAACATACACTTGTGGGATGGATTAACATACAATTGTGGGATGGATTAACATACAATTGTGGGATGGATAAACATAGACTTGTGAGATGGATTAACATACACTTGTGGGATGGATTAACATACAATTGTGGGATGGATTAACATACAATTGTGGGATGGATAAACATACAATTGTGGGATGGATTAACATACAATTGTGGGATGGATTAACATAGACTTGTGGGATGGATTAACATACACTTGTGGGATGGATTAACATACACTTGTGGGATGGATTAACATACAATTGTGGGATGGATTAACATACACTTGTGGGATGGATTAAGATAGATTTGTGGGATGGATTAACATAAACTTGTGGGATGTATTAACATACACTTGTGGGATGGATTAACGTAATGCACAAGCGTTAGTATATCGACCCGGACACAAGAGGGTCGTGGGTCTAATCACACACTCGATGTTCAACACGTGAGGAAAGGAATTGGCTCTCCTAACTCCTGCCCACTAGAGTGTAGAAATCTGAAGGGAAGTGATTTCATACCCTAAGGTCTGAAAAGGCTACGATCGAGAATGGGTCTTCTATGAACAAAAGTGACATCGTTAACGCTCTAAGACATGGGTACCAATAGTAGGGGCACCACCCAGTGGGCAGTGAGGCTTTCGGGGAAGGGTAGTGGATTCAGAAGCATTTACTGGCAGTTTTTTAATGATTTTGCAATTGAATAATCATTAAAAATGTGAATTCTGAATTTTAATTCCTCTTATGTCCGCCCATCTTACGCGATCCATTTTTCATCAATTTTCTATTTCATGTATATAATCATTTGACCATGTATGACAGAAATATATATATATCAATCTTTCGATGTCAAGTGAAAATAGAGTATGTATATATGTGGGAGGGGCGTTGACAAACTGTTATAATGGGGAGGGAGCATTACAAAGTGTATGTCGTGCAAAGTGGGCGGTGTTCCGAAAAAATTTGGGAATCTATGCTCTAAGAGAAAACATACGCTCTGAAGATTTCAACGAAGAAGATAAAGGGTATTCTCTATCTCGGTTGCACAAGTTATGCATACCGATAGGTGCAGCAAGACGGGAAAACCACATTATATACATCAATCAACACAGAACGTGAGTTGTTATAGACTAAAGCACTGAAAGATATGCTTAGGAGAGTAGGGAGGAGATGGGAGCAATTGTGGGCATGTCCGATGTGCGATGATGATTCTCAAATAGCAAATGAGATATGCTTAGGAGGAAATGGAGCAATTTGGCATGTCCGATGTGCCATGATGATTCTCAAATAAGCAAATGAAAGATATGTTAGGAGTGAATGGAGCATGCATGTCCGATGTGCGATGATGATTCTCAAATAGCAAATGAAAGGCTACGCTTAATGTTATTTATATACAGACATATATTGACATTTTGTTAGTCTGAATAGATTCATGGGTTGCAGAAACGAGAACGCGGAGAGATTGACATCAACGGTATTGATTATCGGAATGTGAGGATGGTTAAGGAAGATGTAATCCCACTCGCTGACCAGATTGAGAGAGATAGGTGTAGATATAGATGTCGATATTGGTGCAGCCCGAAAAGAACGACATACCAAATGTGCAAAGATTGATTAATCAACATCGAACTGGCGTGTTGGACCGCTGGACGCTGCTAGATTTGCTGAGGCAGAGATCAGAGCAACTATGGACGTGTCCGGAGTGCTATGATGATAGTCCTCTGATAACTAATAAGGAAAATGTGTTTTGGTCTCTTGACGATGGTCTGTTGGATGAGGAGACTAAAACTAAATTTCAATATGTCCAGCGAGGATATGTCCAGCGGGGATATGTCCAGCGAGGATATGTCCAGCGAGGATATGTCCAGCGAGGATATGTCCAGCGAGGATATGTCCAGCGAGGATATGTCCAGCGAGGATATGTCCAGCGAGGATATGTCCAGCGATTTCAGGAGTTTGCAATTATATGTTGTAGAAGTAAAACTGGATGGCCGAAAGGCAGATTCAGGAGTGTGTTTAACCAGCGAGCCACAGGAACCATCAGTAAGCATACCCTTCAACATCTGTTGGGGGAGACTGAGCATCTATGAGTCTGCCCAGGGTGCTATAAAAAGTTCCATTACCTTTCTTTATCTTTTAAAAAAAACCCCTTTACCACTGTATACGCCAATGACGGTAATACTATACAAGAAATTAAAAGAAGGATGAATATTGTTTTGCAAAAACTAAAAGAACTAACAGATCTATAGAAGGAACTAAAAGAAGAACAAAAATCACATGTTTAAGAGCTGCGTTTTTCCTTGGCAGCATATAGTTGTGAGACATGGACCATTGACTAATCGGCGGGGAATATCATTAATATCTTTGAATGCAAATGCTGCAGAAGAGTACTTATAATATCGTGGACAGAGAAAAGAACAAATTCTTCTGTTCTGCAACAGCTTGATATTAAAGATATGTGGCTATTAACGAGCATAAAATCAAGGACAATTAAATATTTCAGACACATCAAACGACATGAGTGCAAGAGAGATAATTTTGGAGGGAATGGTGCCTGGAAGAAGAATAAGAGGAAGACCTAGAAGACGATGCATGCAAGCTGTCATTGACAGTCTGAGAATGACTGCTGCTGACGCCGGTCATCTTGCACAGAATAGAAAGTTGTTCAGGACTGCTGTCATGGGAGCCAGGTTCCTTAATGATGATGACACCAATTTAACACAATCCCCACTTATAACACCACTTTACCTCATCGTCAGCTCTTCTCCTTGCTAGTCTTTCAACATCGTCAGGATCATATCTCTTCAACTCCAAAGGCTCATCCTTAACTGCATGAAAGTGTCTTGTGTCGACCCAGACCCGATGGGTGGGACCCACCGATCTACTTCCAGTCTGGCTAGGTTGGCTAGAAACTGGAGAACTCTCCGGAGAACGGGCTGGAGCAGATCGGCTTCGTCTGGTACCTGATGTAAAAAGGAGAAACAGATGATGACAGGAAGTGGTCAGACAAAATAAGTGAGTTTCGTAAATTATTTTCACAGAATGGTAACAATAAATGAATTTACAAACTTATTTCTCTCTCTTCCTCCATCCCTTTACCAACCCACCAATAGACCCACCGATCGACTTACCTAACTAGCTATCTACCTGGCTCACTTTTCATCAATTTCTCACTTTTCATCAATTTCTCACTTTTCATCAATTTCCTCTCACCTCACTATTTCTTTCCTTATGTTTTCGTCCTTTCACTTTCGCACTTTCTTCTTTTTCTGATCTTTCCCTCTTATCTTCAGAATTGACAAAACATAAGCAATGCATCATAGAAAAATAAACAAATGCATCATATGTTGAGAAATACAAAATATTCAAGTAAGCACAAAAAAGAATAAAAACCAATCTGCTTCCAGCGTTAACAAACAATACAAAGTAATATCAACACTTGAAATCATTTCTCACTTTTTCGTTTCGATTCTTTTTTGTGTTCCGATGACGATTCGCTGCCACTATCATCATGTCCTGACGACGACCCAGTAGCTTCACTATCTCTAGCAGCTTTCATATCCACTGCTTGTTCCTCCATGAAGGTTATCTGTCTTCGTACATGGTCTAGAAGAGTTTCCGGGATGGACTTCAGTACTTATAGTGCTGTGTGCCAGAGGAATAAACCACATTTGGTGTGATAAAATACATCAATAAATATTTATTGTGCTGTGTGCAGAGTAATAAACCACATTTGTGTGATAAAATACATCAATAAATATTTATTGTCTGTGCCAGAGTAATAAACCACATTTTGTGATAAAATACATCAATAAATATTTATTGTGCTGATGTGCCAGAGGAATAAACCACATTTGTGTGATAAAATACATCAATAAATATTTATTGTGCTTGTGCCAGAGTAATAAACCACATTTGTGTGATAAAATACATCAATAAATATTTATTAACTGTGTGCTCAGAGTAATAAACACATTTGGTGTGATAAAATACATTAATAAAATTTATTGTGCTGATTGCCAGAGTAATAAACCACATTTAGTGTGATAAATACATCAATAAATATTTATTGTGCTTGTACCTAGAGGAATAAACCACATTTGGTATGATAAATACATCAATAAATATTTATTGTGCTGTGTGCAGAGTAATAAACCACATTTGGTGTGATAAAAAACATCAATAAATATTTATTGTCTGGTGCCAGAGGAATAAACCACATTTGATGTGATAAAATACATTAATAAATATTTATGTGCTGTGTGCCAGAGGAATAAACCAATTTGGTGTGATAAAATACATCAATAAAATTTATTGTGCTGTGCCAGAGTAATAAACCACATTTGGTGTGATAAAATACATCAATAAATATTTATTGTGCTTTGCCAGAGAATAAACCACAGTTGGTGTGATAAAATACATCAATAAATATTTATTTTTGTGCAAGAGTAATAAAAAACATTTGGTATGATAAAATACATCAATAAATATTTATTGTCTGTGTGGAGTAATAAACACATTTGGTGTGATAAAATACATCAATAAATATTTATTGTGCTTTAGAGGGAAAAAAACCACATTTGGTATGATAAAATACATCAATAAATATTTATTGTGCTGTGTGCCAGAGTAATAAACCACATTTGGTGTGATAAAATACATCAATAAATATTTATTGTGCTGGTAGAGGAATAAACCCCATTTGATGATAAAATACATTAATAAAAATTATTGTTGTGCCAGAGGAATAAAACTACATTTGGTGTGATAAAATACATCAATAAATATTTATTGTGTGCAGAGTAATAAACCACATTTGATGTGATACAATACATCAATAAATATTTATTGTGCTGTGTGCCAGAGTAATACACCACATTTGGTGTGATAAAATACATCAATAAATATTTATTGTGCTGTGTGCCAGAGTAATAAACCACATTTGGTGTGATAAAATACATCAATAAATATGAGAAGAAATATTGTATATGCTACTTGTGAGACTAGCGAAACTCGTAAAAACATAGTACTGTAGTTTTACAAAATACAAAAGCAATAAAAATGCACAGCAACGTATCAATCAAAAGGACTTTATCAAGTAAAAGATACACAAGAAGTAAAGACATTCATTTCCTACACGGCAGACTACATTTAATACCGTTATGAATGTATTGTCTGATTCTAAATTGAATGTGCCGTGTAAGAAGTGAATTTGTTCAATCCTTTTGTATCCTTTGTTTGATAAAGACCTTTTAGTCGAAACGTTGTTGTGTATTGTTTTTGCATGTTATAAAGCTGCAGTACTTTATTTTTACGTGTTTCGTCATTGCTACATAGTTTTACTGCAGTCTTTCCTGTATATCGATGAGACAAAGATAATGATGTCGTCAGTCGCCACACACTGAGAGAGATATGAAGAGAAGATCGGAGCACTTATGGACTAATTGGTTCGATATGCAGTGAAGATGATCCGATGACTAAACTAGAACTGATGTCGTTAGTCGCCACACACTGAGAGAGATATAAGAAAGATCGGAGCACTTATGGACTAATTGGTTCGATATGCAGAAGATGATCCGATGACTAAACCAGAACTGATGTCGCTATCGCCACACACTGAGAGAGATATGAAGAAAAGATCGGAGCACTTATGGGCTAATTGGTTCGATATGCAGGGAAATGATCCGATGACTAATCCAGAACTGGTGTCGTTAGTCGCCAACACTGAGAGAGATAGATTTGGGGAAAAGAAGATCGGGGCACTTATGGACCAATTGGTTCGATATGCAGGAAGATGATCCGATGACTAAACTAGAACGATGTCGTTAGTCGCCACAACCCGAGAGAGATAGATTAGAGAGAAGATCGGAGCACTTATGGACTAATTGGTTCGATATGCAGTGAAGATGATCCGATGACAAACCAGAACTGGTGTCGTTAGTCGCCACCCCTGAGAGAGATAGATTATAAAGAGAAGATCGGAGCACTTATGGACTAATTGGTTGATAGCAGGTGAAGATGATCCGATGACTAAACTAAAACCCGGGTCGTTAGTCGCCACACACTGAGAGAGATATGAAGAGAAGATCGGAGCACTTATGGACTAATTGGTTCGATATGCAGTGAAGATGATCCGATGACTAAACTAGAACTGATGTCGTTAGTCGCCACACACTGAGAGAGATTCATTATGAAGAGAAGATCGGAGCACTTATGGACTAATTGGTTCAATATGCAGTGAAGATGATCCGATGACTAAACTAGAACTGATGTCGTTAGTCGCACACACTGAGAGAACATTATGAAGAAAGATCGAGAACTTATGGACAAATTTGGGTTGATATGCGAAGATGATCCGATGACTAAACTAGAACTGATGTCGTTAGTCGCCACACACGAGAGAGAAAAGATTGGAAGAGAAGATGGGAGCATTTTGGGACTATTGGTCTGATATGCAGTGAAGATGATCCGATGACTAACAAACGGGTGTCGTTAGTCGCCACACACTGAGAGAGATAGATTATGAAGAGAAGATCGGAGCACTTATGGACTAATTGGTTCGATATGCAGTGAAGATGATCCGATGACTAAACTAGAACTGATGTCGTTAGTCGCCACACACTGAGAGAGATAGATTATGAAGAGAAGATCGGAGCACTTATGGACTAATTGGTTCGATATGCAGTGAAGATGATCCGATGACTAAACCAGAACGGGTGTGTTAGTCGCCACACACTGAGAGAGATAGATTATGAAGAGAAGATCGGATCACTTATGGACTAATTGGTTCGATATGCAGTGAAGATGATCCGATGATTAAACTAGAACTGGTGTCGTTAGTCGCCACAACTGAGAGAGATAGATTATGAAGAGAAGATCGGACATTTATGGACTAATTGGTTCGATAGCGGGAAGATGATCCGATGACTAAACTAGAACTGATGTCGTTAGTCGCCACACCGAGAGAGATACATTATGAAGAGAAGATCGGAGAACTTATGGACTAATTGGTTCGATATGCGTGAAGATGATCCGATGACTAAACTAGAACTGAGTCGTTAGTCGCCACACATGAGAGAGATACATTATGAAGAAAAGATCGGAGCACTTATGGACTAATTGGTTCGATATGCAGTGAAGATGATCCGATGACTAAACTAGAACTGATGTCGTTAGTCGCCACACACTGAGAAAATCGATTATAATTCTGTATCCTGCTCATAGAGTTGCTGAGCATGTATGCATGCACGTTTGTGTATGTAGACACTCCAAGGATTTTGTCACCGCCATGAACTTCATAGTCATGCTGTTGTTGTGCTGCGGATTAGATGGGTTATTGAGAAGCGTGGCCTCCTGCCTCATATGGCTGACTAGCTCAGATGGGAAATCGGAAATTTCTGTTTAATGAGAGCTAGTTTTTGTATATGTTTGATGGTACACAGTAAGCATTGTTACTCAATTTTGCTATTCATTGTAGTTATTTATTGATGACAAATATGAATAATTCTGATATTCCTTAGTTTTAAACTGAACTTGTAACATAATATAACCTTGATTTAGCATGTTGTGATGTTTTTAATATGAATTAGTTTAATAACAACACTCAAATGCAAGGATTCCATGACAGTTGTGTTCTTATTTCCTAGAAATTTTTATCTGAGCCCACCAACCTATCTTATCGGGGGCCACGTTGAGAAGGAGGAGGGGGTGTTTAGAGTCAACCTGATGATTAAGATTCATCTTTTTTTTTAAAGTGTGAAAGTGTAGTACATTATATGGTGGTGAGTGTGATGTATGAGATAGAACACAAATTTAATCACTGCTATAGTACGTCCTGGCTTTGTATGTTATAACTGAACTTCAAATTGTTTGACAGATTTTGTCCCAAATGGATTTGAGTTGGATTTTTTCACAGACTTTGCGGCCCAGGCAACATCGAAAGGATCAACCCCTGGGCCTTGGCTCGAGGAGGAGGACGGCACTGGAGGAGTTGAGGTTGGCCATGGATTCGAAGAATTAGTGGTTGAAGATTGTGTTGATGAAACCGCACCGTTCTGCTGAGTGGTTGCCGGTTTCCTCAGATGGTGAGTTTGCTGCCAGTGAACACCAGCCATTTCTCCGGTGTCTATGGAATGACTACGGTTGTGGGCAAATGCTAGTTGCTGCTGCTGTTGTTGTTGTTGCTGGTGAGGTTGACTGACTACAGCGTGCAATGGTTGATGAAAAGTATGTTGTGTTCCGTTAAGTGTGGATGATTCGGGGTAAGATGGCGCAGTTGTAGCAAACGGGTTGTAGCTACTTGTGCCGGCAGCTGTTGCAGCTGTAGCATGCACTGATGCTGTTGTCCAGGTAGTGGGAGTAGCGAACTGTGAAGAACTGGTTCCTCCCCATGGATTTGTAACAGGCTGGCTGACTGACTGGAAGGCTGGAGATCAAACACAGAGATACATTATTAATCAAAGAGTTAATATTATTTAGAGTCAGATAGCATTCTTTTTCTTTGCATACGTTCTTAATCGGCCACGATAACCACTCTTTGTGATGTGTGTGTGGTTTGCGCAGAGAATGTCAAGTTAAGAGGTTTAACTCTGAAGAAAATATTAATTTTGGGAAAAAACATTGATTTTTAAAAATGTTATAGTTCAACATTCATACTATTGATCACTTCGTACTATTGATCACATCGTACTATTGATCACTTCGTACTATTGATCACATCGTACTATTGATCACATCGTACTATTGATCACTTCATACTATTGATCACATCATACTATTGATCACTTCATACTATTGATCACTTCATACTATTGATCACTTCATACTATTGATCACTTCATACTATTGATCACTTCATACTATTGATCACATCATACTATTGATCACTTCATACTATTGATCACTTCATACTATTGATCACTTCATACTATTGATCACTTCATACTATTGATCACTTCATACTATTGATCACTTCATACTATTGATCACTTCATACTATTGATCACATCATACTATTGATCACATCATACTATTGATCACATCATACTATTGATCACTTCATACTATTGATCACATCATACTATTGATCACTTCATACTATTGATCACATCATACTATTGATCACTTCATACTATTGATCACGTCATACTATTGATCACTTCATACTATTGATCACTTCATACTATTGATCACTTCATACTATTGATCACATCATACTATTGATCACATCATACTATTGATCACATCATACTATTGATCACATATTGATCCCTTCATACTATTGATCCCTTCATACTATTGATCACATCATACTATTGATCACATCATACTATTGATCACTTCATACTATTGATCACTTCATACTATTGATCACATCATACTATTGATCACATCATACTATTGATCACTTCATACTATTGATCACATCATACTATTGATCACATATTGATCCCTTCATACTATTGATCCCTTCATACTATTGATCCCTTCATACTATTGATCACATCATACTATTGATCACTTCATACTATTGATCACATCATACTATTGATCACTACATACTATTGATCACTTCATACTATTGATCACTTCATACTATTGATCACATCATACTATTGATCACTTCATACTATTGATCACATATTGATCACTTCATACTATTGATCCCTTCATACTATTGATCACACCATACTATTGATCACACCATACTATTGATCACATCATACTATTGATCACTTCATACTATTGATCACTTCATACTATTGATCACATCATACTATTGATCACATCATACTATTGATCACATCATACTATTGATCACTTCATACTATTGATCACTTCATACTATTGATCACTTCATACTATTGATCCCTTCATACTATTGATCACATCATACTATTGATCACTTCATACTATTGATCACATCATACTATTGATCACATCATACTATTGATCACATATTGATCACATCATACTATTGATCACATCATACTATTGATCACATCATACTATTGATCACATCATACTATTGATCACTTCATACTATTGATCACATCATACTATTGATCACATCATACTATTGATCACATCATACTATTGATCACTTCATACTATTGATCACATCATACTATTGATCACTTCATACTATTGATCACTTCATACTATTGATCACATCATACTATTGATCACATCATACTATTGATCACTTCATACTATTGATCACTTCATACTATTGATCACTTCATACTATTGATCACTTCATACTATTGAATATCACAATAATGTTGTTTTGTTTGTGTATCCTTGTGTATCAGTATGTATCAGTGATCAGCCTTGTGTATTAGTATGAAACAATTAATAAGAAACGCTCACACCCCAACCTTTTTTCTTTCAAATTCCAAGTTTAAATTTTCTCAAAATCATTTTTTACCATTTGGTATGTGTCAGAAATCCTAGAGTTTCAACCAAAATTAACTCCTTGTGGACCAAATGCAACACCACATGGCTTTGGGTTGGAGGTCTTGTTACCAGGAGCCATGTTAAAGTGGGTTTCTTATTCTAAAAGCAAATGGCTTGTAAAAATACAGTTTTTACCCTTGTCCACTAAGAGTTAAAGCTAGATAAACCAAGTTTGAGGTGAATATCTCACATATAAATGTGTAGCTACTGATGCATTTCAAATTACAGTTTTTCCAATATTTAATCTTAATTCTCACTGCAAAATGATGAGACATTTTGATTGGTTTTGTGCCAAGCATAAGTTGAAAAATAAATAATATTTCTGGAGATTGAACAGAAAATAAATAATATTTCTGGAGATTGAACAGAAAATAAATAATATTTCTGGAGATTGAACAGAAAATAAATAATATTTCTGAAGATTGAACAGAAAATAAATAATATTTCTGAAGATTGAACAGAAAATAAATAATATTTCTGAAGATTGAACAGAAAATAAATAATATTTCTGGAGATTGAACAGAAAATAAATGTCACAGTAGCTCTTGATATGCTTACAGTTGATGAATCATCACTTTATTTATCAATATATTTGTTAGTTTTGTAACCACATGGGAGCTGGTACTTTAATTCATTCAGCCAGAGAAACACACTGGATAGATATGCCCAAAAAGAATACAGAAGGAAAGAGGAGCTTTCACAGCACAGGGAAGTTTGATACAGAAGGAAAGAGCAGCTTTCACAGCACAGGGAAGTTTGTGGAAGTCAAAAGAGATCAAAACTAGAAACAAAATTAGAAAATTGAACTCTAATGTTAAAACAATTGTGCTGTATGGGTCAGAAACTTGAAGAATGAGTAAAACAGTATGAAATAATTGGCTAATATTCATCAACTGGTGTCTGTGTAGAATAGAGGCACTTAGAGGCTATGAACGGGGTCAAAAGTGCAGTCAGAGGAGCAACGGCGTGCCAGGTTTACTTGCACTAAGCAAGATCATACCCCACATCCACATGGTGACCCTGGAAACAGACAGAGGATCCTATCTAAGTGGGTAGGGATCGAGGAAGAGCTACTCTTGCAACATAGACGAACAGAATCCCATAGTGATTGTTGGTGCAGATACAGTTACATTTGATGAGATCTGCTTGCAACATAGACGAGCAGAATCCCATAGTGATTGTTGGTGCAGATAGTTACATTTGATGAGATCTGCTTACAACATAGACGAACAGAATCCCATAGTGATTGTTGGTGCAGATACAGTTACATTTGATGAGATCTGCTTGCAACATAGACGAACAGAATCCCATAGTGATTGTTGGTGCAGATACAGTTACATTTGATGAGATCTGCTTGCAATATAGACGAACAGAATCCCATAGTGATTGTTGGTGCACATACAGTTACATTTGATGAGATCTGCTTGCAATATAGACCAACAGAATCCCATAGTGATTGTTTCTGCATGTCTCTCACATGTCGATCATCCTACACAGAGTAAGATGACGTTGAAACACTATGGCTCAGATCATATAAAGATCAATTAAACAGCCAAAAATTAATGATGGTTTCTTCTTTTTCTCTCGTACGACTGCTGTTAATTCAGGTGGAAAGTCATGACGCCTGATATTGCGCTTCTGACTGATTTTTGCGCGAGACCTATATTACCCTTTACAGGTGTCCTCAACCATACGGACAGCCTCGCCGACTTCAGAGTTACTTGAAGCTTAGATCCTACAAGCGTGATCGTTGCAGGAAACCTGTTGTCTGTGAAACTCTTGTCTTGAGTCCTCGTACCATTTGTACTTTTATGGTCAGAGTTAATTAGTGAAGTGCGACGTCCCTATCGGATTCCCTGCCTTTGGTGAGGTCGTTTCAGTCGTATCGTATGATAAACACTCTTTAAAGATTTTTTAGTGCAGTAAATTTAGTCTGGGATCTACGCCAAAGAGCATTAGCTTACTTTGTGCTGACTGGGTGAGATCGCTCGGTTTGGAAGCATTCTCGACCCTTCTAGGGCAAGCCACTGGAGCTGTCACCTTTCTTGTATTCATTGCTCTTTTACGATCTTTCTTCGCCGTATATTTGGGCTTTATGATCTTCGCAAAAGAGTATGTCTACAATATGCACTCTTTCTGATTATATGAGGTAATTCCGGATTTTTGAACTTTCTCAGTCATTGGAGATGCATGTGCTTGTCATGAAAACGATAATATGTTGGTGGTACGCTTAGCCTTTATATGATCTGAGCCATGATGTTTGGACGTCACCTTACTCCTCTAAGTATTGTCCTTGGCCAATGTTTGGGTTTGTACCAGTCAAACCTTTGTATTATCAGCCTTACTATTCTATCCACGGTGAGTTTGTTCCTGAGTCGGAGTATTCTCAGCTGTAGGTTTGCTACTCTAGCCTTTGATTGTCCCTAATCAAACTACAAGGCAGCAGTAGTTACCTGCGAGCGGGAGCACTGGTTTCAAGCCTCTGCTGGGCCTTTTAGTTTTTATGCACATTTGGGTGGTCTGCTCTTACTTTTCTGACCACGTTGAGTTTATTCTGGAGTAGGAACATTCTCAGCTTTTTTCGAGGAGCGTGTCGACACTTGGCAATTTGCAGTTGCTACTCTGCATTTTCACTAGCTCCAGGAAACACTGGACTAGTGCCACGCACAAGATAATGTATAGGGTCGTTTCATTGGGAGCTATCAGTGCAACTTATATTTTGCAATTGCCAATCACCCGCCCGGACAACGCAGCGCCAGGATTAGTGAGCTGGCACTAATCAAGATCCTACCCCACCTCCATGTGGTGACCCTGGTAACAAACAAAAGATTCCTGTGTGGCTGAAAGGGTAGGGATCGAGGGAGAGCTACTCTGGTGGTGGTAGAGATGCAGATGTAGTCATGTTGGAAGGGATCTACTCACAACACAGACGAGCGGAATCCCAGAGTGACTATTAATGTTTGTCTCTCCCGGCCGATGGAAAAAAAAGCTGAACGGATAACCATAAAAGGATGTGGGGTGCATCCAGAGAAGAATGTGGGCCCGTGTGGAGCAAAAATTGGGCCCGAGATGAGTTGCATGTGGGCCCACATAGGGCGAAACTCAGATCCCTGAGGTGGGGCCAGAGTTAAGCCCCGGGTCCGGACAGCCTAGAGGCATGGTAAATGTGAGCACGGTTACCTCTCTCTCTCTCACTACCAGTAGCTCTCCATCGATCCCTGTCCTCTTAGCCAGACCGGAACCCCTGTCTGCTTCCAGGGTCACCATGGGGAGGTGAGGGCAGGGTCTAGATTAGTGCCAGCTCCACTAATCCTGGCGCACCGTTATCCCAATCCGCCTTTGACCTCCACGGTGAGAACTGATGGAGATGGTGAGGCAGGCACCAGGGCAGAGCGGGCACGCATGCGGACGATGCACGGGTGGGTCTACTGCTGGGTTGATGTGCATGGCACTGATGGTGTAGTAAAGAGTGGGTGTGGCAGGCACGAGGGTGAGCACCGCCCAAATGTGCAGAAAAACTCGAAAGCCCAGAAGAGGTTGAATTCAGTGTGTTTCCGCTCGCAGGAAACTACTGCTACCTGTAGTTTGATTGGGGACAATCAAAGGCTAGCGGAGTAAACCGTACACAAAACTGGACAACAGGAAAACCAAGTAGTCCATAAAAAAGACAGCATTTTCTAGGCAGATGATGCTCAACAGCCCTGGAGGGTAGGTCATCTAAGGAACACAACCCTTAAAGAAAATAGCAACCTGCTGCCTTGCAGGTTGGCTGGGGACAGTCAAAGGCTGATGGAGAGTCAACCCAGTAAACGCTGGTTGAAGTCAAACACATTGTCGAAGGATAAGCACCAGAGCACCAAATGGTACTGAAGATTTTTATATATCACAATAAGAATGATAAAAATGGCTGTAAAAGAACGATCACGAGAGACAGGGAGAAACACTGTACTGGGGCTGCACACAAATAATCCAGAGGGTCGTTTCAATCAGCGTTAGCAGCACAACTGAAATTTTGCGCTCGTCAACATCCCACTCTGGGATTCTTCTCGTCTATCTTGCGAGTAGAGTTCTGTATACTGTAACTGCTCTTGCATCACTACTTATACCAGAGTAGATCTCCTCGATCCCTGCCGCCTAGCCAGACAGGATCCTCTGTCTGTTTCCATGGTCACCACATTGAGGTGGGGTAGGATCTTGATTAGTGCTAGCTTACTAATCCTGGCGCGATGTTGTCCCTGTGACTCCACCTTTGATCCCGCCCGTCCATTTAAAAAAAAAACATAGTTACAGAAAACAAATTGATCAAAACTAACTCAAGTCTCGAAAGGACTAAGGCTCCATGCCGGAGACAGACTACGAGTGGCAGCCAAATCCGCAAAAGGAACTGAAGGATGCTCAAGTATCCTGGGAGACCATAAAGAAAACAGCCATAGACCGGGAAAAGTGGCGAACGACTGTTGAGGTCTTATGCTCCACGAGGAGCGGAGAGAAATAAGTAAGTACAAATATGCTCCACGAGGAGCGGAGAGAAATAAGTAAGTACAAATATGCTCCACGAGGAGCAGAGAGAAATAAGTCAGTACAAATATGCTCCACGAGGAGCAGAGAGAAATAAGTATAAGACAAATATGCTCCACGAGGAGCAGAGAGAAATAAGTATAAGACAAATATGCTCCACGAGGAGCAGAGAGAAATAAGTATAAGACAAATATGCTCCACGAGGAGCAGAGAGAAATAAGTATAAGACAAATATGCTCCACGAGGAGCAGAGAGAAATAAGTATAAGACAAATATGCTCCACGAGGAGCAGAGAGAAATAAGTAAGTACAAATATGCTCCACGAGGAGCTGAGAGAAATAAGTCAGTACAAATATGCTCCACGAGGAGCAGAGAGAAATAAGTAAGTACAAATATGCTCCACGAGGAGCGGAGAGAAATAAGTAAGTACAAATATGCTCCACGAGGAGCGGAGAGAAATAAGTCAGTACAAATATGCTCCACGAGGAGCAGAGAGAAATAAGTCAGTACAAATATGCTCCACGAGGAGCAGAGAGAAATAAGTCAGTACAAATATGCTCCACGAGGAGCAGAGAGAAATAAGTAAGTACAAATATGCTCCACGAGGAGCAGAGAGAAATAAGTCAGTACAAATATGCTCCACGAGAGCGAGAGAAATAAGTATAAGACAAATATGCTCCACGAGGAGCAGAGAGAAATAAGTCAGTACAAATATGCTCCACGAGGAGCAGAGAGAAATAAGTATAAGACAAATATGCTCCACGAGGAGCAGAGAGAAATAAGTATAAGACAAATATGCTCCACGAGGAGCAGAGAGAAATAAGTATAAGACAAATATGCTCCACGAGGAGCAGAGAGAAATAAGTCAGAAAATATGCTCCACGAGGAGCGGAGAGAAATAAGTATAAGACAAATATGCTCCACGAGGAGCAGAGAGAAATAAGTCAGTACAAATATGCTCCACGAGGAGCAGAGAGAAATAAGTCAGTACAAATATGCTCCACGAGGAGCGGAGAGAAATAAGTAAGTACAAATATGCTCCACGAGGAGCGGAGAGAAATAAGTATAAGACAAATATGCTCCACGAGGAGCAGAGAGAAATAAGTATAAGACAAATATGCTCCACGAGGAGCAGAGAGAAATAAGTATAAGACAAATATGCTCCACGAGGAGCAGAGAGAAATAAGTATAAGACAAATATGCTCCACGAGGAGCAGAGAGAAATAAGTATAAGACAAATATGCTCCACGAGGAGCTGAGAGAAATAAGTATAAGACAAATATGCTCCACGAGGAGCAGAGAGAAATAAGTATAAGACAAATATGCTCCACGAGGAGCGGAGAGAAATAAGTATAAGACAAATATGCTCCACGAGGAGCAGAGAGAAATAAGTATAAGACAAATATGCTCCACGAGGAGCGGAGAGAAATAAGTAAGTACAAATATGCTCCACGAGGAGCAGAGAGAAATAAGTATAAGACAAATATGCTCCACGAGGAGCAGAGAGAAATAAGTATAAGACAAATATGCTCCACGAGGAGCAGAGAGAAATAAGTATAAGACAAATATGCTCCACGAGGAGCAGAGAGAAATAAGTATAAGACAAATATGCTCCACGAGGAGCGGAGAGAAATAAGTATAAGACAAATATGCTCCACGAGGAGCAGAGAGAAATAAGTATAAGACAAATATGCTCCACGAGGAGCGGAGAGAAATAAGTATAAGACAAATATGCTCCACGAGGAGCAGAGAGAAATAAGTATAAGACAAATATGCTCCACGAGGAGCGGAGAGAAATAAGTAAGTACAAATATGCTCCACGAGGAGCAGAGAGAAATAAGTATAAGACAAATATGCTCCACGAGGAGCAGAGAGAAATAAGTATAAGACAAATATGCTCCACGAGGAGCAGAGAGAAATAAGTATAAGACAAATATGCTCCACGAGGAGCAGAGAGAAATAAGTATAAGACAAATATGCTCCACGAGGAGCTGAGAGAAATAAGTAAGTACAAATATGCTCCACGAGGAGCTGAGAGAAATAAGTATAAGACAAATATGCTCCACGAGGAGCAGAGAGAAATAAGTATAAGACAAATATGCTCCACGAGGAGCAGAGAGAAATAAGTATAAGACAAATATGCTCCACGAGGAGCAGAGAGAAATAAGTATAAGACAAATATGCTCCACGAGGAGCAGAGAGAAATAAGTATAAGACAAATATGCTCCACGAGGAGCAGAGAGAAATAAGTATAAGACAAATATGCTCCACGAGGAGCAGAGAGAAATAAGTATAAGACAAATATGCTCCACGAGGAGCAGAGAGAAATAAGTAAGTACAAATATGCTCCACGAGGAGCGGAGAGAAATAAGTATAAGACAAATATGCTCCACGAGGAGCTGAGAGAAATAAGTCAGTACAAATATGCTCCACGAGGAGCAGAGAGAAATAAGTAAGTACAAATATGCTCCACAGGAGGGAGAGAAATAAGTAAGTACAAATATGCTCCACGAGGAGCGGAGAGAAATAAGTCAGTACAAATATGCTCCACGAGGAGCGGAGAGAAATAAGTAAGAAAATATGCTCCACGAGGAGCGAGAGAAATAAGTAGTAAATATGCTCCACGAGGAGCGGAGAGAAATAAGTAAGTACAAATATGCTCCACGAGGAGCGGAGAGAAATAAGTATAAGACAAATATGCTCCACGAGGAGCGGAGAGAAATAAGTAAGTATAAATATGCTCCACGAGGAGCGGAGAGAAATAAGTAAGTACAAATATGCTCCACGAGGAGCGGAGAGAAATAAGTAAGTACAAATATGCTCCACGAGGAGCTGAGAGAAATAAGTAAGTACAAATATGCTCCACGAGGAGCGGAGAGAAATAAGTAGCAAATATGCTCCACGAGGAGCAGAGAGAAATAAGTCAGTACAAATATGCTCCACGAGGAGCTGAGAGAAATAAGTAAGTACAAATATGCTCCACGAGGAGCTGAGAGAAATAAGTATAAGACAAATATGCTCCACGAGGAGCAGAGAGAAATAAGTCAGTACAAATATGCTCCACGAGGAGCGGAGAGAAATAAGTATAAGACAAATATGCTCCACGAGGAGCGGAGAGAAATAAGTATAAGACAAATATGCTCCACGAGGAGCAGAGAGAAATAAGTCAGTACAAATATGCTCCACGAGGAGCAGAGAGAAATAAGTCAGTACAAATATGCTCCACGAGGAGCGGAGAGAAATAAGTCAGTACAAATATGCTCCACGAGGAGCGGAGAGAAATAAGTAAGTACAAATATGCTCCACGAGGAGCGGAGAGAAATAAGTAAGTACAAATATGCTCCACGAGGAGCAGAGAGAAATAAGTAAGTACAAATATGCTCCACGAGGAGCGGAGAGAAATAAGTAAGTACAAATATGCTCCACGAGGAGCAGAGAGAAATAAGTAAGTACAAATATGCTCCACGAGGAGCGGAGAGAAATAAGTCAGTACAAATATGCTCCACGAGGAGCAGAGAGAAATAAGTAAGTACAAATATGCTCCACGAGGAGCGGAGAGAAATAAGTAAGTACAAATATGCTCCACGAGGAGCGGAGAGAAATAAGTAAGTATAAATATGCTCCACGAGGAGCGGAGAGAAATAAGTAAGTACAAATATGCTCCACGAGGAGCAGAGAGAAATAAGTAAGTACAAATATGCTCCACGAGGAGCTGAGAGAAATAAGTAAGTACAAATATGCTCCACGAGGAGCGGAGAGAAATAAGTATAAGACAAATATGCTCCACGAGGAGCAGAGAGAAATAAGTATAAGACAAATATGCTCCACGAGGAGCAGAGAGAAATAAGTAAGTACAAATATGCTCCACGAGGAGCAGAGAGAAATAAGTATAAGACAAATATGCTCCACGAGGAGCGGAGAGAAATAAGTATAAGACAAATATGCTCCACGAGGAGCAGAGAGAAATAAGTATAAGACAAATATGCTCCACGAGGAGCAGAGAGAAATAAGTAAGTACAAATATGCTCCACGAGGAGCGGAGAGAAATAAGTATAAGACAAATATGCTCCACGAGGAGCTGAGAGAAATAAGTATAAGACAAATATGCTCCACGAGGAGCAGAGAGAAATAAGTATAAGACAAATATGCTCCACGAGGAGCGGAGAGAAATAAGTAAGTACAAATATGCTCCACGAGGAGCAGAGAGAAATAAGTATAAGACAAATATGCTCCACGAGGAGCAGAGAGAAATAAGTATAAGACAAATATGCTCCACGAGGAGCGGAGAGAAATAAGTATAAGACAAATATGCTCCACGAGGAGCAGAGAGAAATAAGTATAAGACAAATATGCTCCACGAGGAGCGGAGAGAAATAAGTATAAGACAAATATGCTCCACGAGGAGCAGAGAGAAATAAGTATAAGACAAATATGCTCCACGAGGAGCGGAGAGAAATAAGTAAGTACAAATATGCTCCACGAGGAGCGGAGAGAAATAAGTCAGTACAAATATGCTCCACGAGGAGCGGAGAGAAATAAGTCAGTACAAATATGCTCCACGAGGAGCGGAGAGAATAAGTCAGTACAAATATGCTCCACGAGGAGCTGAGAGAAATAAGTAAGTACAAATATGCTCCACGAGGAGCTGAGAGAAATAAGTAAGTACAAATATGCTCCACGAGGAGCGGAGAGAAATAAGTATAAGACAAATATGCTCCACGAGGAGCAGAGAGAAATAAGTAAGTACAAATATGCTCCACGAGGAGCAGAGAGAAATAAGTAAGTACAAATATGCTCCACGAGGAGCAGAGAGAAATAAGTAAGTACAAATATGCTCCACGAGGAGCAGAGAGAAATAAGTATAAGACAAATATGCTCCACGAGGAGCAGAGAGAAATAAGTATAAGACAAATATGCTCCACGAGAGCGAGAGAAATAAGTATAAGACAAATATGCTCCACGAGGAGCGGAGAGAAATAAGTAAGTACAAATATGCTCCACGAGGAGCGGAGAGAAATAAGTAAGTACAAATATGCTCCACGAGGAGCAGAGAGAAATAAGTATAAGACAAATATGCTCCACGAGGAGCGGAGAGAAATAAGTAAGTACAAATATGCTCCACGAGGAGCAGAGAGAAATAAGTAAGTACAAATATGCTCCACGAGGAGCGGAGAGAAATAAGTCAGTACAAATATGCTCCACGAGGAGCGGAGAGAAATAAGTAAGTACAAATATGCTCCACGAGGAGCGGAGAGAAATAAGTCAGTACAAATATGCTCCACGAGGAGCAGAGAGAAATAAGTATAAGACAAATATGCTCCACGAGGAGCAGAGAGAAATAAGTATAAGACAAATATGCTCCACGAGGAGCGGAGAGAAATAAGTAAGTACAAATATGCTCCACGAGGAGCAGAGAGAAATAAGTATAAGACAAATATGCTCCACGAGGAGCAGAGAGAAATAAGTATAAGACAAATATGCTCCACGAGGAGCTGAGAGAAATAAGTCAGTACAAATATGCTCCACGAGGAGCGGAGAGAAATAAGTAAGTACAAATATGCTCCACGAGGAGCGGAGAGAAATAAGTCAGTACAAATATGCTCCACGAGGAGCAGAGAGAAATAAGTATAAGACAAATATGCTCCACGAGGAGCGGAGAGAAATAAGTCAGTACAAATATGCTCCACGAGGAGCAGAGAGAAATAAGTAAGTACAAATATGCTCCACGAGGAGCGGAGAGAAATAAGTCAGTACAAATATGCTCCACGAGGAGCGGAGAGAAATAAGTCAGTACAAATATGCTCCACGAGGAGCAGAGAGAAATAAGTAAGTACAAATATGCTCCACGAGGAGCGGAGAGAAATAAGTCAGTACAAATATGCTCCACGACGAGCGGAGAGAAATAAGTCAGTACAAATATGCTCCACGACGAGCGGAGAGAAATAAGTCAGTACAAATATGCTCCACGAGGAGCAGAGAGAAATAAGTAAGTACAAATAGTGTATAAGACCGCATGGACAAACAAGAGAAAGAAAGACTCATAACTCAGCGCTCCCCTAAGTATAGCCAAACTTACTCTGTACAGTTGGTGTTGTATGCTGTCGTGTGAGCATCGCATGATTGCTGTGGAAAGGCGTAGGGAGAGAGGCCTGGTGTGTGAGTGCATGACTGCGGCCTGCCCCTTGATTAGGGACACCAGAGAATGGATCTTCAGATGTCAGCGCTGTAAGACCCTGAGTCAACTGCTGGCACATCTGTGCTATGGAGTCTTCTTGTTCTTGTGTCACCTCAGGGATTGTGCCGCCGACAGCTGAGATTGTAAACACAAATAGAAACAAATGATTATCTTTGACTTTTAAAGTATTTAATGCATGTCAGAATAGATCTCACTGTTGTTGACATAATGCATGTCAGAATAGATCTCACTGTTCACATAACAATGTCAGAATAGATCTCACTGTTGTTGACATAATGCATGTCAGAATAGATCTCACTATTGTTGACATAATGCATGTCACAATAGATCTCACTGTTCACATAACAATGTCAGAATAGATCTCACTGTTGTTGACATAATGCATGTCAGAATAGATCTCACTATTGTTGACATAATGCATGTCAGAATAGATCTCACTGTTGTTCACAAAACAATGTCAAACTAATGAACATATAAGTTCTTCCTCCCTTTCAATTCCCAATGGAGCACAGGTCTTCAACAAACTTCTTCCAGCTATTCCTCCCTTGAGCCATTCCTCTCTTTTCCAGGTATGTCTAGGCTTTCCCTACTCACTTTTTCCTGCGGGTTCCAAAACAGTGCCTGTCTTGCAATGCTTCCGATCGGTCTTCTCAATGTATGTCCTATCCATCGCCAGTGTTTCTTCCGTAGCTCTTTCTCCACTGATATCTGCTTTGTTCTTTCTGTGAGTTTCACGTTTGTAATCATATCATACCATCTCAGTGCCTCTATTCTACATAAACATCCATGATGACTAGAAAATTGACAACTCACTTACTTGTAAGCTTGAGGTGGTAACATCCTGGTCAAGGATATGCCACCAATTTTTACTTTTATTTATTGCTTAGAGCAGCAACAAATGCATACAATTCTTCTCTATTCTCTCTCTCTATCCCGCTTAGACTGATGTACCAGATTTTCTCATGAATTCTGCTGTTATTTTTCTGGGACTCCATCCCTCCGTATAGCTTCTCAATGTGATATTATCAGGCCGGGATTCGTTTCTCATGCCTGCTAGCAGTTGGCAGTCTTGCAGTAGGTGCTCTGCCGTCATGTCCACCTTCTCACAGTGACACAGGCTAGTTGTGCCAATTATGAATTTGTTGTACATGTGGACCCAAACAAAGTCTGTTATGGCCAGTACGGAATATAACAACTTGCTTGCTATGAGACAGACCCCATCTCGGGCGCTGTGTTGAGGGTGGTCTTGCGACCACTTTGCTCTGTATTTCCATCCAATGGTTGTTTTAGCCTCCTCGTAATCAATCTGCGACAATCGCCCTCCTGCCATCAAAAGTCGCTGTCAGGGCAAAATTCATTAGAAAAGTTAAAAATAACAAAATTTCTACAAAATATGTTACCATCTTCTAAATTAAACTGGGGAGCCTTGCTGGTGTTATGGAGTTTATGTATTGCAGCTGTGGATCTTCCTCTGTACGGCAGAGGGGGAGCCTTGCTGGTATTATGGAGTTTATGTATTGCAGCTGTGGATCTTCCTCTGTACAGTAGAGGGGGAGCCTTGCTGGTGTTATGGAGTTTATGTATTGCAGCTGTGGATCTTCCTCTGTACGGCAGAGGGGGAGCCTTGCTGGTGTTATGGAGTTTATGTATTGCAGCTGTGGATCTTCCTCTGTACAGCAGAGGGGGAGCCTTGCTGGTGTTATGGAGTTTATGTATTGCAGCTGTGGATCTTCCTCTGTACAGCAGAGGGGGAGCCTTGCTGGTATTATGGAGTTTATGCATTGCAGCTGTGGATCTTCCTCTGTACGGCAGAGGGGGAGCCTTGCTGGTATTATGGAGTTTATGCATTGCAGCTGTGGATCTTCCTCTGTACGGCAGAGGGGGAGCCTTGCTGGTATTATGGAGTTTATGCATTGCAGCTGTGGATCTTCCTCTGTACGGCAGAGGGGGAGCCTTGCTGGTATTATGGAGTTTATGCATTGCAGCTGTAGATCTTCCTCTGTACAGCAGAGGGGGAGCCTTGCTGGTATTATGGAGTTTATGCATTGCAGCTGTGGATCTTCCTCTGTACAGCAGAGGGGGAGCCTTGCTGGTATTATGGAGTTTATGCATTGCAGCTGTAGATCTTCCTCTGTACAGCAGAGGTGGAGCCTTGCTGGTATTATGGAGTTTATGCATTGCAGCTGTGGATCTTCCTCTGTACAGCAGAGGTGGAGCCTTGCTGGTATTATGGAGTTTATGCATTGCAGCTGTGGATCTTCCTCTGTACGGCAGAGGGGGAGCCTTGCTGGTATTATGGAGTTTATGCATTGCAGCTGTGGATCTTCCTCTGTACAGCAGAGGGGGAGCCTTGCTGGTATTATGGAGTTTATGCATTGCAGCTGTAGATCTTCCTCTGTACGGCAGAGGGGGAGCCTTGCTGGTATTATGGAGTTTATGCATTGCAGCTGTAGATCTTCCTCTGTACGGCAGAGATCTGAGCACACATGGTTACTCACTGAAGTGCAATAATGATGGTCCTATCAATCAATAATTTCAACAACAAACATAAGTAACACAAACATAAGTAACACAAACACAAGTAACACAAACATAAGTAACACAAACAGAAGTAACACAAACAGAAGTAACACAAACACAAGTAACACAAACATAAGTAACACAAACATAAGTAACACAAACATAAGTAACACAAACACAAGTAACACAAACATAAGTAACACAAACATAAGTAACACAAACACATCCCATTTACACAACATCTTATGAATATGCTTCAAAGGATTGAATCTGGAAGTCTGTGCGTGAAATGAGTGGACAGCATTCAGAGATCACATCTAAAAAAAAATGACTTGGCTGTACACACCTGAACATTATGGAATGCAGGGCAATGAGCGAGCTACCTTTCCTGCTCTACAATGCGTCGGCTCAACCATGCCCAGTGTGTCATGCCCAGTGTGTCATGCCCAGTGTGTCATGTCCAGTGTGTCATGCCCAGTGTGTCATGACGTTGATCACATAACATAACAACATCTTCTTCCACAAACGCTCCATTTCGACCACTTATTAAACCACCCTTTGTGGTTTGTATGTGATCTGAGCCTAAGAGCGAATTGTGCGTTAGCAAGTTATGCGTTTATGGTGACTTGGCCAGCACATCCGATGTATTGCCAGCATTTTATTTACTAGGGTAGCTTGCCCTAGAACACTCTTTCTGACTATATGAGGTCGTTCCGGATTAAGAACATTCTCAGTCATTGGAGACACATGTGGTTGTCATGCAACGATCATTTTTAGCTTTCTAATTGACCCTTATATGATCTGAGTCATGGTGTTTGGACGTCATCTTACTCTGTGTAGGATGATCGGCATCTGAAATGTATCGCACTTAGCCTATGCTCGGGTTTGTACCAATCAAGCCTTTGCATTACCGACCTTACTTTTATATCCACGGTGAGTTTGTTCCCGAGTAGGAGTATTCTCAGCCGTTTCGGGGCGCTAGTCGGCACTTGGCAATTTGCCATGTCTACTCTGCATTTTCCCTGTCCCTTGGAAACATTGGACTGGGGCTGCACACAGATATTCTATAGGTCGTTTCAATCGGCCTAGCAACGCAACTGAAATTTTGCGCTCGCCAACATCACCCACCTCAGTTCTTCCGGGATGTTAGTTGTTAATGCAACAGTACCTTGCCCGGTTGTCACAGGGAGGGCAGTTTTGTTAGGCATTAAAATGCAACTATAGAATTTGCGTTTGGCCAACCTTACCCAGTAAATGTATCTGCGCTAGGCCTTTGCTGTGAAGTTTGTCGCAATCTTACCATGTGTCGTCACGATACGTTAGTGTTTTCTGAGAGACTTGCCGAGACTGTTGATTGTACACATCGTTCTCATTTATTCTTGCCCCACAGCTAGCAATTTGGGTGCTGCCATTTGCTAGAAGGAGTTGGCATTCGTTCACAGAGCGACTAATCGCTGCTATTTTTATGTGTCAGCCACTATTTTGGCAACTTTTCATCGTGCTTTGGCAAAGGGGATGAGTGTTCAGGGTTTTTGGACCTGCATTACTTTTCTGTACTTGTACTACTACCACTACCTGTAGCTCTCCTCAATCAGTACCGGTAAGCTAGACAAGATCGGTTGTCTGTCACCGGGGTCACCACGTGGAGGTGGGGTAGGATCTTGAACAGTGCCAGCTCACTAAACCTGATGCGACGTTGTCCCTAGAACTGCGCCTGTGACCCCATAACAACATCTAATTCTAATCACCTCCGTTTCCGTTTTGTGTGGGCGACTCCAGGACAGCATTCTGTCTTTGTAACGTCGATGGTAGATCGCTGAGCCGCAGTGATAAAGTTCGCTTGAAAGGTGATGAGGTTTCCTGAAGTTTTTCAAAGCCTCTGAATGAGCCTTGCCGCTCCAGAAGGTTAGCAGTAGCATGAGGTCTCTGCACTGCAAATGGATTGTTTGATGTTCTTACAGGAACTGGGTCTGAAGCAAATCAAAACAAAAACATTGACAATAAAAATAATTACAGTAGTATCAAACATGTTTATACAACACATTCTTCTTCTTCGAACGTTACATATTGATCCCTTGTTAACCCCTCTGTGTGATCTGAGCCTAAGAGCGATTGTATGCTGTGCCAGTTATGCGCCTACAAGTAGGCCAGCACATTCAATTTCTGGGACACTTTATTTACTAGGTTAGCTTCCCTAGGTGCTACATCAGTCGGATCTTACAACATGTCTTGTAGGTTGCAGTGGTACTATTATTTGCTTCCCTAGGTGCTACATCAGTCGGATCTTACAACATGTCTTGTAGGTAGCAGTGGTACTATTATTTGCTTCTATAGGTGCTACATCAGTCGGATCTTACAACATGTCTTGTAGGTAGCAGTGGTACTATTATTTGCTTCCATAGGTGCTACATCAGTCGGATCTTACAACATGTCTTGTAGGTAGCAGTGGTACTATTATTTGCTTCCATAGGTGCTACATCAGTCGGATCTTACAACATGTCTTGTAGGTAGCAGTGGTACTATTATTTGCTTCCCTAGGTGCTACATCAGTCGGATCTTACAACATGTCTTGTAGGTAGCAGTGGTACTATTATTTGCTTCCCTAGGTGCTACATCAGTCGGATCTTACAACATGTCTTGTAGGTAGCAGTGGTACTATTATTTGCTTCCCTAGGTGCTACATCAGTCGGATCTTACAACATGTCTTGTAGGTAGCAGTGGTACTATTATTTGCTTCCTAGGTCCTACATCAGTGGATCTTACAACATGTCTTGTAGGTAGCAGTGGTACTTTTTTTTTTTTTTTTTTTTTTCTTTTTTTTTTCTTTTCTTTTCTTTTCTCGTCTTTCAACTCAGACGCCCAAGTTTCATCTCTGAAACTGATTTTTGCG
Source organism: Arion vulgaris (assembly GCA_020796225.1). Lineage (NCBI taxonomy): Eukaryota > Metazoa > Mollusca > Gastropoda > Stylommatophora > Arionidae > Arion > Arion vulgaris. The sequence goes on from CM036759.1 coordinate 66,786,847, forward strand.
TGAAAATCTGTTTTCCAATTTCTTACAATGGCAGCAGCGTGCACACTGTAAATTACTTTACACTGGCAGCCGTGTGCTCAATGTACTCGTAATTAGTATTCCTCGCCATACAGGCAGATTTTCTCCGACTTCAGAGGTACTCACGTTATCGTCCTGAGTAAGACCAGGGACTTGAACAAATGCCGGACAGTAGGTTCGAACCCGAGCTATGAGGCGTCTCACAGCTAGCAGGCCGAGCTACTATCAACTACTCTAGGCAGTCCCCCTGCAGTGGTACTATTATTTGCTTCCCTAGGTGCTACATCAGTCGGATCTTACAACATGTCTTGTAGGTAGCAGTGGAACTATTATTTGCTTCCCTAGGTGCTACATCAGTCGGATCTTACGACATGTCTTGTAGGTAGCAGTGGTACTATTATTTGCTTCCCTAGGTGCTACATCAGTCGGATCTTACGACATGTCTTGTAGGTAGCAGTGGTACTATTATTTGCTTCCCTGGGTGCTACATCAGTCGGATCTTACAACATGTCTTGTAGGTAGCAGTGGTACTATTATTTGCTTCCCTAGGTGCTACATCAGTCGGATCTTACAACATGTCTTGTAGGTAGCAGTGGTACTATTATTTGCTTCCCTAGCTCCTACATCAGTCGGATCTTACAACATGTCTTGTAGGTAGCAGTGGTACTATTATTTGCTTCCATAGCTCCTACATCAGTCGGATCTTACGACATGTCTTGTAGGTAGCAGTGGTACTATTATTTGCTTCCCTAGGTGCTACATCAGTCGGATCTTACAACATGTCTTGTAGGTAGCAGTGGTACTATTATTTGCTTCTATAGGTGCTACATCAGTCGGATCTTACAACATGTCTTGTAGGTAGCAGTGGTACTATTATTTGCTTCCCTAGGTGCTACATCAGTCGGATCTTACAACATGTCTTGTAGGTAGCAGTGGTACTATTATTTGCTTCTATAGGTCCTACATCAGTCGGATCTTACGACATGTCTTGTAGGTAGCAGTGGTACTATTATTTGCTTCTATAGGTGCTACATCAGTCGGATCTTACGACATGTCTTGTAGGTAGCAGTGGTACTATTATTTGCTTCCCTAGGTGCTACATCAGTCGGATCTTACGACATGTCTTGTAGGTAGCAGTGGTACTATTATTTGCTTCCCTAGGTGCTACATCAGTCGGATCTTACAACATGTCTTGTAGGTAGCAGTGGTACTATTATTTGCTTCCCTAGGTCCTACATCAGTCGGATCTTACGACATGTCTTGTAGGTAGCAGTGGTACTATTATTTGCTTCCATAGGTGCTACATCAGTCGGATCTTACAACATGTCTTGTAGGTAGCAGTGGTACTATTATTTGCTTCCATAGGTGCTACATCAGTCGGATCTTACAACATGTCTTGTAGGTAGCAGTGGTACTATTATTTGCTTCCCTAGGTCCTACATCAGTCGGATCTTACAACATGTCTTGTAGGTAGCAGTGGTACTATTATTTGCTTCCATAGGTCCTACATCAGTCGGATCTTACAACATGTCTTGTAGGTAGCAGTGGTACTATTATTTGCTTCTATAGGTCCTACATCAGTCGGATCTTACAACATGTCTTGTAGGTAGCAGTGGTACTATTATTTGCTTCCATAGCTCCTACATCAGTCGGATCTTACGACATGTCTTGTAGGTTGCAGTGGTACTATTATTTGCTTCCATAGGTGCTACATCAGTCGGATCTTACAACATGTCTTGTAGGTAGCAGTGGTACTATTATTTGCTTCCATAGGTCCTACATCAGTCGGATCTTACGACATGTCTTGTAGGTAGCAGTGGTACTATTATTTGCTTCCATAGGTGCTACATCAGTCGGATCTTACAACATGTCTTGTAGGTAGCAGTGGTACTATTATTTGCTTCTATAGGTGCTACATCAGTCGGATCTTACAACATGTCTTGTAGGTAGCAGTGGTACTATTATTTGCTTCTATAGGTGCTACATCAGTCGGATCTTACAACACGTCTTGTAGGTAGCAGTGGTACTATTATTTGCTTCCTTGCAGCCCCAGTACTGCACGAGTGATATAACACAATCAATAAATTGCATAATGACGTGACTTATTCCTTTCTGCTCTCGTGATGTGACTTATTCCTCTCTACTCTCGTGATGTGACTTATTCCTTTCTGCTCTCGTGATGTGACTTATTCCTCTCTACTTTGTGATGTGACTTATTCCTCTCTACTCGTGAGCGTGACTTATTTCTCTCTACTCTCGTGGCGTGACTTATTCCTTTCTGCTCTCGTGATGTGACTTATTCCTCTCTACTCTCGTGATGTGACTTATTCCTCTCTACTTTCGTGATGTGACTTATTCCTCTCTACTCTCGTGACGTGACTTATTTCTCTCTACTCTCGTGGCGTGACTTATTCCTTTCTGCTCTCCTGATGTGACTTATTCCTCTCTACTCTCGTGATGTGACTTATTCCTTTCTGCTCTCGTGATGTGACTTATTCCTCTCTACTCTCGTGGCGTGACTTATTCCTCTCTGCTCTCGTGATGTGACTTATTCCTCTCTACTCTCGTGACATATTCCTCTCTCGTGGCGTGACTTATTCCTCTCTGCTCTCGTGATGTGACTTATTCCTCTCTACTCTCGTGATGTGACTTATTCCTCTCTGCTCTCGTGATGTGACTTATTCCTCTCTACTCTCGTGACGTATTCCTCTCTACTCTCGTGGCGTGACTTATTCCTCTCTGCTCTCGTGATGTGACTTATTCCTCTCTACTCTCGTGACATTTTCCTCTCTACTCTTGTGGCATGACTTATTCCTCTCTACTCTTGTGACTTATTCCTCTCTACTCTCGCAACATGACTTATTCCTCTCTACTATCGTGGATGGAAGTATCGAGAAGGAAATTAGCAATCGATGCGCAAAAACTAACCAAGTACTGGGACAGTCAACACCACTGTTGTCACATAAAGAGATACCGCTAAAAACTAAAGCAAATCTTATAATAAAGATTTTCTGACCAACACTATGTTACCAGTGTCAAACATTGCCAATAAGAGCAGCTAATGAGCAGAAAATCATAATGACAGAGATGAGGTGCCTTAGAAGAGCTGCAGGTGTGACAATAAGAGACAAAATTAGAAATAAAGAAATCAGAAGTAGACTGGATGTAAAACCGGTCATGAAATTCATAAAAGAACAACAGATTAAATAGTTTGTAAACCTGACAAGAATGCCTTGCTACCATCTACCACACAGAGAGGCACACTCTTTTTTCTAAACCCTGTTTTCACTTCACATTCAACTTCGCCGTCATTCACGAAATGTCTCCCGCCAAGTTGAGTTTTCAGCGGACAAAAAAGGTGGAAATCGCTTGGGGCTAAGTCAGGACTGTAAGGTGGATGTTCCAGAACTTTCCACCTTGGTTAATTTTCTCCTGAGTTAATTGAGCCGTACGTGGTCTGGCATTGTCATGAAGAAGCAACACTCCTCTAGTGAGCAACCCTGGACGTTTTTTCGAATTGCATCATGAAGCATCGATAGAACTTCACAGTACGATTCGAAATTCACATTGTCACCTTTCATCTTGAAATTGGTTAAAAGCACTCCTTGACAATCCCAGAACACCGTCAGCATAACCTTCCCTGCTAATGGCGTAACCTTGAATTTTTTAACACAAGGCAAAGAAGGATTGCAGATGCAATAGAGTCTATCACTACTCGCCTGTCACCTCTAATCTTCTCCTCCACCCGCTGTACGTATGCTTCTGCTGCAATCTCAACAGCATGACCAGATCGGATTTCATCAACAAGTTTAGAGCGCCCGTGAGAAAATTTTTCTACCCAGCTATGCACTGCTTTACGAGACAAACATTTGTCAGCATAAACAGGAAGCATTTCCTTATGAATGTCCTTTGCAGGCAGTCATTTTGACCACAAAAAATGCACAACAGCACGTTGCTCTTTGGTTGTAACCTCTGTAAGTACAGTCGCCATTTTGTTTATGCACTGCGCATGAGACATATAGTGCCACCTGGCAAATGGGAATATAAAGTCTGATGTTGCTGTCACCTAATGACACCTTTAGAAAACACCAACTACATTTACCTACCATCCCACAGAACTTTGTGACTTACTTATTGACTCGTCCTTGTAAATGACTAGACATAGAGTTTTCAAATTGGTCTTTCGTCAGCTGATAATATAGTATTACTTGTCAACCATTGTGCTCTAAACTATAATTAAAATTAATTCTTTAAAATTAATTTATACTTGAATTATTATATTCTACAGTGTTATTACAATTTCATTTCTATTTTAACAATTTGTCATCTTACTTCACATTCATTCACAAAATCTCATTGCAATTAAGAATTCTCACTATATTTCCGTTAACCGTGCCTATTTTAAAACATAATTTTTAGTATAAATAACGTGTTACCTTGTCAAAGAACTAAAATTTGTACATTTTTGTATGTCCATATTTCTTCCTTCAATGAATATTAACAACGTACCCCATCAACGTAATTAGCACATCGTCAGCTACTTGGAATGTGACTAGTTCATACCGATATAACTTCATAATTGTATCATATAACAGACTGAAACTGCACAATATTCTAGAGCTACATATGAAATTTGATTATATCTAAATGCAATAGTGTATATTATGTTTTTACATTAACAACAGCCATAATTTGAAGCTACATAAAAACCTACCGAAAAGTCGCCATTTCGTAACCTTGCACAGGATTGTAAACAAAGGGGGAGTTAAGCGTAACAGAGGGATTTAACTAAAAGAGCACTACCGATACATCGTGAAGTGAATGAATAACCTCTCACGCCTTACCAGCAAGGATAGCACTTTGTGGGTCAACAATTCTTTCTGTCAATGTTGTCTGTCTAAATGAACCTGTTCGCTCGAAACTTGTCCGTGATTGATTGTAGGTAACTGTTACTCCGGTCTCTTTATCCCTCTTCTGTTTCTTCTCCAGACATATGGCAAACGCACATCCCACAGCATGACTCAACCTTTCACCCTAACCAGGAAATATAAAACAAAACATCAATATTACTTCCTTGACTATGAAAAAGTGATATGTCAAACTGTAGTTACTGCCTGTAGTAGGCTGGTGTATGACAAGGGGATACTAGAGCCTGAGAAATTGAATGGCCGCCGCAATGGCTAGTGCAGTCGCAGTGAAACTGTTCTGGTTAGCATTTTTCTTTTATGCTCCCGACAGAAAAATATCCTTGGCCTTACCGTGGATTGAACAATGGTCTCCCACATGGGAGCAGTGCTCCAATCCATTTAGCCACATGTGGTATGTAAGACATTACACTGGAATAAGAGAATAGAACAGATGTGGTATGTAGACATTACACTGGAACAAGAGAATAGAACAGATGTGGTATGTAGACATTACACTGGAACAGGAGAATAGAACAGATGTGGTATGTAGACATTACACTGGAACAGGAGAATAGAACAGATGTGGTATGTAGACATTACACTGGAACAAGAGAATAGAACAGATGTGGTATGTAGACATTACACTGGAACAGGAGAATAGAACAGATGTGGTATGTAGACATTACACTGGAACAAGAGAATAGAACAGATGTGGTATGTAGACTACATGAAACTGGAACAAGAGAATAGGAAGTTAAAGAACACCCAGGGGAAGCAGCGGAAGTCAATGAATATGTAAGAACACCCAGGGGAAGCAGCGGAAGCCAATGAATATGTAAGAACACCCAGGGGAAGCAATGGAAGCCAATGAATATGTAAGAACACCCAGGGGAAGCAGCGGAAGCCAATGAATATGTAAGAACACCCAGGGGGAAGCAGCGGAAGACAATGAATATGTAAGAACACCCAGGGGAAAGCAGCGGAAGACAATGAATATGTAAGAACACCCAGGGGGAAGCAGTGGAAGCCAATGAATATGTAAGAACACCCAGGGGGAAGCAGCGGAAGACAATGAATATGTAAGAACACCCAGGGGGAAGCAGCGGAAGACAATGAATATGTAAGAACACCCAGGGGAAGCAGCGGAAGCCAATGAATATGTAAGAACACCCAGGGGGAAGCAGCGGAAGACAATGAATCAATTAATAGACAGTGAACAAGTATTAGAGGCTTCCCGGAAAAACATATTACCAACACAGGATTCGAACCACAAACCTTGATTTCTTATGGCACCCATTGCATGGCCCTACAGACAAGCGTTTTTAAGAACATAAGTCTCTCTACATCACAATAGAAGAACTTGATTTCTTATGGCACCCATTGCATGGCCATTCAGACAAGCGTTTTTAAGAACACAAGTCTCTCTACATCACAATAGAAGAACTTGATTTTTGAGCATTTTTTGGTTTGTTTTGATCGTTCTTCTTGGCTGTTTTGATGATTCTTATTGTGATGTATAAACATCCTTTGTCAAGTACCAATAGAACATTGCGTCCCATTGAAGGCCCTACTAGTGTAGGACAAGCGCAACCGGTGTGACATGGACACAAATATCTTAACATGTGGACACCAATGTCTCAACATGTGGACACCAATGTCTCAACATGTGGACACCAATGTCTCAACATGTGGACACCAATGTCTCAACGTGTGGACACCAATGTCTTAACGTGTGGACACCAATGTCTTAACATGTGGACACCAATGTCTTAACATGTGGACACCAATGTCTTAACATGTGGACACCAATGTCTTAACATGTGGACACCAATGTCTTAACGTGTGGACACCCATGGGTCTTACATGCGTATGTTGCAATAGGAAACATGTATGCCTTTAAAAATATCAACCCTGTAGTTGTTCTGTAGAGTGGGATGGATTAGTTCAACTTTTAGTGGACCAGGGTAAAGCCATGTTTTACAAGTCATTTGTTTTTAGAAAGAAAAACACCCTTTAGTGTGGCTCCTGGTAAAAAACAATGCCCAACACAAAGCCACGTAGTGTGGTTCCTGGTAAAAAACCAATGCCCAACACAAAGCCACGTAGTGTGGCTCCTGGTAAAAAGGCGTCCAACACAAAACCACGTAGTGTGGCTCCTGGTAAAAAAATAATGCCCAACACAAAGCCATGTAGTGTGGCTCCTGGTAAAAAACAATGCCCAACACAAAGCCACGTAGTGTGGCTCCTGGTAAAAAAATAATGCCCAACACAAAACCACGTAGTGTGGCTCCTGGTAAAAAAAAAATGCCAACACAAAGCCACGTAGTGTGGCTCCTGGTAAAAAGGCGTCCAACACAAAGCCACGTAGTGCAGCATTTGATCCACAGGGAGTTAATGCATAAATGCTCGCCTGTCGACTCAGACACACGAGTGGGTTATGTTGGTAGCATTGTTCAAACAAAATATTTGTATAGTGCATATTAACTAGAAAACCGATACAAAAATTCACAAATACATGCTGGAGTGATAAAAGACAATCAAGTTGAGTGAAAGCTAAGCATGTGCATATTAACTAGAAAACCGATACAAAAATTCACAAATACATGCTGGAGTGATAAAAGACAATCAAGTTGGGTGAAAGCTAAGCATAGGACTGCCTGTGTGTTTCCGGAACCAGCAAAGGGGTGGTGGGTGTGTGGGGTGGGGGGACCTAAGGAAGGTACCCTAGCAAATAATAGTAGTACTGCTACCTACAAGGTATGTTGTAAGAGACGACTCAGGTAGAGGTCTAAGGAATCTACCCTAGCAAATAATAGTAGTACTGCTACCTACAAGGTATGTTGTAAGAGACGACTGAGGTAGAGGTCTAAGGAAGTTACCCTAGCAAATAATAGTAGCACTGCTACCTACAAGGTATGTTGTAAGAGACGACTGAGGTAGAGGTCTAAGGAAGGTACCCTAGCAAATAATAGTAGTACTGCTACCTACAAGGTATGTTGTAAGAGACGACTGAGGTAGAGGTCTAAGGAAGGTACCCTAGCAAATAATAGTAGCACTGCTACCTACAAGGTATGTTGTGCGACGACACAGGTAGAGGTCTAAGGAAGCTACCCTAGCAAATAATAGTAGCACTGCTACCTACAAGGTATGTTGTAAGAGACGACTGAGGTAGAGGTCTAAGGAAGCTACCCTAGCAAATAATAGTAGCACTGCTACCTACAAGGTATGTTGTAAGAGACGACTGAGGTAGAGGTCTAAGGAAGCTACCCTAGCAAATAATAGTAGCACTGCTACCTACAAGGTATGTTGTAAGAGACGACTGAGGCAGAGGTCTAAGGAAGCTACCCTAGCAAATAATAGTAGTACTGCTACCTACAAGGTATGTTGTAAGAGACGACTGAGGTAGAGGTCTAAGGAAGCTACCCTAGCAAATAATAGTAGCACTGCTACCTACAAGGTATGTTGTAAGAGACGACTGAGGTAGAGGTCTAAGGAAGCTACCCTAGCAAATAATAGTAGCACTGCTACCTACAAGGTATGTTGTAAGAGACGACTGAGGTAGAGGTCTAAGGAAGGTACCCTAGCAAATAATAGTAGTACTGCTACCTACAAGGTATGTTGTAAGAGACGACTGAGGTAGAGGTCTAAGGAAGGTACCCTAGCAAATAATAGTAGCACTGCTACCTACAAGGTATGTTGTAAGAGACGACTGAGGTAGAGGTCTAAGGAAGGTACCCTAGCAAATAATAGTAGCACTGCTACCTACAAGGTATGTTGTAAGAGACGACTGAGGTAGAGGTCTAAGGAAGGTACCCTAGCAAATAATAGTAGCACTGCTACCTACAAGGTATGTTGTAAGAGACGACTGAGGTAGAGGTCTAAGGAAGTTACCCTAGCAAATAATAGTAGCACTGCTACTTACAAGGTATGTTGTAAGAGACGACTGAGGTAGAGGTCTAAGGAAGGTACCCTAGCAAATAATAGTAGCACTGCTACCTACAAGGTATGTTGTAAGAGACGACTGAGGTAGAGGTCTAAGGAAGTTACCCTAGCAAATAATAGTAGCACTGCTACTTACAAGGTATGTTGTAAGAGACGACTGAGGTAGAGGTCTAAGGAAGCTACCCTAGCAAATAATAGTAGCACTGCTACCTATAAGGTATGTTTGTGACGACTGAGGTAGAGGTCTAAGGAAGGTACCCTAGCAAATAATAGTAGCACTGCTACCTACAAGGTATGTTGTAAGAGACGACTGAGGTAGAGGTCTAAGGAAGCTACCCTAGCAAATAATAGTAGCACTGCTACCTACAAGGTATGTTGTAGCGGCGACTGAGGTAGAGGTCTAAGGAAGGTACCCTAGCAAATAATAGTAGCACTGCTACCTACAAGGTATGTTGTAAGCGATGACTGAGGTAGAGGTCTAAGGAAGGTACCCTAGCAAATAATAGTAGCACTGCTACCTACAAGGTATGTTGTAAGAGACGACTGAGGTAGAGGTCTAAGGAAGGTACCCTAACAAATAATAGTAGTACTGCTACCTACAAGGTATGTTGTGTGACGACTGAGGTAGAGGTCTAAGGCGGCAAATAAAAAGCGCCGCAGAAATCGGATATGCTGGCCAACTTGTAGGCGCATAACTGGCACAACACACAATCGCTCTTCCACTCAGATCACATAAAATCACAATGAGTGGTTGAACAAGTGGTCGATATGGAGTGTTGGAAGAAACAGAAATTGTGAGATGAAACTGGGTGGAGGCACTTTTACAGACAGGGATCAGAGAAATCATCATATTTGTCCCTGGGCACGCAGGAGTCAAGGGTAATGAAGCGAGCTGATAGATTGGCTGGCATGGCTACAATATCAGAAGGAGCTGAAATGGACCGAAATGACATTCTTAATGCATTGAGAGTCTTTCAGAACAGAGAAGTTTCAAGGTTGTGAATCCCAGTTGCTGACCAGATTGAGAGAAATGGGTGTCGATATTGGTGTGGCTCGAAAAGAACGACATACCAATTAAGTAAAGAGATTGATTAATCAAGATGGAACTGGCGTGTTGGGCCGCTGGACACTACTAGAGACAGAGATGAAAGCACCTATGGGCATGTCCGGAGTGCTCATATAAATGATAACAGAATTTATTCTTTGCTTGTTTAATAGAAATTTTGGAATCTAGTGTTGCACATGTAGGAAGAAAGAACATAAACCACGACGGATGTCAAACATGTATAACGAGTGTGACACTGGCACTAAAAGCATGCGTACTATTCAACATCTACTGAAAAAACACTGAACATCTCACATGAGTCTGTGGGTGCATCTGTGAAGTTGGGTTATATTAGGCAATAATCATTTATAAAGTCATCACGGATGGACATTATTCTAATCTTCAATAATAATGTCAGTTTATCACAAGCTATGATGACAACAGTCTCAGTGTGTTGTTGCATCTCACTGTTGCATCTCACTGTTGTGTGCGGCCGTGACTGTAGAGTCCAATCCTGAAACACAATCCCCTACCACAGGTCTATCCCAAGGTTGGACATGTGGGTGTTGTCTTTTCGAGCAGTTCTTCTTCTTCTTCTTTGATCGTTCTAGGCCTGTTTTAATCATTCTCATTGTGATATATAAACAGCCAAACATCAGAACGTGATGTACGTGCACCAGCCTTCAGCACCTATTTGAGCTCAGTTGCTTATCCTTCGGTGGGGTGTTCGATTTCAGCCAGCTTTTGATTTACTAAGGTGAGCTTTCCCTAGGGTTCGATCAGCTTTGCCGTATTTTTGGGCTTTGTGATCTACGCCGGGACAGTGAGTTACGCTGTTTATGCCCGATCTGACTGAGAAATATTCTCGGGGCTTGTAAGCTTATCCTCGGACGGCGTCTTACTCGTATAAAACACCGTGTAAAGTATCGGCCTTCGCCAATGTTCAGATCCGAACTTCCTGTCTGATCCGTGCATTGTCGGCCTTGCTTTACCGTACATTTTGAGTTTGATCCGGAGAAGGAACATTCTCAGCCTTTTCTAGACGCGCATTGGTACGTGGCAATTTGCAATTAACCTCGAAAGCATTGGCATGGGGCCGAGTACAAACAATGTAGAAGGTCGTTTCAGTCGGCACTATCAGCGTAACTGAGGATTTTGCGCTCGCCGCCATCACCGCCCCAGTTATTCCGGGGATGTTAGTTACGACTGCAATCGAACCTTGTCCGGTTGCCCCAAGGCTGGCAGTTCCTTCTTCTTCTTCTTAGATCGTTCTAGGTCTGTTTTAATCATTCTCATTGTGATATATAAACAGCCACACATCAGAACGTGATATACGTGCACCAGCCTTCAGCACCTATTGGAGCTCAGTTGCTTATCCTTCGGTGGGGTGTTCGTTTCAGCCAGCTTTTGATTTACTAGGGTGAGCTTTCCCTAGGGTTCGATCAGCTTTGCCGTATTTTTGGGCTTTGCGATCTATGCCGGGACAGTGAGTTACGCTATTTATGCCCGTTCTGACTGAGAAATATTTCTCGGGGCTTGTCAGCTTGTCCTCGGACGCGTCTTACTCGTATAAAACACCGTGTAAAGTATCGGCCTTCGCCAATGTTTAGACCGAACTTCCTGTCTGATCCGTACATTGTCGGCCTTGCTTTACCGTACATTTTGAGTTTGATCCGGAGAAGGAACATTCTCGGCCTTTTCTAGAGCGCGCATTGAGTACGTGGCAATTTGCAATTGACCTCGAAAGCACTGGCATGGGGCCGAGTACAAATAATGTAGAGGTCGTTTCAGTCGGCGCTATCAGCGTAACTGAGGATTTTCGTCCGCCACCATCACCCGCTCCAGTTATTCGGGATGTTAGTTCGACTGCATCGAACCTTGCCCGGTTGCCCCAAGGCTGGCAGTTCCGTTAGGCATCACCAACCTCAGTTCTTCCGGGGATGTTAATTTTAATCGCACAGTACCTTGCACAGTTTTCCCAGAGCGGGTAGTTTCGTTATGCACTGAACGCAACTTGTTCTTTGCGCTCGGCAAACCTTGCCCAGTAAATGTGCTGCACCAGGCTACCGATGCGGGGTCAGCTGCAATCTTCTCTCGTACCGACACGAGGGTAGACTTTTATTCGTTACGGTCCTGTCTTATTTGTTCTTGCCGACGGGCTGGCAATGTTTGCCCCCTCCTCAGGGCTTCGAGATTCGCCCTACTTGGGCATACGTTTGGTCACTGGATGCACCTCTCATCCATGTCAGAGACGTTTCGTTGCTGCTTCTTTGCGTTCAGGGACTTGGCCAATATCTTGTTGGACATCGGTCAGGAGATTTGTGCATTTTCTTTGTGTGTATCTTTATTGTATTTCCGTAATTGCACTGCTACCACTACCAGTAGTTTTCTCTCCCCGATCCCTGCTCCTCTTAGCCAGACCGGAGCCAGAGTCTGTTTCCAGGGTCACCGCGTAGAAGTTGGGGCAGGGTCTTGGTTAGAGCGCCCCCTCGCTAACCCTGGCTCAATGTTACCACCATGACCTCATGAGCCTTTTGAGTTGAACCTTGACTGATTTAATGAGCCATTCGCGGTTTCACCGTGAGACAGTGTGAACTTAGACATGCATGGCTTAATCTTTGAGACAAGCATATGACTACTGGCAGGATCAACCAGATAGCTGTCATGGACGAGACTGGACCGACAATGCTCGGGGTAGGAGACAGCGCTCTGTGCAGAGCGGATCCCGACATCCCGGCGAAAATGCGAAATTGAAGCGAAATGGCGGCTCGCTTCCCACAGATTTGCGGCAAGACTTGCCCCTCGCCAAGCAAGAACGACACCATGTTTCTACCTGCGGACCCACAAGCTCGTTCGAGAGCCGGGCCTAACGAGACCACCGTCGAGCGTTTAAAATTTTAGACTGACTGCATCACACGCAGCCGAGAAACTCCGATATACGGACACACACACACCACATAAGACGGCGCGGCGAGTCTTAATAGCAGACGCTACCTTGTCCCTTATTCGCTGGGAGCCTCGTTCGCGTGAAAGCGAGGAGGCACGCGAGCCGTTAGAGACTATGCCGGAATTGGTTATCGACACTGGGAACGCGTTAGCTGACTGGCTCGCCGTCCGGTTATTTTCAAAGCGGAGGCACAGTTTGCAGGCGCACAACCCAGATTTTCGAGCAGTTCGTTTGTCCGCGCCCAGCAGTACAGCGATTCTCAGCAATGCAAAGTTCCTCGTGACTTGTAACAGCGCCATTTTGGAATTTTGAGCAAAGGATTTCCAGCATGTAGTGTCTATATCACATCATTTTAGAGATGCTTTAAGTGTCTTTAAAGTGTCCATTCCGTCCTCTAACTGAACATCTGCCACCTGCAAGCTTGCCATACATCAACCTTTCCGTCCTCTAACTGAACATCTGCCACCTGCAAGTTTGCCATACATCAACCATTCCGTCCTCTAACTGAACATCTGCCACCTGCAAGTTTGCCATACATCAACCATTCCGTCCTCTAACTGAACATCTGCCACCTGCAAGTTTGCCATACATCAACCATTCCGTCCTCTAACTGAACATCTGCCACCTGCAAGCTTGCCATACATCAACCATTCCGTCCTCTAACTGAACATCTGCCACCTGCAAGCTTACCATACATCAACCTTTCCGTCCTCTAACTGAACATCTGCCACCTGCAAGCTTGCCATACATCAACCTTTCCGTCCTCTAACTGAACATCTGCCACCTGCAAGTTTGCCATACATCAACCTTTCCGTCCTCTAACTGAACATCTGCCACCTGCAAGCTTGCCATACATCAACCATTCCGTCCTCTAACTGAACATCTGCCACCTGCAAGTTTGCCATACATCAACTATTCCGTCCTCTAACTGAACATCTGCCACCTGCAAGTTTGCCATACATCAACCTTTCCGTCCTCTAACTGAACATCTGCCACCTGCAAGCTTGCCATACATCAACTGTATTGGGATGAGTTTATCGGGCGTCCGAGCAACATGACCAGCACATGTGACTTGGACCTTTTACAACAATGAGTTGATGCTTGAAATCTTAGCTATTATGAGGACTTTTGATATCTGAAATTTTGTCCTGTTCATTATTTTGTACTTCTTTGAACTCTCCACTTCAACCACTTTTTAACCACTTTGTGTGATTTGTATGTCATCTGAGCATAAGAGCGATTGTGCATTGTGCCAGTTATGCCCCTACAAGTAGGCCAGCACATCCAATTTCTGAGATGCTTTTATTTACTAGGTAGCTTCCTAGGTTCTACATTAGTCGCCTCTTACGACATGCCTTGTAGGTTGCAGTGGTACTATTCTTTGATTCCCTTGTGGGTCCCGTCACCAGACAGGTAAATTTATTTCTGTCCAACCTTCAATACTGCATGATTACTTGATCTTAAACCTCAGCATAGAATTATGTTTCTCATCACAATTTGAACAAACAAACAAACGGATGCGTGTCTAGACTACAAACAAGACAAGTGGTTTGGTATCTGCAACAATGAACTGAAAACCAAGTCAGCATGAGCACAAATGAGACACACAAAATAAATGAAATAATCAAGAAAACATAATAATGACCATGCAGTTGTCATTCATCTGCCGCATTGGAAAGAAGAGAAAAACAAAATGGCAAAAATCAATTGATATAATTCACTGTTTTCCAATTGGCAACTTTCCATTTCATATTGTTGCAATATTGATATATAATGAATAATAAATTATGTAGCAGAAAAATGTCCAATAATCTGGCATATAATTCTATATGATTTATATTCTTATAATTATTGATTGTCCAGCAATCATAAATTGAGAATTATATTACAAATATATGGCCTTTTTTTTGGCTTTACAGAGGGAAAATTGGCAAGTGATTTACTGTGACAACTTCCAAGTTTGCACCTGTCACTCTTGTTTTTCAGTTCATCCTTAAGTCTCTTGTCAAAGGACTCCTTTGCGTAATGTTGTTCTTCACATAACTCTGTCATTAGCTAGTTTTTCCCATTTGTTGGGACCAATAGAAAAGTTTTTTTCATCAAGGTCTTCCATTCATTCTTATATCTTCGCTTTTTTTTAACGCTCCATATTGACCCCTTGTTAAACCACTATATGTGATTTGTATGTGATCTGAGCCTGAGAGCGATTGTACATTGTGCCAGTTATGCACCTACAAGTAGGTCAGAACATCCTATTTCTGCGATGCTTTTATTTACTAGGGTAGCTTCCCTAGGCCCTACTTCAGTCGCTTCTTACGACATGCCTTGTAGTTCGCAGTGATCCTTTTGTTTGCTTCCCTTGCAGGTCCCGGCAACATGCAGGTGATTTTTATATCTGAGCAGTGGTCTGTCTTGGTGCCTCTTCACTTCTAAAAGTTCACAAAACAACACCTGTTGGAGTATATCGCTATTGTCCATTTTGATATCTGAGCAGTGGTCTGTCTTGGTACCTCTTCACTTCTAAAAGTTCACAGAACAACACCTGTTGGAGTATATGGCTATTGTCCATTTTGATATCTGAACAGGTCTGTCTTGGTGCCTCTTCACTTCTAAAAGTTCACAGAACAACACCTGTTGGAGAATATGGCTATTGTCCATTTTTATATCTGAACAGGTCTGTCTTGGTGCCTCTTCACTTCTAAAAGTTCACAGAACAACACCTGTTGGAGTATATGGCTATTGTCCATTTTTATATCTGAACAGGTCTGTCTTGGTACCTCTTCACTTCTAAAAGTTCACAGAACAACACCTGTTGGAGAATATGGCTATTGTCCATATTTCGCACATGCCCTAGTCATATTAGTCTTCTTTTGCCTATGACTCAGTCGTAGCCAACAGAGAACAAACACTGAACAAATGTATATATTTGTTCAACATTTGCCTATGACTCAGTCGTAGTCAACAGAGAACAAACATTGAACAAATGTATATATTTGTTCAACATTTGCCTATGACTCAGTTGTAGCCAACAGAGAACAAACATTGAACAATTGTATATATTTGTTCAACATTTGCCTATGACTCAGTCGTAGTCAACAGAGAACAAACATTGAACAAATGTATATATTTGTTCAACATTTGCCTATGACTCAGTTGTAGCCAACAGAGAACAAACATTGAACAAATGTATATATTTGTTCAACATTTGCCTATGACTCAGTTGTAGCCAACAGAGAACAAACATTGAACAAATGTATATATTTGTTCAACATTTGCCTATGACTCAGTTGTAACCAACAGAGAACAAACATTGAACAAATGTGTATATATATATATATATTCAACATTTGTTCCCATCAAATTTTCCAAGGAACATGTATATAAAGCACAATACAATCAGGGACAAGTGCTTGTAGAAGAAGAAACAGAATACATCCTGAGACAACAAGTCAAATAACATGTTTATTTTTAAATAGTATATCACAAGAGGAAACGATATACACAGAGTCAACAAAAACAGAGGATGGCCATGCAAGCAGAGAAATGATAACAATTAGTTTAAAAACAGAGGGAGAGGATGGCCATGCAAGCAGAGAAATGATAACAATTAGTTTAAAAACAGAGGGAGAGGATGGCCATGCAAGCAGAGAAATGATAACAATTAGTTTAAAAACAGAGGGAGAGGATGGCCATGCAAGCAGAGAAATGATAACAATTAGTTTAAAAACAGAGGGAGAGGATGGCCATGCAAGCAGAGAAATGATAACAATTAGTTTAAAAACAGAGGGAGAGGATGGCCATGCAAGCAGAGAAATGATAACAATTAGTTTAAAAACAGAGGGAGAGGATGGCCATGCAAGCAGAGAAATGATAACAATTAGTTTAAAAACAGAGGGAGAGGATGGCCATGCAAGCAGAGAAATGATAACAATTAGTTTAAAAACAGAGGGAGAGGATGGCCATGCAAGCAGAGAAATGATAACAATTAGTTTAAAAACAGAGGGAGAGGATGGCCATGCAAGCAGAGAAATGATAACAATTAGTTTAAAAACAGAGGGAGAGGATGGCCATGCAAGCAGAGAAATGATAACAATTAGTTTAAAAACAGAGGGAGAGGATGGCCATGCAAGCAGAGAAATGATAACAATTAGTTTAAAAACAGAGGGAGAGGATGGCCATGCAAGCAGAGAAATGATAACAATTAGTTTAAAAACAGAGGGAGAGGATGGCCATGCAAGCAGAGAAATGATAACAATTAGTTTAAAAACAGAGGGAGAGGATGGCCATGCAAGCAGAGAAATGATAACAATTAGTTTAAAAACAGAGGGAGAGGATGGCCATGCAAGCAGAGAAATGATAACAATTAGTTTCTATAGCTAATCTAAATGTCTGGTCGATCACTGCTAACAACTGATGTAAATAGGGAGAAGATGGAGATATGTTGGGCATACTCTGAGAAGAAATAATCAATGAATCACAAAACAGACAATGAAGTGGGAGGCAAATTATTGAAGAGAGAAAGAAAGATCTAGGGAACACTGAAATAAACTTTGCTGAGAGATGCAAGAAATATCCGACTTCATTACATGGAGGAGATTCACTGAGTTATCCAGCATATAGCAGTGTGAAGAAATTGCTTGTAGGCCCCATGAAACATATAACGATAAAAGCGCAATACAATACAATAATAACTTGAATAAGTGCGAAGAACAAAAAACAAGGGTAAAGAACAAAAACTGTAAAGAAAAGCAAGAAAAACAAGAAGGGCAAAAAACAAGAAGATTGAAGAAAACTACAAAGAAATGTGAAAGAAAAACAAGAAGATTGAAGAAAACTACAAAGAAATGTGAAAGAAAAACAAGAAGGGCAAAAAACAAGAAGATAGAAGAAAACTACAAAGAAATGTGAAAGAAAAACAAGAATATTGAAGAAAACTACAAAGAAATGTGAAAGAAAAACAAGAAGGGCAAAAAACAAGAAGATAGAAGAAAACTACAAAGAAATGTGAAAGAAAAACAAGAAGATTGAAGAAAACTACAAAGAAATGTGAAAGAAAAACAAGAAGATAGAAGAAAACTACAAAGAAATGTGAAGAAAAAACAAGAAGATAGAAGAAAACTACAAAGAAATGTGAAAGAAAAACAAGAAGGGCAAAAAACAAGAAGATAGAAGAAAACTACAAAGAAATGTGAAAGAAAAACAAGAAGGGCAAAAAACATGAAGATTGAAGAAAACTACAAAGAAATGTGAAAGAAAAACAAGAAGATAGAAATGTTAAAGAAGACAAAAAGGGAAAAGAACAAGAAGATAGAAATGTTAAAGAAAAACAAGAAGAATATTTACAATAAAATTAAAAAAAAGAATTAACAAACATTCATCAGAAGACATGCAATTCCTGTAAGAGCTGCACAGTTCTACTAACAAACATTGCTGCCTCTATTACTAAATGATAACAAGATGTTTGTTTGTCTGCTGTTCAAGAGTCTAGGATTTACAAACATTGCTGCCTCTATTACTAAACGATGGCAAGATATTTGTCTGCTGTTCAAGAGTCTAGGATTTACAAACATTGCTGCCTCTATTACTAAACGATAACAAGATATTTGTCTGCTGTTCAAGAGTCTAAAGAAGGATTGACTCCATCCTGGAGCTGTTCAAGAGTCTAAAGAAGGATTAACTCCATCCCGGAGTTGTTCAAGAGTCTAAAGAAGGATTGACTCCATCCTGGAGCTGTTCAAGCGTCTAAAGAAGGATTGACTCCATCCCGGACTGCACAAATGACACACCATCTGCCGAGAGTGTTGTGCAAATCACAAACTCTGTAGCTCCACCAACAACATCTTATTTGAACGCCCCATAACGATGACTTGTTAAACCACTCTTTGTGATTTGTATGTGATCTGAGCCTAAGGGCAACTGTATGTCGTGCCAGTTATGCATCTACAAGTAGGCCAGCACATCCAATTTCTGCTACACTTTTTATTTACTAGGTAGCTTCCTAGTACCCTACATCAGTTGCCTCTTACAACATGCCTTGTAGGCTGCAGTGTTATTTTTTTTGCTCCTCTTTGCAGGCCCCAACAAACACATGGGTGACTCAAGGGTCTAACGGTAAATGGATTACTTCACTGCACCGGGCTTCCCCATACGGCTCTTTCCCTATCTGCACAAATGACACACTATCTACCGAGAGTGTTGCACAAAGCACAAACCAACTCTGTAGCTCCAGCAATAGTCCTAGGGATCTCATGAAAAATTGCATATGTGACTTGGGCCGGATTTGAACCCACAACATTCAGAACAACAAACGTCTTAACCACTTCTGCCACTGCAGAGATTTCCCAAAAGCTGAACTGATGGCCAGCAATCATGGACAACCCTGACAATGTTTCAATCTATGACTGGAGTACAAATAATACTGACACTTACAGACTCTTTGACTGCAAGGAAACCATGACACATCCATCTTCGCGTAGTACCATCTCTGCAAATGTAAGCAAATCCTTTCTCATGGTTACGGTCGGGAGCACAGAAGGACACTTTCTCTATCGTCTGATCCACAATCATACTCTGCAAGCAAAGGTTAGAAACTAATACAATGAGCTTGTGCAAATACATTTTTTCTGTTTTATAATACTCATCCTAGTAAGGAATACGGATTAGACATTAACATACAGAAAACAAATACTATGGTAATCAACAAGGAAATGGAGAAACCTAAAATGAATATAAAAATACACGGAGAATTACAACATCAAGTAAAAAGCTTCTTATATCTTGGTCAGATGATAACAGATGATGGCAGATGTATAACAGAAATTAAAAGAGAATAGGAATGGCCAAGGATAATTTCAACAGTATGAGAACGTTACTGACATCCAAACCAATTACAAACAGGCTAAATATGAGAATGATCAAATGCTATATAATAATAATAATTCCTCTCGTATACGTTACATAGGGCCTGCAAGTAATTTCTCCATACCGTTCTATCCTGGGCAACTTGCTCAATCTCCTCCATGGAACTGAGACCAATATTTCCTGCCTCTCTCAGCAAAGTTCGTTTCTGGGTCTCCTTAGGTCGTTCTCTCTTTCTTGAACCCTTTGTATTCCACTTCAATGCCTGCTTTGATATTCGTTGATCATTTCTCCTCAAGGTGTGCCCAACATATCTCCATCTTTTCTTTCTTATAACAGTTGTCACTAGTGGTTGACCAGACATGTCTCTGA
This sequence comes from Arion vulgaris, assembly GCA_020796225.1. NCBI lineage: Eukaryota > Metazoa > Mollusca > Gastropoda > Stylommatophora > Arionidae > Arion > Arion vulgaris. The sequence continues at coordinate 66,806,936 of CM036759.1, forward strand.
TTTCATCACTTCTCCTGAATGCTATATATATCCTATATTAATGTATGGTTCGGAAACATGGACAATGAAGTTAGAAGACAGAATTGATGCATTTGAGATGTGGATATATAGAAGAATAGGCAGAATTTCATGGACAGAGAAACAAATAAACAAGTTTTAGAAAAACTAGGCATGAAGAAAAATTATTAAGAGAAATAAAATTCAGACAAGTAAAGTATTTTGGGCACATAAAAAGACATGAAACCATGATAAAATTTTTACTAGAGGGGAAAGTTGAAGGGCGAAGAGCAAGAGGAAGACCGAGAGATAAGTGGGATGGAAATTTAAAGAAATGGACGGGGTCAAAGGCTCATGAGGTCATGGTGGTAACATGAGCCAGGGTTAGCGAGAGGGCGCGCTAACCAAGACCCTGCCCCTAACCTCCACGCGGTGACCCTTGAAACAGACTCTGGTTCTGGTCTGGCTAAGAGGGGCAGGGATCGGGTAGAGGAAACTACTGGTAGTGGTAGCAGTGCAATTACGGAAATACGATAAAGATACATACAAATAAAATGCACAATTCTCCTGACCGATGTCCAACAAGATATTGCCCAAGTCCCTGAACGCAAAGAAACAGCAACGAAACGACTCAGACATGGATGAGAGGTGCATCCAGTGACCAACGTATGCCCACGTAGGGCGAAGCTCGAAGCCCTGAGGAGGGGCAAACATTGCCAGCCCGTCGGCAAGAATAAATAAGACAGGACCGTAAGCAATGAAAGTCTACCCTCGTGTTGGTGCGAGAGAAGATTGCAGCTGACCCGCATTGGTAGCCTGGTGCAGATACATGTACTGGGCAAGGTTTGCCGAGCGCAAAAGAACAAGTTGCGTTTAGTGCATAACGAAACTACCCGCCCTGGGAAAACCGTGCAAGGTACTGTGCGATTAAAATTAACATCCCCGGAAGAACTGAGGTTGGTGATGCCTAACGGAACTGCCAGCCTTGGGGCAACTGGGCAAGGTTCGATTGCAGTCGAACTAACATCCCCAGAATAACTGGGGCGGGTGATGCGCGGCGCAAAATCCTCAGTTACGCTTATAGTGCCCACTGAAACGACCCTCTACATTGCTTGTACTAGGCCCCATGCCAGTGCTTTCGAGGTAAATTGCAAATTGCCACGCACCGATCGCGCTCTAGAAAAGGCTGAGAATGTTCCTTCCCCGGATCAAACTCAAAATGTACGGTAAAGCAAGGCCGACAATGTACGGATCAAACAGGAAGTCCGGGTCCTGAACATTGGCGAAGGCCGATACTTTACACGGTGTTTTATACGAGTAAGCGCCGTCCGAGGACAAGCTGACAAGCCGAGAAATATTTCTCAGTCAGAACGGGTAAAGCAGCGTAACTCACTGTCTTGGCGTAGATCACAAAGCCCAAATATCGGCAAAGTTGATCGAAAAGGCGTAGATCCGAAAGGATCGTACCTAGAAAGCTCACCCTAGTAAATCAAAGCTGGCTGAAAACGGACGGGCGGGCCTAGTCACCATGGGCGCACAATCGTCCGCGTGAGATCACTCCGTTCTTGCCAGTGGACCAATTATACATCACAATAAGAATGATCAAATTGGCCGTGAAGAATGTTAGCAGAAGAAGAAGAAGAAGAAATGGACAGGATACAGTCTGGCAGTGTGCAACACCAGGGCGAAGGACAGAGGATGCTGGAGATTCATTGCAGCCAACTTTCAATGCAGAGACGGCACCTGAGGATGAAGATAATACTCATCATCACGGATCCGATGTTTGCTATCATCTCAGATGTTGATAGTCTTCCGTCAGTGCCATGAAGAAGTCAGACTATCCAAAATATTCTCTCTCTGTTTTCCTCTGTCCTCTATTTTACCGGTTGCTACAATATGTTCCAAACGTCCCTTTCTCATCACATGTCCAAAAAATGATGACTACTTCTTTCTTATATTGATAATAAGCTTTCTCCGTGTATTGACCTCATTCAACACCTCCACATTCATTATTTTAGCATGAGAGGTTTTTCCATTTGTTTGTTTATTGTCCATGGCTCGTATCCGTATGTCAGTATTGGTTCTATGTTGCACTGAACAACTGCTTGTGATCAACTGACAATGACTTGTTGCATATATTGCTTCTCATTTTCTATAATACTGTAATATCTACAGGGTGTTTATAAAGTCACTGTGCAGTGAATTTTGAAAATATTTGAGTAATTATCTCACAGATGATGTAAATGCACATCATGATATTCCGAGTTCCACAATCCTGTGTGCAGCAGTACACAACAAGCCGTTGAAAGCCATTGAAAACAGGGTATTTAATGTGGAACATGTCTTTGGTAATGGTGGTAAATATACTGAAGAAGTAATTTGACAATATGTGTTGAAATTTCCAGACTCGCAAGTCGTTTTGACATCCACTTTACCGAATACAAGGCAGAAACAAGCAGTGGTATCTAGATGAATAATAGGGGGTCAAAGGTACAAGGAAGCGGCACACCAGGATTAGAAAGATGGCTCTAATCCCCTGCTCTCACCTCCAAGTGGTGACCCTGGTAACAGACGGTAGTTCCGGTCTGGATAAGAGGACAGATGCCGTGGGAGAGCTACTCTGGGACAAGTAGAGATGCAAAGGTAGTCATGCTTGATGGGATCCGCTCACAACACAGCGAACTCCCAGAGTGACTATAAATGCACGCCTCTCCTGGCCGATGGGAAAAGCTAGAGCGATATATGTGGAACCTCGCGGGCGGAACTCGGAGCCCGCGCACTCTCTCTTGATGCACCTCTCTTGAGCCGATGAGTATGCTGCGTGATAAGTTGGGCCGCAGCACGTTGGTCCACATAGGTCAAAAGTAGAATCACAACCATCGAAGGGACGTTGATCCGCGTGTGGTGACATTCGGAGCCACGCATGCTCTCTCTGAGCCCCTCTCTGGAGCCGATGAGTATGCTGGGTGTTGAGTTGAACCACATGCTGGGCCACATAGATCAAAGCATTGGCCCCCATCACAGAGATGAGGGCACAACCCAAAGCCATCACAGAGATGTTGACCCGCGTGTGGCGAAATTGAGAGCCCAAGCATGCTCTCTCTTGAGCAACTATCCTAGAGCCGATGAGTATGCTGGGAGTCGAGTTGAGTTGCACATGGGCATAACTTGATTTTTGCTACCTCGAAATCATACAACCCAGTGGGAATTGACGGAAATGGTGAGGTAGGCACCAGGGCAGAGCGAGCACACACGCTGGCAAAGCCATAGTGGGCCCCATCGATGGGCAGGCCAGCACGGCAAGTGCAGAAAGAGAGGCGGCAAGTGCAGAAAGAGAGGCAACCACTGCAGCGGCAAGCATGGCAGGCAGGAGGGTGTGCGTCCCACCCATATGAGCAGAACAACTGGAAAGCCCAGCAGAGGCAAAACCAGTGCAAGCACGGCAGGCCGGCAGGCAGAGGGTGTGCGTCCCACCCACATGAGCAAAACAACTGAAAAGCCCAGCAGAGGCAAAACCAGTGCAAGCACGGCAAGCGCTGCAGTGGCAAGCAGGGTGTGCGTCCCATCCAAATGTACAGAACAATTGGAAAGCCCAGCAGAGGTAAAGCCAGTGCGCGTTTCCACTCAAGGAACTACTGCTGCCGTGTAGTTTTGATTGAGGACAATCAAAGACTAGCGGAGCAAACCGTAAACAAACCTGAGCGGGCGGCAAACCAAGGTGTTCATTAAAACGACCGGTTTTGCTGGGCAGGTGGTGTTCATAAGTCCGGGAGGGCAGGCCGTCTAAGGGTTGCTGCGCTGAAAGAAAATGGCAACCCGTTGCCTTGTGGATTTGGCTGGGGACAGCCAAAGGCTATCAGAAAGCGTACCGCAAACAAAAGCTGGCTGAAATCGAACACCCCACCCAAGGATAAGCAACTGTGCTCTCCAATAGGTGCTGAAGGTTGGTGCCCGTACATTACGTTCTGATGTTATTGGCTATTTATATATCACAATAGAATGATAAAAATGGCAGAACGATCGAAAGAAGAAGATGAATAATAACAATCTACATTATAATTTGTTTGGAGTCTTAGAAAACCACATTTCTCGTGACGTAGTCTCGTCCGGGCGTAAATTTTACTGCACAGCGACTTTATAAACACCCTGTATATTGACAGATGATGTTCTTAAGATTTATAATTTTTCTATTGGCAGATAGTTTTCTTATGTAACAAAATTGAAGAATGACTATTCAAAGTGTCATCGTTCATTGACTTCTTTGTCTCGGGAGACAATAGGTTTTGGGTCACATAGTTTGTGCTGAATCACGCTTCTGGTGGCTGTAATGGACTATTCTGAAGAGGTAATCCTTGCCACAGTTGCTGTAGGTGAAACTGGAGCTGATACATAATATGTTCTCTCTGCCCTCTGCATTCTCTTCTGCCTCCATATGTTAAGATGTTTTCTCTTTTCTTTTGATCTCCTTGCCGCTTGCCTGTCTTTGGCCAACCGCACCCAATGTTCTTTGTCTATGCTGCATGAAAGTTAGATCACACTTGTAGGTGTCAATGAAGCGTAATAATGGTGCCCATGCTTCTAGCACCAGATGCGAGTTGACCATATAGAATTTCTTTGGATTCTACCAGCTCATATGGCACACATGTCCCAACCATTTCCGACGTCGCTGAATCAGCAAGGTGTACATGCTTGGAATGCCAGCATTGTCCAGTATTTCTATATTGAGGATGCAGTCCTGCCATCTTCTTATTCTGTGAACGCTCAATTCGACCACTTATTAAATCACTGTTTGTATGTGATTTGAGCCTAAAAAGTGATTATTACGCTGTGCCAAGTTATGCACCTACGGTGACTAGGCCAGCACATCCGATTTAGTGCCAGCATTTTATTTACTAGGTGGCTTTCCTAGAACTACAACCTCTTTGACTAAGTGTGGCGTACCTTTTTGCATTGTATGATGAGCACTCTTTAACTCTTTATGTCCAAGAAAATTTTGGGGGTAATCACGCTCTGCCAGAACACATTTCTAGCAAAATTTTTCAAAATGGAATGATCTTGGAAATATGCCTATAACTTAAGTTCTTTGTAAGCTACATTTATACTGTTTGTATCAAAATATGCAGAATTAAATTCTGAACAATCTGATAATAAATAGTTATATATATAAATCAGTATTTATTTAGTAAATTATTGTTGTATTTCATGTTCAGAGTAACTACTACGACTTTCAAACTTGAATCAATACTTAGCCATTGTTGAATTCTCCATCATTGTCGGTGAAATCATAAACATGAAACACTGTGTGTGTTTATTTGAACTTTGGAACAAATCCATGTCTTGTTCGGCACTTTATCGACGTGGAGGACAAAACAACATCTTATAACTAAACTTTTCACACGAAAGTTCACTTTTTTACAACAGGAAAAAATATATTTGCAAATAAAACTATTTACTAAAAATTCGAAACTAAATTCTACCATGCTGTATAGTATATGAATGAAATGGGAGTTATCTGCCTGTTGAATTCTGTAAACAAAAACAGTGTCGGACGTATAGTAGCTGAACAGTAAAACAAAACATGCATGGACTCAAATTAGCCGTTGGCAGCGTCGACTGGATATAAAGAGTTTATGATCTTTTTTAACGCTGTATATTTCGGCTTCGATCTAGGCCAAAGAGCATTTACTACGTTATGAATTTTTCTGACTGGGTGTGGTCGGGAACATTAACAACCCTTCTAGGACTAGTCAGTGGGACGGTCTCTTGTCAGCTGCTTTCTGTATTCATTGCTCTTTTACGATCATCTTTCGCCGTATATTTGGGCTTTTTGATCTACACCAAAGAGTATGTTTACACTGTGCACCCTTTCTGACTATGTGAGGTCGTTCCGGATTATGAACATTTCTCAGTCTTTTTTTGGGCATATAATTTTGTCCTAGGACAGTATCTTACTCGTCTAACACACTGTAAAAAGTGTCCAACTTCGACAATGTTTAGATCTGGACAACCTGTCTAATCTTTACAAAGTCGGTCTTACTTTTCTATCCGCTGTGAGTTTATTCCGGAGCAGGAACATTCTCAGCCTTATCAAGGCGCATGTCGGCACTTGGCAATTTGCAGTTTCCACTCTGCGTTTTCCCTGGCCCCAGTAAACTATGGATGCGCACAGATATTCTAGAAGGTTGTTTCAAACGACACTAGCAACGCAACTGAAATTTTGCGCTCACCGACATCACCCACCTCAGTTCTTCTGGAGATGTTAGTTGTTATTGCAACAGTACCTTTTCCGGTTGTCCCAGTGAGGACAGTTTCGGTGGGCACTAAAATGCAACTTTAGGATTTGCACTTGGCCAACCTTACCCAGTAAATGTATCTGCGCTAGGCCTTTGATACAGAGTTTACCGCAATCTTCCCATGTGTCGACACGATACGTTACAGCGTTTTCAGAGACACTTGCCGAGACCGTTGATTCTTCTTCTTCGATCGTTCTAGGCCTGTTTTAATCATCCTCATTGTGATATATAAACAGCCAAACATGATGATGTAAGTGCACCAGCCTTCAGCACCTATTTGAGTTCAGTTGCTTATCCTTCGGTGGAGTGTTCGTTTTCAGCCAGCTTTTGATTTACTAGGGTGAGCTTTCCCTAGGGTTCGATCAGCTTTGCCGTATTTTTGGGCTTTGTGATCTACGCCGGGACAGTGAGTTACGCTATTTATGCCCGTTCTGACAGAAATATTTCTCGGGGCTTGTAAGCTTATCCTCGGACGGCGCCTTACTCGTATAAAACACCGTGTAAAGTATTGGCCTTCGCCAATGTTCAGACCCGAACTTCCTGTCTGATCCGTACATTGTCGGCCTTGCTTTACCGTACATTTTGAGTATGATCCGGAGAAGGAACATTCTCAGCCTTTTCTAGACGCGCATTGGTGCGTGGCAATTTGCAATTAACCTCAAAGCACTGGCATGGGGCCGAGTACAAACAATGTAGAGGGTCGTTTCAGTCGGCGCTATCAGCGTAACTGTGGATTTTGCGCTCGCCGCCATCACCCGCCCCAGTTATTCGGGGATGTTAGTTACGACTGCAATCGAACCTTGCCGGTTGCCCCAAGGCTGGCAGTTCCGTTTTGCATCACCAACCTCAGTTCTTCCGGGGATGTTAATTTTTAATCGCACAGTACCTTGCACGGTTTTCCCAGGGCGGGTAGTTTCGTTATGCACTAAACGCAACTTGTTCTTTTGCGCTCGGCAAACCTTGCCCAGTACATGTATCTGCACCAGGCTACCGATGCGGGGTCAGCTGCAATCTTCTCTAGCACCAACACGAGGGTAGACTTTTATTCGTTACGGTCCTGTCTTATTTATTCTTGCCGACGGGCTGGCAATGTTTGCCCCTCCTCAGGGCTTCGAGCTTCGCCCCATACGTTTGGGCATCACCGTTGAGTGTCTGTTTCTTTGCGTTCAGGGACTTGGGCACATTATCTTGTTGGACATCGGTCAGGAATTTGTGCATTTTATTTGTATGTTCTTTATGTATTTCCGTAACTGCACTGCTACCACTACCAGTAGTTTTCTCTCCCGATCCCTGCCCCTCTTAGCCAGACCGGAACCAGAGTCTGTTTCCAGGGTCACCGCGTGGAGGTTGGGGGCAGGGTCTTGGTTAGCGCGCCCCTCGCTAACCCTGGCTCATGTTACCACCATGACCTCATGAGCCTTTGACCCGACCGTTGATTCGTTACACATCATTCTCATTGATTCTTGCCCCACAGCTGGCAATTTTAGTGCTGCCATTTACTCCGGGAGAGTTGGCATTCGTTCACAGACAACTCGTATGCTACTATTTCTTACGTTTCTGCAACTTTTCATCTGACTTTGGCCAGGAGATGCGTGCATTTCGCTAGGGTTTTTGGTCCTGCATTACTTTTCAGTGTTTGCACAACTACCACTACCTGTAGTTCTCGCTCGATCCCTACCCGCTTAGCCAGACATGATTCAATGTCTGTTTCCAGGGTCACCCCGTGGAGAAGGGGTAGGATCTTGATTAGTGCTAGCTTACCAATCCTGGCGCGATGTTGTCCCTGTGACTCCGCCTTTGAACCCGTTCTGTCATCTAACATATATTCGCCTGAAACGGAGCAAGTGGAAGGTGTTGAGGCGATGTTCTTGTCTGGCATGTGGTACACGTACACAGCAGAGTGCCGAGAACACATACCTTATATACTTGTGTCTTAATGTTTCGTGTGAGTATCCTATTTTTCCATATGCGCTTTGCTAATTTGAACATAGCATTAACAAGAAATTACAAGAGCCAATACCTTGCTAATCTCATCCACTACTCGTAAAGCATCTCCGGAGACATAGAGAACAGCCCTTTGGTATTTGCCTTTACATTGCTGAGGAATAAAGAAAATGGAACAATTACAAATGAGTGGCAAGTAAAAGGAGACAGTAAAAACTATAGAACTATCTCAGAGTTATGGGTTGATGTGGCTAAGTGTACAGTAAAAACTATAGAACTATCTCAGAGTTATGGGTTGATGTGGCTAAGTGTACAGTAAAAACTATAGACCTATCTCAGAGTTATGGGTTGATGTGGCTAAGTGTACAGTAAAAACTATAGACCTATCTCAGAGTTATGGGTTGATGTGGCTAAGTGTACAGTAAAAACTATAGACCTATCTCAGAGTTATGGGTTGATGTGGCTAAGTGTACAGTAAAAACTATAGAACTATCTCAGAGTTATGGGTTGATGTGGCTAAGTGTACAGTAAAAAATATAGACCTATCTCAGAGTTATGGGTTGATGTGGCTAAGTGTACAGTAAAAACTATAGAACTATCTCAGAGTTATGGGTTGATGTGGCTAAGTGTACAGTAAAAACTATAGACCTATCTCAGAGTTATGGGTTGATGTGGCTAAGTGTACAGTAAAAACTATAGACCTATCTCAGAGTTATGGGTTGATGTGGCTAAGTGTACAGTAAAAACTATAGAACTATCTCAGAGTTATGGGTTGATGTGGCTAAGTGTACAGTAAAAACTATAGAACTATCTCAGAGTTATGGGTTGATGTGGCTAAGTGTACAGTAAAAACTATAGACCTATCTCAGAGTTATGGGTTGATGTGGCTAAGTGTACAGTAAAAACTATAGACCTATCTCAGAGTTATGGGTTGATGTGGCTAAGTGTACAGTAAAAACTATAGAACTATCTCAGAGTTATGGGTTGATGTGGCTAAGTGTACAGTAAAAACTATAGAACTATCTCAGAGTTATGGGTTGATGTGGCTAAGTGTACAGTAAAAACTATAGAACTATCTCAGAGTTATGGGTTGATGTGGCTAAGTGTACAGTAAAAACTATAGACCTATCTCAGAGTTATGGGTTGATGTGGCTAAGTGTACAGTAAAAACTATAGAACTATCTCAGAGTTATGGGTTGATGTGGCTAAGTGTACAGTAAAAACTATAGACCTATCTCAGAGTTATGGGTTGATGTGGCTAAGTGTACAGTAAAAACTATAGACCTATCTCAGAGTTATGGGTTGATGTGGCTAAGTGTACAGTAAAAACTATAGACCTATCTCAGAGTTATGGGTTGATGTGGCTAAGTGTACAGTAAAAACTATAGAACTATCTCAGAGTTATGGGTTGATGTGGCTAAGTGTACAGTAAAAACTATAGACCTATCTCAGAGTTATGGGTTGATGTGGCTAAGTGTACAGTAAAAACTATAGAACTATTTCAGAGTTATGGGTTGATGTGGCTAAGTGTACAGTAAAAACTATAGACCTATCTCAGAGTTATGGGTTGATGTGGCTAAGTGTACAGTAAAAACTATAGACCTATCTCAGAGTTATGGGTTGATGTGGCTAAGTGTACAGTAAAAACTATAGAACTATCTCAGAGTTATGGGTTGATGTGGCTAAGTGTACAGTAAAAACTATAGAACTATCTCAGAGTTATGGGTTGATGTGGCTAAGTGTACAGTAAAAACTATAGACCTATCTCAGAGTTATGGGTTGATGTGGCTAAGTGTACAGTAAAAACTATAGACCTATCTCAGAGTTATGGGTTGATGTGGCTAAGTGTACAGTAAAAACTATAGAACTATCTCAGAGTTATGGGTTGATGTGGCTAAGTGTACAGTAAAAACTATAGAACTATCTCAGAGTTATGGGTTGATGTGGCTAAGTGTACAGTAAAAACTATAGAACTATCTCAGAGTTATGGGTTGATGTGGCTAAGTGTACAGTAAAAACTATAGACCTATCTCAGAGTTATGGGTTGATGTGGCTAAGTGTACAGTAAAAACTATAGAACTATCTCAGAGTTATGGGTTGATGTGGCTAAGTGTATAGTAAAAACTATAGACCTATCTCAGAGTTATGGGTTGATGTGGCTAAGTGTACAGTAAAAACTATAGACCTATCTCAGAGTTATGGGTTGATGTGGCTAAGTGTACAGTAAAAACTATAGAACTATCTCAGAGTTATGGGTTGATGTGGCTAAGTGTACAGTAAAAACTATAGAACTATCTCAGAGTTATGGGTTGATGTGGCTAAGTGTACAGTAAAAACTATAGAACTATCTCAGAGTTATGGGTTGATGTGGCTAAGTGTACAGTAAAAACTATAGACCTATCTCAGAGTTATGGGTTGATGTGGCTAAGTGTACAGTAAAAACTATAGAACTATCTCAGAGTTATGGGTTGATGTGGCTAAGTGTACAGTAAAAACTATAGAACTATCTCAGAGTTATGGGTTGATGTGGCTAAGTGTACAGTAAAAACTATAGACCTATCTCAGAGTTATGGGTTGATGTGGCTAAGTGTACAGTAAAAACTATAGAACTATCTCAGAGTTATGGGTTGATGTGGCTAAGTGTACAGTAAAAACTATAGAACTATCTCAGAGTTATGGGTTGATGTGGCTAAGTGTACAGTAAAAACTATAGAACTATCTCAGAGTTATGGGTTGATGTGGCTAAGTGTACAGTAAAAACTATAGACCTATCTCAGAGTTATGGGTTGATGTGGCTAAGTGTACAGTAAAAACTATAGAACTATCTCAGAGTTATGGGTTGATGTGGCTAAGTGTACAGTAAAAACTATAGAACTATCTCAGAGTTATGGGTTGATGTGGCTAAGTGTACAGTAAAAACTATAGACCTATCTCAGAGTTATGGGTTGATGTGGATAAGTGTTTTTTTTTTTTTTTTTTATCTAACTACAACTAAAGCTTATTTTGCAAACCACATTGTTCATAACCAAACTACGATTACTATAATATTAGCAGATTAGAACAAGTTGTCATTCTGTGACTTAGAACAGGACACAATCGACTCCACAGCCACATGTATACAAAATTCAAGATTGACAATTCAGACATGTGTACATGTGGACAGGAACACCAGACTGCAGAGTGCATACTTCAAGACTGTACCGAATATGATTCACTGAGGCAAACTCACTGGCCTAACGAAACAACACTCGACAGAAAACTACACGGACCTCTGTGTGAGCTACAAAGACAGTGAAGTTTATACATGAGACAACATTGAATATATAGACAATATTTCAAGCGAATGAAAGGAAGGAAAGAAGGATAACCAAACTGACCTAGCGATATTTTAAATTATATTTTTTATTTTTGTTTCACCTCTTCATTTCAACACACTCATAACGCATGATTTTGGTTTCAAGAGAGAAAAATAATGAACATAAAATGTAACGAAGGAGAAGTGATGAAATCAGAGAAATGTCTGCTCAACCACTAGTAACAACTGTTATAAGAGGGAGAAGATGGAGATATGTTGGACACACCTTGAGAAGAACTGATCAAATAATACCAAAGCAGGCATTGAAGTCGGATACAAAGTGTTCAAGAAAGAGAGGACGACCAGGGAGATCCTGAAACAACTTTGCTGAGAGAGGTGAGAAATATAGGTCTCAGTTCCATGGAGGAGTTTGAGCGAGTTGCCCAGGATAGAACGTTATTGAGACATTACTTGAAGGTCCTATGTAACGTAAAACGGTACAAGATGAATTATTATTATTATGATGATTGATATTGCACATCTGGATGATTTTTGTGTGAAGGCTTGCTTTCCATATCACAATATTCTTCGTCATTCAGGTGTGTCTTACCCTGACTTCTTCTAATGCTCCATATTGACCACTTGTTAACCACTCTGTGATTTGTATGTGATCTGTGTCTAAGAGCAATTGTACATTGTGCCAGTTACGTGCCTACAAGTAGACCAGCACATCCAATTTCTGCTATGCCTTTTATTTACTAGTGTAGCTTACCTAGGTCCTATATCAGTCGCTACTTATGACATGCCTTGTTGCCCGAGTGGTTACCGTGACCCAAATTTGGGGTGTAAAGAATAGAACCACTGTTACCAGATATCGTAAGAGACGACTAAGGAGGTTTGGCTGAAATCGGATGCACATGTCCTAAACGTGTAGACGTCTATGCGTTTAGGGGCCTACCAAACCAATGTGCAACATATACACGTTCTTGGCAAAGATCAAACATAATCAAAAAGAGTGATTAAAATTGGTGGTAAAGAACGAACGCGAAGAATCAGACATGCCTTGTAGGTCACTGTGATACTATTCTTTGCTTCCCTTGCGGGTCCCGGCAAAACACAGGCGAGAATCCAACTTAAGAGGTGCTTGTAATGTAGATATTGAAGTGAAGGGTCAAGATCTGTAGCCCAACCGTTAACATATTAAGCAATCATTGTTAGTCAACGGTACTCCTGGTCTATGGGATAAGACACCATAAGCGTCATGTCATTCAAATAGATGATATCGAAGTGCAAGTCAAGTCATTCAAATAGATGATATCGAAGTGCAAGTCAAGTCATTCAAATAGATGATATCGATGTGGCTAAGTGTACAGTAAAAACTATAGAACTATCTCAGAGTTATGGGTTGATGTGGCTAAGTGTACAGTAAAAACTATAGACCTATCTCAGAGTTATGGGTTGATGTGGATAAGTGTTTTTTTTTTTTTTTTATCTAACTACAACTAAAGCTTATTTTGCAAACCACATTGTTCATAACCAAACTACGATTACTATAATATTAGCAGATTAGAACAAGTTGTCATTCTGTGACTTAGAACAGGACACAATCGACTCCACAGCCACATGTATACAAAATTCAAGATTGACAATTCAGACATGTGTACATGTGGACAGGAACACCAGACTGCAGAGTGCATACTTCAAGACTGTACCGAATATGATTCACTGAGGCAAACTCACTGGCCTAACGAAACAACACTCGACAGAAAACTACACGGACCTCTGTGTGAGCTACAAAAGACAGTGAAGTTTATACATGAGACAACATTGAATATATAGACAATATTTCAAGCGAATGAAAGGAAGGAAAGAAGGATAACCAAACTGACCTAGCGATATTTTAAATTATATTTTTTATTTTTGTTTCACCTCTTCATTTCAACACACTCATAACGCATGATTTTGGTTTCAAGAGAGAAAAATAATGAACATAAAATGTAACGAAGGAGAAGTGATGAAATCAGAGAAATGTCTGCTCAACCACTAGTAACAACTGTTATAAGAGGAGAAGATGGAGATATGTTGGACACACCTTGAGAAGAACTGATCAAATAATACCAAAGCAGGCATTGAAGTCGGATACAAAGTGTTCAAGAAAGAGAGGACGACCAGGGAGATCCTGAAACAACTTTGCTGAGAGAGGTGAGAAATATAGGTCTCAGTTCCATGGAGGAGTTTGAGCGAGTTGCCCAGGATAGAACGTTATTGAGACATTACTTGAAGGTCCTATGTAACGTAAAACGGTACAAGATGAATTATTATTATTATGATGATTGATATTGCACATCTGGATGATTTTTGTGTGAAGGCTTGCTTTCCATATCACAATATTCTTCGTCATTCAGGTGTGTCTTACCCTGACTTCTTCTAATGCTCCATATTGACCACTTGTTAACCACTCTGTGATTTGTATGTGATCTGTGTCTAAGAGCAATTGTACATTGTGCCAGTTACGTGCCTACAAGTAGACCAGCACATCCAATTTCTGCTATGCCTTTTATTTACTAGTGTAGCTTACCTAGGTCCTATATCAGTCGCTACTTATGACATGCCTTGTTGCCCGAGTGGTTACCGTGACCCAAATTTGGGGTGTAAAGAATAGAACCACTGTTACCAGATATCGTAAGAGACGACTAAGGAGGTTTGGCTGAAATCGGATGCACATGTCCTAAACGTGTAGACGTCTATGCGTTTAGGGGCCTACCAAACCAATGTGCAACATATACACGTTCTTGGCAAAGATCAAACATAATCAAAAAGAGTGATTAAAATTGGTGGTAAAGAACGAACGCGAAGAATCAGACATGCCTTGTAGGTCACTGTGATACTATTCTTTGCTTCCCTTGCGGGTCCCGGCAAAACACAGGCGAGAATCCAACTTAAGAGGTGCTTGTAATGTAGATATTGAAGTGAAGGGTCAAGATCTGTAGCCCAACCGTTAACATATTAAGATCATTGTTAGTCAGTATCTGGTCTATGATAAGACACATCAAGCGCATGTCATTCAAATAGATGATATCGTAAGTCAAGTCATTCAAATAGGATATAACAAGTCGTCATTCAAATAGATGATATCAAGTGCAAGTAAAGTCTTCAAATAGATGATATCGAAGTGCAAGCATTGATTGATTGATAGGGCCATCATCATTGCACTTTGTTTGAGTAACCCATGTGTGCTCCGATCTCTTTCTTACACAGGAACACCTTAGCGATAGTGCACTAACTCTGCAGTACTGGTGAGGGTTTCCTACGTAATTTAGAAGATGGTAAGGATATTTTGGAGGAATTTTTAGTTTTAATATTTTCTAATGATTTTTGTCAGGGCAGCGGCTTTCCAGTCTTTTTTTCTCAATTTTGAACTGCCAAGGTTTTTTTTACATGCTCAAATTGAATACGGGACCTACGATTTATTGTCCGTCTCGGATAGGACTAGAAACTCGATCTCACCTACACCGAGTTCAAGGATCTATGGACAAATATCCAGACTCCTTACGAGGAGAGAATCTGGTACCTTTTCGCCTGAGAGACAAGCACTTAACCTCTACACCAGAGACCCATATAAAAATTCATTTGCAAGAATTATTTTCCCCTTTGGTTTGCAGGTTATATTCCTCATTATCCAATACTACAAGAACTCATATCCAATTTGTGTACAACATTTCATTCAAAATCCCATCAATTTCAGTTAATTACCTCATCATCTCTGCCCTCATTATCCAATACTACAAGAACTCATATCCAATTTGTGTACAACATTTCATTCAAAATCTCATCAATTTCAGTTAATTACCTCATCATCTCCACCCAACAAATGATCGCTAAGCAACTGCAGTATTGCTGCATCATCAATGTTTGTGTCTCCAAGCACACAATATTAATAATCTTGGATTTTCTGCAAGGAGTTCATTCTTATTTGTTGTGTTGTTATGTTATATGATCGACGTCATGGCACATTGGGCAATTCCATGCTTGCTCTCTCCTCCGCTGCAGCAACCATCCCAAAGTCCACTTGTTCACCACCGTTCTTATGAGAAGTATATCTTCTCTCTCTACCACGAAGACGACACTGTCTGGCTTTTCCAACTTACCTACCTCCTAATTCTCGAAATCGGTCCAGCGCCTGACTCACCTATATAAAAGATCATTCAAGAGTGTTTATCTTATGATACCTGCGAGCGATCTCACCAAAGGCAGGAAAGCTGATAGAGAAGTCATCCGTTCTGTCTTCATTAACAAACTCTGTCCGAGAAAGAGTTATAAGGACAACAGGTTTCCTGCAATGATCACACTTAAAGGATCTAAGCTTCAAGTACCTTGGAAGTCGGCGAGGCTGTCCTTATGGTTGAGGGATGCCTGTAAAAGGGTAATATAGGCCCATGCAAAAATCAGTAGGAAGCGCAATACCAGGCGTCATGACTTTCCGCCTGAATTAACAGCGGGAGTATGAAAGAAGAAGAAGACCCACCTATATAACAGGGAGACCCTGAAACCAACTTTGCTCAGAGAGGCAAGAAATATCAGTCTCAATTCCATGGATGAGACTGAGCGAGCTGCCCAGGACAGAATGGTATGGAGAAATTACTTGCAGGCTTTATGTAAAGTATAACAGTATGACATGAATTATCATTATCAATTACGACTCTGGCGAAATGACCATGCCTGGCGTTGAAGTTTAAAATAGTTCATGTTGCGTAATTTCGAAAACAGTGAATTTTCCCATCAATCACGATAAATATATTTATAAACAATAATCAATAGTTTCTAGAATATTATATTAAGAAATCACTTGAATGTAGGAGGTCCGTCACATTGAATTACCAATACGAGAATATATTTGTTCGAATTTCTCGTTCCTGTATTATATCGGAATATAAGAATCATAACAGATAACTAGCCAAGGGGAGATAAATTATGATACAGGGGAGATGATCTAGATAGGAAAGTCGGTTGACAAAAGCATTTAAATCTCTTTTCTTGATGTACAAATAAGATATGGAATTAAATGAAATATTAAGGTTATATAATTGTAGTTAATGGCATCAAATCTCACATGTACTCTATAGAAACAAAGAGATACAAAGGGTCATAATGCTATCAGTGTCAAACCTGGACGCTGACATCAAATGATAGAAGATAACTAGTAACGACAGAGATAGTTGAAAGGGGCGTGCCTCGGCCACATAGAGGCTTAATCCACCAACAAACAACAACAACAAGTGTCTACGCAGAATACTGGGGGTAACAAGCAGAGAAATTTTTACGGAACAACTAAAATAGTATGAAACGGAACTGATAAGAAAACAAAGATCATAATATTAAGAGTATGCATATTCCCAGTGG
Organism: Arion vulgaris; assembly: GCA_020796225.1. NCBI lineage: Eukaryota > Metazoa > Mollusca > Gastropoda > Stylommatophora > Arionidae > Arion > Arion vulgaris. Next base: position 66,823,865 of record CM036759.1, read on the forward strand.
CAACGTATGGGTATGAACCATGGACACTTAACAAGGCAGTGGAAAAACATATATGTGTTTTTGAATATAAGTCTTACAGAAGAGTTCTTCGTATATCATGGACAAAGAAGAGAACAAATCCAGACAGAACTCAAACAAAACTGGCTGATGCTAAAAATAAGAAAGAGAAAATTGACGTATTTTGGACATATGAAAAGACACGAATGGCTGAAGATCATGGAAGGAGGCATACCGGCAGAGAGAAGAGGAAAACCACAGAGAAGATGGATTCAGGATGTAACTGATGGTTTTAACATGGCTACTGAGGCGGGACATCTGGCCTATGAGACAGAGAAATTCCGGAGGACTGTTGGGGTGGCAAAGTTCTGCTCAGGACAAGCTATTTGATGATGATGAACAAGAAGAGACCGGTTGAGAAATGAAGACATCAGGAAAAAGTGTGTACAACATCGGTAATGAACTTCATCAAGAAACAACAAATTAAATGGTTCAGCTACATAAGCAGACTACCAACAGACAGTGTACCTAAAAGAGCAACATTGCTCCAATACAGTGAATACAAAAGAAGGGCCACACAAAATGTGGACCTCAGAGATAACGAGCGACGAAAGACACTATTTACAAAGGCTCATTCTAGATATCTCTTCTTATCCTGATGCTGTGAGACAAAACAGGATTAGATATCTCTTATTGAGTCAAAGGCGCAAGGAAGCGGGCGCCAGGATTAGGAGATGACTCAAATCACCCTCTCTCACCTCCACGTGGTGACCCTGGTAACAGATGGGAGTTCCGGTCTGGCTAAGAGAGCAGGTGCCATGGGAGATCTACTCTGGGGCAAGTAGAGAAGCATAGGTAGTCATGCTTGATGGGATCCGTCCGCAACATAGACGAGCGAACTCCCAGAGTGACTATTAATGCTCGCTTCTTCCGGCCGATGGGAAAAGCTGGAAGGATACATGTGGGAACCTCGCGGCGAAACTTGGGAGTCCGCGCATTCTCTCTCTTGATGCTCCTCTCTTGAGCCGATGAGTATGCTGGGTGACGAGTTGAACCGCACGCTGGTCCACATAGGTCAAAAGTCTGGCCTCCATCACAGAGATGGGGGCACGAATCAAAGCCATCGAAGAGACGTTGACACGCGTGTGCGAAATTTGGAGCCGCGCATGCTCTCTCTTGAGCCGATGAGTATGTTGGTAGTCAAGTAGCATGTGAGCAAAGTGGGAATTGACGAAAATGGTGAGGTAGGCACCAGGGCAGAGCGAGCACGCATACGGACATTGCAAGGATGGCCCCACATGGAGCGAAACCCGTGAACCCATCTCATGGGGGCCGGTTGAGACACAGGCGGGGACAGCCCAGGCAAATGTGATCATGATACGGAAGGCACGAAAAATGTGAACACGGAAAAACCGATGGTGACCAGGCACCAGGGCAGAGCTAGCAAGCACGCTGGCAAAGCAATAGTGGACCCCACGAGGAGCAGGCCAGCACGGCAAGCGCGGAAAGCGAGGCAGGCACTGCAGCGGCGAGCATGGCAGGCAGGAGGACGTGCATCCCACCCAAATGAGCAGAACAACTGGAAAGCCCAGCAGAGGCACAAGCACGGCAAGCGTGGCAAGCAAGAGGGTGTGCGTCCCACCTAAATGTGCAGTACAATTGGAAAGCCCAGCAGAGGTAAAGCCAGTGCTGTTTCGCTGCAGGGAAACTACTGCTGCCTTGTAGTTTGATTGGGGACAATCAAAGGCTACGGAGCAAACCGTAAATAAAACAGAATGGGCGGCAAACCAAGGTGTTCATTAAAACGACCGGTTTTGCAGGGCAGATGGCGCTCATAAGCCAGGGAGGGCAGGCCGTCTAAGTGTCGCTGCCCTAAAAGAAAATGGCAACCTGCTGCCTTGTGGGTTTTGGCTGGGGACAGTAAAAGGCTAGGGGAGAGCGAACCGCACACAAATGCTGGTTGAAATCTAACACACCACAGAAGGATAAGCAACTGTGCTCCAATAGGTACTGAAGACTTGTGCACGTACATTACGTTTTGATGTTTGACTGTTTATATATCACAATAGAATGGTAAAAACGGCTTAAGAACGATCGCGAGAGAGAAATCTCTTCTTATCCTGACGCTGTGAGGCAAAATATGATTAGATATCTCTTATCCTGACGCTGTGAGGCAAAATATGATTAGATATCTCTTATCCCGGCTTGAACAATATGATTAGATATTCATCCTGACGCTGTGAGGCAAAATATGATTAGATATCTCTTATCCTGACGCTGTGAGGCAAAACATGATTAGATCTCTTATCCTGCGCTGTGAGACAAACATGATTAGATCCTCTTATCCTGACGCTGTGAGGCAAAACATGATTAGATATCTCTTATCCTGATGCTGTGAGGCAAAACATGATTAGATATCTCTTATCCTGACGCTGTGAGACAAAACATGATTAGAGCAAAGAAAGAAGATCATCAGACAGCTCCACACTTTAGAAAGGAAGATGTGACCGAACAACATACAGTTCACATTCTCTCTCTTCTCTCTCTCCTCTCTCTCTCTCTTACGAAACATATATATTCCTCTGGTACCGTTTTACGTTACATATGGTCTGCAAGTAATTTCTCCATATCGCCCTGTCCTGGGCAACTCGCTCAATCTCTTCCACGGAATTGAGTGCAATATTTCTCGCCTCTCTCAGCAAAGTTTGTTTCAGTGTTTCCCTAGGTCATCCTCTCTTTCTTGAACCTCTTGCCTCCCATTCCAATGCCTGTTTTGTTACTCTTTGATTATTTCCTCTCAAGACATCTAACACATTCTGTCTTCTCTTTCTTATAACAGTTATGACTAGTAGTTGACCAGACATTTCCTCTCAAGGCATGCTCAACACATCTCTGTCTTCTCTTTCTTATAACAGTTATGACTAGTGGTTGTCCAGACATTTCCTCTCAAGACATACTCTAACATATGCATCCTCTCTGCTTCTCTCTTCTTCTTATAACAGTTATGACTAGTGGTTGACCAGACATGTCTCTGATTTCATCACTTCTCCTGAATTCGTTCCATTTTATGTTCATTATTTTTCGAGACATCTATTTTCAAATACATTCAACTTGTTTTTTATATTTTTAGTCATTTTCCAACTCTTGTTGACATATGATAGGATTGATACAACATTGGACAACTCTAGCTGGCATCTGTTAGGATTGATACAACATTGGACAACTCTAGCTGGCATCTGTTAGGATTGATACAACATTGGACAACTCTAGCTGGCATCTGTTAGGATTGATACAACATTGGACAACTCTCGCTGGCATCTGTTAGGATTGATACAACATTGGACAACTCTCGCTGGCATCTGTTAGGATTGATACAACATTGGAATTTGGAATTCATACTTTAGTCCTAAAACTCTACAAACATAGGCACAACAGAACTACACACAGTTCATAGCCCCTCTCTCTCTCTATTAATAATAATAGCTGTACATCACAAGTGATGATGACAACAGTCTCAGGTGTGTGCTGCGGCACCTCTCTGATATGTGCGGGGGTGACTGTAAAGTTAAATCCTAGAACAGAATCCCCTACCACAAGTGTGGCATACATGATCACGGCTAGACACATGGGTGTTTTTGTGCAGCTCGTTTTCTCTGCGCCTCAATGGTACGACGATTCTTAACTATGCAAGTCCTCTTGTGTTGCTACAGCGCTACATTTGCGACAGGCATTCCCAGCATGTGGTGTCTATATCGATGTCTATATCATTTCAGAGACACTGATTGTCATTTGGTTTTTTGCTGTTTTCGTTCATTCTTCTCTACCATTTTCATTTTGATCATTCTTATTGTGATATATAAACAGTATTTGCCAAGAATGACTAGAACCCTGTTTCCCAACGTGGCGACGCCACAGGGGCATTTTCATCATTTAGGGGGGCAATGGACTCGTTTAGAGTTAACTAATGTTCATGATGTTGCAAAACTGATATATCGGCTTTTGGATGTCTGTTGACAAAAACGAATGGTGCTGATGTTGCAAAACTGATATATCAGCTTTTGGATGTCTGTTGACAAAAATGAATGTTGCTGATGTTGAAAACTGATATATCGGCTTTTGGATGTCTGTTGACAAAAACGAATGTTGCTGATGTTGCAAAACTGATATATCAGCTTTTGGATGTCTGTTGACAAAAACGAATGTTGCTGATGTTGCAAAACTGATATATCAGCTTCTGGATGTCTGTTGACAAAAAACGAATGTTGCTGATGTTGCAAAACTGATGTATCAGCTTTTGGATGTCTGTTGACAAAAATGTTGCTTCACAATCACTTTACTGGAGTTTTACAAATTTTCAATAAATGGAAAGTACTTATACAGGGTGTTCAACCTAAAAGCAGCCCGTGGATGGAGCTAATCTGGCATATATGTACTTATACAGGGTGTTCAACCTAAAAGCAGCCTGTGGATGGAGCTAATCTGGCATATATGTACTTATATACAGGGTGTTCAACCTAAAAGCAGCCCGTGGATGGAGCTAATCTGGCATATATGTATGGAAATGAGAAGGTTCAGTTATGACGTAATATAGGTCAAGGTTGTGTGACGGTGTGTAATTGTAGTGCGGAAGGGGCGATGAACAAATGTGACATAGGACGAGCTAGTCAGAACCGGTTTAAGTAGTAAATAAACACAACTCAATTTGTACCTGGCAACTTTCGAATTGTCAATGGGGCTGCAATTATCTTGAACACTCTGTATTTAGGTACATTTCTACCTCCTTTTAACAAAGAGTCGAAAGCGGGAAAGCATGTTCGAGTGATATTTTTTTTAAACGGTAATGTGGTAAACGGCTTTGTGAGGAAACAGAAATCAAATATCAAAATTCAACCAAATGTGCACGAAAACTGTTATTACCGTTTCCATCTTCGTATTTAGGTGAATGTGGATTTATTGCAATAACTGATTTGCTGCTAAAAATAAATCGGCTGGATGTAACACGAGGAGACTTGAGACTGAAGCTTACTAAAATGGAACCTAGCATATAAAATATCCTTGCAGCATGCATCAAGCGCAAGGATCTCACTAAATGTAAATATAAATAATTACTAATAATTAAAATAATATAGAAAATCTGTCATTAAAATTATTTCGTACTTGAATTTCAGTTCTCCATTATATGTTTTGAAAATTTACTTACTATGTTTCCTCAACAATTTCCTAGTGATTGCTTCCTAAAACCTATCATTTAAGTTTCTTCAGTGAACAATTCCTTTTTTGGGAAATTAAAATGTATTGTATATATGTTATATTAGAGGAGGGGAGGGGGCAGGCATACGAATTTTTAAAGGCTTTGGTGGGGCATGGCACAAAATAGGTTGGGAAACACTGGACTAGAACGTTGCGCCCCCGTTAGGCTCCTACTAATGTAGGACGAGCGCATCCGAAACCAAAGTTTTCAGCCTAAGGAAATGTTCTAGTCTGTCTTGCTGACAGTCAAACGCTTCCCTTCCTTTGCTGTACAGTTCTCTTCAATGGTCCATTTATCGCATTTGATTGTCACTAAAGTGTTCGTTTTCTGTCCACCAGCCTCTCCCTCTAGAAACATAGACACAAACAAACTACACACAGTACATAGACCTTCTCTTAATAAAACAATATATACACACAACTGAACATGACACATTTCACACACTAACTTGATAAAGGAAACAATTCAAACAAACAGATTGAAATATCAATGACTGGTGTTGCTGTACACTAACTTGATAAAGAAAACATTTCAAACAAGCAGATTGAAATAAAATGATTGGTGTTGCTGTACCACCTAACTTGATAAGCAATATATACACACAACTGAAACATGACAGATTTCAACACACTAACTGATAAAGGCAACAATTCAAACAAGCAGATTGAAATATCAATGACTGGATGTAATGCTTACACCAATCTTGATAAACAACATTTGAAACAAACAGATTGAAATATCAATCATTCATGTTTAGCTGATGCTAACATCAACCTCAAATGATAAATATAACACAAAAACTAATATAATGCCCTTTAAACATTCAAACAACTCAACAGCTATATCAATCATAATCATTCAAACAACACAGCTATATCAACATTCAACATCACAATCATTCCACAACAGCTATATCAGACAATCGAACATCACTTAATCATTCAAACAACTCAGCTATATCAGACAATCGAACATCACTTAATCACTCAAACAACTCAACAGCTATATCAGACAATTGAACATCACTTAATCATTCAAACAACTCAACAGCTATATTAGACAATCGAACATCACTTAATCACTCAAACAACTCAACAGCTATATTAGACAATCGAACATCACTTAATCATTCAAACAACTCAGCTATATCAGACAATCGAACATCACTTAATCACTCAAACAACTCAACAGCTATATCAGACAATCGAACATCACTTAATCACTCAAACAACTCAACAGCTATATAGACAAACGGCACGAGGGAATACAAGAAAATAAATCTAGGTTTACATGCATCGTTCGGTCCCCTCCTCCTCTGGATCAGTGTGTAGACATCATTAACACATTTGAAGAGCAGCTTAAAGACTTGCATCCAGTGCAGGATTAGTGGGAGCCTGAAATCTAATAAGAGTGTTGCACAATCCCAGACAGAAATTGATTTCCAATACACAAACACGATCTGCTAGGATTTGATTTTGAGACTAAAGTTTTTGCTTGCCCGACAAGGAATCTTCTTCTTTGAATGCTCCATATCGACCACTTCTTAAACCACTCTTGGTGATTTGTATGTGATCTGAACCTAAGAGCGATTGTACATTGTGCCAGTTATGAGCATACATGTACGCTATCACATCCAATTTCTGCAATGCTTTTTATTTACTAGGTAGCTTCCTAGGCACTACCTCAGTCGCCTCTCACGACATGTCTTGTAGGTCGCAGTATTACTATTATTTGCTCCCCTCAACCACAGCAGGTGGCGTCTGTGGCTTAGAGGATAGTGACTCGGTCTATTAACCCCGAAGTTCTGAGTTCGAATCATGCGTGGACTGTTTGGTTGCAAATTGTGCGCGTGGATTTTTAGAAAAAGGACGATGGCACCACCCATTCAGAAAGCAATGGCAAACTACTGAACGTAATAATGCCTATAAAATCACAAACAGCGTTAAAAAGCTGGGGTTGATTCGCAAAGTCCTGTAAAGGATATGCTATTAACTTTTAACTTTTCAACCACAGTAAACGAGTTGTCGATTTTCTAGGCACCTCTTATACTAGTTCAGTAGTTTGCCAGTGATTTCTAAGCGGTGAGATTTGTTTTTACCTTTCGTAAAAAACCACAGGACAAATTTGCTGCCACACTGCACGCTGCGAAGTTTTAACAAAGTACTCTAGTGGTGTTGTGATCGAAAAGAGCTCAATACACTAGCTTATAAGCTCACAGAAAACTGTCTCACGTAAGGAATAGAAGGCTGACTATACGACTAGAAAGTAGAGGTTAAGGTCATGCTACTTAAGCTCTACTAGACGTCCACGAAGGGAATAGAAGGCTGACTATACTAGAAAATAGAGGTTAAGGTCAGAAATGTACTTAAGCTAGAGACGTCCACGTGAAGGGAATAGAAGGCTGACTATACTAGAAAGTAGGTATGGAGAAAGGTTAAGTATGTACATAAATGTGGGTGAACATGGGGTTATGTGTTCTCGACAGGGGGAGAGAAACAAAACACACATAACCAATGAAGTTGGTGTCAAAAACAGCTGATTGTCTTAACAGAGCAAGGGGTATGATGAAGTTAACAGAGCAAGGGGTATGATGAAGTTAACAGAGAGAAGGCGGTGAAAGAGATTACAAATTTATTATAGCAGCTGACTGATTAGGATAGTGAGTGAGAGAGCGAAACATTAAGTGTGAGTGAGCTGAGATTGATGATAGGATCATCATTATTGCACTTCGGTGAGTAATCATGTGTGCACCGATCTCTTTCTTACACAGGAAGATCTCAGCTGCAATGCATGAACTCTGTAGTACCGGCAAGGGTCCCTGATATAAATGTGAAGATGGTGAAGATATTTTTGCAGGAATATTAATTTTAATCTTTTCTAATGAATTTTGCCTGGGCAGAGGCTTTCCAGCCTGTTCTTCTCGATTTTGAACTGTCAAGGGTTCTTTTCATGCTCATATTGAACACAGGACCTCACGTTTTATCGTCCATCTCCGATAGGACTAGGAACTCAACCTCACCTACACTGAGACCAGGGATCTCTGGAAAAATATCCAGATGGTTCAACGAGGAAGCGAACCTGGTACCTTTGGCACGAGAGACGAGCACCTTACCTCTACGCTACATATTGATTGTGTTGGTGAATTGAGTGTGAGAGTGATAGAGGGTGGCAGAATTAGCAAGTAAGTGGTGTCTGAGTGAGTGGAGCGTGGGAAGTCTGTGAGAGTGTGAACGCAGAGAGAGTGGCGGGGAGCAGCTGTGTGAGTAGTAAGTGGATTACTGAGAGTAAGTGCGTTGTTGAGAGTCGATGGCCATGGGTGGATTGTTGAGTAAGTGGTAATGAGTGGATTGTTGAGTAAGTGGTAATGAGTGGATTGTTGAGTAAGTGGTAATGAGTGGATTGTTGGGTAAGTGGTAATGAGTGGGTTGTTGAGTAAGTGGTAATGAGTGGATTGTTGAGTAAGTGGTAATGGGTGGATTGTTGAGTAAGTGGTAATGAGTGGGTTGTTGAGTAAGTGGTAATGAGTGGATTGTTGAGTAGTGGTAATGGGTGGATTGTTGAGTAAGTGGTAATGAGTGGATTGTTGGGTAAGTGGTAATGAGTGGATTGTTGAATAAGTGGTAATAAGTGGATTGTTGAGTAAGTGGTAATGAGTGGATTGTTGAGTAAGTGGTAATGAGTGGATTGTTGAGTAAGTGGTAATGGGTGGATTGTTGGGTAAGTGGTAATGAGTGGATTGTTGAGTAGTGGTAATGGGTGGATTGTTGAGTAAGTGGTAATGAGTGGATTGTTGAGTAAGTGGTAATGAGTGGGTTGTTGAGTAAGTGGTAATGGGTGGGTTGTTGACTTCTTTCTTCTTCTTCTTTGCTTCATTCTTACGACCAATTTTAATCCCTCTTGTGATATGTTTGATCTTTGCCAAGAACGTGTATACGTTGCACATTGGTTTAGTAGGTCCCTAAATGCATAGACTTCTACACGTTTAGGACATGTGCATCCGATTTCAGCCAAATCTCCTTAGTCGTCTCTTATGACATGGATGGCAGGCAACACTGGTTCTATTCTTTACACCCCAAATTTGGGCCCGTAACCACTCGGGCGAGCTGTTGACTGAGTGGGTTCTTCGAAAGTGGTAATAAGCGCTTGATTTGAGTTTTCAGGGAGTAAGTGGTAATGAGCGTGTGATGAGTGGTTGTTCAGGGTAAGTGGTAATGAGCGTTGTGTTGAGTGGGTTGTTCAGAGAGTAAGTGGTAATGAGCGCTGTGTTGATTGAGTGGGTTGTTCAGTGAGTAAATTCATAGGAGGCAAACAAAAAGAAAAGAAACAACATTTGAGAAAAATGAATAGAATATGCTGATGTTACTTACAGATTTCAATGTCTTGACAGCCTCCTCACAAATGTGCATCCCTCGTGAGTCAAACACTTCTATGTATCCTAGATACTGTGGAGAACAAAAGACAGGTGACTATTATTGGTTTAGTCCAGTTTCAGTTCAGAATATCTTCATTGCACTCAGGACATGTCCATATGTGCTCTGATCTCCTTCACAATATCTCCAACAGTGTCAACCTCTTTGAAGCGCACTGTCTGTTGATAATTTGCTTCAGTTATCAGGACTATCATCATAGAACTCCGGACATGTCAATAGGTGCTCCGATCTCTGCCTCAACAAATCCAGCACCATCCAGCAGCCCAACACGCCAGTTCGATGTTGATTAATCAATCGCGTTGCATATTTGGTATGTCGTCTTCTACGGCTGTACCAATATTGATATCCATCTCTCTCAGTCTGGTCAGCAAGTGGACTCACAACCTGAAACTCTTCTATTCTAAAAAGACTCTCTCAATGCGTTAAGAATGTCATTTTGGTTGGTAATCTGCGTATGTGATTGAACCATTTAATTTGTTGTTTCTCACCCATATGGTGTAGGTGCCCGCAGTGGAAGCAAAGAATAGTACCCCTGCGACCTACAAAGCATGTTGTAAGAGGCAACTGATGAACGACCTAGGAAGCCACCCTAGTAAATAAAAAGCATCGCAGAAATCGGATGTGCTGGCATACTTGTATGCGCATAACTGGCATAACATACAGTCCCTCTTAGGCTCAAATCACATACAAATCACAGAGTGGCTAACAAGTGGTTGATATGAAGAGTTCAAAGAAGATGTTACAAAAATGTGTTGTATCTTGATGAAGTGCAGTACTGATGTTGTACCCACTTTTTTCCTGATATCTTCATTTCTAAACAGGTCTCTTCTTGATACTCCCAACATTCTGTGTTGTTCCTCAACTCTGTCGTGACAAGCATTCTTCTATCGTTTAATGTCAGCGTTTAGTCCAGGTTTGGCATTGATAGCGTAATGTCAGGATAAAGATTTAAGTTTCAGTTTGAAAATCTTCACTGTACTCGGATGTGTCATAGTTGATCAGATCTCCTTTGCAATATCTCCCTAACAGCATCCAGCGAGACTAACTGTACCAGTTTGATGAGGTCTATAGTTGATCCGATCTCCTTTGCAATATCTCCCTAACAGCATCCAGCGAGACTAACTGTACCAGTTTGATGTGGATAAATGAGCCTACTCATGTTCCTATTGTACTGTTTCTGGCCGCTCCAATCTTCAATCCAAACGAAGAAATCAAAACGGGAAGAGAAGAAATTGTCATCATTTAGGGGGTAATGGACTGTTCGAGTTTAACTAATGTTCATGATGTTGCAAAACCGAGATATATTGGCTTTTGGATGTCTGTTTACAAAAACGACTGTTGTTTCCCAATCACTTTATTGAAGTTTTAAAAATCTTCAATAAACGGAAAGTACTTATATCTAGGTACATTTTTACCTCCTTTAAACAAAGCTTTGAACGCATGTGTTATTGTGTTAAAATCGAGTCATATTTTTTTTAAACTGTAATGTGTCCATTATTTGCCAACCTTGTCATGAAGACCAAAATGAGTTTATACAGTGCAATCTTGAGTATGTAATAGTATTAGACAGAGCCACGCATATCATATTTCCGCCACAGAAAGCAGGTCTGAACTTTGATTTGGCATCGAATGTTAGGTACAATGGGAAAAGGAACCAAGAAACATCAAGGTGGTTTGACTTAAATACAAGCTATGGGCCATTATTACCAGAATAATGGATACTTACTGTGCAGCTGGATTATACAGGTGTCCTTAGAGTACCATTTTGTAGTTGTATCGTTAGCGAAGGAGCATTTATAAATGGATTACAAAAATGTTATGAGATCTTGTTTTCCATGTTTAGCAACAGATTGAGAAGGCATGGTTGGGATATACATTTTTAGACAATGACAGAAGAATGTCGTTAGTCCAAGTCAAATGAGTCTTTTCCAAGATAGTAGCAGATGTTGGAAATTGCAGTCCTGGGAAGTTTTGGAATCATAAAGTAATAGAATATTCACCCATATATATACACGATGGACTTTAAGAAGAGGGAATAATAGTGCAGATAGAGAGCCAAATACAGAACAGCTATGAGGTAACTAGAATAAAAATAGAGAACTAGACACAGAACAGCTAAAGTACAGGCCTGTTAGGCCAGATTATACGAGAAAAGCAGAAGAGAACCGAAGAGTTTCACGAGAAGATATAACTATTGGAGGTTAGAATTTATCAGAGCTAATTAGAAGAGAACACTGCATACTTTTTCAGAAGAGCAGATTTGACCACTAAATGTGAATATAAATATTGTTAATGATTTTTTTTTTCCTTCAAAATAGTCATGCTATAATAATCGAATTTGCTCAAACGTATATCACCTGATGTGAAATATTATTATATTAATGTATTCCACATTTTGTCTTTTATGCTAACAATGCTTGACCAACGAATCAATGAAACGAGGTTGCTTGAGGACATTTGAAGGTTAAACATAGTGCTCATATTAATTCAGATTTGAATTACTTTTAAATTTTAAAGACAAATCTTGAAATAAGAGCAACATTAAAGTCCCTGTATACTGTTCATACTGCAACTGTCAATTGTAATCTTGAGGCTAGTTATCAAATTTCATTACTCATTGCTAAATGTGGGGAAAATCATACTATGAGAGAATTTAATCAAACAATCAATATCAGTATTTAAAATGGTTCTGGAAAAAGATGACAAAGAGGTGAAAGTTATGCCACTCAGTAACAAAACTATTAGCAATAGAATAGATGAAATGAGTGAAGATATTGAAATACAACTTGTTAAAAAGCTGAAAACAAGAAAATTCTCAGTGCAAATAGATGAATCAACTTTGAGAGACAGTATTGATAATTAGTTTTGACAACTTACTAAGAGATATTGATAATGGGGATTTTGCTGAAGAAATGTTCTTTCTGTAAATCATTAGAAAGCATGCGTTAGGGCCTACCAAACCAATATGCAAATATATACATGTTCTGGCAAAAATCAAACATATCACAAAGAGTGATTAAATATGGTGGTAAAGAACGAACATAAGTATTGATCTGTCTCTCACAATCTTCAAGTATTGATCTGTCTCTCACAATCTTCAAGTATTGATTTGTCTCTCACAATCTTCAAGTATTGATCTGTCTCTCACAATCCTCAAGTATTGATCTGTCTCTCACAATCTTCAAGTATTGATCTGTGGTCATTGAACCTATCTCCCAAACCGCTTGTCTAAGCTTACTGAAATTTGTGACTAAACATTTTTAGATGACAACTAAACTTGCAAGTTGTATTTAATGTGTATTGAAAAAAGCTATCAAGCAGTATACAGTATTGTGTATTGAAAAAGCTATCAGCAGTATACAGTATTGTGTATTGAAAAAGCTATCAGCAGTATACAGTATTGTGTATTGGAAAAAGCTATCAAGCAGTATACAGTATTGTGTATTGGCAATCTGTTGCCATACATTTCTATAGATTATAAATTGCACATGAAAGACTTATGAAGCAATTACTGACAAGTATAAATTATCATCTTCATCAATGTCTAGTAGTTTGTGCTGATATGAATGTTGTATTACTCTAAAACAAAATAAAAACCACACTATGTGTGAATTTAGTAAGTTGAATGCATTTGAAAATAGATGTCTCGTAAAAATAATCAACATAAAATGGAACGAATTCAGAAGAAGTGATAAAATAAGAGAAATGTCTGGTCAACCACTAGTAACAAATGTTATAAGAAAGAGAAGATGGAGATATATTGGGCATACCTTGAGAAGAAATGTCTGGTCAACCACTAGTAACAAATGTTATAAGAAGGAGAAGATGGAGATGTGTTGGACACACCACCTTGAGAAGAAATGTCTGGTCAACCACTAGTAACAAATGTTATAAGAAAGAGAAGATGGAGATGTGTTGGACACACCACCTTGAGAAGAAATGTCTGGTCAACCACTAGTAACAAATGTTATAAGAAAGAGAAGATGGAGATATGTTGACACACCTTGAGAAGAAATGTCTGGTCAACCACTAGTAACAAATGTTATAAGAAGGAGAAGATGGAGATGTGTTGGACACACCACCTTGAGAAGAAATGTCTGGTCAACCACTAGTAACAAATGTTATAAGAAGGAGAAGATGGAGATGTGTTGGGACACCACCTGAGAAGAAATGTCTGGTCAACCACTAGTAACAAATGTTATAAGAAGGAGAAGATGGAGATATGTTGGACACACCTTGAGAAGAAATGTCTGGTCAACCACTAGTAATAAATGTTATAAGAAGGAGAAGATGGAGATATGTTGGACACACCTTGAGAAGAGATGTCTGGTCAACCACTAGTAACAACTGGAAGGAGAAGATGGAGATGTGTTGGACACACCACCTTGAGAAGAAAATGTCTGGTCAACCACTAGTAACAAATGTTATAAGAAGGAGAAGATGGAGATGTGGACACACCACCTGAGAAGAAATGTCTGGTCAACCACTAGTAACAACTGTTATAAGAAAGAGAAGATGGAGATGTGTTGGACACACCACCTTGAGAAGAAATGTCTGGTCAACCACTAGTAACAAATGTTATAAGAAAGAGAAGATGGAGATGTGTTGACACACCACCTTGAGAAGAAATGTCTGGTCAAACACTAGTAACAATTGTTATAAGAAGGAGAAGATGGAGATATGTTGGACACACCTTGAGAAGAAATGTCTGGTCAACCACTAGTAACAATTGTTATAAGAAGGAGAAGATGGAGATGTGTTGACACACCTTGAGAAGAAATGTCTGGTCAACCACTAGTAACAACTGTTATAAGAAAGAGAAGATGGAGATATGTTGTGCATACCTTGAGAAGAAATGTCTGGTCAACCACTAGTAACAATTGTTATAAGAAATGTCTGGTCAACCACTAGTAACAAATGTTATAAGAAGGAGAAGATGGAGATATGTTGGACACACCTTGAGAAGAAATGATCAAAGGATACCAAAGCAGGCATTGAAGTCGGATGAAAAGTGTTCAAGAAAGAGAGGTCACTCTAAGGATATCCTGAAATGAACTTTGCTGAGAGAGGTAAGAAATATCAGTCTCAGTTCCAGGGAGGAGGAAGAGCGAAGTTGACCAGGATAGAGTGGTATGGAGAAATTGCTTGCAGGTCCTATGTAATGTATAACGGTGCGATAGGAATTCTTATTATTATGTGTGAATTCCCCTACCAATGACATTGCAGAAATAAGTACTCCAGTGCTATATTGAACCAATACTTATGTTTGGCAGCAAATCATGGACAATGAACAAGCAATCACTAAGATCTTTGGAAGGCATAGAGATGTGGTTTTACAGAAGAATACTGAAAATTCCATGGACAGCAAAGAAAACAAATGATGAGGTTTTAAATCAGGCCTGCAGACAAAGAAACCTTATGAAAATAATAAGAATCAGATAATCAAGGTTCTTCACACTGCCATCATTCGTCCTGGTACTGTGACCTAGCCATCATCTTAGAGATCTTTTATGGATAAGAATTAAGTCAATTGTAAGTAATAAACAAAACAATTGACAGAAATACTTACCCTGACTTGAAAACTGCAAGTTCCTTCCCGACTTTTCTCATCCTCCTGCCACTGATGAGGTTTCGAACATTCTGGGACATGGTCCTTCTTCTTACGAAAGCTCAGCTCTGCGAGACTTTGCATGATATTTCTGTAACGGCCAAATCTGTTGCTTCTGTGAAGAAACATAACAAGATATAACACAATTAGTACTGTTTGTTTTACATAATACTAGCAGATGTATCCGCTTCTTCACACAGGCAAGATATAACACAATTAGTACTGTTTGTTTTACATAATACTAGCAGATGTATCCATTCTTCACACAGGGCAAGATATAACACAATTAGTACTGTTTGTTTTACATAATACTAGCAGATGTATCCGTTTCTTACAAGGCAAGATATAACACAATTAGTACTGTTTGTTTTACATAATACTAGCAGATGTATCCATTCTTCACACAGGGCAAGATATAACACAATTAGTACTGTTTGTTTTACATAATACTAGCAGATGTATCCGTTCTTCACACAGGGCAAGATATAACACAATTAGTACTGTTTGTTTTACATAATACTAGCAGATGTATCCATTCTTCACACAGGGCAAGATATAACACAATTAGTACTGTTTGTTTTACATAATACTAGCAGATGTATCCGTTCTTCACACAGGGCAAGATATAACACAATTAGTACTGTTTGTTTTACTTATAATACTAGCAGATGTATCCGTTCTTCACACAGGGCAAGATATAACACAATTAGTACTGTTTGTTTTACATAATACTAGCAGATGTATCCGTCTTCACACAGGCAAGATATAACACAATTAGTACTGTTTGTTTTACATAATACTAGCAGATGGATCCGTTCTTCACACAGGGCAAGATATAACACAATTAGTACTGTTTGTTTTACTTATAATACTAGCAGATGTATCCATTCTTCACACAGGGCAAGATATAACACAATTAGTACTGTTTGTTTTACATAATACTAGCAGATGTACCCGTTCTTCACACAGGGCAAGATATAACACAATTAGTACTGTTTGTTTTACATAATACTAGCAGATGTATCCATTCTTCACACAGGGCAAGATATAACACAATTAGTACTGTTTGTTTTACTTATAATACTAGCAGATGTATCCGTTCTTCACACAGGCAAGATATAATACAATTAGTACTGTTTGTTTTACATAATACTAGCAGATGGATCCGTTCTTCACACAGAGCAAGATATAACACAATTAGTACTGTTTGTTTTACTTATAATACTAGCAGATGTATCCATTCTTCACACAGGGCAAGATATAACACAATTAGTACTGTTTGTTTTACATAATACTAGCAGATGTATCCGTTCTTCACACAGGGCAAGATATAACACAATTAGTACTGTTTGTTTTACATAATACTAGCAGATGTACCTGTTCTTCACATAGGGCAAGATATAACACAATTAGTACTGTTTGTTTTACTTATAATACTAGCAGATGTATCCGTTCTTCACACAGGGCAAGATATAACACAATTAGTACTGTTTGTTTTACATAATACTAGCAGATGTATCCATTCTTCACACAGGGCAAGATATAACACAATTAGTACTGTTTGTTTTACATAATACTAGCAGATGTATCCATTCTTCACACAGGGCAAGATATAACACAATTAGTACTGTTTGTTTTACTTATAATACTAGCAGATGTATCCATTCTTCACACAGGGCAAGATATAACACAATTAGTACTGTTTGTTTTACATAATACTAGCAGATGTATCCATTCTTCACACAGGGCAAGATATAACACAATTAGTACTGTTTGTTTTACATAATACTAGCAGATGTATCCATTCTTCACACAGGGCAAGATATAACACAATTAGTACTGTTTGTTTTACATAATACTAGCAGATGTATCCGTTCTTCACACAGGGCAAGATATAACACAATTAGTACTGTTTGTTTTACATAATACTAGCAGATGTATCCGTTCTTCACACAAGGCTTTATATGTTGCCACACAGTGTGAGACTGACATATTAAAGAGACATGACCGCCGACTGTCACCACACAGTGTGAGACTGGGCATATTAATGAGACATGACCCTGTCCACTGTCACCTCATAACTTCAAAATCGGCTGCTTCCCATTAATAATAATTTGTTTTCTCCATGCTACATGGATTAAACAAAATAATATCTTGATAAAAGTAAGGAGATTATTGAATGGTGATAAAACAGTCCAACGAGGAAAGAAGAAAAAGCTTCAATACCAACAATAATGGAAAAGATTATAAACCTCATCAAATAGTGACCAGATGTGTTCAAAAACCAATAAATAACAGAACAAATGTAGAAAGGCATGGTGGGGGTGGTGGTGTGTGTGTGTTATGTTCTAATAGGTCAAACATTCATATAGCATGTGACTATGGCAACGCCTCGAGGGAATATTCAAATCCAAAGAAAGGTTAAATAATATGGATACTCTTTTTCTGTGTTTTACTTTTCATGACAATTTCGTTAAGTTATTATTTTAGTTATGAAAACCAAACCAATGTGCAACTTATACACGTTCTTGCAAAGATCAAACATATCACAAAGAGTGATTAAAATTGGTCGAAAGAATCAACGCAAAGAAGAAGATATGAAAATGAACCAATAGTCCAGTTATATAATTTTTACATCTTCCCATATATGAAAGCTACCCTCTTGCCAAATTTCACGTCCATAGGATATCTATCTTGAAACATTGGGAAAAGATAAACACACATATAAATACAAACTTTATCTTATATATATATATATCTTTATCCATATCATTCGATTCATAAACGATACTCAAGATGATGGCTAGGCCACAGTTCCGGCTTCAGATGTGCTTGTAACTTAGATCTCGAAGTAAAGGTTAAGGGTTCCTGTAGTCCAACTGTGTACAATATGCACACTGAAAATTGTTGGCCCAAGCTGGCATGAAACCACGTTGCCTCTAGCGCAGCGTAGTCCAACTGTGTACAATATGCACACTGAAAATTGTTGGCCCAAGCTGGCATGAAACCACGTTGTTCTAGCGCAGCGTAGTCCAACTGTGTACAATATGCACACTGAAAATTGTTGGCCCAAGCTGGCATGAAACCACATTGCCTCTAGCGCAGCCCAGTCCAACTGTGTACAATATGCACACTGAAAATTGTTGGCCCAAGCTGGCATGAAACCACGTTGCCTCTAGCGCAGCGTAGTCCAACTGTGTACAATATGCACACTGAAAATTGTTGGCCCAAGCTGGCATGAAACCACATTGCTCTAGCGCAGCTCCAGTCCAACTGTGTACAATATGCACACTGAAAATTGTTGGCCCAAGCTGGCATGAAACATGTTTCTTTAGCGTAGCATGTTATAAACTTTGATATCTACAGCCCATATTAAGATTTTAAATGTGTTTCATAATAAACAGAAATGACATTCTTAATACATTGAGACAGTCTTTCCAAATTTCAGGGTTGTGAATCTCAGTCACTGACCAGATTGAGAGAGATGGCTATTGATGTCGGTACGGCCTGTAAGCGCAGACTAGTCTTCAGACTTAGAATGTGTCACTGCAGTCTCAGAGAACACCTCCATAGAATGGGTGTCAGGGACTTGGCTGCCTGCACCTATGGAGCACCAAAGCAGTC
Organism: Arion vulgaris; assembly: GCA_020796225.1. Taxonomy (NCBI): domain Eukaryota; kingdom Metazoa; phylum Mollusca; class Gastropoda; order Stylommatophora; family Arionidae; genus Arion; species Arion vulgaris. The sequence continues at coordinate 66,842,775 of CM036759.1, forward strand.
CCCAGAGCACATCCTGCAAGACTGTCCCAGCCTGACACAGTGTGAGAATGGAAATCTGGCCAACAGAACAACCCTACAAAACAAACTATGGGATCAGTGAAGACCTCAAGCGACTGCCATGTTTATGACATATACTAGAGTAGTCGACAGCAGAAGTTGATCGCAGAAGAAGAAGTAATTAATCAACATCGAACTGACGTGTTAGGTGGCTGGACGTTGCTGGATGTGTCTAGGTGGAGATCGGAGCACCTATGGACATATCCGGAGTACTATGACGAAGTCCTCATATAACTGATAGGTTATATATCTAATAATACTTTTTTTTATGTCAGGAATCCAGTTTTAAGCAGTGTATTCTTCTAACTGTGATTAACATTTTTTGTCTGGCAAAGATATTGCATCCTTGTTATGCTATTTTTCAATCTGACATACATCTCAGATTATGTCCATGTTCTTCTGCTGCTTTGCACTTGTCTCTAGTTCCCTTATTTAGTTTGTCATATTCTTCCATTTCTAGCTTCATCTGTCGTCTCACATCAATTAATTGTGAAATGTCATATGTCGATCATTTTTTCCTAACATTGTGCTTAATTCTGAAATTATTTCTGCAAACATTCTGTAATGATTTCTTGAACATTTCCCACTGCTCATCAATATTTTATTTCCCACTGCTCATCAATATTTTATTTCCCACTGCTCATCAATATTTTATTTCCCACTGCTCATCAATATTTTCTATTTTCACTATTCTATCTGGGGTCTAGTGGCTATGTCTTAGCAATGCATTCTGAATGTCGGTTCTGTTCACTAGTGCATTTTTTCCAGAGAGACCCAGGACTGTTGCGGAGCTATGGAGTTTGTGCTTCATACAATACTCTTGGCAGGTGGCGGCCATTTCATGGGGGAGGACTGGAGCTACTACAATGAAGTCAATCCCTTCAGCTTGAGATTCCTTTACGTCTGTGTGTTGCCGGGGGCCCCAAAGGGGACCACAGAATAGTAACACTGCGAGCTACAAGGCATATCAAAAGAGGCGACTCAGATAGTGGCCTAGGGAAGCTACCCTAGTAAATAAAAAACGTCGTAGAAATCGGATGTGCTGACCTACTTGTAGGCGCATAACTGGCACAACGTACAATCTCTTATGCTCAGATCACATACAAATCACAAAGATTGGTTAACAAGTGGTCGATATGAAGCATTTGAAGAAGATCCCTTTAGACTATCTATCTATATTCTTTCTGTCCAGTCGGACACATAAAGCTCTGACACAAGACTTCCATTTCTGCCGTTTTGCCTATATTCTACTGTTTGCTTCCCCCCATCTAGCCACAGTCTTTCTCTCCACGGTTCTTCTCCTGTTTCTTTTCAGCACTCTGGCTGTATCTTCCCATCCATTGTCCATCAGAGAACTGTCCTAGCCAATGCCCCATCTGACATATGAACACACAAAACCATATGTCTAACCTTGATCATGTATGCCCCACCTGTGGTATGCGATTGTGTTAAAGGATTGGACTCTACAGTCAGCTCCACACACACCAGAGAGGAGCAGCAGTACATGTCTGAGACTATTGTCGTCATCGCTTGTAACATTATTATGTGCATCGGTATGACACATGATGATGATGATGAGTATCACAGCTTCAGTACAGACAGAAGAGATCAATTATTATAGAGAACTTGGTGACTGTGTGAGATGGTGAAATATGAGTCTATGTGTATCGTTATGCACATGATGATGGAGTATAACTCCTTCAGTACAGACAGAAGAGATCAATTATTATAGAGAACTTGGTGACTGTGTGAGATGGTGAAATATGAGTCTATGTGTATCGTTATGCACATGATGATGGAGTATAACTCCTTCAGTACAGACAGAAGAGATCAATTATTATAGAGAACTTGGTGACTGTGTGAGATGGTGAAATATGAGTCTATGTGTATCGTTATGCACATGATGATGGAGTATAACTCCTTCAGTACAGACAGAAGAGATCAATTATTATAGAGAACTTGGTGACTGTGTGAGATGGTGAAATATGAGTCTATGTGTATCGGTATGGCCCATGATGATGGAGTATAACTCCTTCAGTACAGACAGAAGAGATCAATTATTATAGAGAACTTGGTGACTGTGTGAGATGGTGAAATATGAGTCTATGTGTATCGGTATGGCCCATGATGATGGAGTATAACTCCTTCAGTACAGACAGAAGAGATCAATTATTATAGAGAACCTGGTGACTGTGTGAGATGGTGAAACGTGACCGTCTATGTGTATCGTTATGCACATGATGATGATGATGAGTATAACTCCTTCAGTAGACAGAAGAGATCAATTATTATAGAGAACTTGGTGACTGTGTGAGATGGTGAAATATGAGTCTATGTGTATCGGTATGGCACATGATGATGGAGTATAACTCCTTCAGTACAGACAGAAGAGATCAATTATTATAGAGAACTTGATGACCGTGTGAGATGTGAAACATGACCGTCTATGTGTATCGGTATGGCACATGATGATGATGATGATGATGAGTATCACAGCTTCAGTACAGACAGAAGAGATCAATTATTATAGAGAACCTGGTGACTGTGTGAGATGTGAAACGTGACCGTCTATGTGTATCGTTATGCACATGATGATGATGTCACTCCTTCAGTACAGACACAAGGAAGCGATCAATTATGAAAATGTGCCTCCACTACAGGCACTGCATTACTTGAGGGAGTCTATAGTGAGTGCGAGGCATTGCACTACTTGAGGGAGTCTATCGTGAGCGCGAGAAGACAATGCTAACAGAGTGCTTCCTTAATGGGACCCACTTGACCACGTCGTATCGGCTGGTTAAGACATTTGCTCGTGGGTGGTTTGTGGCAAGACAAGGGCTACAGTCGCGGGTTTGTTTAGTTCTATCGCACAGTTTTCAACAGCACGCGGCGAGTAGCACTTCCATTGTTGTGGATGGAAAGAAAGATGTTAGATTCTTCTTCTTCTTCTTGGAATATATCCAGCATAGATTAGTTAGTTCTGTTAGTTTCTTCTTGGAATATATCCAGCATAGGTTAGTTAGTTCTGTTAGTTTCTTCTTGGAATATATCCAGCATAGATTAGTTAGTTCTGTTAGTTTCTTCTTGGAATATATCCAGCATAGATTAGTTAGTTCTGTTAGTTTCTTCTTGGAATATATCCAGCATAGATTAGTTAGTTCTGTTAGTTTCTTCTTGGAATATATCCAGCATAGATTAGTTAGTTTCTTCTTGCTTATGTAATACTATATAAACCTGCCTTTGTCCACAATCGCTGATTTACCTAGTATTACCGCAGCCTCCCCACGGTTTTCTCCAGATCTGATCCGACCTGACCACCTCAGATTAGTAGGCTCGCACATCGCTTAAGTGCAGTATGAACGATCGGGATAATGGTAAAATTAATCACAACATGCACTGTGTCGACAAAAGTAAAACTTGAACCTAGTACGACACACAACAACAAGTGGTGATCTTGAACCCAGTACGACACACAACAACAAGTGGTGATCTTGAACCCAGTACGACACACAACAACAACAAGTGGTGATCTTGAACCTAGTACGACACACAACAACAACAAGTGGTGATCTTGAACCTAGTACGACACACAACAACAACAAGTGGTGATCTTGAACCCAGTACGACACACAACAACAACAAGTGGTGATCTTGAACCCAGTACGACAACAACAACAACAAGTGGTGATCTTGAACCTAGTACGACACACAACAACAACAAGTGGTGATCTGAACCTAGTAAGACACACAACAACAACAAGTGGTGATCTTGAACCTAGTACGACACACAACAACAACAAGTGGTGATCTTGAACCTAGTACGGCACACAACAACAACAAGTGGTGATCTTGAACCTAGTACGACACACAACAACAAGTGGTGATCTTGAACCTAGTACGACACACAACAACAAGTGGTGATCTTGAACCTAGTACGACACACAACAACAACAAGTGGTGATCTTGAACCTAGTACGACACACAACAACAAGTGGTGATCTTGAACCTAGTACGACACACAACAACAAGTGGTGATCTTGAACCCAGTATGACACACAACAACAAAAGTGGTGATCTTGAACCTAGTACGACAAACAACAACAAGTGGTGATCTTGAACCTAGTACGACACACAACAAGTGGTGATCTTGAACCCAGTACGACACACAACAACAAGTGGTGATCTTGAACCCAGTACGACACACAACAACAACAAGTGGTGATCTTGAACCCAGCATGACACACAACAACAAGTGGTGATCTTGAACCCAGTACGACACACAACAACAAGTGGTGATCTTGAACCTAGTACGACAACAACAACAACAAGTAGTGATCTTGAACCCTAGTACGACACACAACAAGTGATCTTGAACTCAGTAGACACACAACAACAAGTGGTGATCTTGAACCTAGAGACACAACAACAACAAGTGGTGATCTTGAACCCAGTACGACACACAACAACAAGTGGTGATCTTGAACCTAGTACGACACACAACAACAAGTGGTGATCTTGAACCTAGTACGACACACAACAACAAGTGGTGATCTTGAACCCAGTACGACACACAAAACAAGTGGTGATCTTGAACCTAGTAGACACACAACAACAACAAGTGGTGATCTTGAACCCAGTACGACACACAACAACAAGTGGTGATCTTGAACCTAGTACGACACACAACAACAACAAGTGGTGATCTTGAACCTAGTACGACACAACAACAACAAGTGGTGATCTTGAACCCAGTATGACAACAACAACAAGTGGTGATCTTGAACCTAGTACGACACACAACAAGTGGTGATCTTGAACCTAGTACGACACACAACAACAACAAGTGGTGATCTTGAACCCAGTACGACACACAACAACAAGTGGTGATCTTGAACCTAGTACGACACACAACAACAACAAGTGGTGATCTTGAACCCAGTACGACACACAACAACAAGTGGTGATCTTGAACCCAGTACGACTACACAACAACAAGTGGTGATCTTGAACCTAGTAGACACACAAACAACAACAAGTGGTGATCTTGAACCCAGTACGACACACAACAACAAGTGGTGATCTTGAACCTAGTACGACACACAACAACAACAAGTGGTGATCTTGAACCTAGTACGACACACAACAACAACAAGTGGTGATCTTGAACCTAGTACGACACACAACAACAAGTGGTGATCTTGAACCCAGTACGACACACAACAACAAGTGGTGATCTTGAACCCAGTACGACACACAACAACAACAAGTGGTGATCTTGAACCTAGTACGACACAAACAACAACAAGTGGTGATCTTGAACCTAGTACGACACACAACAACAAGTGGTGATCTTGAACCTAGTACGACACACAACAACAAGTGGTGATCTTGAACCTAGTACGACACACAACAACAACAAGTGGTGATCTTGAACCTAGTACGACACACAACAACAAGTGGTGATCTTGAACCTAGTACGACACACAACAACAACAAGTGGTGATCTTGAACCTAGTACGACACACAACAACAACAAGTGGTGATCTTGAACCTAGTACGACACACAACAACAACAAGTGGTGATCTTGAACCTAGTACGACACACAACAACAACAAGTGGTGATCTTGAACCTAGTAGACACACAACAACAACAAGTGGTGATCTTGAACCCAGTACGACACACAACAACAAGTGGTGATCTTGAACCTAGTACGACACACAACAACAACAAGTGGTGATCTTGAAACCCAGTACGACACACAACAACAAGTGTGATCTTGAACCTAGTACGACACACAACAACAAAAGTGGTGATCTTGAACCTAGATGACACACAACAACAACAAGTGGTGATCTTGAACCTAGTACGACACACAACAACAACAAGTGGTGATCTTGAACCTAGTACGACACACAACAACAACAAGTGGTGATCTTGAACCTAGTACGACACACAACAACAACAAGTGGTGATCTTGAACCTAGTACGACACAAAACAACAACAAGTGGTGATCTTGAACCTAGTACGACACACAACAACAACAAGTGGTGATCTTGAACCTAGTACGACACACAACAACAACAAGTGGTGATCTTGAACCTAGTACGACACACAACAACAACAAGTGGTGATCTTGAACCTAGTACGACACACAACAACAACAAGTGGTGATCTTGAACCTAGTACGACACACAACAACAACAAGTGGTGATCTTGAACCCAGTACGACACACAACAACAAGTGGTGATCTTGAACCTAGTACGACACACAACAACAACAAGTGGTGATCTTGAACCTAGTACGACACACAACAACAACAAGTGGTGATCTTGAACCTAGTACGACACACAACAACAAAGTGGTGATCTTGAACCTAGTACGACACAAACAACAACAAGTGGTGATCTTAAACCCTAGTACGACACACAACAACAACAAGTGGTGATCTTGAACCTAGTACAACACAACAACAACAAGTGGTGATCTTGAACCTAGTACGACACACAACAACAAGTGGTGATCTTGAACCTAGTACGACACACAACAACAACAAGTGGTGATCTTGAACCCAGCATGACACACAACAACAACAAGTGGTGATCTTGAACCTAGTACGACACACAACAACAACAAGTGGTGATCTTGAACCTAGTACGACACACAACAACAACAAGTGGTGATCTTGAACCTAGTACGACACAAACAACAACAAGTGGTGATCTTGAACCTAGTACGACACACAACAACAACAAGTGGTGATCTGAACCTAGTACGACACACAACAACAACAAGTGGTGATTTTGAACCTAGTATGACACACAACAACAACAAGTGGTGATCTTGAACCCAGTACGACACACAACAACAACAAGTGGTGATCTTGAACCTAGTACGACACACAACAACAACAAGTGGTGATCTTGAACCTAGTACGACACACAACAACAACAAGTGGTGATCTTGAACCTAGTACGACACACAACAACAACAAGTGGTGATCTTGAACCTAGTACGACACACAACAACAAGTGGTGATCTTGAACCCAGTACGACACACAACAACAAGTGGTGATCTTGAACCTAGTACGACACACAACAACAACAAGTGGTGATCTTGAACCTAGTACGACACACAACAACAACAAGTGGTGATCTTGAACCTAGTACGACACACAACAACAACAAGTGGTGATCTTGAACCTAGTACGACAAAAACAACAACAAGTGTGATCTTGAACCTAGTACGACACACAACAACAACAAGTGGTGATCTTGAACCCAGTACGACACACAACAACAAGTGGTGATCTTGAACCTAGTACGACACACAACAACAACAGTGGTGATCTTGAACCTAGTACGACACACAACAACAACAAGTGGTGATCTTGAACCTAGTACGACCGGTACGTTACGTTTTGGCGCAGGACGTTTTGGCAGGACGTTTTGGCGCGACCGTTTTGGCGCACAGATTTCTCAATAAATTTCAATAACCTTAATATTATTTTAATTTTGAGTGTACATGTATATTAACTCTAATGAAACAATATACTTATACATCAGCGTTTATTGGAACAAATGCAAGGTGTCTGAATTATATCATCAGCCGTTTCATTTGAGATGATCGAGAATTGACACGCTGTCCGACTGAGTGTCACATCTTGTCCATCGCAAATGTCAGAAATCCTGCCCCTTCCAAATGTTAATAGCTTGACCCGTTTACTTACGTAATAGTATTTGGTGTTATGTGCATGTCACATCTTGTCCATCGCAAATGTCAGAAATCCTGTCACTTTCGCATAATTTGTTGATGGATTATAAACACGGACTTTCGGAAAACTTATTAAAGGTAAAATATTGAACAAGATTCGTTAAACTTTATTCAAGTTTTATAAGTTGATTATTTGCATTGGCTAAAAGTAAAATATTTAACAGTATTCGTTAAATGTTTTTTAATTTACATATTTTGCATTGCATTGGATTTATTTAAAATTTATAATTTATTGAAAACAGTTATTTATAAACGTTAAGTTAAAATAGAAGTTATTTTTAAATGACGCCAAAACGGCTCTGCGCCAAAAAAATCCTGCGCCAAAACGGTCGCGCCAAAACGGCTCTGCGCCAAAAATCCAGCGCCAAACGGTCGAGCCAAAACGGCGGCGCCAAAAAGTCCTGCTTCGTAGTACGACACACAACAACAAGTGATCTTGAACCCAGTACGACACACAACAACAAGTGATCTTGAACCCAGTACGACACACAACAACAACAAGTGGTGATCTTGAACCCAGTACGACACACAACAACAACAACAAGTGATCTTGAACCCAGTACGACACACAACAACAAGTGATCTTGAACCCAGTACGACACACAACAACAAGTGGTGATCTTGAACCCAGTACGACACACAACAACAACAAGTGGTGATCTTGAACCCAGTACGACACACAACAACAACAAGTGGTGATCTTGAACCCAGTACGACACACAACAACAAGTAGTGATCTTGAACCCAGTACGACACACAACAACAAGTAGTGATCTTGAACCCAGTACGACACACAACAACAAGTAGTGATCTTGAACCCAGTACGACACACAACAACAAGTAGTGATCTTGAACCCAGTACGACACACAACAACAAGTAGTGATCTTGAACCCAGTACGACACACAACAACAAGTAGTGATCTTGAACCCAGTACGACACACAACAACAAGTAGTGATCTTGAACCCAGTACGACACACAACAACAACAAGTGGTGATGAAGTCACTGTTTCAATTATGAAATCATGCAGTATAGAAGATTGATTACAGATAACAAATTTCAAACATCACGCAACAATCTGGTAAATATGATGTGGTTGTCAATATGATTGCACTAACTACTACATGGCCACCATTAGAATAATAACTAAACGAGACCAAGCACTACTATTAGTGGGCCGTTTGATGGCTATCATCAAATAGCGTGTCCTGGGCAGAACTTTGACATCCCAACGATCCTTCGGAATTCTCTCTCATAAGTCAGATGTCCCGTCTCTGTCCCAGGGCACGACAGTATCAATATATTAAACAGAAAAGCGCAGACCAGTCCTCAAACTTGGAACGGGACACTGGATCTCAGAGCACACCTATATAGAATGGGTCTCAGCTGCATGCACGTGTGGAGCACCAAAGCAGCCCCAGAGCACATCCGTGAGACTGCTCCAGCCTGAGCAGTGTGGGAATGGAAATCTGGCCACAGAAATAACCCTACAAAACAAACTATGGATAGGGGGAAAGAGGAGGGGAGAGAGAGAGAGAAGCAGACCTCATGCGCACTGCCCTGTGTATGACACATACCGAGTAGTGGCATAGCAGAAGAAAACAAACTATGGATGTGGGGATGGTGTGAGAGAGAGAAGCAGACCTCATGCGCATCACCCTGTGTATGACACATACCGAAGTAGTGGCATAGCAGAAGAAAACAAACATCGTAGCATCTTTCTCTTCTCTAATCTTGTATTGCCTCACAGCGTCAGGATAAGAAGAGATTTCTAGAACGAACCCTTGTGTGCGCTTTATAAATTCGGCATTTTGCTTTGTATCTACTGTATCGGAGTAGCATTGATCTTTGAGGTACACTGTCTGTTGGTAATCTGCTTATGTGGCCGAACCATTTAATTTGTTGTTTCTTGATGAAGTTCAGTACCCACGTTTTTCCTGATGTCTTTATTTCTCAATCGATCTCTTCTTGTTACACCCTAGTATTCTGCGTAGACACTTCATCTCAGTCGTGACTAGTTTTCTTCTATCATTTGATGTCAGCGTCAATGTTTGGCACTGATAACATAATGTGGGGAGAAAGACTGTATTGAACAATGCTCTTTTTGTGTTCATTGTGACATGTTTGCATTTTAAAAGATTACCACCTTTTGTCCTATTATTTGATTTGCTTTGTTGCATCTGTGTTGGATTTCGTTAGTTATTCTTCCATTTGCTGACACACTGCTTCATATGTACATTCTGCCATCCTAGCATATTAAACCCAAATATACATGATGTACAATAGTGTAGCAGGAATGTGACCAAATATACATGATGTACAATAGTGTAGCAGGAATGTGACCAAATGCGAAGACAGATGATGTGATGTTAGCACTAGAAATATAGGTCACACGACTTGACAAACCAGGCGATCGTCACGGACGACAGGCTACCTAGGTAACTAGGACAAGGTTTCAAATATACCACAGACAACGTAGTGCAACGTTTACCTTGCTTGTTTCCCTTGTGTTTGACTTAAGACAATGAAATGTTTTGTTTCACTATGATATACCAGAGCCGACTAGAAACTTATAGTTAAGAGTTGGCTGTAGATATAGCCACCTGTATTGTTGTCCAGTTTAGGATGGATAAGAGGGATGCTGTTCAGTCTCTTGACCACCTAATGTTGGATGCTCTTCAGTCTCTTGACCACCTAATGTTGGATGCTGTTCAGTCTCTTGACCACCTAATGTTGGATGCTCTTCAGTCTCTTGACCACCTAATGTTGGATGCTGTTCAGTCTCTTGACCACCTAATGTTGGATGCTCTTCAGTCTCTTGACCACCTAATGTTGGATGCTGTTCAGTCTCTTGACCACCTAATGTTGGATGCTCTTCAGTCTCTTGACCACCTAATGTTGGATGCTCTTCAGTCTCTTTACCACCTAATGTTGGATGCTCTTCAGTCTCTTGACCACCTAATGTTGGATGCTCTTCAGTCTCTTGACCACCTAATGTTGGATGCTCTTCAGTCTCTTGACCACCTAATGTTGGATGCTCTTCAGTCTCTTGACCACCTAATGTTGGATGCTGTTCAGTCTCTTGACCACCTAATGTCGGATGCTCTTCAGTCTCTTGACCACCTAATGTTGGATGCTCTTCAGTCTCTTGACCACCTAATGTTGGATGCTGTTCAGTCTCTTGACCACCTAATGTTGGATGCTCTTCAGTCTCTTGACCACCTAATGTTGGATGCTCTTCAGTCTCTTGACCACCTAATGTTGGATGCTCTTCAGTCTCTTGACCACCTAATGTTGGATGCTCTTCAGTCTCTTGACCACCTAATGTTGGATGAGGACACTAAAATTGACCTCGAATAAATCCAACGACTTAACTAGTTTGTTCTTCTTCTCGACGCTCCATGACGACCACGGGATCAAAGGCTTATGGGCATTGTGGTAACATGAGCCAGGGTTAGCGAGGGGGTGCTCTAACCAAGACCCTGCCCCCAACCTCCACGCGGTGGCCCTGGAAACAGACTCAGGTTCTGGTCTGGCTAAGTGGGGCAGGGATCGGGGAGAGCTACTTTGGTGCAGGTAGAGATGTAAAGGTGGTCATGCTTGATGGGATCCGCTCGCAACATAGACGAACGAACTCCCAGAGTGACTATCAATGCTCGACTCTCCCGACCGAAGGAAAAAGTTCGGACAGCCCAGAGGGAATTGACGGACATGGTGAGGTAGGCACTAGGGCAAGAACGCAAATCGTAATCTCCGGAGTGAAGAAACATGTGCCCACGCTGGGCGAAGTTCGAAGCCCTGAGGAAGGGGCAAACATTGCCAGCTCGTTGGCAAAAATAAATGTCAGATCCATAACGAATAAAAGTCTACCCTCGTGTCGGTACGTGGAAAGATCGCAGCTGACTCCGCATCGGTGGCCTGGTGCAGATATATGTACTGGTCATGGTTTGCCGAGCGCAAAAGAACAAGTTGCTTTCTAGTGCATAACGAAACTACCCTCCCTGGGAAGGCCGTGCAAGGTACGGTTGAGATAACAACATCCCCGGAAAAACTGAGGTGGGTGGTGCCTAACGGAACTGCCAGCCTTGGGACAACCGGGCAAGGTACTATTGAAATCATAACTAACATCCCCGGAAGAACTTGGGTGGGTGATGGTGGTGAGCGCAAAATTCCCAGTTGCGTTGGTAGCGCTAGCGCCGATTGAAACGACCATCTACAGTGTCTGTGCCTGGCCCCACGCCGTTGTCTTCCGAGGCTAACTGCAAATTGCTACGTACCAACGCGCGTCTAGAAAAGGCTGAGAATGTTCCTACTCCGGATCAAACTCAAAACTGAACGGTAAAGTAAGGTCGACAATGTAAAGATCTGACAGGCTGTCCGGGTCCGAACGTTGGCGAAGGCCGATACTTTACACGGTGTTTTATACGAGTAAGACGCCGTCCGAGGATAAGCTTATACGCCCCGAGAAATGTTTCGAATCCGGAACGACCTCACAGTCAGAAAGGGCATAACAGCGTAACTCACTGTCTTGGCGTAGATCACAAGCCCAAATATACGGCAAAGCTGATCGAAAAGGCGTCGATCCGGGCCGACATAGTCGGCAGAAAGGATCGTACCCTAGGGAAAAGTTCAACCTAGTAAATCAAAAGCTGGCTGAAACCGGACGGGCGGGCCTAGTCACCATGGGCGAAAATCGACCCGACGTAGATCATCCCGTTCTTGTCAGTGGACCAATTATACATCACAATAAGAATGATAAAATTGCAGTCACAACTAACATCCCCGGAAGAACTGGGGTGGGTGATGGTGGCGAGAGCAAAATCTCAGTTGCGTTGCTAGCGCCGATTGAAACGACACACTACATTATTTGTGCTTGGCCCCAGTCCGGTGTTTCCGATGCTAGGAAAATGCGTAGAAACCGCAAATTGCCACGTACCGACACGCGTCTAGAAAAGGCTGAGAATGTTCCTACTCTGGAACAAACTCAAAGCGGACAGTAAAGTAAGGCCGACAATGCAAAGATCTGACAGGCTGTCCGGATCCGAACATTGGCGAAGGCCGATACTTTACATGGTATGTTATACGAGTAAGACGCCGTCCCTGGACAAGCTTATAAGCCCCGTGAAATGTTCATAATCCGGAACGACCTCACAGTCAGAAAAGGCATAACAGTAGTAACTCACTGTTTGGCGTAGATCAAAAAGTTCAAATATATGGCAAAGCTGATCGAAAAGGCGAAGATCCGGGCCGACATAGTCGGCAGAAAGGATCTTATCCTAGGGTAAGCTACGCAAGTAAATCAAGAGCTGGCTGAAACCGGGTGGGCGGACCTAGTCACCATGGGCGCACAATCGTTCAACGTAGATCAAGCGTTCTTGTCAAAGATCAATTATATATCACAAAAGAATGATAAAATTGGCCGTGAAGAATGATCGCAAGAGATATATAATGGTTTCAATGCGAAAGGTCACCCACGCAAATTATGGATCTCAGAAATATTAAAGGCGGTAGTAAACACCATATGCGAGGTGCACTACAAGACACTTGTCAGAACTAGCAGAGATGACCACTACCTATGACAGAGATGAACACTGACCACTACATATGACAGAGATGAACACTGACCACTACATATGACAGAGATCAACACTGACCACTACATAATATATAGATCAACACTGACCACTACCCAATACAGAGATCAACACTGACCACTACCCAATACAGAGATCAACACTGACCACTACCTATGACAGAGATGAACACTGACCACTACCTAATACAGAGATCAACACTGACCACTACCTAATACAGAGATGAACACTGACCACTACCTAATACAGAGATCAACACTGACCACTACCTAATACAGAGATCAACACTGAACACTACCTAATACAGAGATGAACACTGACCACTACCTATGACAGAAATCAACACTGACCGCTACCTATGACAGAGATGAACACTGATCGCTACCTATGACAGAGATCAACACTGACCACTACTGATGGCAGAGATCAACACTGACCACTGCCGATGGCAGAGATCAACACTGACCACTACCGATGGCAGAGATGAACACTGAACACTACCGATGGCAGAGATGAACACTGAACACTACCGATGGCAGAGATCAACACTGAACACTACCGATGGCAGAGATCAACGCTGACTGTTCATATTGATTGAAGGCTATGAAAGTAATCAACTGACACACAACGACTAACAATACTTATACCAAACAATATCATAGTCAACACATACACACAACACAACACATATCTGTGTTATAACAAACAATATCATAGTCAACACATACACACAACACATATCTGTGTTATAACAAACAATATCATAGTCAACACATACACACAACACAACACATATCTGTGTTATAACAAACAATATCATAGTCAACACATACACACAACACAACACATATTTGTGTTATAACAAACAATATCATAGTCAACACATACACACAACACAACACATATCTGTGTTATAACAAACAATATCATAGTCAACACATACACACAACACAACACATATCTGTGTTATAACAAACAATATCATAGTCAACACAGCACATATATGTGTGTGTACAATTACTGGCTAGTCGTGCTGACAACTGCTTGCCACCGGTATCAATCAATACATCGATAAGAGCAGTGTAGCCACTGACTAGGAAGGGATTGAGGAGAGGGGACAGCGACCTGCAAGTGTTATCAGATTGATCTGTTTCGCTAAAGGCAATGTTGTTATCGACAAAGTTGTACATCTCATTAACGTTGACCTCATGCAACTTCGTCATTTACACACCAAACAAAAATATTTATCGAGAATTGATGACGTGCGTCAGATAGAGCAGGGACGTGGGAAAAGCAGGGACGTGGGAAGAGCAGGGACGTGGGAAGAGGAGGAACGTGGGAAGAGGAGAGGTTTTCTCCGGATCTCTGCACAATATTTTTTAAAAAGCGATTTAAATTATTTTTGGAATAGACGGAAGGATTGTTTTGTTTGAAAAGTATGGTATTAAAGCTTCTTTAAGCCGAGGCACGCCCTTTCAACCTAAGACAGTATTGCTTTGGTTAAATCAGAACGTGTAGATCAACCTCTTCTTTCCTCTAATACTGGTTTGTCTCACAGCGTCAGGATAAGAAGAGATTTCAAGAACGGGATTTTCTATGTTCTTCATAAACAGTGTTTTTCTTCGCCTCTGTTATCTCTGAGGTTCACCTCGTGCATAGTTGGCCTTTTGCTTTGTATCCCTGTATCGGAGTAACATTGCTCTTCGAGGTAAACTGTCTGTTGGTAATCTGGTTATGTGACCAAACCATTGAATGTGTTGTTTCTTGATGAAGTTCAGTATCGATGTTGTATGGATGTTGTATGGATGTTGTATGATGTTGTATCGATGTTGTATCGATGTTGTATGGATGTTGTATGATGTTGTATGATGTTGTATGGATGTTGTACGGATGCTGTACGATGTTGTATGGATGTTGTACGGATGTTGTATGGATGTTGTATGATGTTGTATCGATGTTGTATGGATGTTGTATGGATGTTGCATGATGTTGTATGGATGTTGTATGATGTTGTATCGATGTTGTATGGATGTTGTATGGATGTTGAGATGTTGTACGGATGCTGTACGAGTTGATGGATGTTGTATCGATGTTGTATGGATGTTGTATCGATGTTGTATGATGTTGTATGATGTTGTATGATGTTGTATGGATGTTGTATGATGTTGTATCGATGTTGTATCGATGTTGTATCGATGTTGTATGATGTTGTATGATGTTGTATGATGTTGTATGATGTTGTATCGATGTTGTATCGATGTTGTATCGATGTTGTATGGATGTTGTATGGATGTTGTATGGATGTTGTATGGATGTTGTATGGATGTTGTATGGATGTTGTACGGATGCTGTACGATGTTGTATGGATGTTGTATGGATGTTGTACGGATGTTGTATCGATGTTGTATGGATGTTGTACGGATGTTGTACGATGTTGTATGGATGTTGGTGGTAGATAAGCAAACATATTTTGTTGTACGGATGTTGGTGGTAGATAAGCAAACATATTTTTCAAACAGAATAAACTCCTTGCGGAGATTATTAGACATAGTGATAATCTATCTAGCTATTATGTATTTATATTTGACTACACTTATGTGTGCGTTAACCCTTTCGTCCTTATGAGCCTACATATCGGCTAGTGCTATTTTTCTACATAACGCAAAGCCGGTATACTGACTAATTCAGTATACATGAGTGTTGATGGCAATGAAAGAGCAGACAGGCTGGCTGGCTCTGTCAGCATAGCAGGGCGTCAGCCAGTGCATAGAGCTTTCATATTGAACGTCCTCATAGAGTGACCGCAAATAGAATTTTCATTTAAACCAATCCACGTCAACCGCTAGATTGCAAGAGAGTTTAGATTGAAAAGTCGAGTTGCCAGAAAAGAACCACACAACAGGTATATGAGTAGTCTCATCAATCAACATCGTACTGGTACGGTTCGTCGATGAAAGCTGTTGGAGATATTGCGAAGGACATCAGAGATATGTGTAAGTAGAATAGAGAGACTGAGATGGTATGATAAGATTACAAACAAGGAACTGGGAGAAAGAACTAAGCAGATACCAGTGGAGAAAGAGCTAAGCAGATACCAGTGGAGAAAGAGCTAGCAGATACCAGTGGAGAAAGAGCTAAGCAGATACCAGTGGAGAAAGAGCTAAGCAGATACCAGTGGAGAAAGAGCTAAGCAGATACCAGTGGAGAAAGAACTAAGCAGATACCAGTGGAGAAAGAACTAAGCAGATACCAGTGGAGAAAGAACTAATCAGATACCAGTAGAGAAAGAACTAAGCAGATACCAGTGGAGAAAGAACTAAGCAGATACTAGTGGAGAAAGAACTAAGCAGATACCAATGGAGAAAGAACTAAGCAGATACCAGTAGAGAAAGAACTAATCAGATACCAGTAGAAAGACTAAGCAGATACCAGTAGAGAAAGAACTAAGCAGATACCAGTAGAGAAAGAACTAGCAGATACCAGTAGAGAAAGAACTAAGCAGATACCAGTAGAGAAAGAACTAAGCAGATACCAGTAGAGAAAGAACTAAGCAGATACCAGTAGAGAAAGAGCTAAGCAGATACTGTAGAGAAGAAGCTAAGCAGATACTAGTGGAGAAAGAACTAAGCAGATACCAGTGGAGAAAGAACTAGCAGATACTAGTGGAGAAAGAACTAAGCAGATACCAGTGGAGAAAGAACTAGCAGATACCAGTGAGAAAGAACTAAGCAGATACCAGTAGAGAAAGAACTAAGCAGATACCAGTAGAGAAAGAACTAAGCAGATACCAGTAGAGAAAGAACTAGCAGATACCAGTAGAGAAAGAGCTAAGCAGATATCAGTAGAGAAAGAACTAAGCAGATACCAGTGGAGAAAGAACTAGCAGATACCAGTGGAGAAAGAACTAGCAGATACTAGTGGAGAAAGAACTAAGCAGATACCAGTGGAGAAAGAACTAAGCAGATACCAGTGGAGAAAGAACTAGCAGATACCAGTAGAGAAAGAACTAAGCAGATACTAGTGGAGAAAGAACTAAGCAGATACCAGTGGAGAAAGAACTAAGCAGATACCAGTAGAGAAAGAACTAGCAGATACTAGTGGAGAAAGAACTAAGCAGATACCAGTTGAGAAAGAACTAAGCAGATACCAATGGAGAAAGAACTAAGCAGATACTAGTAGAGAAAGAACTAAGCAGATACCAGTAGAGAAAGAACTAGCAGATACCAGTAGAGAAAGAACTAAGCAGATACCAGTGGAGAAAGAACTAAGCAGATACCAGTGGAGAAAGAACTAAGCAGATACCAGTAGAGAAAGAACTAAGCAGATACCAGTGGAGAAAGAACTAGGGCAGATACCAGTGGAGAAGAACTAAGCAGATACCAGTGGAGAAGAGAACTAAGCAGATACCAGTGGAGAAAGAACTAAGCAGATACCAGTGGAGAAAGAACTAAGCAGATACCAGTAGAGAAAGAGCTAAGCAGATACCAGTGGAGAAAGAACTAGCAGATACCAGTAGAGAAAGAGCTAAGCAGATACCAGTGGAGAAAGCGCTAAGCAGATACCAGTGGAGAAAGAACTAAGCAGGTACCAGTAGAGAAAGAGCTAAGCAGATACCAATGGAGAAAGAACTAAGCAGATACCAGTGGAGAAAGAACTAAGCAGATACCAGTGGAGAAAGAACTAAGCAGATACCAATGGAGAAAGAGCTAAGCAGATACCAGTGGAGAAAGAGCTAAGGAAGAGATGCTGGAGGTGGATAGGAAACACATTGAGAAATCGACCGGAAACATTGCAAGGCAGGCACTGTTTTGGAACCCACATGGGAAGAGGAGATGGGGAAGGCCTAGACAGACCTGGAGAAGAGAGCTTGAGACTGATATTAATGGGAATGGTAAAACACGGAAAGAATTGGAAATGATGGCAGGAGAGAGGAAGAGCTGGAAGACATTTGTTGAAGACCTGTGCTCTGTTGAGAGTTGAAAGGTGAAGAAGAAGAACACATATGAACATATTGCCTGGAGTGTCATGAAGATATTCCTAACTGAAACATATGTACATATTGCCTGGAGTGTTATGAAGATATTCCTAACTGAAACATATGAACATATTGCCTGGAGTGTCATGAAGATATTCCTAACTGAAACATATGAACATATTGCCTGGAGTGTCATGAAGATATTCCTAACTGAAACATATGTACATATTGCCTGGAGTGCCATGAAGATATTCCTAACTGAAACATATGAACATATTGCCTGGAGTGTCATGAAGATATTCCTAACTGAAACATATGAACATATTGCCTGGAGTGTCATGAAGATATTCCTAACTGAAACAAACATATTGCCTGGAGTGTCATGAAGATATTCCTAACTGAAACATATGAACATATTGCCTGGAGTGTCATGAAGATATTCCTAACTGAAACATATGAACATATTGCCTGGAGTGTCATGAAGATATTCCTAACTGAAACATATGAACATATTGCCTGAGTGTCATGAAGATATTCCTAACTGAAACATAGAACATATTGCCTGGAGTGTCATGAAGATTTTCCCTAACTGAAACATATGAACATATTGCCTGGAGTGTTATGAAGATATTCCTAACTGAAACATATGAACATATTGCCTGGAGTGTCATGAAGATATTCCTAACTGAAACATATGTACATATTGCCTGGAGTGTTATGAAGATATTCCTAACTGAAACATATGAACATATTGCCTGGAGTGTTATGAAGATATTCCTAACTGAAACATATGAACATATTGCCTGGAGTGTCATGAAGATATTCCTAACTGAAACATATGAACATATTGCCTGGAGTGTCATGAAGATATTCCTAACTGAAACATATTAAATATCCTGACGTCTGAAGTATTCTAACTGAAACATGACGAAAATTGCTGAGTGTCAGAATATCCAACGTATAACATAGTTGAAATTTATAGATACCCAAATGTTAATGAATAAGATTTATCCGTGAGTGTCAGGGTATCCAGAGACACACATTTAGATGGTTAGTTTATCCATGTGATTGGGAGCCATGAAGACACACAATGTTAGATGGTAAGTTTATCCGTGTGATGTCGGGGCCCTGAGAGAAGACACACAATGTTAGATGGTAAGTTTATCCGTGTGATGTCGGGGCCCTGAAGAGAGACACAATGTTAGATGGTAAGTTTATCCGTGTGATGTCAGGGCCGCAAGAGAAGAACACAATGTTAGATGGTAAGTTTATCCGTGTGATGTCGGGGCCCGCAAGAGAAGACACACAATGTTAGATGGTAAGTTTATCCGTGTGATGTCGGGGCCCGCAAGAGAAGACACACAATGTTAGATGGTAAGTTTATCCGTGTGATGTTGGGGCCGCAATAGAAGACACACAATGTTAGATGGTAAGTTTATCCGTGTGATGTCGGGCCCGCAGAGAAGACACACAATGTTAGATGGTAAGTTTATCCGTGTGATGTCGGGCCCAAGAGAAGACACACAATGTTAGATGGTAAGTTTATCCGTGTGATGTCGGGGCCGAGAGAAGACACACAATGTTAGATGGTAAGTTTATCCGTGTGATGTCGGGCCCAAGAGAAGACACACAATGTTAGATGGTAAGTTTATCCGTGTGATGTCGGGGCCCGCAAGAAGAAGACACAATGTTAGATGGTAAGTTTATCCGTGTGATGTCGGGGCCCGCAAGAGAAGACACACAATGTTAGATGGTAAGTTTATCCGTGTGATGTCGGGCCGCAAGAGAAGACACACAATGTTAGATGGTAAGTTTATCCGTGTGATGTCGGGGCCCAAGAAAGACACACAATGTTAGATGGTAAGTTTATCCGTGTGATGTCGGGCCCGCAGAGAAGACACAATGTTAGATGGTAAGTTTATCCGTGTGATGTCGGGCCCCAAGAGAAGACACACAATGTTAGATGGTAAGTTTATCCGTGTGATGTCGGGCCCGCAAGAGAAGACACACAATGTTAGATGGTAAGTTTATCCGTGTGATGTCGGGGCCCGCAAGAGAAGACACACAATGTTAGATGGTAAGTTTATCCGTGTGATGTTGGGGCCGCAAGAGAAGACACACAATGTTAGATGGTAAGTTTATCCGTGTGATGTCGGGGCCCGCAAGAGAAGACACACAATGTTAGATGGTAAGTTTATCCGTGTGATGTCGGGGCCCGCAATAGAAGACACACAATGTTAGATGGTAAGTTTATCCGTGTGATGTTGGGGCCGCAAGAGAAGACACACAATGTTAGATGGTAAGTTTATCCGTGTGATGTCGGGGCCCGCAATAGAAGACACACAATGTTAGATGGTAAGTTTATCCGTGTGATGTCGGGGCCCGCAAGAGAAGACACACCATGTTAGATGGTAAGTTTATCCGTGTGATGTCGGGGCCCGCAAGAGAAGACACACTATGTTAGATGGTAAGTTTATCCGTGTGATGTCGGGGCCCGCAAGAGAAGACACACAATGTTAGATGGTAAGTTTATCCGTGTGATGTCGGGGCCTAAGAGAAGACACACAATGTTAGATGGTAAGTTTATCCGTGTGATGTCGGGGCCCATGAGAAGACACACAATGTTAGATGGTAAGTTTATCCGTGTGATGTCGGGGCCCGCAAGAGAAGACACACAATGTTAGATGGTAAGTTTATCCGTGTGATGTTGGGGCCGCAAGAGAAGACACACAATGTTAGATGGTAAGTTTATCCGTGTGATGTTGGGGCCGCAATAGAAGACACACAATGTTAGATGGTAAGTTTATCCGTGTGATGTCGGGGCCCGAAAGAGAAGACACACAATGTTAGATGGTAAGTTTATCCGTGTGATGTGGGCCGCAAGAAAGACACACAATGTTAGATGGTAAGTTTATCCGTGTGATGTTGGGCCCGCAAGAGAAGACACACAATGTTAGATGGTAAGTTTATCCGTGTGATGTTGGGGCCCGCAAGAGAAGACACACAATGTTAGATGGTAAGTTTATCCGTGTGATGTGGGGCCCATAGAGAAGACACACAATGTTAGATGGTAAGTTTATCCGTGTGATGTTGGGGCCGCAAGAGAAGACACACAATGTTAGATGGTAAGTTTATCCGTGTGATGTTGGGGCCCGCAAGAGAAGACACACAATGTTAGATGGTAAGTTTATCCGTGTGATGTTGGGGCCCGCAAGAGAAGACACACAATGTTAGATGGTAAGTTTATCCGTGTGATGTGGGGCCCAAGAGAAGACACAATGTTAGATGGTAAGTTTATCCGTGTGATGTTGGGGCCGCAAGAGAAGACACACAATGTTAGATGGTAAGTTTATCCGTGTGATGTCGGGCCAGAGAAAGACACACAATGTTAGATGGTAAGTTTATCCGTGTGATGTCGGGGCCCGCAAGATAAGACACACAATGTTAGATGGTAAGTTTATCCGTGTGATGTCGGGGCCCGAAAGAGAAGACACACAATGTTAGATGGTAAGTTTATCCGTGTGATGTCGGGGCCCGCAAGAGAAGACACACAATGTTAGATGGTAAGTTTATCCGTGTGATGTCGGGGCCATGAGAGAGACACACAATGTTAGATGGTAAGTTTATCCGTGTGATGTGGGGCCTGCAAGAGAAGACACACAATGTTAGATGGTAAGTTTATCCGTAGTGATGTGGGGCCCGCAAGAGAAGACACACAATGTTAGATGGTAAGTTTATCCGTGTGATGTCGGGGCCCGAAAGAGAAGACACACAATGTTAGATGGTAAGTTTATCCGTGTGATGTTGGGGCCCGCAAGAGAAGACACACAATGTTAGATGGTAAGTTTATCCGTGTGATGTTGGGGCCGCAAGAGAAGACACACAATGTTAGATGGTAAGTTTATCCGTGTGATGTGGGGCCCAGAAGGAAGACACACAATGTTAGATGGTAAGTTTATCCGTGTGATGTTGGGGCCGCAGAAGACACACAATGTTAGATGGTAAGTTTATCCGTGTGATGTCGGGGCCCGCAAGAGAAGACACACAATGTTAGATGGTAAGTTTATCCGTGATGTTGGGCCCGAGAGAAGACACACAATGTTAGATGGTAAGTTTATCCGTGTGATGTCGGGGCCCGCAAGAGAAGAAACACAATGTTAGATGGTAAGTTTATCCGTGTGATGTCGGGGCCCGCAATAGAAGACACACAATGTTAGATGGTAAGTTTATCCGTGTGATGTCGGGCCCAGAGAAGACACACAATGTTAGATGGTAAGTTTATCCGTGTGATGTCGGGGCCCGCAAGAGAAGACACACAATGTTAGATGGTAAGTTTATCCGTGTGATGTCGGGGCCCGAAAGAGAAGACACACAATGTTAGATGGTAAGTTTATCCGTGTGATGTCGGGGCCCAAGAGAAGACACACAATGTTAGATGGTAAGTTTATCCGTGTGATGTCGGGCCCAGAAAGACACACAATGTTAGATGGTAAGTTTATCCGTGTGATGTCGGGCCCAAGAGAAGACACACAATGTTAGATGGTAAGTTTATCCGTGTGATGTCGGGGCCCTAAGAGAAGACACACAATGTTAGATGGTAAGTTTATCCGTGTGATGTCGGGGCCCAAGAGAAGACACACAATGTTAGATGGTAAGTTTATCCGTGTGATGTCGGGCCCAAGAGAAGACACACAATGTTAGATGGTAAGTTTATCCGTGTGATGTTGGGGCCGCAAGAGAAGACACACAATGTTAGATGGTAAGTTTATCCGTGTGATGTCGGGCCGCAAAGAAGACACACAATGTTAGATGGTAAGTTTATCCGTGTGATGTCGGGCCCAAGAGAAGACACACAATGTTAGATGGTAAGTTTATCCGTGTAGATGTCGGGGCCCGCAAGAGAAGACACACAATGTTAGATGGTAAGTTTATCCGTGTGATGTCGGGGCCCGCAAGAGAGACACACAATGTTAGATGGTAAGTTTATCCAGTGTGATGTTGGGGCCCATGAGAAGACACACAATGTTAGATGGTAAGTTTATCCGTGTGATGTTGGGGCCCGCAAAGAAGACACACAATGTTAGATGGTAAGTTTATCCTGTGATGTTGGGGCCCGCAATGAGAAGCACACAATGTTAGATGGTAAGTTTATCCGTGTGATGTTGGGGCCTGAGAAGACACACAATGTTAGATGGTAAGTTTATCCGTGTGATGTTGGGCCCGAAGAAGACACACAATGTTAGATGGTAAGTTTATCCGTGTGATGTTGGGGCCGCAAGAGAAGACACACAATGTTAGATGGTAAGTTTATCCGTGTGATGTCGGGGCCCAAGAGAAGACACACAATGTTAGATGGTAAGTTTATCCGTGTGATGTCTGGGGCCCAGAAGAAAGACACACAATGTTAGATGGTAAGTTTATCCGTGTGATGTTGGGGCCCATAGAGAAGACACACAATGTTAGATGGTAAGTTTATCCGTGTGATGTCGGGGCCCTGCAAGAAGACACACAATGTTAGATGGTAAGTTTATCCGTGTGATGTCGGGGCCCAAGAGAAGACACACAATGTTAGATGGTAAGTTTATCCGTGTGATGTCGGGGCCCGCAAGAGAGACACACAATGTTAGATGGTAAGTTTATCCGTGTGATGTCGGGGCCCGCAAGAGAAGACACACAATGTTAGATGGTAAGTTTATCCGTGTGATGTCGGGGCCCGCAAGATAAGACACACAATGTTAGATGGTAAGTTTATCCGTGTGATGTTGGGGCCGCAAGAGAAGACACACAATGTTAGATGGTAAGTTTATCCGTGTGATGTTGGGCCCGCAAGAGAAGACACACAATGTTAGATGGTAAGTTTATCCGTGTGATGTGGGGCCCAAGAGAAGACACAATGTTAGATGGTAAGTTTATCCGTGTGATGTCTGGGGCCCATAGAGAAGACACACAATGTTAGATGGTAAGTTTATCCGTGTGATGTGGAGGCCCGCAAGAAGACACACAATGTTAGATGGTAAGTTTATCCGTGTGATGTCGGGGCCGCAGAGAAGACACACAATGTTAGATGGTAAGTTTATCCGTGTGATGTCGGGGCCCAAGAGAAGACACACAATGTTAGATGGTAAGTTTATCCGTGTGATGTCGGGGCCTGCAAGAGAAGACACACAATGTTAGATGGTAAGTTTATCCGTGTGATGTTGGGGCCAAGAGAAGACACACAATGTTAGATGGTAAGTTTATCCGTGTGATGTCGGGGCCCAAGAGAAGACACACAATGTTAGATGGTAAGTTTATCCGTGTGATGTCGGGGCCCAAGAGAAGACACACAATGTTAGATGGTAAGTTTATCCGTGTGATGTCGGGCCCAGAGAAGACACACAATGTTAGATGGTAAGTTTATCCGTGTGATGTCGGGGCCCGAAGAAGACACACAATGTTAGATGGTAAGTTTATCCGTAGTGGCAGTGTAGAGGAGCCGATGAGAAGAGACACACAATGTTAGATGGTAAGTTTATCCGTGTGATGTTGGGGCCGCAAGAGAAGACACACAATGTTAGATGGTAAGTTTATCCGTGTGATGTCGGGCCCGCAAGAGAAGACACACAATGTTAGATGGTAAGTTTATCCGGTGATGTCAGGGCCCAAGAAGACACACAATGTTAGATGGTAAGTTTATCCGTGTGATGTCGGGGCCCGCAAGATAAGACACACAATGTTAGATGGTAAGTTTATCCGTGTGATGTCGGGGCCCGCAAGAGAAGACACACAATGTTAGATGGTAAGTTTATCCGTGTGATGTCGGGGCCCTCAAGAGAAGACACACAATGTTAGATGGTAAGTTTATCCGTGTGATGTTGGGGCCCGCAAGAGAAGACACACAATGTTAGATGGTAAGTTTATCCGTGTGATGTCGGGGCCCGCAAGATAAGACACACAATGTTAGATGGTAAGTTTATCCGTGTGATGTCGGGGCCCGCAATAGAAGACACACAATGTTAGATGGTAAGTTTATCCGTGTGATGTTGGGGCCAAGAGAAGACACACAATGTTAGATGGTAAGTTTATCCGTGTGATGTCGGGCCGCAAGAGAAGACACACAATGTTAGATGGTAAGTTTATCCGTGTGATGTCGGGGCCCGCCAGAGAAGACACACAATGTTAGATGGTAAGTTTATCCGTGTGATGTCGGGGCCCGCAAGATAAGACACACAATGTTAGATGGTAAGTTTATCCGTGTGATGTCGGGGCCCGCCAGAGAAGACACACAATGTTAGATGGTAAGTTTATCCGTGTGATGTCGGGGCCCGCAAGAGAAGACACACAATGTTAGATGGTAAGTTTATCCGTGTGATGTTGGGGCCGCAAGAGAAGACACACAATGTTAGATGGTAAGTTTATCCGTGTGATGTCGGGCCCTAAGAGAAGACACACAATGTTAGATGGTAAGTTTATCCGTGTGATGTCGGGGCCCGCAAGAGAAGACACACAATGTTAGATGGTAAGTTTATCCGTGTGATGTCGGGGCCCGCAAGAGAAGACACACAATGTTAGATGGTAAGTTTATCCGTGTGATGTCGGGGCCCGCAAGAGAAGACACACAATGTTAGATGGTAAGTTTATCCGTGTGATGTTGGGGCCCGAAGAAAGACACACAATGTTAGATGGTAAGTTTATCCGTGTGATGTCGGGGCCCGCAAGAGAAGACACACAATGTTAGATGGTAAGTTTATCCGTGTGATGTTGGGGCCGCAATAGAAGACACACAATGTTAGATGGTAAGTTTATCCGTGTGATGTCGGGGCCCGCAAGAGAAGACACACAATGTTAGATGGTAAGTTTATCCGTGTGATGTTGGGGCCCATAAGAAGACACACAATGTTAGATGGTAAGTTTATCCGTGTGATGTCGGGCCCGCAAGAAGACACACAATGTTAGATGGTAAGTTTATCCGTGTGATGTTGGGAGCCGCAAGAAAGACACACAATGTTAGATGGTAAGTTTATCCGTGTGATGTCGGGGCCCGCAAGAGAAGACACACAATGTTAGATGGTAAGTTTATCCGTGTGATGTTGGGGCCCGCAAGAGAAGACACACAATGTTAGATGGTAAGTTTATCCGTGTGATGTCGGGGCCCGCTAGAGAAGACACACAATGTTAGATGGTAAGTTTATCCGTGTGATGTCGGGGCCCGCAAGAGAAGACACACAATGTTAGATGGTAAGTTTATCCGTGTGATGTCGGGGCCCGCCAGAGAAGACACACAATGTTAGATGGTAAGTTTATCCGTGTGATGTCGGGGCCCGCAAGAGAAGACACACAATGTTAGATGGTAAGTTTATCCGTGTGATGTCGGGCCCGCAAGAGAAGACACACAATGTTAGATGGTAAGTTTATCCGTGTGATGTCGGGGCCCGCAATAGAAGACACACAATGTTAGATGGTAAGTTTATCCGTGTGATGTCGGGGCCCGCAAGAGAAGACACACAATGTTAGATGGTAAGTTTATCCGTGTGATGTTGGGGCCCGCAAGAGAAGACACACAATGTTAGATGGTAAGTTTATCCGTGTGATGTTGGGGCCGCAAGAGAAGACACACAATGTTAGATGGTAAGTTTATCCGTGTGATGTCGGGGCCCAGAGAGAACACAATGTTAGATGGTAAGTTTATCCGTGTGATGTCGGGGCCCGCAAGAGAAGACACACAATGTTAGATGGTAAGTTTATCCGTGTGATGTTGGGGCCGCAAGAGAAGACACACAATGTTAGATGGTAAGTTTATCCGTGTGATGTCGGGCCCCAAGAGAAGACACACAATGTTAGATGGTAAGTTTATCCGTGTGATGTCGGGGCCCGCAAGAGAAGACACACAATGTTAGATGGTAAGTTTATCCATGTGATGTCGGGGCCCGCAAGAGAAGACACACAATGTTAGATGGTAAGTTTATCCGTGTGATGTTGGGGCCCAGAGAAGACACACAATGTTAGATGGTAAGTTTATCCGTGTGATGTCGGGCCCGCAAGAGAAGACACACAATGTTAGATGGTAAGTTTATCCGTGTGATGTCGGGGCCCGCAAGAGAAGACACACAATGTTAGATGGTAAGTTTATCCATGTGATGTCGGGGCCCAAGAGAAGACACACAATGTTAGATGGTAAGTTTATCCGTGTGATGTCGGGCCCAAGAGAAACACAATGTTAGATGGTAAGTTTATCCGTGTGATGTCGGGGCCTGAAGAGAAGACACACAATGTTAGATGGTAAGTTTATCCGTGTGATGTTGGGGCCAAGAAGACACACAATGTTAGATGGTAAGTTTATCCGTGTGATGTCGGGGCCCGCAATAGAAGACACACAATGTTAGATGGTAAGTTTATCCGTGTGATGTCGGGGCCCAAGAGAAGACACACAATGTTAGATGGTAAGTTTATCCGTGTGATGTCGGGCCCGCAAGAAGACACACAATGTTAGATGGTAAGTTTATCCGTGTGATGTTGGGGCCGCAAGAGAAGACACACAATGTTAGATGGTAAGTTTATCCGTGTGATGTCGGGGCCCGCAAGAGAAGACACACAATGTTAGATGGTAAGTTTATCCGTGTGATGTCGGGGCCCGCAAGAGAAGACACACAATGTTAGATGGTAAGTTTATCCGTGTGATGTCGGGGCCCGCCAGAGAAGACACACAATGTTAGATGGTAAGTTTATCCGTGTGATGTCGGGGCCCATAGAGAAGACACACAATGTTAGATGGTAAGTTTATCCGTGTGATGTCGGGGCCCGCAAGAGAAGACACACAATGTTAGATGGTAAGTTTATCCGTGTGATGTCGGGCCCGCAAGAGAAGACACACAATGTTAGATGGTAAGTTTATCTGTGTGATGTCGGGGCCCGCAAGAGAAGACACACAATGTTAGATGGTAAGTTTATCCGTGTGATGTGGGCCCAAGAGAAGACACACAATGTTAGATGGTAAGTTTATCCGTGTGATGTCGGGGCCAGCAAGAGAAGACACGCAATGTTAGATGGTAAGTTTATCCGTGTGATGTCGGGGCCCGCAAGAGAAGACACACAATGTTAGATGGTAAGTTTATCCGTGTGATGTCAGGGCCGCAAGAGAAGACACACAATGTTAGATGGTAAGTTTATCCGTGTGATGTTGGGGCCCGCAAGAGAAGACACACAATGTTGTTAGATGGTAAGTTTATCCGTGTGATGTCGGGGCCCGCAAGAGAAGACACACAATGTTAGATGGTAAGTTTATCCGTGTGATGTAGGGGCCCGCAAGAGAAGACACAAAATGTTAGATGGTAAGTTTATCCGTGTGATGTCGGGGCCCGCAAGAGATGCGAAGAAGAGTACCATTGCGACCTACAAGGCATGTCGTAAGAGGCGACTGATGTAGGACTTAGGGAAGCTGCCCTAGTAAATAAAAAGCATCACAGAAATCGGATGTGCTGGTCTACTTGTAGGCGCATAACTGGCACAGCCTACAATCGCTCTTAGGCTCAGATCACATACAAATCACAAAGAGTGGTTAACAAGTGGTCGATATGGAGAGTTTGAAGAAGAAGAAGACTGTAAGTTGAACTCCTGAAACAGACAACAACAAGTCAGAGAATCTGGACTCCGAATCTAAGATAAATGTTCATATCAAAAGCAGTAAGTTGAACTCCTGAAACAGACAACAGACAAGTCAGATAAATGTTCATATCAAAAGCAGATCACTACTTCTACTTTCAACAAAAAACAACATTTTCAAATTGAGATTAGAAGCAGATTTTAGTAGAGCGCTGAAACTCTCACAGTCGTTGGTCAGCAAACAAGATCTATTGGCGACTAATACACGTATATAAATCACATGGAACTGAAAGATGTCGGGTTGTTGACATATGGTGGTCAATGAAGGAGGACATGACCATATGAAGAGTTGAATTATAGTCTAGAAAGAGATGGATTCCAACCATTAAGTAAGTATCTCTTTCGCTCTCTACATTTTTAAACTTGGATTTGGGTATATACGGGGGTTCTCTGTGACGTACAGGTTAGGTGCTCGTCTCTTGTGGCAACGGTACCAGGTTCGCTCCCTCGTAGAGCCATCTGCATATTTTTCCAGAGGTCCCTGATCTCAGTGTAGGTGAGATCGAGTTCCTAGTCCTATCGGAGACGGACGATGAAATGTAGGTCCCGTATTCAATTTTAGCACGTAAAAGAACCATTGGCAGTTCAAAATCGAGGAGAGCAGGGAAGAGGACATTACCATATGAAGATTTCATATATAGTCTAGGAAGAGATCGATTCTAACCATTAAGTATATCTCTTTCCCTCTCTACCTTTTTAACCAGGATTGTGGTATATGCCCTCAACCAACTCATGACATGTCTTCCTATTTCTAGCTATCTCCTGCAGCTCCCTCCAGCTTTTCTTTATATTGTTGATCTCTGCCTCCAAATATCAT
Source organism: Arion vulgaris (assembly GCA_020796225.1). Classification (NCBI taxonomy): domain Eukaryota; kingdom Metazoa; phylum Mollusca; class Gastropoda; order Stylommatophora; family Arionidae; genus Arion; species Arion vulgaris. Next base: position 66,872,632 of record CM036759.1, read on the forward strand.
CTCTATGTATTTCTAGGCCTCCTTTTCTTTCGCTGTCCCTGTGGGTTTCAAGAAAGGATCCTTCTTGTTATATTACCCTCTGGTTTTCTCAAAGTGTGTTTTATCCAGCGCCAGTGTCTTTTTTTAACCCCTTGCACTGGAGTCTCTTGTTCTCTCCATAAGTTCCTCATTTGTGACTCTATCATACGATCAACAGTCTGTCTTGTTCTCTCCATAAGTTCCTCATATGTGAGCCTATCATACGATCAACACTGGAGTCTTGTCTTGTTCTCTCCATAAGTTCCTCATATGTGAGCCTATCATACGATCAACACTGGAGTCTTGTCTTGTTCTCTCCAGGTTCCTCATATGTGAGCCTATCATACGATCAACACTGGAGTCTTGTCTTGTTCTCTCCATAAGTTCCTCATATGTGAGCCTATCATACGATCAACACTGGAGTCTTGTCTTGTTCTCTCCATAAGTTCCTCATATGTGAGCCTATCATACGATCAACACTGGAGTCTTGTCTTGTTCTCTCCATAAGTTCCTCATATGTGAGCCTATCATACGATCAACACTGGAGTCTTGTCTTGTTCTCTCCAGGTTCCTCATATGTGAGCCTATCATACGATCAACACTGGAGTCTTGTCTTGTTCTCTGCTGAAGTTCCTCATATGTGAGCCTATCATACGATCAACACTGGAGTCTTGTCTTGTTCTCTGCTGAAGTTCCTCCCTCATATGTGACTCTATCATACGATCAACACTGGAGTCTTGTCTTGTTCTCTCCATAAGTTCCTCATATGTGAGCCTATCATACGATCAACACTGGAGTCTTGTCATCTGCATAAGTTCCTCATATGTGAGCCTATCATACGATCAACACTGGAGTCTTGTCTTGTTCTATGCATAAGTTCCTCATATGTGAGCTTATCATACGATCAACACTGGAGTCTTGTCTTGTTCTCTCCATAAGTTCCTCATATGTGAGCCTATCATACGATCAACACTGGAGTCTTGTCTTGTTCTCTGCATAAGTTCCTCATATGTGACTCTATCATACGATCAACACTGGAGTCTTGTCTTGTTCTCTCCATAAGTTCCTCATATGTGACTCTAGCATACGATCAACACTGGAGTCTTGTCTTGTTCTCTGCATAAGTTCCTCATATGTGAGCTTATCATACGATCAACACTGGAGTCTTGTCTTGTTCTCTCCATAAGTTCCTCATATGTGAGCCTATCATACGATCAACACTGGAGTCTTGTCTTGTTCTCTCCATAAGTTCCTCATATGTGAGCCTATCATACGATCAACACTGGAGTCTTGTCATCTGCATAAGTTCCTCATATGTGAGCCTATCATACGATCAACACTGGAGTCTTGTCTTGTTCTCTCCAGGTTCCTCATATGTGAGCCTATCATACGATCAACACTGGAGTCTTGTCTTGTTCTCTGCTGAAGTTCCTCATATGTGAGCCTATCATACGATCAACACTGGAGTCTTGTCTTGTTCTCTGCTGAAGTTCCTCATATGTGAGCCTATCATACGATCAACACTGGAGTCTTGTCTTGTTCTCTCCATAAGTTCCTCATATGTGAGCCTATCATACGATCAACACTGGAGTCTTGTCATCTGCATAAGTTCTCATATGTGAGCCTATCATACGATCAACACTGGAGTCTTGTCTTGTTCTATGCATAAGTTCCTCATATGTGAGCTTATCATACGATCAACACTGGAGTCTTGTCTTGTTCTCTCCATAAGTTCCTCATATGTGAGCCTATCATACGTACAACACTGGAGTCTTGTCTTGTTCTCTGCATAAGTTCCTCATATGTGACTCTATCATACGATCAACACTGGAGTCTTGTCTTGTTCTCTCCATAAGTTCCTCATATGTGACTCTATCATACGATCAACACTGGAGTCTTGTCTTGTTCTCTGCATAAGTTCCTCATATGTGAGCTTATCATACGATCAACACTGGAGTCTTGTCTTGTTCTCTCCATAAGTTCCTCATATGTGAGCCTATCATACGATCAACACTGGAGTCTTGTCTTGTTCTCTCCATAAGTTCCTCATATGTGAGCCTATCATACGATCAACACTGGAGTCTTGTCATCTGCATAAGTTCCTCATATGTGAGCCTATCATACGATCAACACTGGAGTCTTGTCTTGTTCTATGCATAAGTTCCTCATATGTGAGCTTATCATACGATCAACACTGGAGTCTTGTCTTGTTCTCTCCATAAGTTCCTCATATGTGAGCCTATCATACGATCAACACTGAAGTCTTGTCTTGTTCTCTGCATAAGTTCCTCATATGTGACTCTATCATACGATCAACACTGGAGTCTTGTCTTGTTCTCTGCATAAGTTCCTCATATGTGAGCCTATCATACGATCAACACTGGAGTCTTGTCTTGTTATCTCCATAAGTTCCTCATATGTGAGCTTATCATACGATCAACACTGGAGTCTTGTCTTGTTCTCTGCATAAGTTCCTCACATGTGAGCCTATCATACGATCAACACTGGAGTCTTGTCTTGTTCTCTCCATAAGTTCCTCATATGTGAGCCTATCATACGATCAACACTGGAGTCTTGTCTTGTTCTCTCCATAAGTTCCTCATATGTGAGCCTATCATACGATCAACACTGGAGTCTTGTCTTGTTCTCTCCATAAGTTCCTCATATGTGAGCCTATCATACGATCAACACTGGAGTCTTGTCTTGTTCTCTCCATAAGTTCCTCATATGTGAGCCTATCATACGATCAACACTGGAGTCTTGTCTTGTTCTCTCCATAAGTTTCTCATATGTGACTCTATCATACGATCAACACTGGAGTCTTGTCTTGTTCTCTCCATAAGTTCCTCATATGTGACCCTATCATACGATCAACACTGGAGTCTTGTCTTGTTCTCTGCAGAAGTTCCTCATATGTGAGCTTATCATACGATCAACACTGGAGTTTTGTCTTGTTCTCTGCTGAAGTTCCTCATATGTGAGCCTATCATACGATCAACACTGGAGTCTTGTCTTGTTCTCTCCATAAGTTCCTCATATGTGAGCCTATCATACGATCAACACTGGAGTCTTGTCCTCTCCATAAGTTCCTCATATGTGACTCTATCATACGATCAACACTGGAGTCTTGTCTTGTTCTCTGCATAAGTTCCTCATATGTGAGCCTATCATACGATCAACACTGAAGTCTTGTCTTGTTCTCTGCATAAGTTCCTCATATGTGACTATCATACGATCAACACTGGAGTCTTGTCTTGTTCTCTGCATAAGTTCCTCATATGTGAGCCTATCATACGATCAACACTGGAGTCTTGTCTTGTTATCTCCATAAGTTCCTCATATGTGAGCTTATCATACGATCAACACTGGAGTCTTGTCTTGTTCTCTGCATAAGTTCCTCACATGTGAGCCTATCATACGATCAACACTGGAGTCTTGTCTTGTTCTCTCCATAAGTTCCTCATATGTGAGCCTATCATACGATCAACACTGGAGTCTTGTCTTGTTCTCTCCATAAGTTCCTCATATGTGAGCCTATCATACGATCAACACTGGAGTCTTGTCTTGTTCTCTCCATAAGTTCCTCATATGTGAGCCTATCATACGATCAACACTGGAGTCTTGTCTTGTTCTCTCCATAAGTTCCTCATATGTGAGCCTATCATACGATCAACACTGGAGTCTTGTCTTGTTCTCTCCATAAGTTTCTCATATGTGACTCTATCATACGATCAACACTGGAGTCTTGTCTTGTTCTCTCCATAAGTTCCTCATATGTGACCCTATCATACGATCAACACTGGAGTCTTGTCTTGTTCTCTGCAGAAGTTCCTCATATGTGAGCTTATCATACGATCAACACTGGAGTTTTGTCTTGTTCTCTGCTGAAGTTCCTCATATGTGAGCCTATCATACGATCAACACTGGAGTCTTGTCTTGTTCTCTCCATAAGTTCCTCATATGTGAGCCTATCATACGATCAACACTGGAGTCTTGTCCTCTCCATAAGTTCCTCATATGTGACTCTATCATACGATCAACACTGGAGTCTTGTCTTGTTCTCTCCATAAGTTCCTCATATGTGACTCTATCATACGATCAACACTGGAGTCTTGTCTTGTTCTCTGCATAAGTTCCTCATATGTGAGCTTATCATACGATCAACACTGGAGTCTTGTCTTGTTCTCTCCATAAGTTCCTCATATGTGAGCCTATCATACGATCAACACTGGAGTCTTGTCTTGTTCTCTCCATAAGTTCCTCATATGTGAGCCTATCATACGATCAACACTGGAGTCTTGTCATCTGCATAAGTTCCTCATATGTGAGCCTATCATACGATCAACACTGGAGTCTTGTCTTGTTCTCTCCATAAGTTCCTCATATGTGACTCTATCATACGATCAACACTGGAGTCTTGTCTTGTTCTCTGCATAAGTTCCTCATATGTGAGCTTATCATACGATCAACACTGGAGTCTTGTCTTGTTCTCTCCATAAGTTCCTCATATGTGAGCCTATCATACGATCAACACTGGAGTCTTGTCTTGTTCTCTCCATAAGTTCCTCATATGTGAGCCTATCATACGATCAACACTGGAGTCTTGTCATCTGCATAAGTTCCTCATATGTGAGCCTATCATACGATCAACACTGGAGTCTTGTCTTGTTCTATGCATAAGTTCCTCATATGATGCTTATCATACGATCAACACTGGAGTCTTGTCTTGTTCTCTCCATAAGTTCCTCATATGTGAGCCTATCATACGATCAACACTGAAGTCTTGTCTTGTTCTCTGCAGAAGTTCCTCATATGTGAGCTTATCATACGATCAACACTGGAGTTTTGTCTTGTTCTCTGCTGAAGTTCCTCATATGTGAGCCTATCATCGATCAACACTGGAGTCTTGTCTTGTTCTCTCCATAAGTTCCTCATATGTGAGCCTATCATACGATCAACACTGGAGTCTTGTCCTCTCCATAAGTTCCTCATATGTGACTCTATCATCGATCAACACTGGAGTCTTGTCTTGTTCTCTCCATAAGTTCCTCATATGTGACTCTATCATACGATCAGCACTGGAGTCTTGTTCTCTCCATAAGTTCCTCATATGTGAGCCTATCATACGATCAACACTGGAGTCTTGTCTTGTTCTCTGCATAAGTTCCTCATATGTGACCCTATCATACGATCAACACTGGAGTCTTGTCTTGTTCTCTGCAGAAGTTCCTCATATGTGAGCTTATCATACGATCAACACTGGAGTCTTGTCTTGTTCTCTCCATAAGTTCCTCATATGTGACTCTATCATACGATCAACACTGGAGTCTTGTCTTGTTCTCTGCATAAGTTCCTCATATGTGACTCTATCATACGATCAACACTGGAGTCTTGTCTTGTTCTCTCCATAAGTTCCTCATATGTGAGCCTATCATACGATCAACACTGGAGTCTTGTCTTGTTCTCTGCATAAGTTCCTCATATGTGAGCCTATCATACGATCAACACTGGAGTCTTGTCTTGTTCTCTGCAGAAGTTCCTCATATGTGAGCTTATCATACGATCAACACTGGAGTCTTGTCTTGTTCTCTCCATAAGTTCCTCACATGTGAGCCTATCATACGATCAACACTGGAGTCTTGTCTTGTTCTCTCCATAAGTTCCTCATATGTGAGCCTATCATACGATCAACACTGGAGTCTTGTCTTGTTCTCTCCATAAGTTCCTCATATGTGAGCCTATCATACGATCAACACTGGAGTCTTGTCTTGTTCTCTCCATAAGTTCCTCATATGTGAGCCTATCATACGATCAACACTGGAGTCTTGTCTTGTTCTCTCCATAAGTTCCTCATATGTGACCCTATCATACGATCAACACTGGAGTCTTGTCTTGTTCTCTGCAGAAGTTCCTCATATGTGAGCTTATCATACGATCAACACTGGAGTTTTGTCTTGTTCTCTGCTGAAGTTCCTCATATGTGAGCCTATCATACGATCAACACTGGAGTCTTGTCTTGTTCTCTCCATAAGTTCCTCATATGTGACCCTATCATACGATCAACACTGGAGTCTTGTCTTGTTCTCTCCATAAGTTCCTCATATGTGAGCCTATCATACGATCAACACTGGAGTCTTGTCTTGTTCTCTCCATAAGTTCCTCATATGTGACTCTATCATACGATCAACACTGGAGTCTTGTCTTGTTCTCTCCATAAGTTCCTCATATGTGACTCTATCATACGATCAACACTGGAGTCTTGTCTTGTTCTCTCCATAAGTTCCTCATATGTGAGCCTATCATACGATCAACACTGGAGTCTTGTCTTGTTCTCTGCATAAGTTCCTCATATGGAGCCTATCATCGATCAACACTGAAGTCTTGTCTTGTTCTCTGCATAAGTTCCTCATATGTGACTCTATCATACGATCAACACTGGAGTCTTGTCTTGTTCTCTGCATAAGTTCCTCATATGTGACCCTATCATACGATCAACACTGGAGTCTTGTTCTCTCCATAAGTTCCTCATATGTGAGCCTATCATACGATCAACACTGGAGTCTTGTCTTGTTCTCTCCATAAGTTCCTCATATGTGACTCTATCATACGATCAACACTGGAGTCTTGTCTTGTTCTCTGCATAAGTTCCTCATATGTGACCCTATCATACGATCAACACTGGAGTCTTGTCTTGTTCTCTCCATAAGTTCCTCATATGTGAGCTTATCATATGATCAACACTGGAGTCTTGTCTTGTTCTCTGCATAAGTTCCTCATATGTGAGCTTATCATACGATCAACACTGGAGTCTTGTCTTGTTCTCTGCTGAAGTTCCTCATATGTGAGCCTATCATACGATCAACACTGGAGTCTTGTCTTGTTCTCTCCATAAGTTCCTCATATGTGAGCCTATCATAGATCAACACTGGAGTCTTGTCTTGTTCTCTCCATAAGTTCCTCATATGTGACTCTATCATACGATCAACACTGGAGTCTTGTCTTGTTCTCTCCATAAGTTCCTCATATGTGAGCTTATCATACGATCAACACTGGAGTCTTGTCATCTGCATAAGTTCCTCATATGTGAGCCTATCATACGATCAACACTGGAGTCTTGTCTTGTTCTCTGCATAAGTTCCTCATATGTGAGCCTATCATACGATCAACACTGGAGTCTTGTCTTGTTCTCTGCATAAGTTCCTCATATGTGAGCCTATCATACGATCAACACTGGAGTCTTGTCTTGTTCTCTGCATAAGTTCCTCATATGTGAGCCTATCATACGATCAACACTGGAGTCTTGTCTTGTTCTCTCCATAAGTTCCTCATATGTGAGCCTATCATACGATCAACACTGGAGTCTTGTCTTGTTCTCTCCATAAGTTCCTCATATGTGAGCCTATCATACGATCAACACTATACATTGTGAATAGTGGCACAGATGGGCTAGGAATGGTATCGATTCTAAACAGTAAGTGTACCGCACCCTACTATGTCAATAGTCCAGAGATAAGCTACCAATGGTATCGATCCGATATCATTAAATATGTTGAGATTACTAAGTGAATTGTCCACAGCTGCATGTGTAGTATTGCTCATAATACTGGTATTATTATGATGGAAGGATTGGTATAAGCTAACGGTTCCCATCTTGTCAGAAATCTCTGTGGCATATAGGTTAGGTGTTCGCTTCTCGTTCTAATTATTAAATGAATTGTCCACAGCTGCATGTGTAGTATTGCTGATAGATGGAAGGACTGGTATAAGCTAACGGTTCCCATCTTATAAGAAATCTCTGTGGCATATAGGTTAGGTGTTCGCTTCTCGTTCTAAAGTACTGGTCGCTTCTTCATGAAGCCACCGGAATTTTTACAGAGATCCCTGAACTCAGTGTAGGTAACACAGAGTTCCTAGTCCTATCGGAGATGGACAATAACACGTAGGTCCCCTGTTCGTTAAGCAGGTAATTGAACCATTGGCAGTTCAAAATCGAGAAATTACTTCTAAATTACATCAGGGACTCACGCATGTGCTACGGAGTTGGCGAACTGTAGCTGAGATTTTCCTGTGTAAGAAACAGATCGGAGCACATATGGTTACTCACCGAAGTGCAATGATGAAGATCCTATCAATCAATCAAACCGGAAACAGGGTATAATGGCTAACTCTATCACTGGTCCAATACGTCAGATCCGTGTCCTACAGTTATAAGTTATTGAACACATTTAGAAAGTATGTCTATTAATTGTTACAGTTCAGGAGGTTGAGATACAGCACGTGTATGTGTGTGTGTGGTGTGTGTGCGGGGTGTGCTTGATTGTGCATTTTTTAATGAACGACAAAGGCAAATAGTTCTAATGTACCATCACAAAGGAGACCAGAGTAAATGAACAAGTGGAAAACACATAAAAACTACTTGAATGAGAACTGAAAGAACAAGAGCTGAAAGAAATGAATCACATCTGGAACACAATACAGAATCGCATCTGGAACACAATACAGAATCACATCTGGAACACAATACAGAATCACATCTGGAACACAATACAGAATCACATCTGGAACACAATACAGAGAATGGTCAAAAATAGAGAAGAGTGGCGCGCATTTGTTGCTGCTCTAAGCGTAAGGGTGCCTAGAGAATATCAATTTGGAGGGGATGGTTACTGGAAGAGGAATGAGAGGAAGACCTAGAAGACGATGAGTGCAAGATGTCATTGACGAACTGAGAATGACTGCTGCTGACGCCAGTCAACTTGAACAGAACATAAAGTTTTTCAGGACTGCTGTCATGGGAACTAGGTTCCGGAAGGGCAGTTACTTGATTCTGATGATGATGAAACGTAAGGGCGTCACATGAATGAAAGAGAGAGAGAGAGAGAGAGAGAGAGAGAGAGAGATAGTAACATTACGCATGACCTAGTACTGAAATTGAAACAAGCAGACTGCGTATCACAAATTCGTCCGTTAGCGAATTGACCTCGTTTCAGATACAGAATGCGAAATGATAAAATTAAACAAAGAGAAAAAAACATATTTATGCCATCTTGCATCACTTCCATGTCGAAATCGAAAAAAACATCTTTATGTCATCTTGCATCACTTCCATGTCGAAATCGAAAAAAACATCTTTATGTCATCTTGCATCACTTCCATGTCGAAATCGAAAAAAAAACATCTTTATGTCATCTTGCATAGCTACCATGTCGAAATCGAAAAAAAACATCTTTATGTCATCTTGCATAGCTACCATGTCAAAATCGAAAAAAAAACATCTTTATGTCATCTTGCATAGCTACCATGTCGAAATTGAAAAAAAAACCATCTTTATGTCATCTTGCATAGCTACCATGTCGAAATCGAAAAAAAACATCTTTATGTCATCTTGCATAGCTACCATGTCGAAATCGAAAAAAACATCTTTATGTCATCTTGCATAGCTACCATGTCGAAATTGAAAAAAAAACCATCTTTATGTCATCTTGCATAGCTACCATGTCGAAATCGAAAAAAAACCATCTTTATGTCATCTTGCATAGCTACCATGTCGAAATCGAAAAAAAACCATCTTTATGTCATCTTGCATAGCTACCATGTCGAAATTGAAAAAAACCATCTTTATGTCATCTTGCATAGCTACCATGTCGAAATCGAAAAAAAAACCACAAGAACGCCGCCACTCAAAAATACAACTTGGAAGTGGCATGGGGGCAGGCTACCTCACGCTCTTCTTCTTCTTCTCTTCCACCATTTACTTTATAGAAGTGTTGGGGGTGAAACGTAGTGATCTTGTGTGTGCTTGTTCTTCTCTTCCACCATTTACTTCTTTATAGAAGTGTTGGGGTGAAACGTAGTGATCGTGTGTGTGCTTGTTCTTCTCTTCCACCATTTACTTCTTTATAGAAGTGTTGGGGTGAAACGTAGTGATCTTGTGTGTGCTTGTTCTTCTCTTCCACCATTGACTTCTTTATGGAAGTGTTGGGGGTGAAACGTAGTGATCGTGTGTGTGCTTGTTCTTTTCTTCCACCATTTACTTCTTTATAGAAGTGTTGGGGGTGAAACGTAGTGATCGTGTGTGCTTGTTCTTCTCTTCCACCATTGACTTCTTTATGGAAGTGTTGGGGTGAAACGTAGTGATCTTGTGTGTGCTTGTTCTTCTCTTCCACCATTGACTTCTTTATAGAAGTGTTGGGGGTGAAACGAGGATCTTGTGTATGCTTGTTTTAAGGCACTTTGTTGCCGTCTGCCCAGCGTGTTCGTAGCGCGTTGGACTACGGGTGACTATCCATCTGTGTGTGCGGGTTCAATTCCGCGAGATGGCAGAAAAGCCACAGATTCCCAGATTTACGGTGTTCGTGGCACCGAACCGAAGGGTTACGATGTCCATGGCACCGAGCCGAAGAGCTGAAAAGTTCAAGTGCTTCTGGATCGAAAAAAAAGGCACTGCGTAAGCTGATATTCATGTTCGTACGGATGTTCTTGGTGCCGTCGCTCCATCTTTTGCGTGGTCTTCCTCTTGCTTTGTACTCATTATACTTTTCTGTGTGGCTCTCTGTGGTAGGTGATACCAGGGCATTCTGGTCAGGTGTCCAAACCATTTAATTAGTTAACCTCTGGTCAGGTGTCCAAACCATTTAATTAGTTAACCTCTGGTCAGGTGTCCAAACCATTTAATTAGTTAAGCACTGGTCAGATGTCCAAACCATTTAATTAGTTAACCTCTGGTCAGATGTGCAAACTATTTAATTAGTTAAGCCCACGCTCTACAATAAACAAACAGACAGAGAAACAGAACAAAATAACGTCACTGTTAAGTTTACGATTACTAACAGTTTGTGTTGGGGGTATTCAATTTAGCCATCAGTGGCACGCTACAGACACTAATAATAGTTTGTGTTGGGGGTATTCAATTTAGCCATCAGCCGCACGCTACAGACACTAATAATAGTTTGTGTTGGGGGTATTCAATTTAGTCATCAGCCGCACGCTACAGACACTAATAATAGTTTGTGTTGGGGTATTCAATTTAGCCATCAGCCGCACGCTACAGACACTAATAATAGTTTGTGTTGGGGTATTCAATTTAGCCATCAGCCGCACGCTACAGACACTAATAATAGTTTGTGTTGGGGTATTCAATTTAGCCATCAGCCGCACGCTACAGACACTAATAATAGTTTGTGTTGGGGGTATTCAATTTAGCCATCAGCCGCACGCTACAGACACTAATAATAGTTTGTGTTGGGGTATTCAATTTAGCCATCAGCCGCACGCTACAGACACTAATAATAGTTTGTGTTGGGGGTATTCAATTTAGCCATCAGCCGCACGCTACAGACACTAATAATAGTTTGTGTTGGGGGTATTCAATTTAGTCATCAGCCGCACGCTACAGACACTAATAATAGTTTGTGTTGGGGGTATTCAATTTAGTCATCAGTCGCACGCTACAGACACTAATAATAGTTTGTGTTGGGGTATTCAATTTAGCCATCAGCCGCACGCTACAGACACTAATAATAGTTTGTGTTGGGGGTATTCAATTTAGTCATCAGCCGCACGCTACAGACACTAATAATAGTTTGTGTTGGGGTATTCAATTTAGCCATCAGCCGCACGCTACAGACACTAATAATAGTTTGTGTTGGGGTATTCAATTTAGCCATCAGCCGCACGCTACAGACACTAATAATAGTTTGTGTTGGGGGTATTCAATTTAGTCATCAGCCGCACGCTACAGACACTAATAATAGTTTGTGTTGGGGGTATTCAATTTAGCCATCAGCCGCACGCTACAGACACTAATAATAGTTTGTGTTGGGGGTATTCAATTTAGCCATCAGCCGCACGCTACAGACACTAATAATAGTTTGTGTTGGGGTATTCAATTTAGCCATCAGCCGCACGCTACAGACACTAATAATAGTTTGTGTTGGGGGTATTCAATTTAGCCATCAGCCGCACGCTACAGACACTAATAATAGTTTGTGTTGGGGGTATTCAATTTAGCCATCAGCCGCACGCTACAGACACTAATAATAGTTTGTGTTGGGGGTATTCAATTTAGTCATCAGCCGCACGCTACAGACACTAATAATAGTTTGTGTTGGGGGTATTCAATTTAGTCATCAGCCGCACGCTACAGACACTAATAATAGTTTGTGTTGGGGGTATTCAATTTAGCCATCAGCCGCACGCTACAGACACTAATAATAGTTTGTGTTGGGGTATTCAATTTAGCCATCAGCCGCACGCTACAGACACTAATAATAGTTTGTGTTGGGGGTATTCAATTTAGTCATCAGCCGCACGCTACAGACACTAATAATAGTTTGTGTTGGGGGTATTCAATTTAGTCATCAGTCGCACGCTACAGACACTAATAATAGTTTGTGTTGGGGTATTCAATTTAGCCATCAGCCGCACGCTACAGACACTAATAATAGTTTGTGTTGGGGGTATTCAATTTAGTCATCAGCCGCACGCTACAGACACTAATAATAGTTTGTGTTGGGGTATTCAATTTAGCCATCAGCCGCACGCTACAGACACTAATAATAGTTTGTGTTGGGGGTATTCAATTTAGCCATCAGCCGCACGCTACAGACACTAATAATAGTTTGTGTTGGGGGTATTCAATTTAGTCATCAGCCGCACGCTACAGACACTAATAATAGTTTGTGTTGGGGGTATTCAATTTAGCCATCACCACGCTACAGACACTAATAATAGTTTGTGTTGGGGGTATTCAATTTAGCCATCAGCCGCACGCTACAGACACTAATAATAGTTTGTGTTGGGGTATTCAATTTAGCCATCAGCCGCACGCTACAGACACTAATAATAGTTTGTGTTGGGGTATTCAATTTAGCCATCAGCCGCACGCTACAGACACTAATAATAGTTTGTGTTGGGGGTATTCAATTTAGCCATCAGCCGCACGCTACAGACACTAATAATAGTTTGTGTTGGGGGTATTCAATTTAGCCATCACCCGACGCACAGACACTAATAATAGTTTGTGTTGGGGGTATTCAATTTAGTCATCAGCCGCACGCTACAGACACTAATAATAGTTTGTGTTGGGGGTATTCAATTTAGCCATCAGCCGCACGCTACAGACACTAATAATAGTTTGTGTTGGGGGTATTCAATTTAGCCATCAGCCGCACGCTACAGACACTAATAATAGTTTGTGTTGGGGGTATTCAATTTAGCCATCAGCCGCACGCTACAGACACTAATAATAGTTTGTGTTGGGGGTATTCAATTTAGTCATCAGCGCACGCACAGACACTAATAATAGTTTGTGTTGGGGGTATTCAATTTAGTCATCAGTCGCACGCTACAGACACTAATAATAGTTTGTGTTGGGGTATTCAATTTAGCCATCAGCCGCACGCTACAGACACTAATAATAGTTTGTGTTGGGGGTATTCAATTTAGTCATCAGCCGCACGCTACAGACACTAATAATAGTTTGTGTTGGGGTATTCAATTTAGCCATCAGCCGCACGCTACAGACACTAATAATAGTTTGTGTTGGGGGTATTCAATTTAGCCATCAGCCGCACGCTACAGACACTAATAATAGTTTGTGTTGGGGGTATTCAATTTAGTCATCAGCCGCACGCTACAGACACTAATAATAGTTTGTGTTGGGGGTATTCAATTTAGCCATCAGCCGCACGCTACAGACACTAATAATAGTTTGTGTTGGGGGTATTCAATTTAGTCATCAGCCGCACGCTACAGACACTAATAATAGTTTGTGTTGGGGGTATTCAATTTAGCCATCAGCCGCACGCTACAGACACTAATAATAGTTTGTGTTGGGGGTATTCAATTTAGCCATCAGTCGCACGCTACAGACACTAATAATAGTTTGTGTTGGGGGTATTCAATTTAGCCATCAGCCGCACGCTACAGACACTAATAATAGTTTGTGTTGGGGGTATTCAATTTAGCCATCAGCCGCACGCTACAGACACTAATAATAGTTTGTGTTGGGGGTATTCAATTTAGCCATCAGCCGCACGCTACAGACACTAATAATAGTTTGTGTTGGGGGTATTCAATTTAGCCATCAGCCGCACGCTACAGACACTAATAATAGTTTGTGTTGGGGTATTCAATTTAGCCATCAGCCGCACGCTACAGACACTAATAATAGTTTGTGTTGGGGGTATTCAATTTAGCCATCAGTCGCACGCTACAGACACTAATAATAGTTTGTGTTGGGGGTATTCAATTTAGCCATCAGCCGCACGCTACAGACACTAATAATAGTTTGTGTTGGGGGTATTCAATTTAGTCATCAGTCGCACGCTACAGACACTAATAATAGTTTGTGTTGGGGGTATTCAATTTAGCCATCAGCCGCACGCTACAGACACTAATAATAGTTTGTGTTGGGGGTATTCAATTTAGTCATCAGCCGCACGCTACAGACACTAATAATAGTTTGTGTTGGGGTATTCAATTTAGCCATCAGCCGCACGCTACAGACACTAATAATAGTTTGTGTTGGGGTATTCAATTTAGCCATCAGCCGCACGCTACAGACACTAATAATAGTTTGTGTTGGGGGTATTCAATTTAGCCATCAGCCGCACGCTACAGACACTAATAATAGTTTGTGTTGGGGGTATTCAATTTAGCCATCAGCCGCACGCTACAGACACTAATAATAGTTTGTGTTGGGGTATTCAATTTAGCCATCAGCCGCACGCTACAGACACTAATAATAGTTTGTGTTGGGGTATTCAATTTAGCCATCAGCCGCACGCTACAGACACTAATAATAGTTTGTGTTGGGGTATTCAATTTAGCCATCAGCCGCACGCTACAGACACTAATAATAGTTTGTGTTGGGGTATTCAATTTAGCCATCAGCCGCACGCTACAGACACTAATAATAGTTTGTGTTGGGGGTATTCAATTTAGCCATCAGCCGCACGCTACAGACACTAATAATAGTTTGTGTTGGATCTCTGGAAAAATATCCAGATGACTCCACGGGGGAGCTTCTTCTTCTTCTTCGAACGCTCCATATCGACTACTTGTTAACCACTGTGTGATTTGTATGTGATCTGAGCATAACAGCTATTGTATGTTGTGTCGGTTATGCGTCTACAAGTAGACGCCAGCACATCATATTTCTGCGACGCTTTTGTTTACTAGGTTGCTTCCTTGGCCCTCATCGGTTGCCTCTTACGGCATGCTTTCTAGGTCGCAGTGGTACTATTCTTTGCTTCCCTTGCGGGCCCCAGCACCATAAGGGCGCAAGTGGAAGCGAACTGAGTGCCGTTGGAAAGAGAGCTCTAGGGAACTGAGAGATCCCCCAAAGTTAAACACTACATTGTCAAATAAAACAACATATACATAAGTAGCATACCCTTGTCCAAACAATCATTGTGAAATATACTGAGAGATCCCCCAAAGTTAAACACTACATTGTCAAATAAAACAACATATACATAAGTAGCATACCCTTGTCCAAACAATCATTGTGAAATATATGAGACTGAAATAAGTGGCACATGTAACTCACAATGCTGAAAGTCAATAACTCAACAAACCATATAATCAACATACATACAAACAAATAGCTTGTGTTTACTCTAGTAATAGTTATATTTCAGATGACAACTTACCCTTTTCGTTCCATCATTGACACAATCGTTCAATAAGACCAGACTATCTTTGGTAGAGGTAACTATGGTCAACGTTAAGGTATCGAGTTCCAAACTTCCAAAAACGTTTAGACTTCAAATGTCAACAGTTTGTTTTGTTCACAGTCGTTTCATATCAGTGTCTGTTTGACACAGATGAATTCAGATGAATTATATCAGTTATTTATCTATCTGCTGGGAACTAATGACAATGTATGAAGAACTGATAAACTGTAACAGAACATACCAGTAATGTTAATTGTTATTATTATCAAGTATTAGACAAGCATTAAGGAGGAGAATCGAATCTTTTCAAACAACGTGATGTGCAACTATTATTAGAACAACGATCTAGTGGGTCAAACAACGTGATGTGCAACGATTATTAGAAAAACGATCTAGTGGGTCAAACAACGTGATGTGCAACGATTATTAGAACAACGATCTAGTGGGTCAAACAACGTGATGTGCAACGATTATTAGAACAACGATCTAGTGGGTCAAACAACGTGATGTGCAACGACTATTAGAACAACGATCTAGTGGGTCAAACAACGTGATGTGCAACGACTATTAGAACAACGATCTAGTGGGTCAAACAACGTGATGTGCAACGATTATTAGAACAACGATCGGGGTCAAAGGCTCATGAGGTCATGGTGGTAACATGAGCCAGGGTTAGCGAGTGGGCACTCTAACCAAGACCCTGCCCCAACCTCCACGCGGTGACCCTGGAAACAGACTATGGTTCCGGTCTGGCTAAGAGGGCAGGGATCGGGGAGAGAAAACTACTGGTAGGGGTAGCAGTGCAAGTACGGAAACACAATAAAGATACATACAAAGAAAATGCACAAATCTCCTGACCGATGTCCAACAAGATATTGCCCAAGTCCCTGAACGCAAAGAAACAGCAACGAAACGTCTCAGACATGGATGAGAGGTGCATCCAGTGACCAAACGTATGCCCACGTAGGCGAAGCTCGAAGCCCTGAGGAGGGGGCAACATTGCCAGCCCGTCGGCAAGAATAAATAAGACAGGACCGTAACGAATAAAGTCTACCCTCGTGTTGGTGCGAGAGAAGATTGCAGCTGACCCCGCACTGGTAGCCCGGTGCAGATACATGTACTGGGCAAGGTTTGCCGAGCGCAAAAGAACAAGTTGCGTTTAGTGCATAACGAAACTACCCGCCCTGGGAAAACCGTGCAAGGTACTGTGCGATTAAAATTAACATCCCCGGATGAACTGAGGTTGGTGATGCCTAACGGAACTGCAAGCCTTGGGGCAACCGGGCAAGGTTCGATTGCAGTCGTAACTAACATCCCCGGAATAACTGGGGCGGGTGATGGCGGCGAGCGCAAAATCCTCAGTTACGCTGATAGTGCCGACTGAAACGACCCTCTACATTGTTTGTACTCGGCCCCATGCCAGTGCTTTCGAGGTTAATTGCAAATTGCCACGTACCAATACGCGTCTAGAAGAGGCTGAGAATGTTCCTTCCCGGATCAAACTCAAAAATGTACGGTAAAGCGAGGCCGACAATGTACGGATCAAACAGGAAGTTCGGGTCTGAACATTGGCGAAGGCCGACACTTTACACGGTGTCTTATACGAGTAAGACGCCGTCCGAGGATAAGCCTACAAGCCCCGAGAAATATTTCTCAGTCAGAACGGGCATAAACAGCGTAACTCACTGTCCCGGCGTAGATCACAAAGCCCAAAAATACGGCAAAGCTGATCGAATCCTAGGGAAAGCTCACCCTAGTAAATCAAAAGCTGGCTGAAAACGAACACCCCACCGAAGGATAAGCAACTGTGCTCCAATAGGTGCTGAAGGCTGGTGCACGTACATCACGTTCTGATGTGTGGCTGTTTATATATCACAATGAGAATGATTAAAACAGGCCTAGAACGATCGAAGAAGAAGAAGAACAACGATCTTTAAGCACTATTCCTCCTCCGCCATCGCTTATTGCGTTATTTGCCGATCCGTCCGTGTAGACGTGCGTCCACTCATTTTCAGGGTACTCTGATTCTATGTGCTCTTCTGCTGCAGTTTTTCTGTCGAGGTTTGTTTGATCCCTTTTGCTCAGTATGCCTGGGATTGATTCCTTAGTTCTGGCATTTTAATTTTACTGTTGTTTTTAGGACTCCGTTCCTCTCTACAGCTTTTCGAAGCTCTGTGTGTTGTGGCCAGTACTCTTTTCGTATACCTGCTAAACGTTGATAGTCTTGCAAGACGTGTTCTGCCGTCATGTCTGCCATATTGCATGGGCACAGGCTAGTTGTGCCAATTTTAAATTTATGGAACATGTGGGCTCTGAGCTTGTTGTGGTCGGTACGGAGGCGAAATATGGCAACTTGTTCACTGCGAGAGAGACCATAGTATCCGTCACTGTCTGTGTACTGCGGGTGGTCTTTTACCCATTTGCTTCGATAGTGCGAACCGATGGTTGTTTTGAAAGAAAGTCACGGTCAAGAAAGCGATTGCAACTGGCAAATACTCGAATAACTACCGAGCAGAGGCAGAGGCAATCAAAGAGGCGGCCGAAATGATCTTGGAGAGAAGAAACACTACACGCAACAAGGTCGTGATATTCACCGATGCTCTATCGGTCATCACGGCACTCAAATGCGTCGGCAAAACTGAGATGAATGAGCTCAAAACGTCCTCGCTGAACTAACGAGTTCACTCAAACGCACTGTCATCCAGTGGATACCGTCACACTGCAACATTAGGGGAAATGAAGCGGCCGACAAGCTAGCCAAAGAGGGCGGGCGATCACCCAGACTGATCTCGAGATCAGCATGAGGAAGTCAAAACAACCATCGGTTCGCACTATCGAAGCAAATGGGCAAAAGACCACCCGCAGTACACAGACAGTGACGGATACTATGGTCTCTCTTGCAGTGAACAAGTTGCCATATTTCGCCTCCGTACCGGCCACAACAAGCTCAGAGCCCACATGTTCCATAAATTTAAAATTGGCACAACTAGCCTGTGCCATGCAATATGGCAGACATGACGGCAGAACACGTCTTGCAAGACTGTCAACGTTTAGCAGGTATACGAAAAGAGTACTGGCCAAACACACAGAGCTTCATGAAAAGCTGTACGGAGGAACGGAGTCCTAAAAAACAGTAAAATTCATGATAGAAGTTGGTCCATCAGGCTAGGCCGGGAACGCAAAGGAAGGAAGAACAACGATCTAGTGGGTCAAACAACGTGATGTGCAACGATTATTAGAACAACGATCTAGTGGGTCAAACAACGTGATGTGCAACGATTATTAGAACAACGATCTAGGGGAAAGGGGGAAGAGATGAAGGGAAATATAGATGGTTTACAACATGTCTGTCCAGCGTTTTTATATATTGGGGTACATCTGACTGATGGTTGTGGGGGTGGGGAGAGTGCGCGAGGCTCATGTCAAATACCACTAGGATGGGGTCGGAATGGAATGGGGTTACAAAACGGCGTGACTATGTCTTCCTAGATTTACAACACAGCGACAATCAATCAATCAAGGGCAATGACTGCCGGCGTAGGCGAGCATGTCTCTCCGAAGCATTCTGACTCGAAGAGTGTATCTGTTCTGACGCCGATCTCTTGTCAGACGATGATTACATCATAGATTCAACTCTGTCCTCCACGATCGCTAATTGCATGTACTTTATCCGCTGTCACCAAATGTTCTAAACATCATCTTCGCCGAGATGTGTGTCCGAACAAAGATTATCTAATTATTATTCTTTAGACAATCAAGCTTCTTTGGTTATATAATGAGAAGAGAGGAGGTTTACAACATTGGTAACAACAGTTCAGCTTCAGGAAGGAGAGATCGTGGAAGACAGAGGGAGAAGATGTTGGGTGGTCTGACATCGTGGCTCGCCTACGCCGGCAGGGCACTTGATTGATTCTTTTGATCAGGTTTCGTTGTAGTGAAACCCATTTAAAAAAAACGTCATTTGTTAGTTTTTTTCGCTGTACATTTCGTTTTCCAGCATTCTTCTATAAAAGCAGATATCTGCTTGTGGCTTCTGGTGATCTTATTGATTGTATATTCATTGTGTATAATTTCCTGCCACACGACGACAACAATAACAACAAGATATTGCTTCAATACAGAACTAGAGTATTCTTTTCCTGCTGTGTCACTGGTACTAGTCAGTGAATTCACGCACCGATTGCTTTTCATTTTCAGAAAAGCTGTTTTCGCTTGAGCTGTTCTGTTCATTATTTCTGGTGTACATCTTCCATCTGATGTTATGATAATTCATAAATATACAAAACCGCGAGTACAAAATGGTGGACAAATATATACTAAGTTCATATAGAAATAAAGTTCATAGAATACATTCAAACGATTTGCCCCATCCGTGTGGTACCGGAGCCCGCAAGGGAAACAAAGAATAGTACCATGTGACCTACAAGGCATGTCGTAAAGGAGACTTTGGTAGGGTCTAGGACGCTACCTAGTAAATAAAAGCATCTCTCAACGTACAATCGTTCTTAGACTCAGATCGGGGTCAAAGGCTCATGGTCACGGCGGTAACATAGCCAGAGTTAGCGAAGGGCGGCAACAAGACCCTGCCCCCAACCTCCAAGCGGTGATCCTTTAAACGGACTTTGGTTCCGGTCTGGCTAATGGGGTTAGGGATCGGGAGAACTACTGGTAGTGGTAGCATTGCAATACGAAAATGAAATGCAGATCCATAGAACAAAATGCACAAATCTCCTGGCCGATGTTCAACAAAATATTGCCCAAGTTCCCAAACAAAAAGATACAGCAGCGAAACGTCTCTGATATAAGCCCCACTCCCTGGAGTAAGGGCGAACGCAAACGTAATCTCCGGAGCAGGAGACTCCATACACGAGCTCGACATGTAAGTCAAAGGTTCCGCCACAAATTACCTGTTTCTCTGCCGATGGGGAGACTGGTAAACATGAGAGGATGAGAGGTGCATCCAGTGACGAAACGTGTGCCCACGTAGGGCGAAACTCGAAGCCCTGAGGAAGGGGCAAACATTGCCAGCTCGTGAGCAAGAACAAGTCAGACCTGTAACGAAAAAGTCTACCCTCGTGTCGGTACGAGGGAAGACTGCAGCTGACTCCGGATCGGTGGCCCGGTGCAGATACATGTACTGGGCTTGGTTTACCGAGCGCAAAACAACAAGTTGCGTTTTAGTGCCTAACGAAACTACCCACCCTGGGAAACCCGTGCAAGGTACTGTTGCGATAACAATTAACATCCCCGGAAGAACTGAGGTAGGTGATGCCTAACAGAACTGCCAGTCTTGGGGCAACCGAGCAAGATACTATTGAAGTCACAAGTAACATCCCCGGAAGAACTGGGCGGGCGATGGTGGCGAGCGCAAAATCCCCAGTTGCGTTGCTAGCGCCGATTAATACGACTCTCTACATTGTTTGTGCTTGGCCCCAGGCCGGTGCCTTCAGAGGCTAACTGCAAATTGCCACGTACCATCGCGCGTCTAGAAAAGGCTGAGAATGTTCCTTCTCCGGATCAAACTCAAAAGTGAACGGTAAAGTAAGGTCGACAATGCAAAGATCTGACAGGCTGTCCGGGTCCGAACATTGGCGAAGGTCGATACTTTACAAGGCATTTTATACGAGTAAGACGCCGTCCGAGGACAAGCTTATACGCCCCAAGAAATGTTCTAATCCGGAAACGATCTCATAGTCAGAAAGGGAATAACAGAGTAACTCACTGTCTTGGCGTAGATCACAAAGCCCAAATATGCGGCAAAGCTGACCGAAAGGCGAAGATCCGGGCCGACATGGTCGGCAGAAAGGATCGTAGCTCTGAAAGTTCACCTAGTAAACTTAAAAGCTGGCTGAAACCGGACGGGCGGCCTATCACTATGGGCGCACAATCGACCCGACATAGATCACCCCGTTCTTGTCAGTGGACCAATTATACATCCCAATAAGAATGATAAAATTGTCCGTGAAGAACGTTCGCAAGAGAAAGAGAGAGAGCCTCAGATCACATACAACTCACAAAGTGGTTAACAAGTAGTCGATATGGAGCGTTCGAAGAAGAAGAAGACGAACGAGTTGCCCACAACGGAAGGGTATGGAGACATTGTTTCGAGGTCATATGCAACGTATAACGGTACGAAATGACTATAATAATATATTTATAATATAGTCGAAGTATGGCTGGTGATTTGAGCAGGACGGAGGCAAAGACGGATGATATAATTATAATATAGTCGAAGTATGGCTGTGATTTGAGCAAACGGAGGCAAAGACGGATGATATAATTATAATATAGTCGAAGTATGGCTGGTGACTTGAGCAAAACGGAGGCAAAGACGGATGATATATTTATAATATAGTCGAAGTATGGCTGGTGACTTGAGCAAAACGGAGGCAAAGACGGATGATATATTTATAATATAGTCGAAGTATGGCTGGTGACTTGAGCAAAACGGAGGCAAAGACGGATGATATATTTATAATATAGTCGAAGTATGGCTGGTGACTTGAGCAAAACGGAGGCAAAGACGGATGATATATTTATAATATAGTCGAAGTATGGCTGGTGACTTGAGCAAAACGGAGGCAAAGACGGATGATATAATTATAATATAGCCGAAGTATGGCTGGTGATTTGAGCAGGACGGAGGCAAAGACGGATGATATATTTATAATATAGTCGAAGTATGGCTGGTGATTTGAGCAAAACGGAGGCAAAGACGGATGATATAATTATAATATAGTCGAAGTATGGCTGGTGATTTGAGCAAAACGGAGGCAAAGACGGATGATATAATTATAATATAGTCGAAGTATGGCTGGTGATTTGAGCAAAACGGAGGCAAAGACAGATGATATATTTATAATATAGTCGAAGTATGGCTGGTGACTTGAGCAGGACGGAGGCAAAGACGGATGATATATTTATAATATAGTCGAAGTATGGCTGGTGATTTGAGCAAAACGGAGGCAAAGACGGATGATATAATTATAATATAGCCGAAGTATGGCTGGTGACTTGAGCTGGACGGAGGCAAAGACGGATGATATATTTATAATATAGTCGAAGTATGGCTGGTGATTTGAGCAAAACGGAGGCAAAGACGGATGATATAATTATAATATAGTCGAAGTATGGCTGGTGATTTGAGCAAAACGGAGGCAAAGACGGATGATATAATTATAATATAGTCGAAGTATGGCTGGTGATTTGAGCAAAACGGAGGCAAAGACGGATGATATAATTATAATATAGCCGAAGTATGGCTGGTGATTTGAGCAAAACGGAGGCAAAGACGGATGATATAATTATAATATAGCCGAAGTATGGCTGGTGATTTGAGCAAAACGGAGGCACAGACGGATGATATAATTATAATATAACCGAAGTATGGCTGGTGATTTGAGCAAAACGGAGGCAAAGACGGATGATATAATTATAATATAGCAGAAGTATGGCTGGTGATTTGAGCAAAACGGAGGCACAGACGGATGATATAATTATAATATAGTCGAAGTATGGCTGGTGACTTGAGCAAAACGGAGGCACAGACGGATGATATAATTATAATATAGCCGAAGTATGGCTGGTGATTTGAGCAAAACGGAGGCAAAGACGGATGATATAATTATAATATAGCCGAAGTATGGCTGGTGATTTGAGCAAAACGGAGGCAAAGACGGATGATATAATTATAATATAGCCGAAGTATGGCTGGTGATTTGAGCAGGACGGAGGCAAAGACGGATGATATATTTATAATATAGTCGAAGTATGGCTGGTGATTTGAGCAGGACGGAGGCAAAGACGGATGATATATTTATAATATAGCCGAAGTATGGCTGGTGATTTGAGCAAAACGGAGGCAAAGACGGATGATATAATTATAATATAGTCGAAGTATGGCTGGTGACTTGAGCAGGACGGAGGCAAAGACGGATGATATAATTATAATATAGTCGAAGTATGGCTGGTGACTTGAGCAGGACGGAGGCAAAGACGGATGATATAATTATAATATAGTCGAAGTATGGCTGGTGACTTGAGCAGGACGGAGGCACAGACGGATGATATAATTATAATATAGTCGAAGTATGGCTGGTGATTTGAGCAAAACGGAGGCACAGACGGATGATATAATTATAATATAGTCGAAGTATGGCTGGTGACTTGAGCAAAACGGAGGCAAAGACGGATGATATAATTATAATATAGCCGAAGTATGGCTGGTGACTTGAGCTGGACGGAGGCAAAGACGGATGAGAGAAAAATTCTGGACTGTTGGGGTGGCAAAGTTCTGCTCATCAATGCTATTTAATGTTGTTATGCGATGAGTTTATAGTTGGGTTATGCTTATGGCGGTATGATGAGTTTATAGTTGGGTTATGCTTATGGCCGTATAATGAGTTTATAGTTGCTATGCTTATGGCAGTATGATGAGTTTATAGTTGGGTTATGGTTAGGCGCAATCTAAAGATAAAAAAACGAGGTACAACGATTTCTAAAACTTCTCTAAGGAATGTATGTCATGCTGCACAAAGCCAGACGAGACATCTTAAGGAATGTATGTCATGCTGCACAAAGCCAGACGAGACCTCTTAAGGAATGTATGTCATGCTGTACAAAGCCAGGCGAGATCTCTTAAGGAATGTATGTCATGCTGTACAAAGCTAGACGAGACCTCTTAAGGAATGTATGTCATGCTGTACAAAGCCAGACGAGACCTCTTAAGGAATGTATGGCATGCTGTACAAAGCCAGACGAGATCTCTTAAGGAATGTATGGCATGCTGCACAAGCCGGACGAGAGTGTACAATGTATTAAATATGTCGTGTAGTGTAACGCATATTATCAAGGGTAAATACTATTGGCTGAATTAGTAGGGAAGTAGGTTACAGTAGAATGTCACATGAAGTGCGTCTTTATTTATGAAGTTCAACTACTACGGTTGGGTATATTGTTGTCGATATCTGGTGGTGTGGTGGTAGTACGGTCGATATAAGTGAAGACTGCAGTAAAACTATGTAGCAATGGTGAAACACGTAAAGATATAAGTGAAGACTGCAGTAAAACTATGTAGCAATGATATAAGTGAAGACTGCAGTAAAACTATGTAGCAATGATATAAGTGAAGACTGCAGTAAAACTATGTAGCAATGATATAAGTGAAGACTGCAGTAAAACTATGTAGCAATAATATAAGTGAAGACTGCAGTAAAACTATGTAGCAATGATATAAGTGAAGACTGCGTAAACTATGTAGCAATGATATAAGTGAAGACTGCAGTAAAACTATGTAGCAATGGTGAAACACGTAAAGATATAAGTGAAGACTGCAGTAAAACTATGTAGCAATGGTGAAACACTTCGATATAAGGGAAGACTGCAGTAAAAGTATGTAGCAATGGTGAAACACTTCGATATAAGGGAAGACTGCAGTAAAAGTATGTAGCAATGATATAAGTGAAGACTGCAGTAAAACTATGTAGCAATGATATAAGTGAAGACTGCAGTAAAACTATGTAGCAATGATATAAGTGAAGACTGCAGTAAAACTATGTAGCAATGGTGAAACACGTAAAAACAAAGTACTGTAGTTTTACAAAGTACAGAAACAATACACAACGACGTTTCGACCACAAGGTCGTTATCAAGCAAAGGATACACCAGTAGGGACAAAATTCACTACTTTGCAACCCTAACAGTTCTTCGGATTTTCTCTCTCTCACACACACATTGACCTTTGCAGCTGTCATTTTAAATCATCAGTCACATCCATCAGTCCATCTTGTCTGTGGTCTTCCTCTTGCGAGATGCCTCTTTCCATAATGATCTTCTTCAACCGTTCCTGTCTTGTTATATGTCCACAATACTTCAATGACGTTTTTTCTACTTTGTAAAACTACAGTACTGTGTGTTTTTTTTTATGTATTTCGCCTTAACCACAAATACATACATACATACCAATATTAGGACAATCAATAACAACATCCCTAGCAATAACAACTGCACAACATTTCCTAATGCGTAACCGATACCGCGTAGACAATAACAAGCAGTGTATTAAGGCATAGGCTAAATAAATGAATGGGGAAACAAAAATTGATTTCTGGTGGGCGTTATCAAGCTGTGATGAGTAAATATATATATATATATATAACGTTGTGGTAAATCGCTTGGGAAAGCCACAAGCATGACTCGGTCTGCTGAAGTTTGGAAAATCTGAATGTTATGTAATGAGTCACTGGTAATTTCTGGTTTATTTTTAAAATGATCGTGCGCAAATTATATATGACCAAACAAAAACTTCTTATTCTTCAAACTCTCCTTATCGACCACTTGTTAACCACTCTTTGTGATTTGTATGTGATCCGAGCCTAATAGCGTTGTACATTGTGCCAGTTATGCGCCTACAAGTAGGCCAGCACATCCAATTTCTGCAACGTTTTTATTTACTAGGGTAGATTCTAGTCCCCTACCTCAGTCACCTCTTACGACATGCCTTGTAGGTCGCAGTGTTACTATAGTCTGTCCATTAATTCGTGAGCACGTTTGAAATTGATTTTCTCGAAAACTACCTGTTGGATCTCAGTGATTTTTTGAATGCAGCCTTAGAATATCCATGACGCTAAAATAAAGCTAACCAGTAGTCCGTAGATGCTACGGATTTTGCACATCGGCAAATTCCTTTGATCTTTTATGACAATTGCAAATACGGGGGCTCAAATTTTAGATTTAACAGTATCCTAGAATTTGTCCATGTCAATTCTATTCATAGGTGTATCTCCATATTAACTTGATAGGTCAAGTAATTAAGTGTGTTGCCCTTTATGTGCAATCGTGAACTTGGATACAATATGCAACAGTTAGTCCTCCCTTCGGTCACCATTAGACCCCAGGGTGTCTTAACTTCACCACAAATTGTATGATGGTAGACGCATTTGGATATGGAAATGCATACGTTGCTATTTCTCAGTCTGTAATCAAAATATGATTTGTATCATCCCGAATCTGACGATTCCATGAGGTTGATAATTGTTACTGGCTGGACAAATTGTAATCCATCTCGGTGCCAGTACTCGTCTTCCTCTCGGAGCACATGTTCAACACACTTCTTCCAGAACTGCATGTCTATCATTGAGAAGGACTCACGTGTCAGAACTTCAACATCACACATTTTAAACGTCCTGTTCTGTTCGGCAACTTGCCCTTTACTTTAGCCCAGACAAGCTCTATCGGATTGAGGTGAGCATGATATGGAGGTAGTCGCAAAGACGTGTGGCCGTATTCCGCAATGATTTTGTCAATATAAAACACCTTTGTCTTATTTGTCATCCTCACCAGGTGCAACAACTCGGGTTTCAAATATGTATCATCGAAGCTGACATTTTCCTTAGCAAGCCAAGTCCTAATTTGATCTTTTGTATTTGATGCAGTTAGTACTTTGTCTTCCGCTGATACTGCGTTGTGATAGGATGCATTATCCATTACCAAGCATGATGGTCTGTTTAGAATTTGAAGTAGATCTTTCTCCATCCAGTGCCTGAAAATATGTCCATTCATTTCTGTGTGGTAGTCCCTACCGTCGGTACTTTTGATTGGAAAATAAGTCCAGCGTCATGGACAAGACCTTCTTCACTACTTCCTGCATGTGTTAGTATAATACGCTGGCCTTTGCTGCTTGGTATTTTCTTTTCTGTTCACCGCCTACTGATTGCCATTCGTTAGCATTGGTGTGGTGAGCATTGACCCAGGATTCGTCCAAATATACAATATCATAGCATTGCCTCCGCCGCTCACGGATCTGCCTCAGGTATTTACTTCGGGCAGCAATTAAATGTGGCTTTTCACAAAAAATATTCCTGCCGCCTATAGTTTTTCTGAAGGTGAAGCCGGCGGCTCTTACAATTTTTCATAGAGTACTTTTAGAAATGTCTATGCTGCAATCTGATTGCAGTTTTAATTTCAGTTTCCTGAGAGTAACAAGTTGATTTGTCGCAAACATTTTCAAGAGCTCCGTCTTATGACATCTATGTCAAAGTCGTCAATTGTTCTTTTCCTTCCTTGCTTGACATTAGTGCACTTTGTGTCCTGTTTAATCCATCGGGAAAAGGATTCTCTATTCAGACCAAGCGCCAGTTGCGTTCGTTTCTCAGGTTATGAATATCGCAATATAGATGACCTCTCTTAGATTCCCTACGGAAGTGTTGGTATAGTAAAACTGTAACCTTCTGCATTGTTATAAATGTGCACTTCAGACTCATTATGAATGTGATATCAATGTCAGTTTTGATAAGCCAACAAATATGATACAATAGCTTCATATAAATAGCGAGATACGCCTATAACTATACAATGGTATCCCAATTATAACGTCATATGCTTTCCGCTTTCAAAGTCGACTGGGTTAGGTGCACGGGAATTCGTGAAACTCACGATATTTCAATGTTACCATAATGTATTTTAGAACAACGCGTCTGTGTACCGTAAATCTGTTACTATTGTGTACAATCCGGTGAGGTTGATTTTAATATAACCTGAAGAAGAAATATTTCAAACTACATCAAATTTTCTTGGAAAAAAATATTTCTCTAGCGTCATGGATATTCTAAGGCTGCTTGCAAAAATCACTGAGATCCAACAGGTAGTTTTCGAGAAAATCAATTTCAAACGTGCTGACGAATTAATGGACAGACTATAGTCTATTGCTCCCCTTGCGAGCCCCGGCAACACACGGAAGTTAAAGGGTTATATCTAGAGAAAGAAAATGTAACACAGACTAAACTCCGGACTATAAACAACAATTGTAACTGTGTCACCACAAAATATAATTAATACACTCAATTTTCCTGTTCATAATGGAATGTAATGACAATATTTAGAACGCAATTACAAGAAATCACTTGACAATAATATATGTACACTCTAGTTACATCAGTACAACAAAAGCACATTGTTGTATCTGAACATGGGATGAACTCTTAACACTCTCTACTCCTAGTGTCAGGTCTGGCGAATGTCCAAATATGGTTCGAGGTACACACTCAAATGGGGTCCCAAACCTTGCGACGATGAATGAATAAGGTGAAAAATACATAACGGTCACACGGTTTCCCAGTTATATACACTGCCTCCACTGAACAAACAAAACGAGGATTTCAATGGATTCCTCTATCTAGCAGCTAGACTGGCAACACTGAAGCCGAGTACGGCAGTATCAATTAATCTACCTCATGAACCAAAGTTTTCCTTAGCCTTATTCCTCTCCGCTCCTCGTGGAGCATAGGGACTCAACAGTTGTTCGTCAATTTTCTCGGTCTCTGGCTGTTTTCTTTATGGTCTCCCATGATAGTCGAGCAATCTTCAGTTCCTCAAGAAGACTTCGTCTCCAGGTCTGTTTAGTGCGTCATCTTGTTCGTTTTCCTTGCGGGTTCCACTCAAGTGCTTGTCTAGTGACACTCGACTGCGCCAAGAACGAAAACATTAAATAGAAAAATATTCTGATTTTTGAAATAGAGCTCTGGTGCTTCACATAATATCGTGATATATTTGGTAAGATCACACTTCATATAAAATAGTATTCTTAAACACACCGGGCAAAAACGTAAGATCACACACTTCATATAAAATAGTATTCTAAAACACACCGGGCAAAAACGTCGTTTTCGTGAGCGTAAACAAAGAGTTACGCCCAGGCACGCCGCTTTTAACCTAATGTCGAACCTTGTTTTAGTTATATCAAAACGTGTATGCCAACAAATATGAAAAAGTAGGAATTAATTCCTTTCGGAGAATACAACATCACTACTAATGAATGAAGATTGCTATCTCTCTCTCTCTATATATATATATATATATATATATATATATATCTAGATAGATATTATTCTCCTTTCTGTTGATAAATGTCTGACCCTTGTTCTTAAGTAATGCAACAATGTCCAAACATAAACTCTAGTTTGAAGAAAGAGTGACAATCAAGTGGGCGGTTTTATGTACTGTAACTTAAGCTTAACATTCCAAAATAACACAACGCAGGATCTTAAACTGCCACAGAGAAACTCCCACCGATACAGGCGGACATGACAATCGGCCTGTATAAATACAGCCGATATCATAAATATTCTCTGCAAGGAGTTCATTCATTCTTATTGTTTCATGTTTGTTAGACAATACGCTCTGTCTGATATAACCACCAAAAACGACTTGTCCTTAGGTTGAAAGGAGAGTGGCTCGGCCTAACGAAGCTTTAACCCCCCTACATTACCAACAAACACTCGGTTATAACTTGGAAAGGAGAGAGTGACTCGGCCTAACGAAGCTTTAACCCCCCTACATTACCAACAAACACTCGGTTATAACTTGGATTCGCCGAAATGAGTTCATTATTTTTCATGTTTGTTGACCTATACGCAAGAGAAAGACCGTTACACAAGTGGTAAGGAAACATCAAGAGCGGTAATGAAACATCAAGAGTGGTAATGAAAACATCAAGAGTGGTAATGAAAACATCAAGAGTGGTAAGGAAACATCAAGAGTGGTAAGGAAACATCAAGAGTGGTAAGGAAACATCAAGAGATGAACAAATTACAACCTGGTGTAATATAAAGACATGAGACAGGGAATGTTAAAGGTAATCAAATTGTAGCCAATCTTCAGTGAGGAGACGGTACATGATGATGACAACAGTAAGAACAGATTGTTCGGGTTGTTTTAAAGGCGTTAAAGCCCGTCTGCCCAGCGTGTTAGTAGCGCGTTGGACGACGGTGTGACAAGCCCTCTGTAAGTGCGGGTTCACATCCGCGGGCTGGCAGAAAAAAGTCACAAGTTTTCCAGATTTACGATGTCCATGACACCGAGCCAAAGAGCTGAAAGCTCAAGTGCTTCTGGATCAGGGAAAAAATGCGGTAAAGGGTCAAGGACTGGCTTAATTGCATCGGATTTCCCCAGAGCCAATTAAAAACTTGTGGGCCTTCGGACACAGGTAAGAATTATGGGAAATCAGACCACAACTACACCACGTGACCTCGCATTCCAGTATTGTATATAGACGAATTCATTTTAAAATCAACACAAAAATGCTAAGTTATATTATGCAACAAGTTAAGTTTAACAATAAGGAATATCAATATTATGAATATTTTTCACCAATAAATAACTATAGACTCACAGAATTGAGTAAAATTGCAAAAATGCGTGCAGTGTTCTATCAAATATCTGTAATTTCCAGCCCCCTTTTCTGATCTAGGTCAGGGATTCCCGGTCAGTTGTCTGGCCTAGTTATCTAGAGTTGGCTGTGATTTCCCTCACATGGCTCGGCCCGTCTCTGCATATATAACACATCACATGTCAAGGATATTACACACAGCATGCATAAACTCCGTAGTTCCGGCAACAATCCTGGAATCTACGCAAATCAAATGATATCAAAGCAGGCATTGAAGTTGGACGCAAAGGGTTCAAGAAAGGGACCTAGGAGACCCTGAAACGAACTTTGCTGAGAAAGACAAGAAATATCGGTCTCATTTCCATGGAGGAGAATGAGTGAGTTGCCCCGGGATAGAGCGGTATGGAGAAATTGCGTGCAGAAAATGTGTAACGTATAACGGTACGAGAAGAATTAAAATTATTCAACTTTTTACATCATTATCCAAAAACCAGGTTGGAACATTTGTAATGACATTTCGTAGTTTGCATTTTTTTAAACTATATAACGTTTTGATGGAACGTTACTTAATAGTCTAAAGTTTTAACATCAGTAGACTCCGAGGGAGGGAGGGGTGTCTATTATTTTTTTTAACGCTGTATCCTCGCCATTCTTAAGGCTAGCATAAACACAGGAGCACCACGTTTGAATAATTGGGCCACTCGAGAAGATACGGTTGGTTTGGTTGCAGGAATTTCACATTTTTTATGAGATCTTCAGCCTCTCACCAAATAGATTGTTATGTGCAGAACTTTGCCACCCTAACAGTCCTTCGTAATCTCTCTCTCTCTCTCATAGACCAGATGTCCGCCTCTGTAACCGTCATGCTAAAATCATCAGTTACATCCTGAATCCATCTCTTCCGCGGTTTTCCTCTTCTCCTCGTTGTTGGGATGCTTCCCTTCATAAGTCTTCTCCAGCCCTTCATGTCTATTTATATGTTCAAAATACTTTACTTTTTTTCATTTTTATTTGTAGCATATGCCAGTTTTATTTTTAAGTTTTTTCTGGATAGAATTATTTGTTCTCTGTCCATGGTATATACGGAGGACTCTTGACCTCTGTTTTCCTGTCAATTTCATTCCCTACCGTTTTTAGTGAATTGTGTGTGTAATGTGGTGTTTGTTCTGTGAAATTTCTATTTTCACATTTCCATCTCTTGTTGGACATTGAGCAAAGCACAATCACAAAAATAACTACATGTGAAATGCGTTGCCTGCGAAAAGTTACCAACAACACAAGAAAAGACAGAATCACTAACATCAGCATAAGAAATAAAGTTGGCACAGAACCTTGCTTGAATTACATGAGAAACAAAGAATGAAGTGGTTTGGCCACTTAATAAGAATGCATCCAAACTCCACAGTATACAGAGTCTTCTACAACAGAACATCGGGAAAGAAGGCAAGAGGAAGACCACGGAAAAGATGGTTAGATGGCGTAGCAGAATCCTGTGAAAGAGCAAAGATAACAATCACACAAGTCACCAGAACAGCGAAAGACAAAAACAGAAAATCACGACACTGGGCAACAACCCGGTAGCAGTGTGACGACAAAAGAAGAAGAAGAAGTTAGAAGTGAACACAAAACTGAGATATTCAAAACTGATTATATTTTTCTATCTTCTTCTTCTGTTGTCGTTTCACTGTTAGCAGGTTGTTACCCAGTGTCACTCAGATCACATACAAATCACAAAGAGTGGTTTAGCAAGTTGTTGATATGGAGCGTTCGAAGATGTTCTTGATTCCATCGCTTCATCCTTAGCGTGGTCTTACTTTAGCGTGGTCTTACTCTTGCTCTGTTCACACGTTATACTTTAGCGTGGATCTTTACATCTTTGACCCCTGTTCACACGTTATACTTTTAGCGTGAGTTCTTGACTCTTGCTCTATACACGTTCTACTTTAGCGTGGTCTTACTTTTGCGTGGTCTTACTCTTGCTATGTACACGTTATACTTGTTTAGTGTAGTCTTACTCTTGCTCTGTACACGTTATACTTGTTTAGTGTAGCCTTACTCTTGCTATGTACACGTTATACTTGTTTAGTGTAGTCTTACTCTTGCTCTGTACACGTTATACTTGTTTAGTGTAGCCTTATTGGTTATTAAACTGACGTCATTGCACTCCGGGCAGACCCATAGGTGCTCAGTCTCCCCAACAGATATCGAAGAGTATGCATACTGATGGTTCCTGTGGCTCGCTGATTAAACACACCTCTCACTCTGCCTCTCGGGCATCCAGTTCCGACTTGAACAACGGGTAACTCCAAACTGCTTAAATCGCTTGATCGATTCAACATCGATATTAGTGTCCTCATCCAACAGAGAGTCTCGAAGAGACCGAAGAATATCCCCTTATCCATCTTCAACTCCCCAACAATCGATGCTGTTGATGCAAGCCTGTCCGCTCTCTCATTACTGTAAACACCCGCATGCCCAGGACAGTATATCCACGTAAGCCGCTGGAGGTTAGAAACTTCTATAGACGACATCCACTCATACCGAAACCTGCCCTTCTGGATCTTGTGAAGCATCGACTGAGAGTCAGATACAGCAACTGCCCCAGTAAATGAAGTCCCAGAAATCCAATGGAGGGCAGCAGTAACGGCCTCAACCTCCATCCTCATACTAGAAGTAGTTGTCCTGTATGCCCCACTTCGCTCTGCAACAACCCTACCATGCGCATTAGCCAAGAAACCCCAGCCGGATTTCTCACCACGTTGAACCGACCCATCGGTATATACAACAACATCATCATCCTTGCATTATCTTCTATCAGCTGCTTAACTGCGTGATCAGCCTTCATGTTGCCCCAATCTCTACATTCTCTTCCAAGAGTAATGATAACGTTGAGATAGTTCATCATGCTACCATCTGTTGGGATCCATTCTTCCCCTTTTGGTAGAGTCGCAACCATAGTCACCTGGCCAATTGTTCTCTCAGCCTGGGCCATCCACGACATGCCACGCTTGATTCTCGTGCCCTTAACATCATTAGTGTTCTTGTGAAGTGAATGTCTCTTATCCGAAGTAACCCGCATATATGCCTTGGTTTGGGCGATTGCATGACGGGAGCGTAGTGACAGAAGGCCAAGCATATATCTCATCTTCACAATGGGGGTATCTCTAGTGCAGCCCAGAACTATACGCATACCTTCATTCTGAACCCGTTCGAGTCGTTCACATTGTGATCTTGATATCGTAAGAATTCCGAGTCCGTAATCTACCACTGACAGTACCAGTCGATCGAACAAAAGGGCAAGTAGTCTCTGCTCAAGGTGTGCGGCCACCATAACTTTGAGAGCCGCAAGACCACGCTTGCACCGTTGTATCGTCTGTTCAATATGGTGTTTGAAAGATAGACTACGATCAAAGGTTATTCCAAGATAGCGCAGCCTGTCTCTGCGCTCGATAGTATGTTCATCAAAGATTACACAGGGTAGGTCAGCCTTGACGATGTGATTATTCAACGAGCACCACAACATACACGCTTTTTCAGGATTGACGTGAGAGCGAGACTTCTACACCAACCCGAGATGGTATGCAATGTTTTCTGAATGTCGTCAACCATCTCTCGTCTATCTGACCCAGTCCTATATATTAAGATATCATCTGCAAATGTCAATGTCCGACCCAATCCGGTTGGCTGAATTTTAGCTACATTTGCTGTGTAAATATTAAACAACACGGGTGATAGAGAGAGCCCTGGGGTAATCCCGGCATATACGTGCAGGATCCGATGTCCATGTTCCTAAACGGAGTGCAACAGTTCTCTCCATTAAAGAAGCAGCTATCCAGTTTACCAGCCAAGGATTAACTTTACATTTAATCAAAGAGCGCACCATTATTGAAAAATTCACCTTGTCATAAGCATCCTCCAAGTCGATGGCCACAGCAACCGTCTCTTGCTTGGATTGGAAGCCTTCATAAACATCATATGCAAACGTGCCAGCATTGTCCCATGTCCCTTTCATTGGCCGGTAGCTACGCAAAGTGTCAGGAGAATGTGGTCATTCTCCAAGTGACACATTACCTTTCTGGCCACTATCTTCTCTAGTAATTTGCCATATACATTTTGCAAGGTGAGTATGCGGTAGCTGCTGAGCAGTTTAGGATCCTTCCCATGTTTGTGGAGCGGTCGTAAATAACTATGAAGCCAATCCTCGGTACCACAGCATTCTGTACACTTTTATTAAAATCCATCACAACTGCATTAATAACAGTCTCGTCCAGCTGTTTGATGTGATGATATTGGACACCATCAGGCCCTGGAGCGGTGCTGTGGCTTGCCTTGAGTGCACTAACAACATCCTCCTTTGTTATTAAGTCAATGTAAGGTTCTCCAGAGCTAGTAATATCACGAAGAGCACTTATGATATTATGGCGGTCAGTTTTATCACCTTTTTCTGTCTGTTCCACGAAACGATGAAGGAACCCCTGCCCCTTTTCTGCATCTGTTGTCAAGACGGATCCTGACGAGTCACGTAGTAAGAGAAAGTGTAGCCTTACTCTTGCTATGTACACGTTATACTTGTTTAGTGTAGCTTTGCTTTTATAAACAGAAAATGTCCACATAACGATACCACGTCTACTCAGTTATACTGTGAAATGGCGTAAGATGTGTAAAGTTTGAGAACCGCTAACACCATAAGTCTCAGTTACTGCCTAATCCGAGATGCGATAAGCTGGCACGATTTCTAAACCAGCTCGGGTAACTATGGTATCAGCACGGCACACTAGGTTGCATACTTCTCTACTACATAATTCAGAAGACACGCCGCGGACGTGTAGACACCGCCGCGGACGTGTAAGACACCGCCGCGACAGTGGACACCGCCGCGGACAGTGTAAGACACCGCCGCGGACAGTGTAAGACACCGCCGCGGACAGTGTAAGACACCGCCGCGGACAGTGTGAAACTCACATTTTACTAATTGTACCAATTCCTGTGTCGGGATTGTGCATAAACACTTCATCTATGGTGTGACTAGTTTTCTTCTATTGTTTGATGTCAGTGTTGAGGTTTGTCATTGATAGCATAATGTTGAGAGAAAGCTTGTGTTGTACCAATGCTGTTTTTAGTGTTCATGGTGACTTGAGGTCTTTGTGGCGTAGAGGTTACGTGCTCGTCTCTCGTTCCAAAGGTACTAGGTACGCTCCCTCGTAGAGAGATCAGGATATTTCTCCAGAGATCCCTGTCTCAATGTAGGTTAGAGTTACTAGTCTTATCGGAGACGGATGATAAAAACATAGGTCATGTGTTCAAGCTGAGCATGTAAAGAACCTGACAGTTGAAGATCGAGAAGGTCGTTGTCCCAGGCAAGTTGGAAGATCGAGAAAAGGTCGCTGTCCCCAGGCAAAGTTGGAAGATCGAGAAAAGGTCGCTGTCCCCAGGCAAAGTTGGAAGATCGAGAAAAGGTCGATGTCCCCAGGCATAGTTGGAAGATCGAGAAAAGGTCGCTGTCCCCGGCAAGTTGGAAGATCGAGAAAAGGTCGATGTCCCCAGGCATAGTTGGAAGATCGAGAAAAGGTCGCTGTCCCCCAGGCAAAGTTGGAAGATCGAGAAAAGGTCGCTGTCCCCCAGGCAACGTTGGAAGATCGAGAAAGGTCGCTGTCCCCAGGCAAATTGGAAGATCGAGAAAAGGTGCCCCAGAAATTGGTCTCCTCCAGGCAAAGTTTATTAGAAAGATTTAACAATAAAATTCCTACAAAATGTTCACCATCTTCAAAATTACACGAGAGACCCTCGGACATCGGTGCTACGGAGTTCGTTCACTGCCGTTTGAGATCTTCATGTGTAAGAAAGAGATCGGAGCACACATTGTCATTCACCGAAGTGCAATGATGATAGGCCTATCAATCAATCAAGTGTCCGGAGCGATGATCCGTGTGTGTGTGTGTGTACAGCAACACACACATTATGTCTGAGGAAAGCTGATATATTTCATACTGCCAAGTACTAGTAAGTCAAATATGTCTGAGGAAAGCTGATATATTTCATACTGCCAAGTACTAGTAAGTCAAATATACATCAACTATAGCATTCCTCGTGTAAGCGGTTGATTTCAAATATATTTGTTGGCCAACACGCCTTGATATAACTTTAAAAAAGTTCTTGAATGTGTATGTTTTATTTTGTTGGTAGTAATTTACCAACAAGCAGTGCGCCACAAACAGCAAAGTTACTCCGATACAGTGGATGCAGCTCAAAAGGCCGGCCACGCAAAATGTGTACCTCAGAGATAACAGAGGCGACGAAAAACACCGTTTGTGAAGCGCAAACATAAGCCCGTTCTAGAAATCTATTCTGACCCTGAAGCTGTGAGATAAATCAGGACTGGAGCAAAGAAAGAAAGACAAGGCGGTTAGAGAGTCTGGCGCCAGGTATCTCCTTTACGACCTGATGCTGAAAGGCAAAACGGGATTAGAGAATAGAATAATAGCCGTCTATCGAAAGCGATGATGACAACAGCCTCAGACGTGTGCTGTTACACCTCTCTGGTGTGTGCGGAGGTTACTGCAGAGTCCAATCCTGGAACACAATCCTCTACAACGGGTGGGGCACACGTAATCAAGGTTAGACATGTGGGTGTTGTTACAGCGCCACATTTGGCCATTTCGCGCAATGGATTCCCAGTACGCTTTAAATCGTTTTTATGTCCACCCGCAGAATGTTTGCCCCTTCAAACTCGCCATACATTAACTGTTTTGGGATGCGTTTATCAGGTATCCGAGTAACGTGACCGGTCCATCTCACTTAGGCCTTCTACAACAGGGTGTTGACGCTTGGGATCTTGGCTTTTGTGTGAACTTTAGGGTAGTATTTTGAGAGTAATTGATGTCTATTCTGGGCGCACCCCTTCCCCCAGTTACTTAGCCTATTGCATCTTATTGTTGCGCCACCCTCTAAGCACTTGCACAGTATTGAAAGCTTCACTTTTTTCACTTAATTGTAAAAAATGGACATTTGTACGCGTCTTTTTGTACTTTCTGTGAGCATTTGCATAAAATACGAATTCGGCAACAATCCTAGGGGTCTGGAAAAAATGCGCCCGTGAACAGAACAACGCGGTCCGGATTCGAATCCTTGACCTTCTGAGCATAAGGCAAGGGCGTGACCACTTAGCCATCACAAATAGACACATATCTGACAATGGTAGAATAAGAAACCACACCATCAATGTCTTCAACATGAAAATAATAAAATAAATAAAACACAGATTACGAAACAGGGCACAAAAACATTCCTGTATTTATAGATTACTTAAGTGTGCGGTACACAAGTGCCACTCTTCTGTAAGTGCCACACCAATTGGATTAGGACAATATAGTACGACTATATCTCAATTACTTCCTCTCTCTCTCTCTATTGTTACATGTATTTATGGACTCTTCGGTTGTTCCCTGTGGAACATGGAGATACAACAATGAATGTTTCTACTACTACTACTACTACTACTACTACTACTACTACTATTACTACTACTACTACTACTCGACCGTGTGTTGCCCGGGGCTTGCAAGGGGAAGAACAAAGAATAGTAATACTGTGACCTACACAGCATGTCGCAAGAGTCGATTTACGGTAGGGGCATAGGGAAGCTACCGTAGTAAATAAAAAACGTTGCATAAATCGAATGTGCTGGCCTACTTGTAGGCGCATAACTGGCACAACGTTCAATCGCTCTTAGGCTCAGATCACATACAAATCACAAAGAGTGGATTAACAAGCGACCGATATAGAGCTTTCAAAGAAGAGGTTGCGTGTAGAGCATGGGGATAAACCTATGACTTTGCTACTACTACTAAACCTCCTAGTTCCCTGTGGGGCATGGAGATACAACTATGACTTTTCTACTACTACTAAACCTTCTAGTTCCATGTGGAGCATGGAGGTACAACTAGACCTACTACACTAAACCTTCTAGTTTCTGTGAGCATGGATACAACTGACTTTTCTACTAAACCTTCTAGTTCCTGTGGAGCATGGGATACAAATGACCTACTACTACTAAACCTCCTAGTTCCCTGTGGAGCATGGAGATACAGCTATGACTTTTCTACTACTACTAAACCTCCTAGTTCCTGTGGGCATGGAGATACAACTATGACTTTTCTACTACCACTAAACCTTCTAGTTCCATGTGGAGCATGGAGGTACAACTATGACCTACTACACTAAACCTTCTAGTTTCCTGTGGAGCATGGATACAACTGACTTTTCTACTAAACCTTCTAGTTCCCTTTGGAGCATGGAGGTACAACTATGACTTTTCTACTAAACCTTCTAGTTCCCTGTGGAGCATGGAGATACAAATATGACCTACTACTACTAAACCTCCTAGTTCCCTGTGGTGCATGGAGATATAACTATGACCTACTACACTAAACCTTCTAGTTCCCTGTGGAGCATGAAGGATACACTATGACCTCTACTACTAAACCTCCGTTCCCTGTGGGCATGGAGATTCAACTATAACCTACTACTAAACCTTCTAGTTCCATGTGGAGCATGGAGGTACAACTATGACCTACTACTAAACCTCGTTCCATGTGGAGCATGGAATAACAGACCTGCTATTACTAAACCTCCGTTCCCTGTGGAGCATGGAGATACAACTATGACTTTTCTACTATTATTAAACCTAGTTCCCTGTGGAGCATGGAGTACAAATATGACCTACTACTACTAAACCTCCGTTCCCTGTGGAGCATGGAGATACAACTATGATCTACTATACTAAACCTTCTAGTTCCATGTGGAACATGGAGGTACAACTATGACCTGCTACTACTAAACCTCCGTTCCCTGTGGAGCATGGAGATCAACTATGATCTATATCTACTATAAACCTTCTAGTTCCATGTGGAACATGGAGGTACAACTATGACCTGCTACTACTAAACCTCCATTCCCTGTGGAGCATGGAGATACAACTATGACCTGCTACTACTAAACCTCCTAGTTCCCTGTGGAGCATGGAGGTACAACTATGACCTTCTACTACAATAAACCTGCATTGCATGTCTTGTTTAAGTGGTTTCATTGTTGACGTTCCTGCAGGCATGTTGTACCATGATGTAGATTGTCGTAGCTGGGCTCTGCCACCGTGTCCACTTAGACACACACAAATATATTAACTGAATGGTATGTATCTAATAGTGTCTGGATCTTCATGAGCATTTGAGGAGGGAGTGAGGGGTGTCTCTGTTTGTCTTTGTCACAGTGTGGGGTCCACAGCCCCACTGCCGTCCTTATTATTCACCTATTTAATACATATTGCCTGAATGTTGACAGGGCCCGCACGGGGATCAAAGAATAGTAACACTGTAATATACAAGGGCATGTCATAAGAGATGACTGAGGTAGGGGCCTAGGAAGCTACCCTAGTAAATAAAAGGTGTCGCATAACTGGCACAACTTACAATCACTATTAGGCTCGGATCACATATAAATCACAATGAGTGATTAACATGTGGTCAATATGGAGCGTTTCAAGAAGAAGAAATAATACATACAAGAGAAGACAGTAGTTCTATTCATCACTCTCTCGGAGACTACACAGGGTAATTCCAATATATCTGGAAGTAAAAGAGCGAAGAGCCGCAACAGACAATATGATTTTCTCTCTCTCACACGCACACACGATCCCCGCTTAGACTGATGTACCAGATTTCCTCATAAATTTTGCTATTGTTTATAGGGACTCCATCCCTCTGTACAGCTTCTCCTTTATCTCTGTATTTTTCGGCCAGGTTTAGTTTCTCAGGTCTGCTAGCAGTCTTGCAGTATGTGCTCTGCCATCATGTCCGCTTTCTCGCAGTGGCACAGGCTAGTTGTGTCAATTTTAAATTTGTTGTAGCGGTAGGCCCAGAGTTTGTTATGGCCGGTACGGAGGCGGAATATGACTTGTTCGCTACGGGAGAGACCATAGTACCCATCTTTGGCGCTGTGTTGAGGGTGGTCTTGCAACCACTTTTTTTATATCTCCCTCTGATGGTTGTTTTAACCTCCTCGTGGCTGATTTCGTAATTAGTCTGCGGCAGTCGCCCTCCTGCTTTCACAATATGATTCAACACAGAACAAACTACGTGACACAAAACATATTGTCTCGTATTGAGACAAAGAGGCCAATGATGATGGTGAAAATAGTGAAACATCAATGGATACCCTCAAGAAACAACCATGTTCATATATGCACTGGACTGGAACCAACAAGGAAAGAGAAAAGTGAGAAGATCAAAGTATACCTGGCAATAAAAACTGAAAAACTGCTATGCAATAGAGTTAGGCGACCTCTACAGTCGGAGCAGGCACAACTGTACGGGGGCCACTGATAATAAGGAAAGCTGGCCCCCATACAAAAATCAGTCAGAAGTACCTTACTAGGCCCCCTCCCTGACTATGTCAAAATGTGTCGAAGCGAGCAAACACAAAAAGAAGAAGTGTGTTGCCAGTACAGATAAAATTGATAGATAGATATATAAGATATATGTACTATTCTTGAACATAATTTGCACATAGTTCAAACCAAAACATGGTAGCTAAATACAGCTACAGGTGAGTGGATATCAATCACGACAGAGATGAAGTGTCTACGAGGGATGCTGGGAGTAACAAGAAGTTCACCTTCTCTCACTTTCTTTCCTAGTGTCTCTTTATGTGTCTGAAATATTTTGCTTCTTTGATGTGTATTTCCTGTCACACATTTTTTTAATGACTAGTTTTTCTTGAATTCATTTATTTGTACGTTTTCCTCCCATAATATACAACCTACATACAGCGTAGTCAGGATAGAGATGAAGTGTCTACGCAGAATGCTGGGAGTAACAAGAAGAGACCGGTGAGAAATGACAACATCAAGAAAAAAGTGTGGGTACAATATCAGTACTGAAACTTGATCAAGAAACAACAAATTAAATGTTACAGCCACATAAGCAGATTACCAACAGACAGTGCACCTCAAAGAGCAATGCTACTCCGATACAGTGGATACAAAGCAAAAGGCTGTCCATGCAAAAAGGCGGTCCTCAGTAATAACAGAGGCAAAGAAAAAACGCTATTAATAAAGAACACACAAAGGTGAGTTCTAGAAATGTCTTATCCTGACGATGTGAGACAAACAGGACTAGAGAAAAGACAAAGAAGAAAGAATATACAAAGTGCAATATAAAGGATATCAAAGTCTTAGTAGTGATCTCAATTTTATTTTACAGAGGGATCTCTATGGCGTAGAGGTTAGGTGCTCGTCTCTCGTTCCAAAGGTAGTACCAGGTTTGTTTTTCTTGTAGAGCCATTTGGATATTTTCCAGAGATTCCTGATCACAGTGTAGGTGAGATCGAGTTCCTAGTCCTATCGGAGACAGACGATAAAAAGTAGGCCACATGTTCATGTTGAGCACGTAAAAGAATCCTTGGCAGTTCACAGTCGAGAAGAACAGGCTGGAAAGCCGCTGTCCTGGTAAAATTCATTAGAAAAAGACTTCAAAAATAAAATTCCCACAAAGTATCTGTACCATCTTCTAAATTACATTAGAGACCTTCGTCGGTGCCACGAAGATCTTCCTATAAAAGAAAGATATCGAAGCATGTATGGTTACTCACTGGTGCAATGATGATGACCCTATCAATCAATCAAGATCTACAGAAAAATGTTGCGATATGATTTTTAACAAAAACTTTTCAATTGCAATAACATAGAAGTAATTGCAATACAACCTCTACAAAACATATCTCCAGAATACATACTCAAAGGAAATAACATGGCATTACAATACATATGTGGATCTCTTGAAAATATGGTCACAATTAAAGGGGAACATTTTACTAATTAAAAAGCAGAGAGGGCAGGCAGAAAAATTAATCAGAAGAAAAATGGTCAATGAAGAAATTTGTTCAATTCTATGCTGTGCTAAAATAAGATAATTTTGGTGTATGTGTTGTTGCTTTTTATGACATTGTGGAAAATGAGTCCTGAGAAATTGATGGTTGCATGGCTAGTGCAGTCACTGCAAAACTGTTCAGTTTAGCATTTTTTTTCTTTATGCATCCGACAGAAAAATATCTTTGACCTTCCCTGGAATTGAACTTGATTTGTCCAGATGCTCCTCTATATGTTGTGCTAAGATTGTTAAAAATGTAAGAACCTGATTTGACCAGGCGCTCCTCTATATGTTGTGCTAAAAATGTAAAAGTAGCAAAGAACACATTTTCATATCTTGAGGTATGTTGGACGTAACACACATCGGGTGTTACGTCAGAATTTTCCGCAAGCACACAGTGGGGAATACGGTCAGCATTACGCTAGTCGTCTTTAGTTCCAAGTATTTCTCTGATACCCAATTAAGACTGGGTTGATTTGAGAGCTGTTGTGCCAAGCAGATGCACTAACCACTATGCCATTGTGGCTCTCAAACTTGTGGATAGAAGTGAACTAGACCTAAAAATTACTCAACCTTACAGAGATTCAGATTATCCATGATTGTTAAGAATACCCCTGAATCAGTTGTGACGTCGATCTTTTGTCGAACAATGATGTCAAGCTATCCAACACCTTCTCTCTCTGCCTTTCACGATCTCTCCTCCCTGAATTTTACATGTAGTCACCAAATGCTAAAAATCTTCTCTATCCATTATATGCGCAAAGAACCTTGATTGTCTCATTCTTATGATAAGGTTTTTTTGTGTGCAAGCTTGATTTAAAACCTCCTCATTTGTTTTCTTCGCTGTCCGTGGAATTTTCAGCATTTTTCTGTAAAACTAAATCTCTGTGGCTTCCAATGATCTTATTGATTTTTTTTTCATTGTCCATGATTCACTGCCATACATAAGTATTGGTTCAATATAGCACTGAAGCACGAGTTTTTGCAATGTCATTGGTAGTGAATTCATGCAGTGTGTTTTTCATTTTCATAAAAGCTGCTTTTGCTTGAGCTATTCTACTCCTAATCTCTGTTTTACATCTTCCATGATTGTACATATCTTAATTATTAATATTGTATTACCACTGGGGGTCTATAGGCTATGTGGCTAAACCACTGCTTTGCATTCTGAAGGTTGTAGGTTTTCCAAAGACCCCTAGGCCTAGGATTGTTGCAGGAGCTACTGAGTTCTTATTTTGTACAATACTCTCAGCAGGTGGCATGCCGTTTATGCGGAAAGGGGCATAGTAATATGGCGTAAACATGGTGCAAATGAAGTCAATTCTTTGGCTTTAGACACTTTATTGTATTACTAATATTATCTTAGCTAATTTCTAGAAGTTGTTACAGATAACTAGTAACTTATCACTAAGTAAAAGAAAATTGACCAAATGTATATAAAAAATTGTACAATTTGATTTGTTCTTTTCATTTTTTACATGAACTCAGTGTCAGTACTGTTACTAGTGACTGTTACTATACTAATTAAAGGCTCGTCTAAGTGAAAGAACATCCTCATCTATAAGTGGAATATACTTCTGGTTTCTTTAACAGACATCAGAAGGGAAATCATATTAGCATTGGATAAGGAGGATAGTCACATTTTAGTTGAAGTAACAATAAGGAATGTGATGACGGTGATTCAAGACACAGATCAGGATGGGAATCACGAAGAGGAATGAGAATGAAATTTAAATCTTATCAACTTAAGAAGGCGTAGTAAAAAATATCAAAACAAAAAAGGCAAATGTTCCACATAGAATATTATTGGTACATCGTTACCCTTCAATATGGTATAATGAGTCAACGCAAGAAAAAGTAAGGTGTTTATATCAGATCATCGCATCAAACCTAGACTTTTCTTCTACAACGTTCATTACACTTGACTAGTCTTCGCATGCCGGCCATTTTGTTGGTGTCTGGCACCCGTGGTATTCATGCGCAAGTCAACACAAAAATACATTTAAATTTTTT
Organism: Arion vulgaris; assembly: GCA_020796225.1. NCBI lineage: Eukaryota > Metazoa > Mollusca > Gastropoda > Stylommatophora > Arionidae > Arion > Arion vulgaris. The sequence continues at coordinate 66,917,427 of CM036759.1, forward strand.
TTAAAGTTAACATTACCTTAATGAAAAGTGTTATGGAAAGCAATCCTCTCAAAACTTCATCTCTTTGAATTGATCAGCCTTGTCAGCCTTCCATTGTTATCCCTCGTCGTTAGATGAAGTACACACCACAAACGTTCCGATTTGAAGTCTACTGCTGAATTGAGAACCGTCTTTGACAGAACATTTATTCTGCAGGAAACAAATTTAAGAATCCTCCGTGATAGCAGTCGAAAAATAGCTTACCATGAAGAACATTTACACAACTTAACGTTTATTAATTAAACGTTTTGAACTAAACTGAGGAAATATGACCAAGGCAAGTCCAAAGAGATTGTGACTTTCTTCAGGTGATTTCCAAACGAAATATTATCACACACACACAGGAACGGAAGTTAGTTGGCGCATGCGCTCTATCAAATCGATAAGATTGGGTAACACCTCCTGTTATCTTCTGTTTTACCCGTTTGTCCAAGTTCTCATTATTGTATATCCTAACCTTGTATGGTTTTACCCGTTTGTCCAAGTTCTCATATTTTATATCCTAACCCTGTATGTAGCACATTACTCTATTCTCATCATTCTCATCTGATTCTTTATGTTTGCAAATATCTGAAAAGATTCTCTATTCTCTCAGGGGGTCTCTGGGGCGTAAAGGTTAGGTTCTAAAGGTACTCTGTTCGCTCCGTCGTGAAACCATCGATATATTTTTCCAGTCCCCTGATCTCAGTGTAGGTGACGCCCGAGTGGTTACCGGGGCCCAAATGTGGGTGTAAAGAATAGAACCACTGTTACCTGCCATGCATGTCGTAAGAGGCGACTAAGGAGGTTTGGGTTAAATCGGATGCACATGTCCTAAACGTGTAGAAGTATATGAGTTTAGGGGCCTACCAACCCAATGCGCAACGTATGCACGTTCTTGGCAAAGATCACACATATCACAAAGAGGGATTAAAAGTGGTCGTAAAGAACGAACGCAAAGTAGAAGAAGTGTAGGTGAGATTTAGTTCCTAGTCCTATCGAAGAAGGACGATAAAACTCAAATCCCGTGTTCAAGTTGAGCAAGTAAAAGAACCCTCGGCAGCTCAAAATTGTTTGAATAGCAGGATGCAAAGTCGCTGACCGGGCAAAATTGTTTGAATAGCAGGATGCAAAGTCGCTGACCGGGCAAAATTGTTTGAATAGCAGGATGCAAACTCGCTGACCGGGCAAAATTGTTTGAATAGCAGGATGCAAAGTCGCTGACCGGGCAAAATTGTTTGAAATATTAACAAATTAAATTCCTACAAAAATATTTTCACCATCTTCTAACTTACATCGGGGACCCACGCCGGAGCTGCAGAGTTCATGCACTGCCGCTGAGCTCTTCCTACCTAAGAAAGATCTCGGATCACACATGGTTATCCACAGATGTGCAATGATGACGGTCCTATCAATCAACCAATGCTCAGATAACTCGAGTGAGACAATGCTACTGAAAATAAGCAGTAGGCATACACTTCTCTGAGCCAGGCTCTAATTAGCACAAGCCTTGATATTATGTCTAACGGTCGTCCGGCAAGATTGGTATCAAAGCACAAAGATAACAAGGGTGTAATATATACGTCTCTTATCTCCCATGATGCAGTTATTTTTTGCACGTAGAGTTGAAGCGTGTATATAAGCGCAGAATAGTTCCTACTACATAGTTGTTAATATAGCTCAGAGCTATCTAACGTCTTCATATATTGTGTGGCGCATTTGACTAATGCCTCCATATAAGGATGCGGGTGCCATGTGGCAATTGCAATAATCTTCTTCTTCTGCGTTCGCTAGTTAGGAATTCAGGCGTATTCAGGACGTCTGGTATCAGGACGTCTGGTATCAGGACGTCTGGTATGTCTCTTCTTACTGATTTTTGAGTGAATGAATGCTTTCCTTTTATCAGCGTCCCCGCCCATTTAGGCGCGCCTTTTGCGACTTCAGAAGTATTACAACAATAATAATAATAGTAAACGAATATCTTCTTCTTCAAATCGACCACATGTTAACCACTCTTTGTGATTTGTATGTGATCCGAGCCTAAGAGCGATTGTACGTTGTGCCAGTTATGCACCTACAACTAGGCCAGCACATCCGATTTCTGCAACGCTGTTTATTTAATATGTTAGCTTCCCTAGATCCTTACCTTCTTCTTCTATTCGATCGTTCTTCTCCGCCATTTTGTGCATTCTTATTGTCATATATAAATAACATTTGCCAAGTACGAGTAGAACGTTCTTCTCCGCCATTTTGTGCATTCTTATTGTCATATATAAATAACATTTACCAAGTACGAGTAGATCGTTCTTCTCCGCCATTTTGTGCATTCTTATTGTCATATATAAATAACATTTGCCAAGTACGAGTAGAACGTTCTTCTCCGCCATTTTGTGCATTCTTATTGTCATATATAAATAACATTTGCCAAGTACGAGTAGATCGTTCTTCTCCGCCATTTTGTGCATTCTTATTGTCATATATAAATAACATTTGCCAAGTACGAGTAGAACGTTCTTCTCCGCCATTTTGTGCATTCTTATTGTCATATATAAATAACATTTGTCAAGTACGAGTAGAACGTTCTTCTCCGCCATTTTGTGCATTCTTATTGTCATATATAAATAACATTTGCCAAGTACGAGTAGAACGTTGCGCCCCAGTTAAGCCCCTACTAGTATAGCACGAGCGCATCCGAAACCGAAGTTTTCGACCTTTGGAGATGTTCGAGTCTTTCGATAGTCAAACTTTCCAGACATCGTGAGTACATTTCTCTTTAATCATGATCCGTTTAACGCCGTATACTTGGGCTGAGATCTACGCCAAAGAGCTTTTTGTACTTTGCAGCCTATTTTGTTACTAGGCGTGGCGTTCCATTTTACATCGTATGATGAGCACTCTTTAATGATCTTTTTAACACTGTATATTTTAGCTTCGATCTACGCCAAAGAGCATTTACTACTTTGCACATTTGTCTAACTGGGTGTGATCGCTCCGGTTTATGTGCTTCTTCTTTTTTCTTCTGCGAACGCCCGCTGTCAATTCAGGCGGAAATCATGACGCCTGGTATTTTGTTTCTGACTGAGTTTTCCGCAGAGCCAACTATAAACTACTGGGCCTTCGGACTCAGGTAAGAATTGTGGAAATCAGACCCCAACTACACCACGTGACCTCGCATTCCAGTATTGGTGTATATAGACGAATTCATTTTAAAATCAACACAAAATGCTAACTCGAAGTTATATTATGCAACAAGTTAAGTTTAACAATAAGGAATATCAATATTATAAATATTTTCACCAATAAATAACCATAGACTCACAGAATTGAGTAAAATTGCAAACAAGCGTGCAGTGTTCTATCAAACATCTGTAATTTCCAGATCCCTTTTCTTATCTGGGTCAGGGAATACCCGGCCAGTTGTCTGGCCTGTGCTAGAGCCTGGCTGTGGTTTTCCGTGAGGCCTACTTACCATTTTACTGGTGTCCCTCACAATGCGGTCAGCCTTCACCGTCTTCAGAGGTACTTGAAGATTAGATCCTTCAAGTATGATCGTTACATGAGACCTGTTGTCCACGAAACACTTGCATTGAGTCATCGTACCATCAGTACTTTTACCGCCAGTGTTAATTAGTGAAGTGCGACTTCTCTATCGGATGTCCTGCCTTTGGTGAGGTGGTTCCGTACGCATTCTATGATAAACACTCTTTACTGATCTTTTAATTCCGTATATTTGGGCTTAGATCTACATCAAAGAATATTTACTACTTTACGATGACTGGGTGAGGTCGTTCCGTTTTAGGAGCATTCTCAACCCTTCTGAAGCTGGTCATTTGAACGGTCAATTTTCTTGTATTCTTCTTCTTCTGCCAACATTCTTCACGGCCAATTTGATCATTCTTATTGTGATGTATAATTGGTCCACTGGCAAGAACGGAGTGATCTACGTCGGGACGATTGTGCGCCCATGGTGACTAGGCCCGCCCGTCCGTTTTCAGCCAGCTTTTGATTTACTAGGGTGAGCTTTTCCTAGGTACGATCCTTTCGGATCTACGCCTTTTCGATCAACTTTGCCGTATATTTGGGCTTTGTGATCTACGCCAAGACAGTGAGTTACGCTGCTTTACCCGTTCTGACTGAGAAATATTTCTCGGGCTTGTCAGCTTGTCCTCGGACGGCGTCTTACTCGTATAAAACACCGTGTAAAGTATCGGCCTTCGCCAATGTTCAGGACCCGGGCTTCCTGTTTGATCCGTACATTGTCGGCCTTGCTTTACCGTACATTTTGAGTTTGATCCGGGAAGGAACATTCTCAGCCTTTTCTAGACGCGTATCGGTGCGTGGCAATTTGCAATTTACCTCGAAAGCACTGGCATGGGGCCGAGTACAAGCAATGTAGAGGGTCGTTTCAGTGGGCACTATAAGCGTAACTGAGGATTTTGCGCTCGCCGCCATCACCCGCCCCAGTTATTCCGGGGATGTTAGTTACGACTGCAATCGAACCTTGCCCAGTTGCCCCAAGGCTGGCAGTTCCGTTAGGCATCACCAACCTCAGTTCTTCCGGGGATGTTAATTTTAATCGCACAGTACCTTGCACGGTTTTCCCAGGGCGGGTAGTTTCGTTATGCACTAAACGCAACTTGTTCTTTTGCGCTCGGCAAACCTTACCCAGTACATGTATCTGCACCAGGCTACCAATGCGGGGTCAGCTGCAATCTTCTCTCGCACCAACACGAGGGTAGACTTTCATTCGTTACGGTCCTGTCTTATTTATTCTTGCCGACGGGCTGGCAATGTTTGCCCCCTCCTCAGGGCTTCGAGCTTCGCCCTACGTGGGCATACGTTTGGTCACTGGATGCACCTTTCATCCATGTCTGAGTCGTTTCGTTGCTGTTTCTTTGCGTTCAGGGACTTGGGCAATATCTTGTTGGACATCGGTCAGGAGAATTGTGCATTTTGCCTGTATGTATCTTTATTGTATTTCCGTAATTGCACTGCTACCACTACCAGTAGTTTCCTCTCCCGATCCCTGCCCCTCTTAGCCAGACCAGAACCAGAGTCTGTTTCCAGGGTCACCGCGTGGAGGTTAGGGGCAGGGTCTTGGTTAGCGCGCCCCTCGCTAACCCTGGCTCATGTTACCACCATGACCTCATGAGCCTTTTGACCCCTTTCTTGTATTCATTGCTCTTTAACGATCATTTTTTTGCCGTATATGTGGGCTTTATGATCTTCGCCTAAGAGCATGTCTACAATATGCACTCTTTCCGACAATATGAAGTCGTTCCGGTTTACTCTCTCTCTCTTGCGATCGTTCTCGGCTAAATTTATCATTCTTATTGTGATGTATAAACAGCCAAACATCAGAACGTAATGTACGTGCACCAACCTTCAGCACCTATTTGATCACAGTTGCTTATCGTTCGGTGGGGTATTCGATTTCAGCCAGCTATTGTGTGCTGTTTGCTCTCCGCTAGCCTTTGACTGTCCCCAGCCGTAACCCACAAGGCAGTGGGTTGCTATTTTATTTCAGGGCAGCGACCATTAGACGGCCTACCCTCCCGGGCTTATGAACGCCAGCAAAACCGGTTGTTTTAATGAACACCTTGGTTTGCCGCCCGTTCAGGTTTGTTTGCGGTTTGCTCCGCTAGCCTTTGATTGTCCCCAATCAAAACTACAAGGCAGCAGTAGTTCCCTGCGAGCGGAAACGTGCACTGGCTTTGCCTCCTGGGCTTTCCAGTTCTTCTGTGCATTTGGGTGGGACGCACACCCGCTTACCGCTGCCGCGCTTGCACTGGTTTTGCCTCTGCTGGGCTTTCCAGTTCTGCTCATATGGGTGGGACGCACACCCTCTTGCCTGCCATGCTCGCTGCTGCGGTGCTTACCTCGCTTTCCGCGCCGGCCTGCCCCTCGATGAAGCCCACTGTGACTTTGCCAGCGTGCGTGCTCGCTCTGCCCTGGTGCCTATCTCACCATTTCCGTCAATTCCTAGTGGGCTGTCCGACTTCGACCCATGTTACCCACCTGCAACTCAACTCATCACCCAGCACACTCATCGGCTCAAGAGAGTACGTCAAGAGAGAGCATGCTTGGGCTCCGAATTTCGCCCCATGACTACCTTTGCGTCTCTACTTTGTCCCAGAGTAGCTCTCTCACAGCACCTGCCCTCTTAGCCAGACCGGAACCACCGTCTGTTACCAAGGTCACCACGTGGGGGTGAGAGCAGAGAATTAGAGCCATCTCTCTAATCCTGGCGCGCCGCTTCCTTGTTTATCAGAAACCGTTCCGGTTTACGAACATTCTCAGTCGCTGGAGACACATGTGTTTGTCACACATACAAACAATCTCAGTCGCTGGAGACACATGTGTTTGTCACACATACGAACAATCTCAGTCGCTGGAGACACATGTGTTTGTCACACATACGAACAATCTCAGTCGCTGGAGACACATGTGTTTGTCACACATACGAACAATCTCAGTAATTGGAGACATATGTGTTTGTCACACATACGAACAATCTCAGTCGCTGGAGACACATGTGTTTGTCACACATATGAACAATCTCAGTCGCTGGAGACACATGTGTTTGTCACACATACGAACAATCTCAGTCACTGGAGACACATGTGTTTGTCACACATACGAACAATCTCAGTCGCTGGAGACACATGTGTTTGTCACACATACGAACAATCTCAGTCGCTGGAGACACATGTGTTTGTTCACACATACGAACAATCTCAGTCGCTGGAGACACATGTGTTTGTCACACATACAAACAATCTCAGTAATTGGAGATACATGTGTTTGTCACACATACGAACATTCTCAGTCGCTGGAGACACATGTGTTTGTCACACATACGAACAATCTCAGTCGCTGGAGACACATGTGTTTGTCACACATACGAACAATCTCAGTCGCTGGAGACACATGTGTTTGTCACACATACGAACAATCTCAGTCGCTGGAGACACATGTGTTTGTCACACATACGAACAATCTCAGTCGCTGGAGACACATGTGTTTGTCACACATACGAACAATCTCAGTAATTGGAGACATATGTGTTTGTCACACATACGAACAATCTCAGTCGCTGGAGACACATGTGTTTGTCACACATATGAACAATCTCAGTCGCTGGAGACACATGTGTTTGTCACACATACGAACAATCTCAGTCACTGGAGACACATGTGTTTGTCACACATACGAACAATCTCAGTCGCTGGAGACACATGTGTTTGTCACACATACGAACAATCTCAGTCGCTGGAGACACATGTGTTTGTTCACACATACGAACAATCTCAGTCGCTGGAGACACATGTGTTTGTCACACATACAAACAATCTCAGTAATTGGAGATACATGTGTTTGTCACACATACGAACATTCTCAGTCGCTGGAGACACATGTGTTTGTCACACATACGAACAATCTCAGTCGCTGGAGACACATGTGTTTGTCACACATACGAACAATCTCAGTCGCTGGAGACACATGTGTTTGTCACACATACGAACAATCTCAGTCGCTGGAGACACATGTGTTTGTCACACATACGAACATTCTCAGTCGCTGGAGACACATGTGTTTGTCACACATACGAACAATCTCAGTCGCTGGAGACACATGTGTTTGTCACACATATGAACAATCTCAGTCGCTGGAGACACATGTGTTTGTCACACATACGAACAATCTCAGTCGCTGGAGACACATGTGTTTGTCACACATACGAACAATCTCAGTCGCTGGAGACACATGTGTTTGTCACACATACGAACAATCTCAGTCACTGGAGACACATGTGTTTGTCACACATACGAACAATCTCAGTCGCTGGAGACACATGTGTTTGTCACACATACGAACAATCTCAGTAATTGGAGATACATGTGTTTGTCACACATACGAACATTCTCAGTCGCTGGAGACACATGTGTTTGTCACACATACAAACAATCTCAGTAATTGGAGATACATGTGTTTGTCACACATACGAACAATCTCAGTCGCTGGAGACACATGTGTTTGTCACACATACGAACAATCTCAGTCGCTGGAGACACATGTGTTTGTCACACATACGAACAATCTAAGTCGCTGGAGACACATGTGTTTGTCACACATACGAACATTCTCAGTCGCTGGAGACACATGTGTTTGTCACACATACGAACAATCTCAGTCGCTGGAGACACATGTGTTTGTCACACATATGAACAATCTCAGTCGCTGGAGACACATGTGTTTGTTCACACATACGAACAATCTCAGTCGCTGGAGACACATGTGTTTGTCACACATACGAACAATCTCAGTCGCTGGAGACACATGTGTTTGTCACACATACGAACAATCTCAGTCGCTGGAGACACATGTGTTTGTCACACATACGAACAATCTCAGTCGCTGGAGACACATGTGTTTGTCACACATACGAACAATCTCAGTCGCTGGAGACACATGTGTTTGTTCACACATACGAACAATCTCAGTCGCTGGAGACACATGTGTTTGTCACACATACGAACAATCTCAGTCGCTGGAGACACATGTGTTTGTCACACATACGAACAATCTCAGTAGCTGGAGACACATGTGTTTGTCACACATACGAACAATCTCAGTCGCTGGAGATACATGTGTTTGTCACACATACAAACATTTTTTGGCTGTTTAATTGACATTTATATCTTCTTTCTTCATCTTCTTTCTTCATCTTCTTTCTTCATCTTCTTTCTTCATCTTCTTTCTTCATCTTCTTTCTTCATCTTCTTTCTTCATCTTCTTTCTTCATCTTCTTTCTTCATCTTCTTTCTTCATCTTCTTTCTTCATCTTCTTTCTTCATCTTCTTCTTCTTAGCGTTCGTTCTTCGCTGCCAAATTTGATCATTCTTATTGTGATATATAATTTTGATCTTTGACAAGAACGACTAACGTTGCAATTTGATCATTCTTATTGTGATATATAATTGTGATCTTTGACAAGAACGACTAACGTTGCAATTTGATCATTCTTATTGTGATATATAATTTTGATCTTTGACAAGAACGACTGACGTTGAACCCCTGTTAAAATTAGACCCCTACTTTGTGTATGGTACCATACAAGGTGTAAGTCAGGGCTACCATTTTTTCCTACGGAAATGTTTTGTGTCTGTCTCGATGACAGTCAGTCCCCAACACTTCCCCTTAGTTTTATCATTTTGCTATTAATTTTTGCTTGCTTATGTGATACCATACATACGTGTCTTTGTCTTTAAACGCTAATTTATTACGTATCACCGCAGCCTCCCTCGGTTACCTCCCGATCTGATCCGCTCGGAACAGACTAGATTTGTAGGCTTCCACACATCACCCTTCCTTCGTACAAGTTCTCTTTAATGATCCGTTTCGACGTATATTTTGGCTTGGACCTACGCTAAAGAGTCTTTTGTACTGCAACCTTTCTGACTGAGTGCGACGTTCCTTCTGTATCGTATGATAAACACTCTTTAATGATCTTGTAATGCTGTATGTTTTAGCTTTGAGCTACGCCAAAGTGCGCTTACTACTTTGCAAATGACTGGGTGAAGTCGTTCTGGTATAGGAATATTTACAATCTTCTAGGACTCGTCATTAGAACGGTCACTTGTCGGCTGCTTTGTGTATTCTTCTTCTTCTTCTTCTTCGATCGTTCTAGGCCTGTTTTAATCATTCTCATTGTGATATATAAACAGCCAAACATCCGAACGTAATGTACGTGCACCAGCCTTCAGCACCTATTGGAGTCCAGTTGCTTATCCTTCGGTGGGGTGTTCGTTTTCAGCCAGCTTTTGATTTACTAGGGGGAGCTTTCCCTAGGGTACGATCAGCTTTGCCGTATTTTTGGGCTTTGTGATCTACGCCGGGACAGTGAGTTACGCTGTTCATGCCCGTTCTGACTGAGAAATATTTCTCGGGGCTTGTAAGCTTATCCTCGGACGGCGTCTTACTCGTATAAGACACCGTGTAAAGTATCGGCCTTCGCCAATGTTCAGACCCGGACTTCCTGTCAGGTCCGTACATTGTCGGCCTTGCTTTACCGTACATTTTTGAGTCTGATCCGGAGAAGGAACATTCTCAGCCTTTTCTAGACGCGCATTGGTACGTGGCAATTTGCAATTAACGTCGAAAGCACTGGCATGGGGCCGAGTACAAACAATGTAGAGGGTCGTTTCAGTCGGCGCTATCAGCGTAACTGTGGGTTTTTCGCTCGCCGCCATCACCCGCCCCAGTTATTCCGGGGATGTTAGTTACGACTGCAATCGAACATTGGCCGGTTGCCCCATGGCTGGCAGTCCCGTTAGGAATCACCAACCTCAGTTCTTCCGGGGATGTTAATTTTTAGTCGCACAGTACCTTGCACGGTTTTCCCAGGGCGGGTAGTTTCGTTATGCACTAAACGCAACTTGTTCTTTTGCGCTCGGCAAACCTTGCCCAGTACATGTGTCTGCACCAGGCTACCAATGCTAGGTCAGCTGCAATCTTCTCTCGCACCAACACGAGGGTAGACTTTTATTCGTTACGGTCCTGTCTTATTTATTCTTGCCGACGGGCTGGCAATGTTTGCCCCTCCTCAGGGCTTCGAGCTTCGCCCTACGTGGGCATACGTTTGGACACTGGATGCACCTCTCATCCATGTCTGAGACGTTTCGTTGCTGTTTCTTTGCGTTCAGGGACTTGGGCAATATCTTGTTGGACATCGGTCAGGAGATTAGTGCATTTTGTTTGTATGTATCTTTATCGTGTATTCATACTTGCACCGCTACCACTATCAGTAGTTTTCTCTCCCCGATCCCTGCCCCTCTTAGCCAGACCGGAACCAGAGTCTGTTTCAGGGTCACCGCGTGGAGGTTGGGGCAGGGTCTTGGTTAGCGCGCCCCTCGCTAACCCTGGCTCATGTTACCACCATGACCTCATGAGCCTTTGACCCCGCTTTGTGTATTCATTTCTCTTTAACGATCATTTTCCGCAGTATATTTGGGCTTTATGATCTACGCCAAAGAGTATGTCTACACTGTGCACACTTTCTGACTATATGAGGTCGTTCCTGATTAGCAACATTTCTCAATCTTTTTGGGGCACAAAAGCTTGTCCTGAGACGGCATCTTACTCGTGTAACACGCCGTGAAAAGTGTCTGCATTCGCAAATGTTTGGATTTAGATAACCTGTCTAATCTTTACAATGTCGGTCTTACTTTTCTAACCCGTTGAGTTTATCCCGGAGTAGGAACATTCTCAGCCTTTTCGAGGCGCGTGTCGGCACTTGGCAATTTGCAGTTTTACTCAGTATTTTCCCTGGCCCCGGGAAACATTGGACTGGGGCCACATACAAATAAACTTAAATTTTGTGCTGGCCAAAATCACCCGCCAGGGAATGTGTTGTAAGAACAACAGTACCGTGCCCTCTTGTTTCTTCTTCTTCTTCTGCAAACACTCCATTCAACCACTTATTAAACTACTCTTTGTGGTTTGTACGTGATCTGAGCCTAAGAGCGTTATACGTTGTGCCAAGTTATGCACCTATGGTGACTATGCCAGCACATCCGATTTAGGACCAGCATTTTATTTACTAGGGTAGCTTTCCCTAGAACTGTGGGACGGATGGGTTTGCCACATCGACGTCATCTTACTAGAGAAGGATCATCGACGTCCGGAAAGTATCGCCCTTAACCAATACTTGGGTTTGTACCAGTCAAGCCGTTGCATTATCGGCCTTACTTTTCTATCCACGGTGAGTTTGTTTCTGAGTAGGTGTATTCTCAGCCGTTGCGGGGCGCGTGTCGGGACTTGGCAATTTGCAATGCCTACTCAGCATTTTCCCTGTCCCAGGGAAACACTGGACTGGGGCTGCGCACATATATTCTAGAGGGTCGTTTCAATCGACGCTAGCAACGCAACTGAAATTTTGCGCTCGCCAACATCACTCACCTCAGTTCTTCCGGGGATGCTAGTTTTTAATGCAACAGTACCTTGTCCAGTTGTCACAGGAAGGGCAGTTTCGTTAGGCACTAAAACGCAACTTTAGGATTTGCGCTTGACCAACCTTACCCAGTGAATGTATCTGTGCTAGGCTTTTGATATGGAGTTTGCCGCAATCTTACCATGTGTCGACACGTTACGTTACAGTGTTTTCAGAGATACTTGCCGAGACTGGTGATTTGTTACGCATCGTTCTCATTATATCTTGCCCCACAGCTAGCAATTTTGGTGCTGCCATTTGCTAGAAGGGAGTTGGCATTCGTTCACAGACGACTCTTACGCTACTATTACTTACGTTTCAGCAATTATTTTGGCAACTTTTCATCGGACTTCGGCCAGGAGATGCGTGCATTTTGTTCAGGGCTTTTGGACCTGCATTACTTTTCTGTACTTGCACTACTACCACTACCTGTAGCCCTCCCTCGATCCCTACCCGCTTATCCAGACAAGATCCACTGTCTGTTTCCAGGGTCACCGTGTGGAGGTGGGGTAGGGTCTTGAATAGTGCCAGTTCACTAAACCTGACGCGACGTTACCTCTAGCACTGCGTCTTTGATCCCCATGTCCCAGGGAGGGCAGCTTTGTTAGGCACTAGAACGCAACTTTAGGATTTGCTCTATATATTTCTGAGAACACAATCCAATATTTAATGGACATTTTGAAAAGAAAATTATTTTCAATGAAAACTGTAGGTACTTTTGCAACAACTAGTATTAAAAAAAATGGCAGGTAAATAAAAAAAACTAATAAAAGGCAAAACCAATTCTCTAACGCCAAACTAAATAGACAAAAAGCCATACTTCCGGAATTTGGATTTCAAAAAGCCAATATAAAAGTCGTGGCAAGAAAAGGAGGCAACTCTGTCGAACCCGAATCTGCAGTTGAATGATCACGTGAGTTGTCACCCATGTTTCACTCTGCGTTGTATATCTTTTTCTACATTGTGTTTGTTAGGTCGTGGCTTTAAGCCTGAATGTGGCAGAGACATGCTTTTTCAACCTAAAAATGATGTATTTTTTTGATTATATCAGAGCGTATTGGCATTTTTTCTTGGTGTAGCCATATGGCCTGGGACCAGTCAAAAAAGGGACTTTTTAGTATTGTGTTCTGGTATAATGTTATTTTTTTTTAAATAGCGACATGACGAAATGCGATGCCTACGAAAAGTTACCAACAACACAAGAAAAGACACCAACATCTGCATAAAAAAGAAAGTTGGCACAGAACCTTGCTTCAATTACATTGAGAAACAAAGAATGAAGTGGTTTGTCCACTTAATAAGAATCTATCCAAACTCCACAGTACACAGTGTCTTCTACAACAGAACACCAGGAAAGAAGGCAAGAGGAAGCCCACAAAAAAGATGGTTAGATGGCATAGCAGAATCCTTTAAAAGAGCAAAAATAACAAACATCCAAGCCACCAGAACAGCGCAAGACAAAAACAGAAAACCACGGCACTAGGCAACAGTCCGGAATACTGCGCTGTTTCAGGCCAAATACTATAGCAAATGAGGAGTTTTAAAAGTGAACAAACTGTGCATCATTGGAGACCATCGTTAAAAGACGAAGGTAGAGATGGATTGATCATGTGTGTTGTATGCCAGTAGGGGCATTGGTCAGGACAGCTCTTCGTTCGACAGCGGATTGAACTCTGTTGTATGCGTCTTCCAAGTCCACCATTGCTGCACATGCTTCAATATCTGCACGGAAACCCTCGAAGACATCATAGACGAAGACCGCAGCTCCCATGCCAGTCGACGTCCCATGCCAGTCGACGTGCCACGATTTTTTCAGGAGGCTTGCCTGTCGTGTTTTGCAGTGTAATAATCGAAGACGAAGACGACGATGAGGATAACGATACGTCCTCCTCGGGCCCCTTCAGTTATATAGTGAAAAGAAACAACAACTTGATGTGCCTAGCTACTAAAAGATTGAAGTTTCTCGATATATCTAATTTTTAGCTCCAGGCTCAAGTTATGCAAAGTATCTAAAGGCGTATGGAGTCGAAGAAGCCAAAGGCTTTTTCTGTTACGAGTATATTAATAATTTGAGCAAGTTGGATGAAAATCGGTTACCTCCGCACTCTGCCTTTTTCTCTAGACTTAAAAACTGCAACATTTCAGAAGAAGAGTATGCGTATTGACAGAAGGTGTGGACCGCTCACAATATGACCACTCTACGCGAGTTCCTCGTCTGGTACAATAATAAAGACGTAATCCCATTCTTAGTAGCCCTAGAAAAACAGGTTAAGTTTTACGAGGATCTAGGGATTGATATGCTGAAAGAGGCCATTTCGGTGCCAGGGGTAACTCTAAAGTACATGTTTAAGACTCTAGCCAAAGATGTGGCCTTTAGTTTATGCACCAAACGGGATGAGGCCCTGCATAAAACTATTATAGATAATATCGTAGGTGGACCAGCAATCATATTTCACAGATATCACGAGGCGGGGAAAACTTTTATTAGGGGAAATATCGATAAGGGGGTCAGAGGAATTAAAGGATATGATGCGAACGCTTTATACCTGTGGGTTTTAATGCAGAAGATGCCGACAGACTTTCCCGTTATTAGAAATAAAGAGGACGGGTTCATTCCCCATAAGGCCAATTGGTTTACCATCCAATGCCGGGAATACTTACGGTGGGTGGCACATACAAATAACGTAGAGCTGGTCACGCAGTTTAACGGGCGCGAAAAGATGTTGGGACCTCGCTATATTCCCGTGGATGGATGGGATAAACCACAGCCTTGCTATACTGGAGCCTGGCTATGGATAAACAAACTCGAACCGTGTATCAGTTTCACGGATGTTTGTTCCATGGCCACCGGACTGCCCAATAACTAAAGGTAAAACAGTTAACCCAGTGAACAACAAGCCGTTGACTGACCTATATAGAGATACTTGCGAAATTCACGAGTATTTAAAAACATGTGTCAACGTTAGCGTAGAGGTGATGTGGGAATGTGAGTGGCAACGGCTGAAGAAGACGGATGCAGAGCTACGCACGTTTCTTAAAAGATTTTCGAGACACCGACCCTCCTGTTCTAACGGCCCTGTAACCGAGGCCCGAATTATATCTGCCGTTTTAGATGAAAGTTGTTTTGGCTTGGTTGAGTGCGACATTCATGTCCCAGACAGTTTAAAAGAGTATTTTTCAGAGATGACTCCGATCTTTAAAAACGTTGACGTGGGAGAGTTTATGCGCGATTACGCCGTCAAACATAAACTTTTGTCGAGCTCTCGGCGTACTTTAATCGGTAGTTATGTTGGTGAGAAGATTTTGCTGGCCACCCCCTTGCTAAAGTGGTATCTCAAACACGGCTTAATTGTTAGCAAAATATATCAGGTGACTGAGTACCATCCCGTTAGCTGCTTTACAAAGTTTGGGGAGACTGTATCAGAGGCCCGTCGAGCTGGGGATAAAAACGACATGTACGCCCTCACCGGTGAGACTATGAAGTTGCTCGGTAATTCAGCCTACGGCAAAACTTTGACCAACAAAGCTAAACATTCAGATGTAGAGTACTGTAGGGGTAACGCCACCTCGGACTTTGTTAATAACCTCTTTTTTAAAAATGTCGCAGATAGACGACGACCTCTTCGAGATAGAGTCGGCGAAAAAGAAAACTGTTTGGGATCTACCGCTCCAAATAGGTTTCGTTCGTTTATCAGTATGCAAAATTGCGTATGTTGCAATTCTATTACGATTTTCTAGATAAATTTATAGATAGGGCCGATTTTCAGTTATGCGAAATGGACACGGACAGTTTATATTTGGCCTTTAGTACTGACACTCTCAATGCCGCCGTTAGACCTCACTTACGTCCTGACTTTTGTAAACAGTATAACAACTGGTTCCCCTCTGAGGTTTGCCACGCCCATCTGCCAGACTATATTACAACCGAAGGTACATTTGTCAGCGACTGTAGGGGGTGTAAAGATAGGCAACTATATGATAAGCGAACTCCTGGTCTTTTTAAAATCGAATACGAGGGTGTTGGAATTGTCTCTTTGTGCAGTAAGACTTACCACTGTTTCGGTGCATATCCTAAGACTAGCACTAAAGGCCTCTCAAAACAGCACAATACCTTAGACAAGGATACTTTTCTAGACGTACTCAAAACCCAACGTTCGTCTGGTGGAACAAATGTAGGCTTTAAAACAAATGATTTTCCAATTTCTTACAATGGCAGCAGCTTGCACATTGTAAATTACTTTACACTGGCAGCCGTGTGCTCAATGTACTCGTAATTAGTATTCCCTCGCCATACAGGCAGATTTTCTCCGACTTCAGAGGTACTCATGTTATCGTCCTGAGTAAGACCAGGGACTCGAACAAATGCCGGACAGTAGGTTCGAACCCGATCTATGAGGCGTCTCACAGCTAGCAGGCCGAGCTACTATCAACTACTCTAGGCAGTCCCCCTAAAGTGTCTCTGAAATGCTTCAATATAGACACCACGTGCTGTGAATCCCTTGCACAAGATCGCCAAATGTGGCGCTGTAACAATAAAAGAGGAACCCGAATAGCTGAGAATCATCGTATTGTTGAGGCACAGAGAAAACGAGCTGCGCGAAAAGACAGAGCACACAACACGCACATGTCTAACCTTGATCATGTCTGATCCCACCTGTGGTAGGGGATTCTGTTCTAGGATTGGACTCTACAGTCACTTCCGCACACACCAGAGAGGTGCAGCAGCACACGTCTGAGATTGTTGTCATCATCGCTTGCGGTGGACGGTTATAGAACTTGCTTTGGTAACCGCTTTACTATCTGCCACATGTGGATACTAGGATGATCGTTCTACTATCTGCCACATGTGGACACTAGGATGATCGTTCTACTATCTGCCACATGTGGACACTAGGATGATCGTTCTACTATCTGCCACATGTGGACACTAGGATGATCGTTCTACTATCTGCCACATGTGGACACTAGGATGATCGTTCTACTATCTGCCACATGTGGACACTAGGATGATCGTTCTACTATCTGCCACATGTGGACACTAGGATGATCGTTCTACTATCTGCCACATGTGGACACTAGGATGATCGTTCTACTATCCCCCATATGTGGACACTAGGATGATCGTTCTACTATCTGCCACATGTGGACACTAGGATGATCGTTCTACTATCTGCCACATGTGGACACTAGGATGATCGTTCTACTATCCCCCCACATGTGGACACTAGGATGATCGTTCTACTATCCCCCACATGTGGACACTAGGATGATCGTTCTACTATCCCCCCACATGTGGACACTAGGATGATCGTTCTACTATCCCCCCACATGTGGACACTAGGATGATCGTTCTACTATCCCCCACATGTGGACACTAGGATGATCGTTCTACTATCTGCCACATGTGGACACTAGGATGATCGTTCTACTATCTGCCACATGTGGACACTAGGATGATCGTTCTACTATCCCCCACATGTGGACACTAGGATGATCGTTCTACTATCTGCCACATGTGGACACTAGGATGATCGTTCTACTATCTGCCACATGTGGACACTAGGATGATCGTTCTACTATCCCCCCACATGTGGACACTAGGATGATCGTTCTACTATCCCCCACATGTGGACACTAGGATGATCGTTCTACTATCCCCTACATGTGGACACTAGGATGATCGTTCTACTATCTGCCACATGTGGACACTAGGATGATCGTTCTACTATCTGCCACATGTGGACACTAGGATGATCGTTCTACTATCCCCCACATGTGGACACTAGGATGATCGTTCTACTATCCCCCACATGTGGACACTAGGATGGTCGTTCTACTATCCCCCACATGTGGATACTAGGATGATCGTTCTACTATCCCCCACATGTGGACACTAGGATGATCGTTCTACTATCTGCCACATGTGGACACTAGGATGATCGTTCTACTATCTGCCACATGTGGACACTAGGATGATCGTTCTACTATCTGCCACATGTGGACACTAGGATGATCGTTCTACTATCCCCCACATGTGGATACTAGGATGATCGTTCTACTATCCCCCACATGTGGACACTAGGATGATCGTTCTACTATCTGCCACATGTGGACACTAGGATGATCGTTCTACTATCTGCCACATGTGGACACTAGGATGATCGTTCTACTATCCCCCCACATGTGGACACTAGGATGATCGTTCTACTATCTGCCACATGTGGACACTAGGATGATCGTTACACTATCCCCCACATGTGGACACTAGGATGATCGTTACACTATCCCCCACATGTGGACACTAGGATGATCGTTCTACTATCTGCCACATGTGGACACTAGGATGATCGTTCTACTATCTGCCACATGTGGACACTATGATGATCGTTCTACTATCTGCCACATGTGGACACTAGGATGATCGTTCTACTATCCCCCACATGTGGACACTAGGATGATCGTTCTACTATCTGCCACATGTGGACACTAGGATGATCGTTCTACTATCCCCCCACATGTGGACACTAGGATGATCGTTCTACTATCTGCCACATGTGGACACTAGGATGATCGTTCTACTATCTGCCACATGTGGATACTAGGATGATCGTTCTACTATCCCCCACATGTGGACACTAGGATGATCGTTCTACTATCCCCCACATGTGGACACTAGGATGATCGTTCTACTATCCCCCCACATGTGGACACTAGGATGATCGTTCTACTATCTGCCACATGTGGACACTAGGATGATCGTTCTACTATCTGCCACATGTGGACACTAGGATGATCGTTCTACTATCCCCCCACATGTGGACACTAGGATGATCGTTCTACTATCCCCCACATGTGGACACTAGGATGGTCGTTCTACTATCCCCCACATGTGGATACTAGGATGATCGTTCTACTATCCCCCACATGTGGACACTAGGATGATCGTTCTACTATCTGCCACATGTGGACACTAGGATGATCGTTCTACTATCTGCCACATGTGGACACTAGGATGATCGTTCTACTATCTGCCACATGTGGACACTAGGATGATCGTTCTACTATCCCCCACATGTGGATACTAGGATGATCGTTCTACTATCCCCCACATGTGGACACTAGGATGATCGTTCTACTATCTGCCACATGTGGACACTAGGATGATCGTTCTACTATCTGCCACATGTGGACACTAGGATGATCGTTCTACTATCCCCCCACATGTGGACACTAGGATGATCGTTCTACTATCTGCCACATGTGGACACTAGGATGATCGTTACACTATCCCCCACATGTGGACACTAGGATGATCGTTACACTATCCCCCACATGTGGACACTAGGATGATCGTTCTACTATCTGCCACATGTGGACACTAGGATGATCGTTCTACTATCTGCCACATGTGGACACTAGGATGATCGTTCTACTATCTGCCACATGTGGACACTAGGATGATCGTTCTACTATCCCCCACATGTGGACACTAGGATGATCGTTCTACTATCTGCCACATGTGGACACTAGGATGATCGTTCTACTATCCCCCACATGTGGACACTAGGATGATCGTTCTCTATCTGCCACATGTGGACACTAGGATGATCGTTACACTATCCCCCACATGTGGATACTAGGATGATCGTTACACTATCCCCCACATGTGGATACTAGGATGATCGTTCTACTATCCCCCACATGTGGACACTAGGATGATCGTTACACTATCCCCCACATGTGGATACTAGGATGATCGTTCTACTATCCCCCACATGTGGACACTAGGATGATCGTTCTACTATCTGCCACATGTGGACACTAGGATGATCGTTCTACTATCTGCCACATGTGGACACTAGGATGATCGTTCTACTATCTGCCACATGTGGACACTAGGATGATCGTTCTACTATCTGCCACATGTGGACACTAGGATGATCGTTCTACTATCTGCCACATGTGGACACTAGGATGATCGTTCTACTATCCCCCACATGTGGACACTAGGATGATCGTTCTACTATCTGCCACATGTGGACACTAGGATGATCGTTCTACTATCCCCCACATGTGGACACTAGGATGATCGTTCTACTATCTGCCACATGTGGACACTAGGATGATCGTTCTACTATCCCCCACATGTGGACACTAGGATGATCGTTCTACTATCCCCCACATGTGGACACTAGGATGATCGTTCTCTATCTGCCACATGTGGACACTAGGATGATCGTTACACTATCCCCCACATGTGGATACTAGGATGATCGTTACACTATCCCCCACATGTGGATACTAGGATGATCGTTCTACTATCCCCCACATGTGGACACTAGGATGATCGTTACACTATCCCCCACATGTGGATACTAGGATGATCGTTCTACTATCCCCCACATGTGGACACTAGGATGATCGTTCTACTATCTGCCACATGTGGACACTAGGATGATCGTTCTACTATCTGCCACATGTGGACACTAGGATGATCGTTCTACTATCTGCCACATGTGGACACTAGGATGATCGTTCTACTATCTGCCACATGTGGACACTAGAATGATCGTTCTACTATCCCCCACATGTGGACACTAGGATGATCGTTCTACTATCCCCCACATGTGGACACTAGGATGATCGTTCCACTATCCCCCACATGTGGACACTAGGATGATCGTTCTACTATCCCCCCACATGTGGACACTAGGATGATCGTTCTACTATCTGCCACATGTGGACACTAGGATGATCGTTCTACTATCCCCCCACATGTGGACACTAGGATGATCGTTCTACTATCCCCACATGTGACACTAGGATGATCGTTCTACTATCCCCCACATGTGGACACTAGGATGATCGTTCTACTATCCCCCACATGTGGACACTAGGATGATCGTTCTACTATCCCCCACATGTGGACACTAGGATGATCGTTCTACTATCCCCCACATGTGGATACTAGGATGATCGTTCTACTATCCCCCACATGTGGACACTAGGATGATCGTTCTACTATCTGCCACATGTGGACACTAGGATGATCGTTCTACTATCCCCCACATGTGGACACTAGGATGATCGTTCTATCCCCCACATGTGACACTAGGATGATCGTTCTACTATCCCCCACATGTGGACACTAGGATGATCGTTCTACTATCCCCCACATGTGGACACTAGGATGATCGTTCTACTATCTGCCACATGTGGACACTAGGATGATCGTTCTACTATCCCCCACATGTGGACACTAGGATGATCGTTCTACTATCCCCCCACATGTGGACACTAGGATGATCGTTCTACTATCCCCCACATGTGGACACTAGGATGGTCGCTCTACTATTCGCCACATGTGGACACTAGGATGATCGTTCTACTATCCCCCACATGTGGACACTAGGATGGTCGCTCTACTATTCGCCACATGTGGACACTAGGATGATCGTTCTACTATCTGCCACATGTGGACACTAGAATGATCGTTCTACTATCTGCCACATGTGGACACTAGGATGATCGTTCCACTATCCCCCACATGTGGACACTAGGATGATCGTTCCACTATCCCCCACATGTGGACACTAGGATGATCGTTCTACTATCTGCCACATGTGGACACTAGGATGATCGTTCTACTATCCCCCCACATGTGGACACTAGGATGATCGTTCTACTATCCCCCACATGTGGACACTAGGATGATCGTTCTATCAGGAACCTGTTGACGCACGTGGTTAGAGTGACCACTTCACTATCCATCAAACAATAGGAGTACCAAGTTAGGATGATTGCTTCCTAACGCTACATGTAAACGCACATGACTAGGGTGTACTCTCTATCCCGCACCTGGTTAGGATAGTCACCCTACCATACATCACCTGTTGGCGCACGTGACTAGGATGGTTACTCTACTATCCCCCACATGTGGACGCACCTGCTTAGGGATCGCTCTCCGCCATCTGTTGACGTAATTGGTTGAGATCAGTAATCGTCTTGTAGAGCAGCCAAAAAATATTGCCGGCTTCTTTGTTGGTAGCTTTTCTTCAGAGTGCCCCAAGTTTGATACGACGCTGTTGTCGTATCACTTCAGCTTTTTGATTTGGTGGTCATTCTTCTCAAAGTGCTCCCTCATTGTCTGATTCTTCTCAAAGTGCTCCCTCATTGTCTGATTCTTCTCAAAGTGCTCCCACATTGTCTGATTCTTCTCAAAGTGCTCCCTCATTGTCTGATTCTTCTCAAAGTGCTCCCACATTGTCTCATTCTTCTCAAAGTGCTCCCACATTGTCTGATTCGACTCTGTTTCTGTATCTCTCCAGCCTCTATGGTTGTGGCCCTTCTAGAAAGTGTGCCCCAAGTCTAGCCCCCACTGGTGTCGTCTAGACTGCTTTTCTTTCCTGGGTCCTCTACATAGTTCTTGTGGTAGTCTTTTGTACTATTTCTGAGAACGTGTCTTATCCAGCTTCAGGACCTGTCTATTAGCCTGTCTGTGCAATTATTTCTGATCCTCGAGTGAAGAAGAAAACAGAAGTAGATACATCTGATCGTTGAGTGAAGAAGAAAACAGAAGTAGATACATCTGATCGTTGAGTGAATAAAACAGAAGTAGATACATCTGATCGTTGAGTGAATAAAACAGAAGTAGATACATCTGATCGTTGAGTGAAGAAGAAAACAGAAGTAGATACATCTGATCGTTGAGTGAATAAAACAGAAGTAGATACATCTGATCGTTGAGTGAAGAAGAAAACAGAAGTAGATACATCTGATCGTTGAGTGAATAAAACAGAAGTAGATACATCTGATCGTTGAGTGAAGAAGAAAACAGAAGTAGATACATCTGATCGTTGAGTGAATAAAACAGAAGTAGATACATCTGATCGTTGAGTGAAGAATAAAACAGAAGTAGATACATCTGATCGTTGAGTGAAGAAGAAAACAGAAGTAGATACATCTGATCGTTGAGTGAATAAAACAGAAGTAGATACATCTGATCGTTGAGTGAATAAAACAGAAGTAGATACATCTGATCGTTGAGTGAAGAAGAAAACAGAAGTAGATACATCTGATCCTCGAGTGAAGGAAACAGAAGTAGATACATCTGATCGTTGAGTGAAGAATAAAACAGAAGTAGATACATCTGATCGTTGAGTGAATAAAACAGAAGTAGATACATCTGATCGTTGAGTGAAGAAGAAAACAGAAGTAGATACATCTGATCGTTGAGTGAATAAAACAGAAGTAGATACATCTGATCGTTGAGTGAAGAAGAAAAACAGAAGTAGATACATCTAATCGTTGAGTGAAGAATAAAACAGAAGTAGATACATCTGATCGTTGAGTGAAGAATAAAACAGAAGTAGATACATCTGATCGTTGAGTGAAGAAGAAAACAGAAGTAGATACGGGGTCAAAAGGCTCATGAGGTCATGGTGGTAACATGAGCCAGGGTTAGCGAGGGGCGCGCTAACCAAGACCCTGCCCCTAACCTCCACGCGGTGACCCTGGAAACAGACTCTGGTTCTGGTCTGGCTAAGAGGGGCAGGGATCGGGGAGAGGAAACTACTGGTAGTGGTAGCAGTGCAATTACGGAAATACGATAAAGATACATACAAATAAAATGCACAATTCTCCTGACCGATGTCCAACAAGATATTGCCCAAGTCCCTGAACGCAAAGAAACAGCAACGAAACGACTCAGACATGGATGAGAGGTGCATCCAGTGACCAAACGTATGCCCACGTAGGGCGAAGCTCGAAGCCCTGAGGAGGGGCAAACATTGCCAGCCCGTCGGCAAGAATAAATAAGACAGGACCGTAACGAATGAAAGTCTACCCTCGTGTTGGTGCGAGAGAAGATTGCAGCTGACCCCGCATTGGTAGCCTGGTGCAGATACATGTACTGGGCAAGGTTTGCCGAGCGCAAAAGAACAAGTTGCGTTTAGTGCATAACGAAACTACCCGCCCTGGGAAAACCGTGCAAGGTACTGTGCGATTAAAATTAACATCCCCGGAAGAACTGAGGTTGGTGATGCCTAACGGAACTGCCAGCCTTGGGGCAACTGGGCAAGGTTCGATTGCAGTCGTAACTAACATCCCCGGAATAACTGGGGCGGGTGATGGCGGCGAGCGCAAAATCCTCAGTTACGCTTATAGTGCCCACTGAAACGACCCTCTACATTGCTTGTACTCGGCCCCATGCCAGTGCTTTCGAGGTAAATTGCAAATTGCCACGCACCGATACGCGTCTAGAAAAGGCTGAGAATGTTCCTTCCCGGATCAAACTCAAAAATGTACGGTAAGCAAGGCCGACAATGTACGGATCAAACAGGAAGCCCGGGTCCTGAACATTGGCGAAGGCCGATACTTTACACGGTGTTTTATACGAGTAAGACGCCGTCCGAGGACAAGCTGACAAGCCCGAGAAACATTTCTCAGTCAGAACGGGTAAAGCAGCGTAACTCACTGTCTTGGCGTAGATCACAAAGCCCAAATATACGGCAAAGTTGATCGAAAAGGCGTAGATCCGAAAGGATCGTACCTAGGAAAGCTCACCTAGTAAATCAAAAGCTGGCTGAAAACGGACGGGCGGGCCTAGTCACCATGGGCGCACAATCGTCCGACGTAGATCACTCCGTTCTTGCCAGTGGACCAATTATACATCACAATAAGAATGATCAAATTGGCCGTGAAGAATGTTAGCAGAAGAAGAAGAAGAAGTAGATACGGGGGCAAAGGCTCATGAGGTCATGGTGGTAACATGAGCCAGGGTTAGCGAGGGGGCGCGCTAACCAAGACCCTGCCCTAACCTCCACGCGGTGACCCTGGAAACAGACTCTGGTTCTGGTCTGGCTAAGAGGGGCAGGGATCGGGGAGAGGAAATTACTGGTAGTGGTAGCAGTGCAATTACGGAAATACGATAAAGATACATACAAATAAAATGCACAATTCTTCTGACCGATGTCCAACAAGATATTGCCCAAGTCCCTGAACGCAAAGAAACAGCAACGAAACGTCTCAGACATGGATGAGAGGTGCATCCAGTGACCAAACGTATGCCCACGTAGGGCGAAGCTCGAAGCCCTGAGGAGAGGGCAAACATTGCCAGCCCGTCGGCAAGAATAAATAAGACAGGACCGTAACGAATGAAAGTCTACCCTCGTGTTGGTGCGAGAGAAGATTGCAGCTGACCCCGCATTGGTAGCCTGGTGCAGATACATGTACTGGGCAAGGTTTGCCGAGCGCAAAAGAACAAGTTGCGTTTAGTGCATAACGAAACTACCCGCCCTGGGAAAACCGTGCAAGGTACTGTGCGATTAAAATTAACATCCCGGAAGAACTGAGGTTGGTGATGCCTAACGGAACTGCCAGCCTTGGGGCAACTGGGCAAGGTTCGATTGCAGTCGTAACTAACATCCCCGGAATAACTGGGGCGGGTGATGGCGGCGAGCGCAAAATCCTCAGTTACGCTTATAGTGCCCACTGAAACGACCCTCTACATTGCTTGTACTCGGCCCCATGCCAGTGCTTTCGAGGTTAATTGCAAATTGCCACGTACAGATACGCGTCTAGAAAAGGCTGAGAATGTTCCTTCCCGGATCAAACTCAAAAATGTACGGTAAAGCAAGGCCGACAATGTACGGATCAAACAGGAAGTTCGGGTCTGAACATTGGCGAAGGCCGATACTTTACACGGTGTCTTATACGAGTAAGACGCCGTCCGAGGATAACTACAAGCCCGAGAAATATTTCTCAGTCAGAACGGGCATAAACAGCGTAACTCACTGTCCCGGCGTAGATCCAAAGCCCAAAAATACGGCAAAGCTGATCGTACCTAGGAAAGCTCACCTAGTAAATCAAAAGCTGGCTGAAAACGAACACCCCACGAAGGATAAGCAACTGGGCTTCAATAGGTGCTGAAGGCTGGTGCACGTACATTACGTTCGGATGTTTGGCTGTTTATATATCACAATGAGAATGATTAAAACAGGCCTAGAACGATCGAAGAAGAAGAAGAAGTAGATACATCTGATCGTTGAGTGAAGAATAAAACAGAAGTAGATACATCTGATCGTTGAGTGAAGAAGAAAAACAGAAGTAGATACATCTGATCCTCTAGTGAAGAATAAGACAGAAGTAGATACATCTAATCGTTGAGTGAATAAAACAGAAGTAGATACATCTGATCGTTGAGTGAAGAAGAAAACAGAAGTAGATACATCTGATCGTTGAGTGAATAAAACAGAAGTAGATACATCTGATCGTTGAGTGAAGAATAAAACAGTAGATAAATCTGATCGTTGAGTGAAGAAGAAAACAGAAGTAGATACATCTGATCGTTGAGTGAATAAAACAGAAGTAGATAAATCTAATCGTTGAGTGAAGAAGAAAACAGAAGTAGATACATCTGATCGTTGAGTGAAGAATAAAACAGAAGTAGATACATCTGATCGTTGAGTGAAGAATAAAACAGAAGTAGATACATCTGATCGTTGAGTGAATAAAACAGAAGTAGATACATCTGATCGTTGAGTGAAGAATAAAACAGAAGTAGATACATCTGATCGTTGAGTGAAGAAGAAAACAGAAGTAGATACATCTGATCGTTGAGTGAATAAAACAGAAGTAGATACATCTGATCGTTGAGTGAAGAATAAAACAGAAGTAGATACATCTGATCGTTGAGTGAAGAAGAAAACAGAAGTAGATACATCTGATCGTTGAGTGAATAAAACAGAAGTAGATACATCTGATCGTTGAGTGAAGAAGAAAACAGAAGTAGATACATCTGATCGTTGAGTGAATAAAACAGAAGTAGATACATCTGATCGTTGAGTGAAGAAGAAAACAGAAGTAGATACATCTGATCGTTGAGTGAATAAAACAGAAGTAGATACATCTGATCGTTGAGTGAAGAATAAAACAGAAGTAGATACATCTGATCGTTGAGTGAAGAAGAAAAACAGAAGTAGATACATCTGATCGTTGAGTGAATAAAACAGAAGTAGATACATCTGATCGTTGAGTGAAGAATAAAACAGAAGTAGATACATCTGATCGTTGAGTGAAGAATAAAACAGAAGTAGATACATCTGATCGTTGAGTGAAGAATTAAACAGAAGTAGATACATCTGATCGTTGAGTGAAGAAGAAAAACTGAAGTAGATACATCTGATCGTTGAGTGAAGAATAAAACAGAAGTAGATACATCTGATCGTTGAGTGAATAAAACAGAAGTAGATACATCTGATCGTTGAGTGAAGAAAAAAAACAGAAGTAGATACATCTAATCGTTGAGTGAAGAAGAAAACAGAAGTAGATACATCTAATCGTTGAGGGAAGAAAACGAAGTAGATACATCTAATCGTTGAGGGAAGAAGAAAAAACGAAGTAGATACATCTAATCGTTGAGGAAGAAGAAAACGAAGTAGATACATCTAATCGTTGAGTGAAGAATAAAACAGAAGTAGATACATCTGATCGTTGAGTGAAGAAGAAACAGAAGTAGATACATCGATCGTTAGTGAAGAAGAAAAACTGAAGTAGATACATCTGATCGTTGAGTGAAGAATAAAACAGAAGTAGATACATCTGATCGTTGAGTGAAGAATTAAACAGAAGTAGATACATCTGATCGTTGAGTGAAGAAGAAAAACAAGTAGATACATCTGATCGTTGAGTGAAGAATAAAACAGAAGTAGATACATCTGATCGTTGAGTGAATAAAACAGAAGTAGATACATCTGATCGTTGAGTGAAGAAGAAAACAGAAGTAGATACATCTAATCGTTGAGTGAAGAAGAAAACGAAGTAGATACATCTAATCGTTGAGGAAGAAGAAAACAAAGTAGATACATCTAATCGTTGAGGAAGAGAAAAACGAAGTAGATACATCTAATCGTTGAGGGAAGAAGAAAAACAGAAGTAGATACATCTAATCGTTGAGTGAAGAATAAAACAGAAGTAGATACATCTGATCGTTGAGTGAAGAAGAAAACAGAAGTAGATACATCTGATCGTTGAGTGAAGAAGAAAAACAGAAGTAGATACATCTGATCCTCTAGTGAAGAAGAAAACAGAAGTAGATACATCTAATCGTTGAGTGAATAAAACAGAAGTAGATACATCTGATCGTTGAGTGAAGAAGAAAACAGAAGTAGATAAATCTGATCGTTGAGTGAAGAAGAAAACAGAAGTAGATACATCTGATCGTTGAGTGAATAAAACAGAAGTAGATACATCTGATCGTTGAGTGAAAAGAAAACGAAGTAGATACATCTGATCGTAGAGTGAAGAATAAAACAGAAGTAGATACATCTGATCGTTGAGTGAATAAAACGGAAGTAGATACATATGATCGTTGAGTGAAGAATAAAACAGAAGTAGATACATCTGATCGTTGAGTGAAGAATAAAACAGAAGTAGATACATCTGATCCTCGAGTGAAGAATAAAACAGAAGTAGATACATCTGATCGTTGAGTGAATAAAACAGAAGTAGATACATCTGATCGTCGACTGAAGAATAAAACAGA
Organism: Arion vulgaris; assembly: GCA_020796225.1. Taxonomy (NCBI): domain Eukaryota; kingdom Metazoa; phylum Mollusca; class Gastropoda; order Stylommatophora; family Arionidae; genus Arion; species Arion vulgaris. The sequence goes on from CM036759.1 coordinate 66,945,980, forward strand.
AGTAGATACATCTGATCGTTGAGTGAAGAATAAAACAGAAGTAGATACATCTGATCGTTGAGTGAAGAATAAAACAGAAGTAGATACATCTGATCGTTGAGTAAAGAATAAAACAGAAGTAGATACATCTGATCATTGAGTGAAGAATAAAACAAGTAGATACATCTGATCGTTGAGTGAAGAATAAAACAGAAGTAGATACATCTGATCGTTGAGTGAAGAAGAAAAACAGAAGTAGATACATCTGATCGTTGAGTGAAGAATAAAACAGAAGTAGATACATCTGATCGTTGAGTGAAGAAGAAAACGAAGTAGATACATCTGATCCTCTGAGTGAAGAAGAAAACAGAAGTAGATACATCTGATCGTTGAGTGAAGAATAAAACAGAAGTAGATACATCTGATCGTTGAGTGAATAAAACAAGTAGATACATCTGATCGTTAGTGAAGAAGAAAACAGAAGTAGATACATCTGATCGTTGAGTGAATAAAACAGAAGTAGATACATCTGATCGTTGAGTGAAGAATAAAACAGAAGTAGGTACATCTGATCGTTGAGTGAAGAATAAAACAGAAGTAGATACATCTGATCGTTGAGTGAAGAATAAAACAGAAGTAGATACATCTGATCGTTGAGTGAAGAATAAAACAGAAGTAGATACATCTGATCGTTGAGTGAAGAATAAAACAGAAGTAGATACATCTGATCGTTGAGTGAAGAATAAAACAGAAGTAGATACATCTGATCGTTGAGTGAAGAAGAAAAACAGAAGTAGATACATCTGATCGTTGAGTGAAGAATAAAACAGAAGTAGATACATCTGATCGTTGAGTGAATAAACGAAGTAGATACATCTGATCGTTGAGTGAAGAAGAAAAACAGAAGTAGATACATCTAATCGTTGAGTGAAGAATAAAACAGAAGTAGATACATCTGATCGTTGAGTGAAGAATAAAACAGAAGTAGATACATCTGATCGTTGAGTGAAGAAAAAAACAAAGTAGATACATCTGATCGTTGAGTGAAGAATAAAACAGAAGTAGATACATCTGATCGTTGAGTGAAGAAGAAAAACAGAAGTAGATACATCTGATCCTCTAGTGAAGAAGAAAACAGAAGTAGATACATCTAATCGTTGAGTGAATAAAACAGAAGTAGATACATCTGATCGTTGAGTGAAGAAGAAAACAGAAGTAGATACATCTGATCGTTGAGTGAATAAAACAGAAGTAGATACATCTGATCGTTGAGTGAAGAATAAAACAGAAGTACATACATCTGATCGTTGAGTGAAGAATAAAACAGAAGTAGATACATCTGATCGTTGAGTGAATAAAACAGAAGTAGATACATCTGATCGTTGAGTGAAGAATAAAACAGAAGTAGATACATCTGATCGTTGAGTGAAGAATAAAACAGAAGCAGATACATCTGATCGTTGAGTGAAGAATAAAACAGAAGTAGATACATCTGATCGTTGAGTGAAGAATAAAACAGAAGTAGATACATCTGATCGTTGAGTGAATAAAACAGAAGTAGATACATCTGATCGTTGAGTGAAGAAGAAAACAGAAGTAGATACATCTGATCGTTGAGTGAATAAAACAGAAGTAGATACATCTGATCGTTGAGTGAAGAATAAAACAGAAGTAGATACATCTGATCGTTGAGTGAAGAATAAAACAGAAGTAGATACATCTGATCGTTGAGTGAAGAATAAAACAGAAGTAGATACATCTGATCGTTGAGTGAAGAAGAAAAACAGGAGTAGATACATCTGATCGTTGAGTGAAGAATAAAACAGAAGTAGATACATCTGATCGTTGAGTGAATAAAACAGAAGTAGATACATCTGATCGTTGAGTGAAGAAAAAAAACAGAAGTAGATACATCTAATCGTTGAGTGAAGAATAAAACAGAAGTAGATACATCTGATCGTTGAGTGAAGAAGAAAACAGAAGTAGATACATCTGATCGTTGAGTAAAGAATAAAACAGAAGTAGATACATCTGATCATTGAGTGAAGAATAAAACAGAAGTAGATACATCTGATCGTTGAGTGAAGAATAAAACAGAAGTAGATACATCTGATCGTTGAGTGAAGAATAAAACAGAAGTAGATACATCTGATCGTTGAGAGAAGAAGAAAAACAGAAGTAGATACATCTGATCGTTGAGTGAAGAAGAAAAACAGAAGTAGATACATCTGATCGTTGAGTGAATAAAACAGAAGTAGATACATCTGATCGTTGAGTGAAGAAGAAAAACAGAAGTAGATACATCTAATCGTTGAGTGAAGAATAAAACAGAAGTAGATACATCTGATCGTTGAGTGAAGAAGAAAACAGAAGTAGATAAATCTGATCGTTGAGTGAAGAAGAAAACAGAAGTAGATACATCTGATCGTTGAGTGAATAAAACAGAAGTAGATACATCTGATCGTCGACTGAAGAATAAAACAGAAGTAGATACATCTGATCGTTGAGTGAAGAATAAAACAGAAGTAGATACATCTGATCGTTGAGTGAAGAATAAAACAGAAGTAGATACATCTGATCGTTGAGTAAAGAATAAAACAGAAGTAGATACATCTGATCATTGAGTGAAGAATAAAACAAGTAGATACATCTGATCGTTGAGTGAAGAATAAAACAGAAGTAGATACATCTGATCGTTGAGTGAAGAAGAAAACAGAAGTAGATACATCTGATCGTTGAGTGAAGAATAAAACAGAAGTAGATACATCTGATCGTTGAGTGAAGAAGAAAAACAGAAGTAGATACATCTGATCCTCTAGTGAAGAAGAAAACAGAAGTAGATACATCTGATCGTTGAGTGAAGAATAAAACAGAAGTAGATACATCTGATCGTTGAGTGAATAAAACAGAAGTAGATACATCTGATCGTTGAGTGAAGAAGAAAACAGAAGTAGATACATCTGATCGTTGAGTGAATAAAACAGAAGTAGATACATCTGATCGTTGAGTGAAGAATAAAACAGAAGTAGGTACATCTGATCGTTGAGTGAAGAATAAAACAGAAGTAGATACATCTGATCGTTGAGTGAAGAATAAAACAGAAGTAGATACATCTGATCGTTGAGTGAAGAATAAAACAGAAGTAGATACATCTGATCGTTGAGTGAAGAATAAAACAGAAGTAGATACATCTGATCGTTGAGTGAAGAATAAAACAGAAGTAGATACATCTGATCGTTGAGTGAAGAAGAAAAACAGAAGTAGATACATCTGATCGTTGAGTGAAGAATAAAACAGAAGTAGATACATCTGATCGTTGAGTGAATAAAACAGAAGTAGATACATCTGATCGTTGAGTGAAGAAGAAAAACAGAAGTAGATACATCTAATCGTTGAGTGAAGAATAAAACAGAAGTAGATACATCTGATCGTTGAGTGAAGAATAAAACAGAAGTAGATACATCTGATCGTTGGTGAAGAAGAAAACAAGTAGATACATCTGATCGTTGAGTGAAGAAAAAACAGAATAGATACATCTGATCGGTTGGTGAAGAAGAAAAACAGAAGTAGATACATCTGATCCTCTAGTGAAGAAGAAAACAGAAGTAGATACATCTAATCGTTGAGTGAATAAAACAGAAGTAGATACATCTGATCGTTGAGTGAAGAAGAAAACAGAAGTAGATACATCTGATCGTTGAGTGAATAAAACAGAAGTAGATACATCTGATCGTTGAGTGAAGAATAAAACAGAAGTACATACATCTGATCGTTGAGTGAAGAATAAAACAGAAGTAGATACATCTGATCGTTGAGTGAATAAAACAGAAGTAGATACATCTGATCGTTGAGTGAAGAATAAAACAGAGTAGATACATCTGATCGTTGAGTGAAGAATAAAACAGAAGCAGATACATCTGATCGTTGAGTGAAGAATAAAACAGAAGTAGATACATCTGATCGTTGAGTGAAGAATAAAACAGAAGTAGATACATCTGATCGTTGAGTGAATAAAACAGAAGTAGATACATCTGATCGTTGAGTGAAGAAGAAAACAGAAGTAGATACATCTGATCGTTGAGTGAATAAAACAGAAGTAGATACATCTGATCGTTGAGTGAAGAATAAAACAGAAGTAGATACATCTGATCGTTGAGTGAAGAATAAAACAGAAGTAGATACATCTGATCGTTGAGTGAAGAATAAAACAGAAGTAGATACATCTGATCGTTGAGTGAAGAAGAAAACAGGAGTAGATACATCTGATCGTTGAGTGAAGAATAAAACAGAAGTAGATACATCTGATCGTTGAGTGAATAAAACAGAAGTAGATACATCTGATCGTTGAGTGAAGAAAAAAAACAGAAGTAGATACATCTAATCGTTGAGTGAAGAATAAAACAGAAGTAGATACATCTGATGTTGGTGAAGAAAACAGAAGTAGATTCATCTGATCGTTGGTGAAAAGAAAAACAGAAGTAGATACATCTGATCATTGAGTGAAGAATAAAACAAGTAGATACATCTGATCGTTGAGTGAAGAATAAAACAGAAGTAGATACATCTGATCGTTGAGTGAAGAATAAAACAGAAGTAGATACATCTGATCGTTGAGAAAGAAGAAAAACGAAGTAGATACATCTGATCGTTGAGTGAAGAAGAAAACAGAGTAGATACATCTGATGTTGAGTGAATAAAACAGAAGTGAGTACATCTGATCGTTGAGTGAAGAAGAAAAACAGAAGTAGATACATCTAATCGTTGAGTGAAGAATAAAACAGAGTAGATACATCTGATCGTTGGTGAAGAAGAAAACGAAGTAGATAAATCTGATCGTTGGTGAAGAAGAACAGAAGTAGATACATCTGATCGTTGAGTGAATAAAACAGAAGTAGATACATCTGATCGTTGAGTGAAGAATAAAACAGAAGTAGATACATCTAATCGTTGAGTGAAGAATAAAACAGAAGTAGATACATCTGATCGTTGAGTGAAGAATAAAACAGTAGATAAATCTGATCGTTGAGTGAAGAAGAAAACAGAAGTAGATAAATCTAATCGTTGAGTGAAGAAGAAAACAGAAGTAGATACATCTGATCGTTGAGTGAAGAAGAAAACAGAAGTAGATACATCTAATCGTTGAGTGAAGAATAAAACAGAAGTAGATAAAGTATTAGTAGACAATGGGCAAGTAGTTTAGTTATTCTTGATCTAATCCTGTTTTGTCTCACGGAGTAAGGACAAGAGATTTACAGAACAAGCTTTTGTATGCGCTGCATAAACAGTGTCTATCGTCACCTCTGTTTTCTTTGAGATCCACCATTTGCGTGGACAGCCTTTTGTTTTGTATCCACTAATATATAAATTATATATGTTGGTAAGCATTTCAAAATAGATACTTGTCAACAAAATCATGAACATAAAATGAGATGCATGTGAGAGAATTGTTGGTCAACCACTAGTTTTAAGAAGAAGATAGATACTCTGAGAAGAAAAAACACAAGAATGACAATGCAAGCATTGAAGTGGAGCATAAAATGAGATGCATGTCAGAGAGTGTCTGGTCAACCACTAGTTTTAAGAAAGAGAAGATAGATACTCTGAGAAGAAAACACACAAGAATGACAATGCAAGCATTGAAGTGAGAACAAAAGGCTTCAAAGAAGTTAAGTCATTGATATTCAGCAAACAAATTGAGTTGTGTAAATTTTGGTTTAATAGTGAAAAACATTGAAATATAACACTGAAATATACAAGTTTTAAAATGTGTCCAGTTAAATATACAAATAACTTGTTTTGATATTCATTGACAATTACATAAGTTATAATTTAGCATGGATACAGAGAGAACTTTTGTTTAAGGGTATGACAATCTTCTAGTTACGACCCTGTAACACCATACAGAGGAAGGACAGGTATAGAGAAGAATGGTGAGCATTTGTTGCTGCCCAAGTGCAGAGAGAGAGAGAGAGGGAAGTAATTCCCATCAACTGGAGATAAAACAGAGATTACCAGTCTAGGAGTTCAATACTGCCCAGCATTTGTTGCTGCCCCAAGCGCAGAGAGAGAGAGAGAGAGAGGGAAGTAATTCCCTTCAACTGGAGATAAAACAGAGATTATCAATCTAGGAGTTCTCTCTCTCGCGCGATCTCAGTCTAGGAGTTCAATACTGCCCAGCATTTATTGCTGCCTCAAGCGCAGAGAGAGAGGGAAGTAATTCCCTTCAACTGGAGATAAAACAGAGATTATCAATCTAGGAGTTCTCTCTCTCGCGCGATCTCAGTCTAGGAGTTCAATACTGCCCAACATTTATTGACATACATAGTTAGACTTTAGAGGTCTATGTGGCGTAATTGTTAGGTGCTTGCCTCTAGTTCCACAGTACTGGTTCGCTCCTCCTGTAGCAATCAGGATAATTTTCCAGATCAATAATCGTAGTTTAGGTGAGATCGAGTTCCTAGTCCTATTGGAGATGGACGATAAAACATACATCCTGTGATCATGTTGAGCACATAAAAGAACCCTTAGCAGTTCAAAGATCTAGAAGAGCAAGCTGGAAAGCCACTGACCGGACAAAATTCATTCAAAAGATTTTACAATCCTACAAAATATTTTCACCACTTTCTAAATGACATCGGGGACCCTCGATGGTGCCACAAAGTTCATACACTGCCCCTGAGATTTTCCTGTGTAAGAAAGAGATCAGAGCACACATGGCTACTCCCCGAAGTGCAATGATGATGGTCAATCAATCAGACCTGGACCGAGGGTCCAAAACTGAGGTCAAAGTTATATGGTTAATGTCTGAGCTAAGGAAAGGCTATGGTTCTAACGACCACCCGTGTGTTGCCAGGGGCCGCAAGGAAGCAAAGAATAGTACCACTGCGACCTACAAGGCATGTTGTAAGAGGTGACTGAGGCAGGACGTAGGGAAGCTACCCTGGTAAATAAAAAGCATCGCAGAAATCGGAGGTGCTGGCCCACATGTAGGTGCATAACTGGCACAATGTACAATCACGATTAGGCTCAGATCACATACAAATCACACAGAGTGGTTAACAAGTGGTTGATATGGAGCGTTCGAAGAAGAAGTTCTAGCGATAAGCATGAGAAATTTACATGAAAACAAGAGAAGACAAATGGAAACAACGCAAACAAAACAGAGTAGTACAATATTTCTTCTAGTGTTGGTGACTCATGACGCAGGTAGAAATAGATATACAAGGTGTTGTATTCTTCTTCTTCTAGTGTTGGTGACTCGTGACGCAGGTAGAAATAGATATACAAGGTATTGTATTCTTCTTCTTCTAGTGTTGGTGACTCATGACGCAGGTAGAAATAGATATACAAGGTATTGTATTCTTCTTCTAGTGTTGGTGACTCGTGACGCAGGTGGAAATAGATATACAAGGTATTGTATTCTTCTTCTAGTGTTGGTGACTCGTGACGCAGGTGGAAATAGATATACAAGGTGTTGTATTCTTCTTCTTCTAGTGTTGGTGACTCGTGACGCAGGTAGAAATAGATATACAAGGTGTTGTATTCTTCTTCTTCTAGTGTTGGTGACTCGTGACGCAGGTGGAAATAGATATACAAGGTGTTGTATTCTTCTTCTTCTAGTGTTGGTGACTCGTGACGCAGGTAGAAATAGATATACAAGGTGTTGTATTCTTCTTCTTCTAGTGTTGGTGACTCGTGACGCAGGTAGAAATAGATATACAAGGTGTTGTATTCTTCTTCTTCTAGTGTTGGTGACTCGTGACGCAGGTAGAAATAGATATACAAGGTGTTGTATTCTTCTTCTAGTGTTGGTGACTGTGACGCAGGTGAAATAGATATACAAGGTATTGTATTCTTCTCCTAGTGTTGGTGACTCGTGCCGGGAAATAGATATACAAGGTATTGTATTCTTCTCCTAGTGTTGGTGACTGACGCAGGTGGAAATAGATATACAAGGTGTTGTATTCTTCTCCTAGTGTTGGTGACTGACGCAGGTGGAAATAGATATACACGGTATTGTATTCTTCTCCTAGTGTTGGTGACTGACGCAGGTGGAAACTTTCTTTCTTTCTTTTGTTGTTACTGGGATTGTCCCAGTGTTATGGTTTTCTGTCTTGTGCTGTTCTATTGGTTTGGTTGATTGTTATTTTTACTTTTGAAAGATTCTGCTTTTCACTTCAATACCTGCTTTGTGATTCTTTGATCATTTCTTCTCAGAGTATGCCCAACATATCTCCATCTTCTATTTCTTCTCAGAGTATGCCCAACATATCTCCATCTTCTATTTCTTCTCAGAGTATGCCCAACATATCTCCATCTTCTATTTTGTAAAAGTTCCTACTAGTGATGGCATCCTTTCGCAAGTTTTGTAGCTCTAAAATTCTTGAACCCTTTGACTCCCACTCGGTATTCTCTGAACAAATCTCCATCTTCTTTCTAGTCTATGTGTCGGTTGCTACATGATGTCAGAGTTGCTACTAGTGATGTCAGAGTTGCTACGAGTGATGTCAGAGTTGCTACTAGTGATGTCAGAGTTGCTACGAGTGATGTCAGAGTTGCTACTAGTGATGTCAGAGTTGCTACTAGTGATGTCAGAGTTGCTACAGTGATGTCTGAACAATCTCCTCATCTTCACTTTCTTGTCAGAGTTGCTACTAGTGATGTCTGAACAAATCTCCTCCATCTTCACTTTCTTGTCAGAGTTGCTACTAGTGATGCTCAGAGTTGCTATTGATACAGAGTTGCTACTAGTGATGCTCAGAGTCTCACTAGTCGATGTCAGAGTTGCTACTAGTGATGTCAGAGTTGCTACTAGTGATGTCAGAGTTGCTACTAGTGATGTCAGAGTTGCTACTAGTGATGTCAGAGTTGCTACTAGTGATGTCAGAGTTGCTACTAGTGATTCATGAGTTGCTACTAGTGATGTCAGAGTTGCTACTAGTGATGTCAGAGTTGCTACTAGTGATGTCAGAGTTGCTACTAGTGATGTCAGAGTTGCTACTGTATGTCAGAGTTGCTACTAGTGATGTCAGAGTTGCTACTAGTGATGTCAGAGTTGCTACGTAGTGATGTCAGAGTTGACTCAGGCTAGCTGAAATCCATCTATGTCAGAGTTGCTACTAGTGATGTCAGAGTTCTCACTCAGTGATGTCAGAGTTGCTACTAGTGATGTCAGAGTTGCTACTAGTGATGTCAGAGTTGCTACGAGTGATGTCAGAGTTGCTACTAGTGATGTCAGAGTTGCTACTAGTGATGTCAGAGTTGCTACTAGTGATGTCTGAACAAATCTCCTCCATCTTCACTTTCTTGTCAGAGTTGCTACTAGTGATGTCAGAGTTGCTACTAGTGATGTCAGAGTTGCTACTAGTGATGTCACGAAGTTGCTACTAGTGATGTCAGAGTTGCTACTAGTGATGTCAGAGTTCTCTAGTGATGTCAGAGTACCTCTCAGTGATGCTGAACAAATCTCTCCATCTTCCTTTCTTGTCAGAGTTTGCTACTAGTGTTCTGAACAAATCTCCTCCATCTTCTTTCTTGTCAGTGCTCTAGTGATGTCAGAGTTCTACTAGTGATGTCAGGTTGCACTAGTGATTCAAGTTGCTACTGTGATGTCAGTGCTACTAGTGATGTCAAGTTGCTCTATGATGTCTGAACAAATCTCATTTCACTTGTGTCAGGTTGCTATAGTGATGTCAGGTTGCTACTAGTGATGTCAAGTTGCTACTAGTATAGCCCATTCTCAAGTTTCCATCATCATCATCACCAAAAGCTTGTTCTGTGCAGAACTCCACCCAACAAACCTTCATTCTCTCTCAGCTGATGTCCCAACTCTGCGTCACCTTCAATTACAGTTCAAACCTTAATTACATCCGAATCCATCTTCTGGTTCCCTCTCCTCTTGCCTCTTTCCATGGTAGTCTTCTCCAGCCATATGTGTCTCTTTATATGCCCAAAATACATTTTCTACCCAACAGAAACAATCTTTGACCTTACAGTGGGATTGAACACGAGATATTTCTACCAGGAAGCACCACAGTGTTTAATAACTCAGACACCTGCTTTCCAAGCATTGGATAAATTTATGTAAATATCACTTTTCTCCTTCTATATTATAATACACTGCTACTAACTTATGTAGTAGCATGTCCTTGTGTTCTCCTTCTGTGTATAACACTGCTACTAACTATGTAGTAGCATGTCCTTGTGTTCTCTTCTGTATTATAATACACTGCTACTAACTTATGTAGGCATGTCCCTGTGTTCTCCTTCTATATTATAATACACTGCTACTAACTTATGTAGTAACATGTCCCTTGTGTTCTCCTTCTATATTATAATACACTGCTACTAACTTATGTAGTAGCATGTCCTTGTGTCTCCTTCTGTATTATAATACACTGCTACTAACTTATGTAGTAGCATGTCACTTGTGTTCTCCTCCTATGTTATAATACTCTGCTACTAACTTATGTAGTAGCATGTCCCTTGTGTTCTCCTCCTATGTTATAATACACTGCTACTAACTTATGTAGTAGCATGTCCCTTGTGTTCTCCTCCTATGTTATAATACTCTGCTACTAACTTATGTAGTAGCATGTCACTTGTGTTCTCCTTCTGTGTTATAATACACTGCTACTAACTTATATAGTAGCATGTCCCTTGTGTTCTCCTCCTATGTTATAATACACTGCTACTAACTTATGTAGTAGCATGTCACTTGTGTTCTCCTTCTGTGTTATAATACACTGCTACTAACTTATGTAGTAGCATGTCCCTTGTGTTCTCCTCCTATGTTATAATACTCTGCTACTAACTTATGTAGTAGCATGTCACTTTGTTCTCCTTCTATGTTATAATACACTGCTACTAACTTATGTAGTAGCATGTCCCTTGTGTTCTCCTCCTATGTTATAATACTCTGCTACTAACTTATGTAGTAGCATGTCACTTGTGTTCTCCTTCTGTGTTATAATACACTGCTACTAACTTATGTAGTAGCATGTCCCTTGTGTTCTCCTCCTATGTTATAATACTCTGCTACTAACTTATGTAGTAGCATGTCACTTGTGTTCTCCTTCTGTGTTATAATACTCTGCTACTAACTTATGTAGTAGCATGTCACTTGTGTTCTCCTTCTGTGTTATAATACTCTGCTACTAACTTATGTAGTAGCATGTCCCTTGTGTTCTCCTTCTGTGTTATAATACACTGCTACTAACTTATGTAGTAGCATGTCACTTGTGGAACGTGACTTTCATCACAGCCCACCTGCAAAAACAGTTTCAGTTTGGAATATCTTCATTGCACTCTGGACATTTACATATGTGCTCCGATCTCCTTCGTAATATCTCAAACTGTGTCCAGCGACTAATCATAAAAGTGCGATGTTGATTTATGAGCCTACTCATATACCTGTTGTTCTTTTCTTTTTATGTTGTGAAAAATTATGTCTCTAGCAAGTTCTCCCACCTCCCCCAGTGTCATGTTCAAGGTTAATTTGATGTCCTGCTGGCACTGTCGTTCCCCTGCCTTCTACTCCAGGAACCATGTCTTCCATTACCGTTCTCTCCAAACTACTGTGACATTTAACGTTGCCAAAATATTTCATCTTCCAGGACATGATATTATTTTAAGAGCCAATGCTCTTCGATATGTAAGTCTTGTAGGATGTCTTGGTTTTTTCTCTTCTCTGTCCATGATGTTTTTTCTCTTCTCTGTCCATAATGTTTTTTCTCTTCTCTGTCCATGATGTTCAAAGAACTTTTGGCTACACACTACAAGTATAAATTTAACTTTATTGCAATTACAAACAACACATAATGATAGTGTAACATAGCGTAACATTTGTTTACGCAGAATATAAATTGACGCACCTGTCAAAAATTGACTGTCACCAGCCAGAGTTTGACTGTCACGGCAGAGTTTGACCAGCACCAGCCAAGTTTGACCAGCACTGATCAGAAATTGACAGACACCGGCACCTGCCAAGTTTGACCAGCACTGATCAGAGTTTGACAGGCACAAGCCAGAGTTTGACCAGCACTGACCAGAGTTTGACCAGCACTGACCAGAGTTTGACCGGCACCTGCCAAAAATTGATTGACACCGGCCATAAATTGACCAGCATCTGCCAGAATTTGACCTGCACCAGCCATAGTTTGACCGACACCAGCCAGAGTCTTCTTAGCAACAGTCTACATTCTACTTCTGCTGAGAAATTACTCCTTGATATATCTTTCTTCTTGGTGGACCTAAGATTACAGCCAACACATCATACAAACACTTTAGCTAGAGCATCAGCTCCAGCGCTTGCAATGTACGGCTTTTGTGGGTGGAAGGCAACATCGTGAATAGACTCGTCAAATTTCTTACGATGGGAGGTAATCTCTTGAACACAAGTTTTACTGTCTAAATTCCATAACCTTATTGAGCAGTCGTGACCTGAGTAGAAGAGAGTAGACAAGTTTAGTTTATTACAAAAATGATCGGTAAAGATCCTGCATATTAATTATATAAATATGGTAAAGATCCTGCATATTAATGATATAAATATAGGGTAAAGATCCTGCATATTAATGATATAAATATCGGTAAAGATCCTCTACATATTAATGATATAAATATCGGTAAAGATCCTCTACATATTAATGATATAAATATCGGTAAAGATCCTCTACATATTAATGATATAAATATCGGTAAAGATCCTCATATGATATAATATGTAGTCGCATATAAGATATAATCTGTAAAGATCCTCTACATATTAATATATAAATATCGGTAAAGATCCTGCATATATATATAAATATCGTAAATCCTGCATAAATATATAAATATCGGTAAAGATCCTCATATATATATAAAATCGTAAGATCTGCATATTAATGATATAATATCGTAAAGATCCTGCATATTAATGATATAAATATCGGTAAATATTACAGTAATAAAAAACTGTGAACAAATTTAATGTAGATTACACAGTTAAAAAAAGAACTTATCTCTTTATACGCCAGTGTGTTGTCGGGGCTCTCAAGGGAGCAAAGAATAGTAACACTGTGACCTACAAGACATGTCATAAAAGGTGACTGAGGTAGGGGCCTAGGAAAGCTACCATAGTAAATAAAAAGTGTTGCAGAAGTTGGATGTGCTGGCCTACTTGTAGGTGGCATGATGTACAATCGCTCTTAAGCTCGGATCACATAAGATAACAAAGAGTGGTTTCTGGTGAGTAACAAGGTTTGTGGACGTCGAAATAGAACTGCAAGAATGACAATAGAGACAAAATTAGAAATGAAGAAATCACAGAAGACTGAAATTGATTCATTGATATTTCATCATTCCTCAATGAGTAACCATGTGGACCCCGATTTCTCTCTTACACAGGAAGATCTCGGCGTCAGTGCAAGAACTCTGCTAGGGTCCTCAAATGTAATTTTGAAGATAGTGAAAAAATGTTGTTGGAATTGTATTTTTAACTTTACTAGTGAATTTTGCCAGGGCAGCAGCTTTCCAGCCTGCTCTTCTCGATTTTGAAATAATAAGAGTTCTATTACGTGCTCAACATGAACTACGTTTTGTCATCTGACTCCGATAGGACTAGGAACTCAATCTCACCTACACTGAGATCAGGGATTACTGGTCAGATAGTCAGTTAAGGGGAATTCGGTCTTGAAAATAAAGAAGCTATTTTCGTTGTTTTCATATTAATATAAAATTTATATAAGCATTTTGAAAGAGTATGACTTAGAACAGTAGAAAAAAATTAGTAAAAAAAAAAATGTCAGTGTTGCCATGGAAACAATACAAAATGGCCACCAAAAACAAAATTTCAAATCCCTAAGGCTCTGAATCTAATGAATATAAATGAATTCTGTTTCACTCTAAGGTGCGCAATTGTAATATCTAAAATATTACACATGATTTTAGGATATATTAAATTTTTATAAATTTTTGGGTACAAATTCCTCAAAATTTGATCAAAAAAGCTGTTTTTGGGGGTGTGTTTACACAAAAATTCATAAAAAATGTAATATTTAATATATCCTAAAAGGATGTGTAATTTTGTAGATATTACAATTGCTCACCTTAGAGTGAAAACAGAATTCATTTATATTCATTAACTTCAGAGCCTTAGGGATTTGAAATTTTCTGTTTGCGGCCATTTTGTATTGTTTCCATGGCAACTGTTGTTTTTTTTTTTTACTATTTTTTTCTACTATTCTAAGTCATAATCTTTCAAAATTGTTATACAAATTCTACATTAATACTAAAGCAACGAAAAAAGTTTCAAGACCAGTATCCCCCCTTAATCTGCATACCAAAGAGAATCCTAAAATTCTTGTTGGATCATTGACGAATAATATATATATATTTCTCTCGTACCCCTAAACATTACATGGGACCTTTAAGTAGTTTCTCCATACCGCTCTGTCCTGGGCAACTCACACAATCTCTTTCATAGAATTGAATCTGATATTTCTTGTCTCTCTCAATTTCAACACCGTCAAAAACAAAGTGCTGTAGTTTTGAAAAATATGAAAATCTTGGCATATCCTTTACAGAATGTAGCCATCAATCAGTCAACGTACATGATGTAGCCATCAATCATAGTCAAGCGACAGGATGTAGCCATCAATCACAGTCAAACGTACAGGATGTAGCCATCAATCATAGTCAACGTACAGGATGTAGCCATCAATCAAGTCACGTCGATGTAGCCATCAATCACAGTCAACGTACAGGATGTAGCCATCAATCACAGTCAAACATACAGGATGTAGCCATCAATCATAGTCAACGACAGGATGTAGCCATCAATCACAGTCAACGTCAGGATGTAGCCATCAATCATAGTCACGTACGATGTAGCCATCAATCACAGTCAGCAGGATGTAGCCATCAATCACAGTCAACGTACAGGATGTAGCCATCAATCACAGTCAACGTACAGGATGTAGCCATCAATCACAGTCAATGTACAGGATGTAGCCATCAATCACAGTCAATGTACAGGATGTAGCCATCAATCACAGTCAACGTACATGATGTAGCCATCAATCACAGTCAACGTACAGGATGTAGCCATCAATCACAGTCAACGTACAGGATGTAGCCATCAATCATAGTCAACGTACAGGATGTAGCCATCAATCACAGTCAACGTACAGGATGTAGCCATCAATCAGTCAACATACAGGATGTAGCCATCAATCATAGTCACGTCATAATGTAGCCATCAATCATAGTCACGACAGGATGTAGCCATCAATCATAGTCAACGTACAGAATGTAGCCATCAATCATAGTCAACGTACAGGATGTAGCCATCAATCACAGTCAACGTACAGGATGTAGCCATCAATCATAGTCAACATCAGAATGTAGCCATCAATCACAGTCACGCAGATGTAGCCATCAATCACAGTCAACATACAGAATGTAGCCATCAATCACAGTCAACGTACAGATGTAGCCACAATCACAGTCAACGTACAGGATGTAGCCATCAATCACAGTCAACGTACAGGATGTAGCCATCAATCACAGTCAACGTACAGGATGTAGCCATCAATCATAGTCAACGTACAGGATGTAGCCATCAATCACAGTCAACGTACAGGATGTAGCCATTAATCATAGTCACGAGTCGTCGATTTTATAGGCACCACTGATACGTTCAATAGTTTGCCATTGCTTTCTGAATGGTGAGGTCTATTTTTACAGTTTGTAAAAATCCACGGGAACTATGCTTCCAAATTGATCTCCGTGGAGTTTGAACCAGGGACGCTTGGGTTGTGATCGAGCTCACTACCGCTTAAGCTACATACTGCAGTTTTACAAAGAACAACAAAAAATATATAACAACGTTTCAACCAAAAGGCCTTTATCAAACTACAGTACTTTGTTTTTACGTATTTCACCATTGCTACATAGTTTTACCGCAGTCTTCCTTTATATTGATAATATTTGGATTTCCTATCCAGAGATAGGGGCCCGAGTTTCGCCCTATGTGGGTCCTCGTGCAGCTCAACTCGACTCCCAGCATACTCATCGGCTCAAGAGCATGTGCGGGCTCGAGTTTCGCCCACGCAGTTCCATGTTCATCCTTCCAGCTTTCCCATCGGCCGGGAGAAACGAGCATTAATAGTCACTCTTGGAGTTCGCTCATCTGTGTTGCGGGCGGATCCCATCTAGCGTGACTACCTTTGCATCTCTACTTGCCCTCTTAGCCAGACCTGAACTACCGTCTGTTACCAGGATCACCACGTGAGGTGAGGGCAGGGATTAGCGCCAGCTCACTAATCCTGGCGTGCCATTGTTTTCTTGCGCCTTTGACCCCACAGAAGATATAAACACGCACATACAAATAGTACTTACTGCCTGACAGAAGATATAAACACACACACACACAAATAGTACTTACTGCCTGACAAGATATAAACACACACACACAAATAGTACTTACTGCCTGACAGAAGATATAAACCATTAGGATCTATTGCCAAACTTGTTACAGAATCCAAGTGGGCTACCATAGAATGTATAATTTTCCCTGTAACAAAACAAAACAACCAGTTACACATCATTATATCATCATCATCATCATCATGAGGGCTACCATAGAATGTATAAAGAGCCTTCTTCTTCTTCTAACCAGGGCGGCAAGTTTTCACTCTTGGGAAGCCAATACCAAATCAAATTGTAGAATCTGCATGTGTTCGAGACAGAATGCAAAAAAATGGAGAAAGAGTGGAGAGATCTGGAAAAGATGGCCTTGAATAGGCGGGCTTGGAAGGCCTTAGTTGCAGACCAACGCCTCCATAGAGTGAAGAAGGTTATTATATGGTTAAGGGGGATTCTGGTCTTGAAACTTTTTTCGTTGCTTTGGTATTAATGGAGAATTTGTATAACAATTTTGAAAGATTATGACTTAGAATAGTAGAAAAAAATTAGTAAAAAAAAATGTCAATGCGTTGCCATGGAAACAAAAAATGGCAGCCAAACAGAAAATTTCAAATCCCTAAGGCTCTGAAGTTAATAAATATAAATGAATTCTGTTTTCACTCTAAGGTGAGCAATCGTAATATCTAAAAAATTACACATGATTTTTAGGATATATTAAATTTTTTATGAATTTTTTGGGTAAACACACCCCCAAAAACATCTTTTTGACCGAATTTGGAGGAATTTTTACCCAAAATTTATTTTTAAAAATTTAATATATCCTAAAAATCATGTGTAATATTTTAGATATTACAATTGCACCTTAGAGTGAAAACAGAATTCATTTACATTCATTAGATTCAGAGCCTTAGGATTTGAAATTTTGTTTTTGGCCGCCATTTTGTATTGTTTCCATGGCAATGCTTTGACATTTTTTTTATTAATTTTTTCTACTATTCTAAGTCATAATCTTTCAAAATGGTTATACAAATTGTACATTAATGTGAAAACAACTAAAATAGCTTCATGATCCCCAT
Source organism: Arion vulgaris (assembly GCA_020796225.1). Lineage (NCBI taxonomy): Eukaryota > Metazoa > Mollusca > Gastropoda > Stylommatophora > Arionidae > Arion > Arion vulgaris. The sequence continues at coordinate 66,963,445 of CM036759.1, forward strand.
ACCACCGAATCCCCCCTTAAACCGACCATATGTTGCTGGGGCCCGCAAGGAACAAAGAATATTAACACTGCGACCTACAAGGCATGTCATAAGAGGTGATTGAGGTAAGGGCATAGGGAAGCTACCCTAGTAAATCAAAAGCGTCCCAGAAATCTGATGTGTGGGCCTACTTGTAGGCGCATGACTGGCACAGCGTACTCAGTGTGATCTTAGACTCAGATCACAAACAAATCACACAAAGAAGGGTTTAACAAGTAGTCAATATGAATCATTCAAAGAAGAGGATGTTACACCTGAATCAGTGAGTTAAAATTACACTGAATCATAGTGAGTTAAATTCACCTGAATCATAGTGAGTTAAAATTACACCTGAATATAGTAGTTAAACAAAATCATCATCATCATCATGTGTCATCAAGGAATACATAAGAGATGTTTTTCTTCAAATTTGTATCAAATCAAGCCTAAACGTTTTGCTTCCACTTAAATAGAAAATGAACGGTCAAAGATATGTTAATGAAATAAAACAAAAGAAATATACCTACACCTTATAGTATCAAAGCTGCACAATTATTTGTTGACAAAATCACCAAGCAAGTCAATACAATTTGACAATGTCATAATAGTTTTGGAAATTCATCTATGAAGAAAATGTTTTGTTTTTGAAACCATTTCTTCACTTCACGTCTTCATCACAAGTGAAGTGCTGGTGCTTTAAGTGTTTCTTTAGTTTTGGTAACAGTTTCATTTGAGGATCATCTTCAACGAACATGTCCATAATTGTTCCAATCTCCTCACAACCATGTATTTCAGTGTGTTTAGACTAACAACTCCAGTTCTGTGTTGGTTGATATATCTACTGGGGTTTCTCTAGTGGCTTTCTCATCTTGCACACACACCTATCGGTATTTATGACTTGAGAGGTCAAGATAGAGAATACCCTTCTTCATTGAAATCTTCAGAGCTTATGTTTTCTCTTAGAGCATTGATGATTTTGCTTTTGTCCATAGAAGACCCATTCTCGATCGCAGTATTGCTTGCCGGTGCATCTGCTCTCTCATTGGGAACAGGTAGAAATCACAATTAGAAATCCGGAATTAGTGGGCACTAGCAGTTACTTGCCAAACGTGTTGACTTCACTAGCGACGCCTCTAACTTAAACATCTCAAGTGTGTTCTGTAACAAAAGAAGGTAAAGTGAGACATATAAAACTCGGTGGATTACCTGTGTTATTGTCAAAGAATCGTATGTGTCTGTCTTCATGTGCAGTGATGGAGATTGGCAGTGTTGGGTGGTTGATTATACGATTGATTTGGTTTCTTCCAGCGGAATCTACAATCAAGATGAAAAAATGAATGAGCAAGCTGTTACAATATATATATATATATATATATATATATGTATAAAATATGATATACATCCCACCATGCCTTGACCTATAGATATGTTGGCATACTAAGAAATGTTATGATAATATGATAGTCAGATCTCAATGACCTGACCTGAATGGAGATATTTGCATATAGAAGAAATGTTGATAAGTATGATAGTCAGCATCGGTTGCCGCAATGCACCTTTGACCCCTGAGATGGAGATATGTTGGGCATACCTCGAGAAGAAATGTTATAAGTATGATAGTCAGCATCGGTTGCCGAATGCGCCTTTAACCCCTGAGATGGAGATATGTTGGGCATACCTTGAGAAGAAATGTTATGATACGGTATGATAGTCAGCATCGGTTGTCGCCATGCACCTTTGACCCCTGAGATGGAGATATGTTGGGCATACCTTGAGAAGAAATGTTATGATAAGGTATGATAGTCAGCATCGGTTGCCGCAATGCACCTTTGACCCCTGAGATGGAGATATGTTGGGCATACCTTGAGAAGAAATGTTATGATACGGTATGATAGTCAGCATCGGTTGTCGCCATGCACCTTTGACCCCTGAGATGGAGATATGTTGGGCATACCTTGAGAAGAAATGTTATGATAAGGTATGATAGTCAGCATCGGTTGCCGCAATGTACCTTTGACCCCTGAGATGGAGATATGTTGGGCATACCTTGAGAAGAAATGATCAAATATCAAACAAGGCATTGAAATGGTGTACAAAAGTTCCAGAAAGAGAAGACGCCTAGGAAACCCTGAGATTAACTTTGCTGAGAGGCAAGAAATATTGGACTAAATTCCATGGAACTGATTGAGCAAGTTGCTCAGGATAGAGCGGTATGGAGAAATTACTTGTTGGCTCTATGTAAAGTATAACGTTACGAGAGGAATATATATTATAATAATAATAGCATCCATCACAAGCAACTGGCACAACACACTCGCTTTTAAGCTCAGATCACATACAAATCACAAAGAGTGGTTAACAAGTGGTCGATGTGGAGCGTTCAAAGAGTGGTTAACATGGAGAGTTCAAAGAGTGGTTAATATGGAGCGTTCATAGAAGCGACCCGATGAAATCCAAAAGGAAATCGGGCTAGCCAGGAACACCTGGAGGAACAAGTGCAGAATGCAAAAAAATGGGGAGTCGAGATATCTGAAAAATACAGCCTTGGTTGTGGACCTATGTCTCCCTTGGGGCCTCCCTTGGGGTGAAAGGTGAAGCAGACTATTATATGGTTGAACTACAGGTCAAGACATAAGGGAAAGACTAAGATAATGAGAATTAACCAAGCAAATGACAATCAAATCTCCCTGGGTGAAATCTTACTTCAAGAGGTAGAATCATACACATATTTTGGCAGCAATGTAGACAAAGAGGGTGGAACAGATAGAGATGTTAAAATAAGAATACAGAAGGCAAGAGGAGCTTTCATTGCACTGGGAAACATATGGAAGTCTAAAGAAATCAAATCTAGAACAAAAATTCGGATATTTAATTCTAATGTTAAAGCAGTTCTACTGTATGGGTCAGAAACATGGAGAACAACTAAAACAATAGCGCATAAATTGCAAACATTCATCAACTGGTGTCTGCGCAGAATAGGGGGAATAAGATGGTATGATAGGGTCACAAATGAGGAACTTATAGAGAGAACAAGACAGAAAAGATGGACTGAGATGGTATGATAGGGTCACAAATGAGGAACTTATGGAGAGAACAAGACAGAAAGATGGACTGAGCTGGTATGATAGGGTCACAAATGAGGAACTTATGGAGAGAACAAGGCAGAAAAGATGGACTGAGATGGTATGATAGGGTCCCAAATGAGGAACTTATGGAGAGAACAAGGCAGAAAAGATGGACTGAGATGGTATGATAGGGTCACAAATGAGGAACTTATGGAGAGAACAAGACAGAAAAGATGGACTGAGATGGTATGATAGGGTCACAAATGAGGAACTTATGGAGAGAACAAGACAGAAAAGATGGACTGAGATGGTATGATAGGGTCACAAATGATGAACTTATGGAGAGAACAAAACAGATTCCAGTGATAAAGATGTTGTCGCTGGATAAAACTTTGAGAAAACTAGATGGTAATATAACAAAAAGGGTCCTTTCCTGAAACCCACAGGGACAGCAAAAGAAAGGAGGCCTAGAAATACATGGAAGTGAGATTTGGAGGCAGAGATCAACAATATAAAGAAGAGCTGGAGGGAGCTGCAGGAGATAGCTAGAGATAGGAAGACTTGTCATGAGGTGGTTGAGGGCCTATGCCCCAATCCGGGTGAGTAGAGAGAGAGAAAGACTACAGGTCTCACCAGAATTAGCTTTGGTATCCAACATCAAAACTTGCTTTCCAGTTTCAATATCAAAAATGTAAGAATTTGACGAGGTGTAACTGGCCACCATCTGATGAGGATCACAACGAACAAAGTCCACTGATGTGGGCACACCTTCTTCTGTAATATTAGAAGAAAGAAAAATTATAATGCCAAAATGCTCAATTTATCTAACTAAATGTAGTAAACTAAATGTAGTAAACCAAATGTAGTAAACTAAATGTAGTAAACCAAATGTAGTAAACTAAATGTAGTAAACTAAATGTTGTAAACTAAATGTTGTAAACTAAATGTAGTAAACTAAATGTAGTAAACTAAATGTAGTAAACTAAATGTAGTAAACCAAATGTAGTAAACTAAATGTAGTAAACTAAATGTAGTAAACTAAATGTAGTAAACTAAATGTAGTAAACTAAATGTAGTAAACCAAATGTAGTAATGGGACTGTCTAAGTAGTTGATATGTAGCTAAGCCTGCATGAGCTAAATGAGTAAACCAAATGTAGCCTGGTAGTAAACCTAATGGTCCAAGGAAAATTTGTAACCTGAGTCCTAGGTCTTACTACAGACTGATAAACAATGTAGTACACTCTGAAGTCAAAAGAGAAATCTGCCTGTAGTAAACCATGAGTAATACTAATTGAACAATGAGTAAACTATGTAGTAACCAATGTGTCAAATGTGTAAATAAATTTTACTAATGTGTAACCAATGCTGCCATTGTTAGAAATTGAAAACAAATGTGTAAACCAAATGTAGTTTGAGTATGGAACCTTGTAACTTGTAGTCTGTAGTAAACAAGATCAAAAGAAAAAAGAAAACAAAAGAAAAAAGAGAAAAAAAAACAAAAACCAAATGTAGTAAACCAAATGTAGTAAACTAAATGTAGTAAACAAATGTAGAAACTAAATGTAGTAAACAAATGTAGTAAACCAAATGTGTAAACTAAATGTTGTAAACTAAATGTAGTAAACCAAATGTAGTAAACTAAATGTAGTAAACTAAATGTAGTAAACTAAATGTAGTAAACCAAATGTAGTAAACCAAATGTAGTAAACTAAATGTAGTAAACTAAATGTTGTAACCAATGTAAACCAAATGTAGTAAACTAAATGTAGTAAACTAAATGTTGTAAACTAAATGTAGTAAACCAAATGTAGTAAACTAAATGTAGTAAACCAAATGTAGTAAACTAAATGTAGTAAACCAAATGTAGTAAACCAAATGTAGTAAACCAAATGTAGTAAACCAAATGTAGTAAACTAAATGTAGTAAACTAAATGTAGTAAACTAAATGTAGTAAACTAAATGTAGTAAACTAAATGTAGTAAACTAAATGATAATGTAAACTAAATGTAGTAAACCAAATGTAGTAAACCAAATGTAGTAAACCAAATGTAGTAAACCAAATGTAGTAAACCAAATGTAGTAAACTAAATGTAGTAAACTAAATGTAGTAAACTAAATGTAGTAAACTAAATGTAGTAAACTAAATGTTGTAAACTAAATGTTGTAAACTAAATGTAGTAAACCAAATGTAGTAAACTAAATGTAGTAAACCAATTAAATGTAGTAAACTAAATGTAGTAAACTAAATGTAAAAATTGTAAACTAAATGTAGTAAACTAAATGTAGTAAATGAAATACATGACAACTGAACAACAGGATCAGACTAGCATTCTCAAAATAAAAAAGGTTGACTATTACAAAATTAAAGTTGATTGTTTATTTGAGGATCATCTCCATCAAAACTTTTTGTCTATAATTGCTTACATCTCCATCACATGTCTATAATTGCTCTCCACATATTGTCATCCATCAAAATGTCTATAATTGCTATCCGCTTGACATCTCCATCACACATGTCTATAATTGCTTACATCTCCATCACATGTCTATAATTGCTTACATCTCCATCACACATGTCTATAATTTCTTACATCTCCTCCCAAACATGTATTTCAGTGTCTTCTTCTTCACTCTTCACCCCTAGGGTGGCATATAGAGCAACCTAGATAGGCCTTCTTTCAACTCCATTTCGCTTTTCTCATCCAAGTCTGCATCTTCAACTCTTATTCCCCACGCATTTTCTCCATCCTTCAGTTCTTATTTTCTTGCATTCTGTCTCCAACCCCCTCTCTCCACTGGATGTTCCTGGCGTCTTCCCTTCACACCTTTTTATCTACTCCTGAGTGATTTCATTTTGAGAGGCCCTTTTCGTCTTGCTGTGGATGCTGTCAGAGGGTCTCCTTAGTGTGGCCTATCCATTGCTATATTCTGCCTTTTAATTACTGTTTCAGCTGCCGCTTTCCCATTCTATCCTACAGTTCACTGTATGTTGTCCTGTTATAACATCGTAGATAGAGTATCCTGTGCAGGTATCTATTGACACCCTCGTTACAGTTTTATTTCTAGAATTCAAGTTAACACTGACAAGAATACAATTAAAACAATCAATAAAGACAAATTGGAAATGCCAATTGTTAAGGCACCCAAAAATCTCACTGGCCACAAAAACAAAAGATTATCAACAACATTTTCATACCTACTTTGTGTTACTAGAGCCAAACATGGACAATGAGCAAAATCCAGTCGCAAAAAATTACAGGTGAAATGTGAAACCTACGAAAAGTTACCAACAACACCAGAGTTACCACATCAGCATACAGCAAAGAAGAGTTGGTCACAGAACATTGCTTGAATTACATAGAGAAACAAAGAATGAAGTGGGTTGGCCACTTAATAAGAATGCATCCAAACTTCACAGTATACAGAGTCTTCTACAACAGAACATCAGGAAAGAAGGCAAGAGGAAGACCACTGAAAAGATGGTTAAATGGCATAGCAGAATCCTGTCAAAGAACAAAAATAACAATCACCCAAGCCACCAGAACAGTACAAGATAAAAACAGAAAAGCACGACACTGGGCAACAACCCGGTAGCAGTGTGGACGACATGTACAACAACCCAGTAGCAGGGTGACGACACTGTACAACAGCCCGGTAGCAGTGTGACGACACTGTACAACCCGGTAGCAGTGTGGCGACACTGTACAACAACCCGGTAGCAGTGTGACGACACTGTACAACAACCCGGTAGCAGTGTGACGACACTGTACAACAACCCGGTAGCAGTGTGACGACACAAGAAGAAGAATTTAAAAAATGAACAAGACAACAGTGTGGGTTTATGTGTGTGCTCAAGATGTGCAGGTGTAGGAAGACACCATGAACACTCACCTGTATCAACAGTAAAGGTGCTGAGTAGAGGAGATCTACCGCCTGGACTCCACAAACGCACTGTACCATCTCCTGAGCAGGAAAGTAGCTGGTTCTTGGAGCTATGTATTGCTAAGCCCCAGACAGCGTCTGTGTGAGACTCTAAGGTATCTGATAGAACATTAGGATCTGTAGGAGAAAGAGAGAATCTGCATTATCTTCAATGTCGGCATGACCCAAGCAACATTTGTCCAGAGATACATGATCTCAGTGTAGGTGAGATTGAGTTCCTAGTCCTATCGGAAATAAATGATGAAATGTAGGTCCTGTGTTCAAGTTGAGCACACAAATGAACCCTTGGCAGTTCAAAATCGAGAAGAACCCTTGACAGTTCAAAATCGAGAAGAACCCTTGGCAGTTCAAAATCGAGAAGAACCCTTGGCAGTTCAAAATCAAGAAGAACCCTTGGCAGTTCAAAATCGAGAAGAACCCTTGGCAGTTCAAAATCGAGAAGAACCCTTGGCAGTTCAAAATCGAGAAGAACCCTTGGCAGTTCAAAATCGAGAAGAACCCTTGGCAGTTCAAAATCGAGAAGAACCCTTGGCAGTTCAAAATCGAGAAGAACCCTTGGCAGTTCAAAATCGAGAAGAACCCTTGGCAGTTCAAAATCGAGAAGAACCCTTGGCAGTTCAAAATCGAGAAGAACCCTTGGCAGTTCAAAATCAGAAGAACCCTTGGCAGTTCACAATCGAGAAGAACCTTGGCAGTTCACGAGAAGAACTCTGGCAGTTCAAATCGAGAAGAACCCTTGGCAGTTCAAAATCGAGAAGAACCCTTGGTAGTTCAAAATCGAGAAGAACCCTTGGCAGTTCAAAATCGAGAAGAACCCTTGGCAGTTCAAAATCGAGAAGAACCCTTGGCAGTTCAAAATCGAGAAGAACCCTTGGCAGTTCAAAATCGAGAAGAACCCTTGGCAGTTCAAAATCGAGAAGAACCCTTGGCAGTTCAAAATCAAGAAGAACCCTTGGCAGTTCAAAATCAAGAAGAACCCTTGGCAGTTCACAATCGAGAAGAACAGACTGGTAAGCCGCTGTCAGGGCAAATTTCATTTAACAAAATAAAATTCCTACAAAATATTTTGACCATCTTCTACAATACATCAGGGACCCTATGAGATCGGAGCACACATGGTTACTTACCAAAGTGCAATGATGATGGTCCTATCAATGAAATCTTATCTTGACATCTTTATTTGTTCCCTCTTCTATGTCTACGTTACTATAGTTTGTTCCAAAATTCGTGAACATCTTTACCGACCGATATAAAATCACCCACTTGGCAGAAATTATTGTTTTTTTAAATTTTGATATCAATAACCTTCGTAAAGTACAACCCCCCCCCAACCTTAGTGCTGTAAGATTTTATTTATTTGTTATTAGTAAAATAACAGCAATGCTGATTTGGTATACATGTAGAAGTTTAACAGTAAGATAGTCAAGTATTCCTTTAAATACACATTTGCGTGCTTCACATGCAATTCAGTGCCAGTGAAAATCGGAATCCATGGAATTTTCATTTCACACTGTATCCGAACAATTGTCATTGGCGCATGCACACAACATCTATTTTTATTGATAGAAGTGGAAGGTATCATTTGTTCACTATGTCACATTGCTTTTTATAATATGTAATAGAGATATACCTTTGCAAACATTCGCAACCATTTTGTGTATTACTGTAAATTCTAAACTTTGATGATCATTTTGTTGTGCTTATGCAAAATTATATAACCAAAGAACGCTCTCTGCATCAACCAAGCTACCTAACAATTAGTTAAACATGAATTCTTAAGGTCGTGAGGTATATAAGATTGTCTGCAAGAAATTAATGTTATACGTCCGGTAGATTTAGTTCAAATTTAACTTTAGTGTGTTCATGAGTTTTGGAACGAACTATTGGTTCCGGCAGGCCCATAGGTGCTCAGTCTCCCCAACAGATATCAAAGAGTATGCATACTGATGGTTCCCGTGGCTTGCTGATTAAACACACTCCTTACTATACCAAGGTATATGTATGATTGTACAAAATATACTAGACAAAACCAAAAACTCACCAAAAGAATCATAAGGATCAATATCTGATTTGGGTATATTCCAACAACGTATGGTTGTGTCCATACCTCCACTGTAGCATTGCTCTCCTGAAGGACTTACTGCTAAACACAAGACTGTACCCACATGGGCTCTGAAGGTATAAACAGGCTCCACATCAAGGGATGCTGCTCTGAAAATGTATATTGTGTTCGAATTAACATACTAAAGAAACTACACAAAACACGGATATAACACAACAAAGGCTACTCATCTGGCCCTAGAACACAAATTAAAGCTCCCATCCCTACGCTTAAGAGTGGACAGCCAACTACATCTTCCACCTAGGAATAGATAACAACAAAGGCTACTCATCTAGCCCTAGAACACAAATTAAAGCTCCCATTCCTACGCTTAATGGCAAGAGTGGACAGCCAACTACATCTTCCACCTAGGAATAGATAACAACAAAGGCTACTCATCTAGCCCTAGAACACAAATTAAAGCTTCCATCCCTACGCTTAATGGCAAGAGTGGACAGCCAACTACATCTTCCACTTAGGAATAGATAACAACAAAGGCTACTCATCTGGCCCTAGAACACAAATTAAAGCTTCCATCCCTACGCTTAATGGCAAGAGTGGACAGCCAACTACATCTTCCACCTAGGAATAGATAACAACAAAGGCTACTCATCTAGCCCTAGAACACAAATTAAAGCTCCCATCCCTACGCTTAATGGCAAGAGTGGACAGCCAACTACATCTTCCACCTAGGAATAGATAACAACAAAGGCTACTCATCTAGCCCTAGAACACAAATTAAAGCTTCCATCCCTACGCTTAATGGCAAGAGTGGACAGCCAACTACATCTTCCACTTAGGAATAGATAACAACAAAGGCTACTCATCTGGCCCTAGAACACAAATTAAAGCTTCCATCCCTACGCTTAATGGCAAGAGTGGACAGCCAACTACATCTTCCACCTAGGAATAGATAACAACAAAGGCTACTCATCTAGCCCTAGAACACAAATTAAAGCTCCCATCCCTACGCTTAATGGCAAGAGTGGACAGCCAACTACATCTTCCACCTAGGAATAGATAACAACAAAGGCTACTCATCTAGCCCTAGAACACAAATTAAAGCTTCCATCCCTACGCTTAATGGCAAGAGTGGACAGCCAACTACATCTTCCACTTAGGAATAGATAACAACAAAGGCTACTCATCTGGCCCTAGAACACAAATTAAAGCTTCCATCCCTACGCTTAATGGCAAGAGTGGACAGCCAACTACATCTTCCACCTAGGAATAGATAACAACAAAGGCTACTCATCTAGCCCTAGAACACAAATTAAAGCTTCCATCCCTACGCTTAATGGCAAGAGTGGACAGCCAACTACATCTTCCACCTAGGAATAGATAACAACAAAGGCTACTCATCTAGCCCTAGAACACAAATTAAAGCTTCCATCCCTACGCTAATGGCAGAGTGGACAGCCAACTACATCTTCCACTTAGGAATAGATAACAACAAAGGCTACTCATCTGGCCCTAGAACACAAATTAAAGCTCCCATCCCTACGCTTAATGGCAAGAGTGGACAGCCAACTACATCTTCCACCTGGGAATAGATAACAACAAGGGCGACTCATCTAGCCCTAGAACACAAATTAAAGCTTCCATCCCTACGCTAATGGCAGAGTGGACAGCCAACTACATCTTCCACTTAGGAATAGATAACAACAAAGGCTACTCATCTGGCCCTAGAACACAAATTAAAGCTCCCATCCCTACGCTTAATGGCAAGAGTGGACAGCCAACTACATCTTCCACCTGGGAATAGATAACAACAAGGGCGACTCATCTAGCCCTAGAACACAAATTAAAGCTTCCATCCCTACGCTTAATGGCAAGAGTGGACAGCCAACTACATCTTCCACTTAGGAATAGATAACAACAAAGGCTACTCATCTAGCCCTAGAACACAAATTAAAGCTCCCATCCCTACGCTTAATGGCAAGAGTGGACAGCCAACTACATCTTCCACTTAGGAATAGATAACAACAAAGGCGACTCATCTAGCCCTAGAACACAAATTAAAGCTCCCATCCCTACGCTTAAGAGTGGACAGCCAACTACATCTTCCACCTAGGAATAGATAACAACAAAGGCTACTCATCTAGCCCTAGAACACAAATTAAAGCTCCCATCCTACGCTAATGGCAGAGTGGACAGCCAACTACATCTTCCACCTGGGAATAGATAACAACAAAGGCTACTCATCTAGCCCTAGAACACAAATTAAAGCTCCCATCCCTACGCTTAATGGCAAGAGTGGACAGCCAACTACATCTTCCACCTAGGAATAGATAACAACAAAGGCTACTCATCTGGCCCTAGAACACAAATTAAAGCTCCCATCCCTACGCTAATGGCAGAGTGGACAGCCAACTACATCTTCCACTTAGGAATAGATAACAACAAAGGCTACTCATCTGGCCCTAGAACACAAATTAAAGCTCCCATCCCTACGCTAATGGCAGAGTGGACAGCCAACTACATCTTCCACCTGGGAATAGATAACAACAAAGGCTACTCATCTAGCCCTAGAACACAAATTAAAGCTCCCATCCCTACGCTTAATGGCAAGAGTGGACAGCCAACTACATCTTCCACCTAGGAATAGATAACAACAAAGCGACTCATCTAGCCCTAGAACACAAATTAAAGCTCCCATCCCTACGCTTAATGGCAAGAGTGGACAGCCAACTACATCTTCCACCTAGGAATAGATAACAACAAAGGCTACTCATCTAGCCCTAGAACACAAATTAAAGCTCCCATCCCTACGCTTAAGAGTGGACAGCCAACTACATCTTCCACCTAGGAATAGATAACAACAAAGGCTACTCATCTAGCCCTAGAACACAAATTAAAGCTTCCATCCCTACGCTTAATGGCAAGAGTGGACAGCCAACTACATCTTCCACTTAGGAATAGATAACAACAAAGGCTACTCATCTAGCCCTAGAACACAAATTAAAGCTCCCATCCCTACGCTTAATGGCAAGAGTGGACAGCCAACTACATCTTCCACCTAGGAATAGATAACAACAAGGCGACTCATCTAGCCCTAGAACACAAATTAAAGCTCCCATCCCTACGCTTAATGGCAAGAGTGGACAGCCAACTACATCTTCCACCTAGGAATAGATAACAACAAAGGCTACTCATCTAGCCCTAGAACACAAATTAAAGCTCCCATCCCTACGCTAATGGCAGAGTGGACAGCCAACTACATCTCCCATCCCTACGCTTAATGGCAAGAGTGGACAGCCAACTACATCTCCCATCCCTACGCTTAATGGCAAGAGTGGACAGCCAACTACATCTCCCATCCCTACGCTTAATGGCAAGAGTGGACAGCCAACTACATCTTCCACTTAGGAATAGACAATAGACAAAACAAAGAAGCTTGGGGTCTCTGTGACATATAGGTTAGATGCTCGATTTTCCTTTAAAAGGTACTTGGTTCGCTTCCTCGGAGCCATTGGGATGGATATTTTCCAAGATCTAGTCATATTGGAGACGGACGATAAAATATAGGTCTTGTGTTTAATTTGAGCACGCAAAAGAACCTTGACAGTACAAAAATCAAGAAGAGCAGGCTGGAAAGCCCGGGGAAAATTTATTAGAAAAGATTAAAATAAAATTCCTGCAAAATATCTTCAACATCCAGTGAGATCTTTCTGTGTAAGAAAGAGATTGGAGCACACATGGTTACTCATCGAAGTGCAATGATGATGGTCCTAGCAATCATCAATCAATCAACTGAGAAGCTAAGACATAATAAATTTGCTTTACCCAGAATAAGGGTCAGTCTAAATCTGCACTAAGCTGTTGTCAAGTTAACTTATTTAATAATGGGATGATCAGAGCATACATGGTTACTCACCAAAGTGCAATGATGATGATGGTCCTATCAATCAACACTTTTAAAATTTGAGTGTGATAAGTTTTGAGTGTGATAAGTTTTGAGTGTGATAAGTTTTGAGTGTGATAAGTTTTGAGTGTGATAAGTTTTGAGTGTGATAAGTTTTGAGTGTGATAAGTTTTGAGTGTGATAAGTGTTGAGTGTGATAAGTTTTGAGTGTCATAAGTGTTGAGTGTGATAAGTGTTGAGTGTGATAAGTTTTGAGTGTGATAAGTTTTGAGTACGGAGATGAAATCACTTACTTTTTGGCTGGCACAGTTTTTTGCAAATTCCATAATTTGAGCGTATGATCTTCAGACGCTGTTAATAAAACTGGTTCCACTGGATGGAAAGCTAGGGCTCGGACACCATCAAAGTGGCTATAGGTGTAGACAAAGACATATAATAGATTTGAGAATGATAGTGATGTGTTTCAGATCACAATAAATAATGACAATTCTTTTTCTTTGAACGTTCCAAATTTACCACTTGTCAAACCACTCTTTGTGACTTGTATGTGATCTTAGCCTAAGAGCGATTATACATTGTGTCAGTTATGCGCCTACTAGTAGGCCAGTATATCCGATTTCTGTGACGCTTTTATTTACTAGGGTAGCTTCCCTAGGCCCCTACCTCAGACACCTCTTGCGCCATGCCTTGCAGGCCGCAGTATTACTATTATTTGCTCCCTTGTGAGCCCGGTAAAATAATGATACAATAATTGATCTTCTTCGTCTATCAGTTTTCTATGTTCTTAGCAAGAGATCTTAACAACGTGATGAGTTGCCTTCATGAATCTAGTTGTCAGCAAGAGGTCCTCGTGGTGCCCACAATTTCTTTCTCAGATTAACCACACAGGGCAAGGTTTGATACCTGACATCATTGAGGAGTGGTACTATTCTTTGCTTCTCTTGCGAGACCTGGCACCACATGAACGAGTTAACAAGTGATCGATGTTGAGCATTCCAAGAAGATCTCCTGCATACCTCAAGGTTGTACATCTACTCTGGTGTATGCTCACATTTAAGCAATTAGGGGGATCGAGAGAGAGAGAGATTAAGGAACCCTTGCCACATCTAGTCTCACTAGCATTCTAGGATGTCAAAGTTAAGTATATTCTTCTTCTTCTTCTTTGATCGTTCTAGGCCTGTTTTAATCATTCTCATTGTGATATATAAACAGCCACACATCAGAACGTGATGTTCGTGCACCAGCCTTCAGCACCTATTGGAGCTCAGTTGCTTATCCTTCGGTGGGGTGTTCGTTTCAGCCAGCTTTTGATTTACTAGGGTGAGCTTTCCCTAGGGTTCTTCTTCTTCTTCTTCTGCTAACATTCTTCACGGCCAATTTGATCATTCTTATTGTGATGTATAATTGGTCCACTGGCAAACGGAGTGATCTCGTCGGGACGATTGTGCGCCCATGGTGACTAGGCCCGCCCGTCCGTTTCTGCCAGCTTTTGATTTACTAGGTGAACTTTCCCTAGAAGCGATCCTTTCGGATCTTCGCCTTTTCGATCAACTTTGCCGTATATTTGGGCTTTGTGATCTTCGCCAAGACAGTGAGTTACGCTGCTTTACCCGTTCTGACTGAGAAGTATTTCTCGGGCTTGTCAGCTTGTCCTCGGACGGCGTCTTACTCGTATAAAACACCATGTAAAGTATCGGCCTTCGCCAATGTTTAGGACCCGGGCTTCCTGTTTGATCCGTACATTGTCGGCCTTGCTTTACCGTACATTTTGAGTTTGATCCGGGAAGGAACATTCTCAGCCTTTTCTAGACGCGTATCGGTGCGTGGCAATTTGCAATTAACCTCGAAAGCACTGGCATGGGGACGAGTACAAACAATGTAGAGGGTCGTTTCAGTCGGCACTATAAGCGTAACTGAGGATTTTGCGCTGCCGCCATCACCGCCCAGTTATTCGGGATGTTAATTCGACTGCATCGAACCTTGCCCAGTTGCCCCAAGGCTGGCAGTTCGCTAGGCATCACCAACCTCAGTTCTTCCGGGATGTTAATTTTAATCGCACAGTACCTTGCACAGTTTTCCCAGGGCGGGTAGTTTCGTTATGCACTAAACGCAACTTGTTCTTTGCGCTCGGCAAACCTTGCCCAGTACATGTATCTGCACCAGGCTACCAATGCGGGTCAGCTGCAATCTTCTCTCGCACCAACACGGGTAGACTTTCATTCTTACGGTCCTGTCTTATTTATTCTTGCCGACGGGCTGGCAATGTTTGCCCCCTCCTCAGGGCTTCGAGCTTCGCCCTACGTGGGCATACTTTGGTCACTGGATGCACCTCTCATCCATGTCTGAGACGTTCCGTTGCTGTTTCTTTGCGTTCAGGGACTTGGGCAATATCTTGTTGGACATCGGTCAGGAGAATTGTGCATTTTATTTGTATGTATCTTTATCGTATTTCCGTAATTGCACTGCTACCACTACCAGTAGTTTCCTCTCCCGATCCCTGCCCTCTTAGCCAGACCAGAACCTGTTTCCAGGGTCCCCGCGTGGAGGTTAGGGCAGGGTCTTGTTAGCGCCCTCGCTAACCCTGGCTCATGTTACCACCATGACCTCATGAGCCTTTTGACATCTATTGAACCTCGACTGATTTAAT
This sequence comes from Arion vulgaris, assembly GCA_020796225.1. Classification (NCBI taxonomy): domain Eukaryota; kingdom Metazoa; phylum Mollusca; class Gastropoda; order Stylommatophora; family Arionidae; genus Arion; species Arion vulgaris. Next base: position 66,979,085 of record CM036759.1, read on the forward strand.
GAGCCATTCGCGGTTTCACCGTGAGACAGTGTGAACTTAGACATGCATGGCTTAATCTTTGAGACAAGCATATGACTACTGGCAGGATCAACCAGATAGCTGTCATGGACGAGACCGGACCGACAATGCTCGGGTAGGAGACAGCGCTCTGTGCAGAGCGGATCCGCGTCCCGGCGAAATGCGAAATTGAGCGAACGACCGCGCTCGCTTCCCAGTTTTGCCGGCAAGACTTGCGCCTCGCCAAGCAAAGAACGACACCATGTTTCTACCTGCGGACCCACAAGCTCGTTCGAGAGCCGGGCCTTTTAACGAGACCACCGTCGAGCGTTTAAAAATTTAGACTGACTGCATCACATCGCGACCGAGAAACTCCGATATACGGACACACACACCACCAATAAGACCGCGCGGCGGCGAGTCTTAATAGCAGACGCTACCTTGTCCCTTATTCGCTGGGAGCCTCGTTCGCGTGAAAGCGAGGAGCCGCGCAGCCGTTAGAACTATGCACGCGTGGTTATCGACACTGGGAACGCGTTCGCTGACTGGCTCGCCCGTCCGGTTATTTTCAAAGCGGGAGGCACAGTTTGCAGACGCACAACCCAGATGGATCGTGTCATCTATTGAACCTCGACTGATTTAATGAGCCATTTGCGGTTTCACCGTGAGACAGTGTGAACTTAGACATGCATGGCTTAATCTTTGAGACAAGCATATGACTACTGGCAGGATCAACCAGATAGCTGTCATGGACGAGACCGGACCGACAATGCTCGGGGTAGGAGACAGCGCTCTGTGCAGAGCGGATCCCAACGTCCCGGCGAAATGAAATTGAAGCGAAAGCGACCGGCCTCGCTTCCACAGTTTTGCCGGCAAGACTTGGCGCTCGCCAAGCAAAAAACGACACCATGTTACTACCTGCGGACCCACAAGCTCGTTGCGAGGCCGGGCCTTTAACGAGACCACCGTCGGCGTTAAAATTTTAGACTGACTGCATCACATCGCGACCGAGAAACTCCGATATACGGACACACACACCACCAATAAGACGCCGCGCGGCAGCGAGTCTTAATAGCAGACGCTACCTTGTCCCTTATTCGCTGGGAGCCTCGTTCGCGTGAAAGCGAGGAGGCACGCGCAGCCGTTAGAACTATGCACGCAATTGGTTATCGACACTAGGAACGCGTTCGCTGACTGGCTCGCCCGTCCGGTTATTTTCAAACCGGGGAGGCACAGTTTGCAGACGCACAACCCAGATCCCTAGGGTTCGATCAGCTTTGCCGTATTTTGGGCTTTGTGATCTACGCCGGGACAGTGAGTTACGCTGTTTATGCCCGTTCTGACTGAGAAATATTCTCGGGCTTGTAAGCTTATCCTCGGACGCGTCTTACTCGTATAAGACACCGTGTAAAGTATCGGCCTTCGCCAATGTTAAGACCCGAACTTCCTGTTTGATCCGTACATTGTCGGCCTTGCTTTACCGACATTTTGAGTTTGGTCCGGGAAAGAACATTCTCAGCCTCTTCTAGACGCGTGTTGAGTCGTGGCAATTTGCAATTAACCTCAAAAGCACTGGCAGGGGGCCCGAGTACAAACAATGTAGAGGGTCGTTTCAGTCGGCACTATCAGCGTAACTGAGGATTTTGCGCTCGCCGCCATCACCGCCCCAGTTATTCCGGGGATGTTAGTTACGACTGCAATCGAACCTTGCCCAGTTGCACCAAGGCTGGCAGTTCCGTTAGGCATCACCAACCTCAGTTCTTCCGGGGATGTTAATTTAAATCGCACAGTACCTTGCGGTTTTCCCAGGGCGGGTAGTTTCGTTATGCACTAAACGCAACTTGTTCTTTTGCGCTCGGCAAACCTTGCCCAGTACATGTATCTGCACCAGGCTACCAATGCGGGGTCAGCTGCAATCTTCTCTCGCACCAACACGAGGGTAGACTTTTATTCGTTACGGTCCTGTCTTATTTCTTCTTGCCGACGGGCTGGCAATGTTTGCCCCCTCCTCGGGCTTCGAGCTTCGCCCTACGTGGGCATACGTTTGGTCACTGGATGCACCTCTCATCCATGTCTGAGACGTTTCGTTGCTGTTTCTTTGCGTTCAGGGACTTGGGCAATATCTTGTTGGACATCGGTCGGGAGATTTGTGCATTTTCTTTGTATGTATCTTTATCGTGTTTCCGTACTTGCACTGCTACCCCTACCAGTAGTTTTCTCTCCCGATCCCTGCCCCTCTTAGCCAGACCGGAACCATAGTCTGTTTCCAGGGTCACCGCGTGGAGGTTGGGGCAGGGTCTTGATTAGCGCGCCCTCGCTAACCCCTGGCTCATGTTACCACCATGACCTCATGAGCCTTTGACCCCGTTAAGTATATTCATTTTCTCTTGGAAAAGTTTCAGGACAAGTGAAGTACCATCATAGTCGATGGAACATTGACTGTTTGTATTTGAAGCTAGCATGAAGTAGGGTGCTATATACACATACTTGGTACCACAAACTGTGACACACAAAACTTGATACAATACTTTGATATATATATATATATATATATATATATATATATATATATAGAAAATATATGTTTTTGGGGGTCTTTGTGGTACAGAGGTTAGGTGCTCGCCTTTCGTTCGAAAGGTACTTGGTTCACTCCCTCATGGAGCTATCAGGATATTTTTTCAGAGATTTCTGATCTTAATGTAGGTGAGACCGAGTTCCCAGTCCTATTGGAGATGGACGATAAATTACATGTGTCTCCTGGCAGACTTCTAGAGATAGATAACAGACACACATGACCGAGAAACAGAGTACAGAGACTGTACATTAAATCGACTGCACGTAAAAGAACCCTTGGCAGTTCACAGTCGAGAAGAGCAGGCTGTGAAGCTGCTGTCCTGGAAAAAATTCACCAGAAAAAATAAAATTCCTGCAAAATATTTTCAATATCTTTTAAATTACATTGCAGACACTCGCCGTTGCTATGGAGTTTGTATACTGCCGGAAAGATCTTCCTGTGTAAGAAAGAGATCATAAGAGAGAGTAAGAGATCATAAGAGAGAGTAAGAGAGAGTAAGAAAGAGATCATAAGAGAGAGTAAGAGAGTAAAAAAGAGATCATAGAGAGAGTAAGAAAGAGATCATAGAGAGAGTAGAGAGAGTAAGAAAGAGATCATAAGAGAGTAAGAGATCATAAGAGAAGTAAGAGATCATAAAGAGAGTAAGAAAGAGATCATAAGAGAGTAAGAAAAGATCATAAGAGAGAGTAAGAAAGAGATCATAAGAGAGAGTAAGAAAGAGATCATAAGAGAGAGTAAGAAAGAGATCATAAGAGAGAGTAAGAGATCATAAGAGAGAGTAAGAGAGAGTAAGAAAGAGATCATAAGAGAGAGTAAGAGAGAGTAAGAAAGAGATCATAAGAGAGAGTAAGAGAGAGTAAGAAAGAGATCATAAGAGAGAGTAAGAGAGAGTAAGAAAGAGATCATAAGAGAGAGTAAGAGAGAGATCATAAGAGAGAGTAAGAGATCATAAGAGAGAGTAAGAGAGAGTAAGAGATCATAAGAGAGAGTAAGAGAGAGTAAGAGATCATAAGAGAGAGTAAGAGAGAGTAAGAGAGAGATCATAAGAGAGTAGAGAGAGTAAGAAAGAGTAAGAGAGAGTAAGAGAGAGTAAGAGAGAGTAAGAAAGAGATCATAAGAGATCATAAGAGAGAGTAAGAAAGAGTAAGAGGAGTAAGAAGAGATCATAAGAGAGAGTAAGAGAGAGTAAGAGAGAGTAAGAAAGAGATCATAAGAGAGAGTAAGAAAGAGATCATAAGAAAGAGTAAGAGAGAGATCATAAGAGAGAGTAAGAGAGAGTAAGAAAGAGATCATAAGAGAGAGTAAGAAAGAGATCATAAGAGAGAGTAAGAGAGAGTAAGAAAGAGATCATAAGAGAGAGTAAGAAAGAGATCATAAGAGAGAGTAAGAGATCATAAGAGAGAGTAAGAGATCATAAGAGAGAGTAAGAGAGAGTAAGAGATCATAAGAGAGAGTAAGAGAGAGTAAGAGAGAGTAAGAAAGAGATCATAAGAGATCATAAGAGATCATAAGAGAGAGTAAGAGAGAGTAAGAAAGAGTAAGAGAGAGTAAGAGAGAGTAAGAGAGAGTAAGAAAGAGATCATAAGAGAGTAAGAAAGAGTAAGAAGATAAGAGAGAGTAAGAGAGAGTAAGAAAGAGTAAGAAAGAGTAAGAGAGAGTAAGAGAGAGTAAGAGATCATAAGAGAGAGTAGAGATCATAAGAGAGAGTAAGAGATCATAAGAGAGAGTAAGAGATCATAAGAGAGAGTAAGAAAGAAATCATAAGAGAGAGAAAGAGAGAGTAAGAAAGTGTAGTGATGATGGTCTTATCAACCAATCAATCAAGATGTCTGTAATTGCATCAATCCATCTTTTTCTTGGTCTTCCCCTTCCTCTTAATGATTCCATTGTCAGGTTGTACACTCTTGTAACTGGTGTATTTGGGTTCATTCTCACCAAGTGGCTAAACCATTTGAATCTGTTTTTCAATGAATCTAACAACAGGTTTTGTTCCAACAGTTATGTTCAATGAATCTAACAACAGGTGTTGTTCCAACAGTTATATTCAATGAATCTAACAACAGGTGTTGTTCCAACAGTTATATTCAATGAATCTAACAACAGGTGTTGTTCCAACAGTTATATTCAATGAATCTAACAACAGGTGTTGTTCCAACAGTTATGTTCAATGAATCTAACAACAGGTGTTGTTCCAACAGTTATGTTCAATGAATCTAACAACAGGTGTTGTTCCAACAGTTATGTTCAATGAATCTAACAACAGGTGTTGTTCCAACAGTTATATTCAATGAATCTAACAACAGGTGTTGTTCCAACAGTTATATTCAATGAATCTAACAACAGGTGTTGTTCCAACAGTTATATTCAATGAATCTAACAACAGGTGTTGTTCCAACTGTTATGTTCAATGAATCTAACAACAGGTGTTGTTCCAACTGTTATGTCAGGGCTTAAATCCTCTTTTATCTGAGACACATCTTTTCAACCTAAAGACAAACCTTGTTTTGGTTATATCAGAGAGTGTAGACTAATAAACATGACAAAATAAGAAAGAACTCCTTCCTGAGAATCCCAGTAAAATAGTACTTTACCTTCGTAGAGTATATTTAGCTGTCCAAGTTTTCCTATAAACTTCTTGAGGAGTGGATATCTGAAGCAAACAAATAAGTGCAGAATAATGTAGTAACTGTCATTCAGGAAATGAAATTGAACAAATTTTAAACAAGAGATTTTCCTATGTAAGAAACGATCAGGGACACATGGTTACTCACCGAAGTGCAATGATGACAGTCCTATCAATCAATCTTCTTCTTTTTTGAGTTCAGGTTTGTATGCTCATCTAAACCTTGAGATGGGCTGTCTTTATGAAGCTGTATGTCAGTTTGGAGTTTCTCCAGAATTATCCATAGCTTGCTCTGTAAGCTTCGTTCATGAGGCCATGTTAATCAATCAATACGTTGTTAGGCCCATATTTGTCTTTGAATTGAGGTACATGATATGTGATGTGTTCTCTCTCTCTCTGTCGTTTCCCACCTAGACAGATGAACCAAATTTTATCATGAATTGTACCGTTGTTTTTAGGGACGTCGTCTCTCCGTACAGCTTCTCATGAAGCTCTGTGTTAGCGGCCAGGTTTCGTTCTCGGCATGTTAACAACTGGTAGTCTTGCTGACCAGAATTTTTAACATAGCCTGGGAGGCACAAGAGGTTCCAGATGACTGGCAGAGAGCTATTATAGTCCCAATATGGAAGAACAAAGGAGACAAAAGAGAATGTGAAACATACAAGGGTATCTCTCTTTTGAGCCAAATAGGAAAAATGTTTGCAAAAATATTGGAGCGAAGAGCAAGACATATATTAGAGCCCCAGTTAAGCAATAGCCAGTTTGGGTTTAGGAGGGGTAAGAGCTGCACAGACGCAATATTTACACTAAGACAGATCTGCGAACAAGCAATTGAATACAATCAAAGTAAACAGCTTATATTTATAGACCAAGAAAAGGCATTTGATAGAGTAAACAGGTGCAAACTATGGAAGATCCTTGAAGAATATGGCATCCAAGGACAACTATTAGGTAACATCATGGCCTTATATCAAGATAGCCAGAGTACAGTAAGAACTACAGAAGGAATGACCGACTGGTTCTCCATTACATCAGGTGTTAGACAAGGTTGTGTCCTTTCACCACTACTCTTTATCGCATATATGGATAAAATAACTCAAGAGTCGAATTCAGATAACGATGAAATAAATGAACTACTTTTTGCAGATGATCAGTGCCTGATACATCAAAATGAACAAGATCTACAACATCATATTGACACTTTGAACAATAATTGTGTGAAACATGACATGAAAATCAACAACACTAAAACAGAAATAATGAATATGGGAAGAAAACATAATAATCTAGACATCCATGTCAATGGCACTAAAATAAACCAAGTGAAAGAATTCAAATACTTAGGAAGCATATTCACAGAAGACGGAAAACTAGATAGAGAGATAGAGGCTAGAGTACAAAAAGCAAATGCTGTAACCTACCAGCTAGCCCCATTGTTAAGGCACCCAAAAATTTCACAGGCAGCTAAGAAACAAATGATCAACAGCATTTTATACCTACTTTGTGTTACCAGAGCCAAACATGGACATTGAGCAAAGCGTAGTCACAAAAATAACTACATGTGAAATGCGTTGCCTGAGAAAAGTTACCAACAACACAAGAAAAGACAGAATCACCAACATCAGCATAAGAAAGAAAGTTGGCACAAACCGTGCTTGAATTATATAGATAAACAAAGAATGAAGTGGTTTGGCCACTTAATAAGAATGCATCCAAACTCCACAGTATACAGAGTCTTCTACAACAGAACATCGGGAAAGAAGGCAAGAGGAAGACCACGGAAAAGATGGTTAGATGGCGTGGCAGCATCCTGTGAAAGAGCAAAGATAACAATCACACAAGCCACCAGAACAGCGCAAGACAAAAACAGAAAACCACGACACTGGGCAACAACCCGGTAGCAGTGTGACGACAAAAGAAGAAAGAAGAAGAAGTCTTGCAGTATGTGCTCACCGTCATGTCCGCCTTTTCGCAGTGGCACAGACTAGTTGTGCCAATTTTGAAATTGTTGATCATATGGGCCCGAAGCCTGTTATGGCCAGTACGGAGGCGGAATATAGTAACTTGTTCGTTTCGGGATAGAGCATAGTATCCATCTCTGCTGCTGTGTTGTGGGTGGTCTTTCGACCATTTTTCTTTATACTGCCAACCGATGGTTGTTCTGGCCTTCTCATAGCTAATCTCATGATCAGTCTGTGGTAGTTGCCCTCCTTCTTTCGCTAGCTTGTCAGCTTGCTCATTTCGCTATATTGCAGTGTGATGGTATCCACTGAATGACTGTGCGTTTAAATGAGTTCACTAGTACACCGAGGATCGCTTTCAGCTCATTGAGCTCTGTTTTGCCAGCACTATTTAGTGCCATGATGACCGAGAGAGCATCTGTGAATATCCCGACTGTGTTGCGTAAGGTGCCTCTTCTCTCTATGATAATTTCAGTGGCTGTTATTTTTGCCTCTGATCGGTAGTTGTTCGAGTACTTACCTGTTGCAATCGCCTTCATGACCGTCACTTTCTTTGAGAGTTTAAGCACTATTCCTCCTCTGCCATCGCTGATTGTGTTTTTTGCCAATCCATCTGTATACATGTGTGCCCACGCACTCTCGGGGTACTCGGTCGCTATGTATTTGTCTGTGATCGCTCTTCTTTCACAGTTCTCTTGCTGCCCGTGTGGTGCCGACGCCCTCTCAGTGGAAGCAAAGAATAGTACCATTGCGACCTACAAGGCATGTCGTAACTGAGGTAGGGGCCTAGGGAAGCTACCATATTAAATAAACAGCATAGCAAAAATTGGATGTGTTGGCCTACTTGTAGGCACATAACTGGCACAATGTACAATTGCTCTTAGGCTGGAATCACATACAAATCACGCAGAGTTGACATTAAAGTCAGAAAAGTGGCAAAGCATGAACATGCTCTTTTCGACATAGATCATGCTATATGCTGCACTTCGACATAGATAATGCTATATGCTGCACTTCGACATAGATAATGCTATATGTTGCACTTTGACATAGATAATGCTATATGCTGCACTTTGACATAGATCATGCTATATGTTGCACTTCAACATAGATCATGCTATATGCTTACACTTTGACATAGATCATGCTATATGCTTACACTTTGACATAGATCATGCTATATGTTGCAGTTCAACATAGATCATGCTATATGCTTGCACTCTGACATAGATCATGCTATATGTTTGCACTTTGACATAGATCATGCTATATGCCTGCACTTCGACATAGATCATGCTATATGCTTGCACTGAGTGACTATAAAAAAATCAACACAAATAGTCAACAAGTAATCGATATGGACTGTTCGAAGACGGAGAATTAGAAACAAAAAAAATCTCACATCATAATTCATAGAATCGGCCTCGTTGTTGACAGTCAGTCCAGCCAACTCTCCGAGTCCAAGCACGCCATCCATGTTCTCCTCATCATCTGCCATACCCATCATTGGCTTCCGAGAATAGCTGACCTGATTCCCCGAAGATACATCTGGAAACAGAAGACACCATTTATTAACAAGGGGTGAGAGGTTGTGTAGCATTGGCTGTAACTATGTATCCATTAACATAAGCAGTTTTTCAGCAAATGAAGAACTAAGGAAATCCAACAGATACAACAGCTGTATGCATATCAAGAGTCAAGCTGGAGTAGCTGTAGTCAAGCTGGAGTAGCTGTAGTCAAGCTAGAGTAGCTGTAGTGAAACTGAAGTAGCTGTAAGCATATGATGGTGAAGCTAGAGTAGATATAAGCGTATGAGTATGAAGCTGGAGTAGATGTAGGCATATGAGAGTTAAGCTGGAGTAGCTGTAAGTATATGAGAGTGAGCCTGGAGTAGCTGTAGTGAAGTTGAAGTAGCTGTAGTGAAGCTGGAGTAGCGGTAAGCGTATGAGAATGAAGCTGGAGTAGCTGTAAGCATATGAGAGTGAAGTTGGAGTAGCTGTAGTGAAGCTGGAGTAGCTGTAGTGAAACTGGAGTAGCTGTAAGCATATGAGAGTGAAGCTGGAGTAGCTGTAGTGAAACTGGAGTAGCTGTAAGCATATGATGGTGAAGGTAGAGTAGATATAAGCGTATGAGTATGAAGCTGGAGTAGCTGTAGGCATATGAGAGTGAAGCTGGAGTAAGTGTAAGTATATGAGAGGTTAGCCTGAGTAGCTGGAGTGAAGCTGGAGTAGCTGTAGCGTATACTGAGAATGAAGCTGATTAGCTGCATGATGGCATAGTGAGTGATAGCTGAGTGGTTGGAGTAGCTGTAGGAAGCTGGAGTAGCAGGTAAGCATATGATAGTGAAGCTAGAGTAGCTGTGAGCATATAAGAGTGGAGCTGGATTAGATGTAAGCTATATGAGAGTGTAGCTAGTAGTAGCTATAAGCGTTATGAGAGTAAAGCTGGAGATAGCGTGTAGAAGCTGGAGTAGATGTAGCAGATATAAAAGTGAAAGCTGAGTAGCTGTAAGTATATGAGAGTGAAGCTGGAGTAGACATGTAAGGCTATGAGAGTGAAGCTGGAGTAGCTGTAAGTATATGAGAGTGAAGCTGGAGTAGCTGTAAGTATGTGAGAGTGAAGCTGGTGTGTCTTCGAGAAGCTAAAATTGTTTTAAAACTGAAATATTCAATTAAAAAATGCTCTCATATTTCAAGATGAAATCATTCTGAAACTCGATATTACAATCTTTCGTTGCTTGAAATATTGTCTATATATTCAATGTTGTCTCTTGTATAAACTTCACTTGAAATATTGTCTATATATTCAATGTTGTCTCTTGTATAAACTTCACTATCTTTTGTAGCTCACACAGAGGTTGTGTAGTTTTCTGTCGAGTATTGTTTCATTAGGCCAGTGAGTTTGCTTCAGTATATCATATTCTGGGCAGTCTTGAAGTATGTGCTCTGTAGTCTGCCTGTCCACATGTACACATGGCTGAATTGTCAATCTTGAATTTTGTATACATGAGGCTGTGGAGTTGATTGTGTCCTGTTCTAAGGCATATTACAATGAAATAACTGCATGTATACATGTAGCTGTGGAGTTGATTGTGTCCTGTTCTAAGACATATTACAATGAAATAACTGCAGGTATACATGTAGCTGTGAGCTCGACAGTCCTGTTCTAAGACATATTACAATGAAATAACTGCAGGTATACATGTAGCTGTGGAGTCGATTGTGTCCTGTTCTAAGACATATTACAATGAAATAACTGCAGGTATACATGTAGCTGAGGAGTTGATTGTGTCCTGTTCTAAGGCATATTACAATGAAATAACTGCATGTATACATGTAGCTGTGGAGTTGATTGTGTCCTGTTCTAAGACATATTACAATGAAATAACTGCATGTATACATGTAGCTGTGGAGTCGATTGTGTCCTGTTCTAAGACATATTACAATGAAATAACTGCAGGTATACATGTAGCTGGGAGTGATTGTGTCCTGTTCTAAGGCATATTACAATGAAATAACTGCTGGTATATTTCAAGATTAAATTGTTCTAAAACGTAACAAGCCAAAATAAATTTAAAATGCGAAACAAAAAACACTTAAAAGCATGTGAAAAATGCATAAACCATATTGAAAGCAGGATACAACAAAAGCATTGTGGGTGTAGAAAGATTTGTGCAAGAGGAGGAGAGAGAGAGAGAGAGAGAGAGAGAGAGAGAGAGAGAGAGAGAGAGAGAGAGAGAGAGAGAGAGAGAGAGGGACCTACCGTTGTCATGATCATTGTCCACAGGTAAGTGGGAACCATCACCAACGGCCGCCTCTTCATTTTCACGGTCCAAACTGGCAAGCATGGCCTGCAAGGTGTGACGTGATGGTCCTGTGCGGTACATTTACCACAGAGCAATAAGCAATATAAACATTGAGAGAAAATCAAACATACAAACATATTATGCCAGCACAAACATGCAACAACAAAGAACATAAACTGTGCATTTTAGCAATCAATTTTTCCTACCTTGATATATATGGGGGTTTATTATACAGTAGTGAATGCTGGGAAATGTTCCAACACATAATACACAAGTTGGAGACATTTCAGAATAAATATTTCAGAAGAATCTTGCAAATTTTCTGGCCAAATACAATTAGAAATGAGAAGCTTTTGAAATGAACAGACTGTATGTCTTTGTAGACCAATATTATAAGATGAAGATGGAGGTGGATTGGATATGTATGTTGTATGCCAGTAGTGACATTGGCTATGACAGCTCTCAGATGGACAGCGGATGGGAAGAGAAGGCCTGGACTTCCAAAGGAAACATGGAGAAGAACTGTGGAAAGAGAGTTGAAGGAGTGCGGCCTGACATGGGAGACGATTGGTAGAAAGGCAGCAGAATGGCAACAGTGGAAAGAGAGTTGAAGGAGTGCGGCCTGACATGGGAGACGGTTGGTAGAAAGGCAGCAGAATGGCAACAGTGGAAAGAGAGTTGAAGGAGTGCGGCCTGACATGGGAGACGGTTGGTAGAAAGGCAGCAGAATGGCAACAGTGGAAAGAGAGTTGAAGGAGTGAGGCCTGGCATGGGAGACGGTTGGTAGAAAGGCAGCAGAATGGCAACAGTGGAAAGAGAGTTGAAGGAGTGTGGCCTGACATGGGAGACGATTGGTAGAAAGGCAGCAGAATGGCAACAGTGGAAAGAGAGTTGAAGGAGTGCGGCCTGACATGGGAGACGGTTGGTAGAAAGGCAGCAGAATGGCAACAGTGGAAAGAGAGTTGAAGGAGTGAGGCCTGGCATGGGAGACGGTTGGTAGCAAGGCAGCAGAATGGCAACAGTGGAAAGAGAGTTGAAGGAGTGCGGCCTGACATGGGAGACGGTTGGTAGAAAGGCAGCAGAATGGCAACAGTGGAAGTCTCTTATGTGTCAACCGGGACACAAAGAGGATATAGATAGATATAGATGTTGGATAATACGGTGTTAGGCTCGTATTTTTCATTAACTGTGAGCATACGATCGGTGATGTGAGTATCGACGTGATGTGAGATACGATCGGTGATGTGAGCATACGATCGGTGATGTGAGTATACGATCGGTGATGTGGTATACGATCGTGATGTGAGCATACGATCGGTGATGTGAGTATACGATCGGTGAGTGAGATCGATCGGTGATGTGGTCAACATCACGCTTGCCACCTTTTACTTCCCAGTACTTTTACTGGTACCAAATTAAGGCTGGGTCGACCCAGAGAACCGTTACGGTCGGAAAAATATTCCATGTCTACTGTGGGATTGAACCTGGACCACTGACCTAAGAAGTGAGTTCACTAACAACTACGCTACTGAGGCTCTCACAAATTGTGCATGGAATTGTAAATTGTTGCTATCATAGACTAAGATGAAATTATCTTTACTATCTGTGTTACCGCAGATGTAGGACTGGGGAACTTGCTTCGCTGAGAGGTCTCATCATTATCAACAAGTAGCTTGTTCCTTCCGCAACCTGGTTTCCATGACAGCAGTCCTAAAAAATTCTATGTTCTGTGCAAGTTGACCGGCGTGAGCAGCAGTCATTCTCAGATCATCAATGACATCTTGCACCCATCATCTTCTCATTCTTCTTCCAGGCACCACTCCCTCCAAAATGATCTTCTCTAGGCACTAATGTCATTTGATGTGTCCGAAATATTTGTTTTATGCTCTTTAATAACCAACCGTCTTTAATATCAAGTGGTTCGGGTTCAATTCCACAGTGGGTGTGGAATATTTTTCAGACCGTAGCAGCTCTCAGGTTGACCCAGCCTCTATTGGGTACCAGGAAAAGCACTGGGAAGTAACAGCAACTTTTCACCCTACACTTCTCGATTTTGAACTGCCAAGGGTTCTTTTACGTGCTCAAAATTAACACTGGACCTACGTTTTATGGTTCATCTCCGATAGGACTAGGGACCTACACTGAGATCAGGGATCTCCGGAAAAATATCCTGATGCCTCCAGGAGGGAACAAACCGGGGAACCTTTGGAACAATAGGCAAGTACCTAACCTCTACGCCACAGAGACCCTGAACTGTAGGCTCTTGCAACTGGTGTAGTTGGGTTCATTCTCACCAAGTGGCCAAACCATTTGTCTCTATTTTTTAATGAATCTAATTTCTGGTGTTGTTCCAACTGTTCTTCTAATCTTTTCATTTCTTCTATGTTCTCTTCTTAATAGATGTACTAATGAAATATTTCAAGAGATGAATGATTTCAAAGATATTTATAACATGCAAGTGTAGAGAATAAAACATAAAGCATGCACTAGATATACAAAATAAATTGAAGGCTAAATATAATTTGGTTGAATCTAAAGAAAACCAAACGGAGATCATATGGTCGTTATCAAGACCACCTGGCATATCAATGGTTGTAATTATCAGTCATTGAACAGATTGAGAGAGATGGGTGTCGATATTGGTACAGCTCAAAAAAGAACGACATACCAAATATGCAAAAAGCTTCATTAATCAACATCAAACTGGCATATTGGGATCCAGGATTTGTTGAGGTGGATATGGGAGCATCTATGGACTTGTTCGTACTGTTATGATGATAGTCCTTATACAACTGAATCTTGCTCGTCTGCCCAGCGTGTTCATAGTGTTATGATAGTCCTTATACAACTGAATCTTGCTCGCTGCCCAGCGTGTTCATAGTGTTATGATGATAGTCCTTATACAACTGAATCTTGCTCGTCTGCCCAGCGTGTTCGTAGTGTTATGATAGTCCTTATACAACTGAATCTCGCCTGCCTGCCCAGCGTGTTCATAGTGTTATGATGATAGTCCTTATACAACTGAATCTTGCTCGTCTGCCCAGCGTGTTCGTAGTGTTATGATAGTCCTTATACAACTGAATCTCGCCTGCCTGCCCAGCGTGTTCATAGTGTTATGATAGTCCTTATACAACTGAATCTCGCCTGCCTGCCCAGCGTGTTTGTAGTGTTATGATGATAGTCCTTAGACAACTGAATCCTGCCTGCCCAACGTGTTTGTGGCGCGTTGGATGGCGGTTGACTAGCGCCCTGTGAGTGCGGTTCAATCCTGCAGGCTGGCAGAAAAGCCACAGGTTCTTCAGATTTACGGTGTTCGTGGCACCGAGCTGAAGAGCTGAAAGCTCAAGTGCTTCTGGATCGGAAAAATAAAAATTAAAACTGAATCACCTGTGTGTTGCGGGGCCCTCAAGGGAGTAAAGAATAGTACCACTGCGACCTACTAGGTATGTCGAAAGAAGCGACTGATGTAGGACATAAGGAAACTACTCTAGTAAATAAAATGCATCGCAGAAATCGAATATGCTGGCCTACTTGTTGGCACATAACTGGCACAAAGTGCAATCGATTTTGGACACATACCTTCTTCTTCTGCATTCGCCCGCTGTAAATTCAGGCGTTAGCCATGATGACTGCTTCTACCATTTGACTGGTGTCCCTCCCCGACCATTCAGGCAAGCCTTCGTCGACTTCAGAGGTACTTGAAGATTAGATCCTTCAAATGTGATCTTTTCAGGAAACCTTTAGTCTGAACCACTTGCTGTGAGTTCTACTCTCTGAACTTTACGGCCAGTGACAATTAGTGAAGTGCACTTCTATGGAATTTTCCACCAGGGTGCATATCGTATAAAAATCACAAAGTGTGTTTAACAAGTGGTCGATATTGAACGTTCGAAGAAGAGAGAACTATTATACAAATAATATATGCAAACTGCCGAACAAAAATACTTGAAATTAAAATATAAATAACAAAAGCAAGCAGCAACTGCAAGATAAGGGGCAGCAACACTTACTATTTTTCTTTCCTTTTCTTTCCTTCTTATACTGCTCTTTGAGTTCCGATATATGTCGCTGATCCACTACCCACTCCTCGTCTTCGTCTAAGGAGGAGGAGGAGTCGTGTTTCTCTGTTTAACACCATTACAATGATTTAAACACAGATATGGTAGGCGAGACTAATAGTGAGGTTTTGTTTGTTAAGCTGTGGTTAAACACAGATATGTGGTAGGGCCAGACTAATAGTCAGGTTTTGTTTGTTAAGCTGTGGTTAAACACAGATATGTGGTAGCCAGACTAATAGTGAGGTTTTGTTTGTTAGCTGTGTTAAACACAGATATATGGTAGGGCCAGACTAATAGTCAGGTTTTGTTTGTTAAGCTGTGGCTTCCGATAACATAAGGTCAGCGAGCTCAGGTTAAAATTATAGGAAATAAGACCCCAACCGCCTCATGACCCTTGGATTTCAATATTGTTTGATAAAGAGAAATTCATTTAAAAAACAATACAACAACATGCTAAATCAAGGTTATATTTATATTACAAGTCAAGTTTAACACTCAGGAATATCAATATTATTGCTAAATCAAGGTTATATTTATATTACAAGTCAAGTTTAACACTCAGGGATATCAATATTATTGCTAAATCAAGGTTATATTATATTACAAG
Organism: Arion vulgaris; assembly: GCA_020796225.1. Lineage (NCBI taxonomy): Eukaryota > Metazoa > Mollusca > Gastropoda > Stylommatophora > Arionidae > Arion > Arion vulgaris. The sequence continues at coordinate 66,994,711 of CM036759.1, forward strand.
TCAAGTTTAACACTCAGGGATATCAATATTATTGCTAAATCAAGGTTATATTATATTACAAGTCAAGTTTAACACTCAGGAATATCAATATTATTGCTAAATCAAGATTATATTTATATTACAAGTCAAGTTTAACACTCAAGAATATCAATATTATTGCTAAATCAAGGTTATATTTATATTACAAGTCAAGTTTAACACTCAGGGATATCAATATTATTGCTAAATCAAGGTTATATTTATATTACAAGTCAAGTTTAACACTCAGGGATATCAATATTATTGCTAAATCAAGGTTATATTATATTACAAGTCAAGTTTAACACTCAGGGATATCAATATTATTGCTAAATCAAGGTTATATTTATATTACAAGTCAAGTTTAACACTCAGGAATATCAATATTATTGCTAAATCAAGGTTATATTTATATTACAAGTCAAGTTTAACACTCAGGAATATCAATATTATTGCTAAATCAAGGTTATATTTATATTACAAGTCAAGTTTAACACTCAGGGATATCAATATTATTGCTAAATCAAGGTTATATTTATATTAAAAGTCAAGTTTAACACTCAGGGATATCAATATTATTGCTAAATCAAGGTTATATTTATATTACAAGTCAAGTTTAACACTCAGGAATATCAATATTATTGCTAAATCAAGGTTATATTTATATTACAAGTCAAGTTTAACACTCAGGAATATCAATATTATTGCTAAATCAAGGTTATATTTATATTACAAGTCAAGTTTAACACTCAGGAATATCAATATTATTGCTAAATCAAGGTTATATTTATATTACAAGTCAAGTTTAACACTCAGGAATATCAATATTATTGCTAAATCAAGGTTATATTATATTACAAGTCAAGTTTAACACTCAGGAATATCAATATTATTGCTAAATCAAGGTTATATTTATATTACAAGTCAAGTTTAACACTCAGGAATATCAATATTATTGCTAAATCAAGGTTATATTATATTACAAGTCAAGTTTAACACTCAGGAATATCAATATTATTGCTAAATCAAGGTTATATTTATATTACAAGTCAAGTTTAACACTCAGGAATATCAATATTATTGCTAAATCAAGGTTATATTTATATTACAAGTCAAGTTTAACACTCAGGAATTTCAATATTATTGCTAAATCAAGGTTATATTAATATTACAAGTCAAGTTTAACACTCAGGAATATCAATATTATTGCTAAATCAAGGTTATATTTATATTACAAGTCAAGTTTAACACTCAGGAATATCAATATTATTGCTAAATCAAGGTTATATTTATATTACAAGTCAAGTTTAACACTCAGGAATATCAATATTATTGCTAAATCAAGGTTATATTATATTACAAGTCAAGTTTAACACTCAGGAATTTCAATATTATTGACATTTTTCATGAATAAATAACCATGGACCCGTAGAATTGTGTCAAATTGAAAAAAAAACGTACAGTGTTCTATCAAACACTTTTAAAAACCAGCCCCATTAAAAGAAATTGTTGTTTTCCCATCTAAGCTAGTCAGCCTTATGTTGTCGTGGGCCACAGTTAAGCATTGATGAAAGCAATATGGGTTGTCGAGATAACTATCTAGACAAGAGTATTGAAGGAAGTATTTTCCACAATCATTTCCTCCAGCGTTTGTCTTCCAGTAAACTGTCATTCATCATCATTAAGTAGCCCGTCCCTTCTGGAACTTGGCTCCCATGACAGCAGTCCTGAAAAACTCTCTGTCCTGTGCAATTTGACTGACGTCAGCAGCAGTCGCTTCTCAGATCGTCAATGACATCTTGCACCCATCGTCTTCTAGGTCGTCCTCTCATTCTTCTTCCAGGCACCATTCCCTCCCAAATTATATTATCTAGGCACTCATGTCGTTTGATGTGTCCGAAATATTTAATTTTCCTTGATTTTATGCTCTTTAATAGCCAACTCTCTTTAATATCTAGCTGTTGCAGAATATCTAGCTGTTGCAGAACAGAAGCATTTGTTCTTTTCTCTGTCCATGATATTCTAAGTACTCTTCTGTAGCACTTGCATTCAAAGACTTTAATGATCTTCTCCACCGTTTTGTCAATGGTTCATGTCTCACAACCATACACTGTCATTACTGCCTGTAATACTGCTTTTTTAGGGTGGTCTAGGGCAAGGGGGGCACATGAGACTGTGGGATTTAATGGCTGCATGGCTAGTGCAGTCTCCCTGAAACTGTTCAGGTTCGAATTTTTCTCAACTCATTGGCAGTACCCGAGGATTGAACCAGGGTTTCACAAATGGGAGCCTGTGCTCTAATTCACTCGTCCTAGGGAATGCTAACCAAACAAATGCGTGCAGAAAACGGATGCACCAGGCCGTAAGGCGCATTACATGGTGCAACGACCCCTCACAATGAGGAATGGGATAACGGATGCTACGGTTGCCAATCTACCTTGGAGATTTAGCCACGCAGTAAGAATGTCAGAACTACCATCACGAGGGTGGACAAAACTTACTGCTGGAAGAGGTCAGCACAAACGGGAAGCAGAAATCATAGGAATTATATCCTACAGAACTGCCCCAGTATGCAAACTTGAGAAGAAAGAGGTGGCCCACTTACACTAGCGTCCAAGACAAACTGTATGATGTGGCTGATAATCTGAGGCAGACGGCTGCCTTTATTAAAGAATCCGAAATCCCAATCTAGTGAGAACGAAGAAGAAGAATTCACTCGTCCAGATGCTCCATTCCAGTCTATTGCAGATTTTCTCTATATAGTGTTTTGACCTCTTGAAAAGACAGGAGTTAGATTTATTCTTTGCCAGTGCCTTCCTTAGCCAAGACTCTTGTTGCCTTTAATGACAAAGTGAATTGGAATCCACTGCAGATAAATGTCTGACCTTTTGACATCCCAGCAAGTTTTATTTCAAGATTCTGTACTGTGCTTGTCAGCAGATTTAGTCTCCAAGGCTTGTACAGCTGACGGTGAGTCTGTGAGAAACCATCTTGCCTACTGCCATCAGAAGGGCTAAGAGTTCTGCTTTGTAGTTGGAACATATTCTTCTAGTAGGGCCCGCTAGAGACACAGTAGTAGCATCTGGGTGCCTAATGTACACTCCTGCTCTACCATTCATGGTTGCCTCCACTGTCAATCAATCTGTATAAATTCTTGTCCAATTGTCTTCCAGAAACAAGAAAAAAAGATGTTCCATTGTGGTTGCTTTCTTTACTAGATTATACTCTGCATCTTTGCTTGACAATTTAGGAATGTTCTTTCAAAATAAATTTCTTCTAATTCCACTCTTGATTGTTCCCCTCCAAGCACTGCAACCCCTGGCTTCCTGTCTTCAGAAATCAACTTACACTGCCTGTATCAAACATATCCTCTTCCTTCATACATCCTTATGACAAAGTTGAGGGCAGCCGCAAAATATTCTGTTTGCAATTCTCAACAGAGGATATCCTTTGACATTATAAGTTTCTCCGAATGTACGTTAACCATCTCCGCCACCTACGAAGACTGAACACGGAAAATTAGAAAAAACATTATATGATGAATTTAACAGCTATCATGTACTTACACACATAAATCACAACAAATGACACACGTTGAGCTCACAACACACAAAGGTGTACAAGAATTTGTGTGGGGAATAGTGGGATACTGTAAATTCTGCACAGGAACCAATACCATGTAATTACATGACAATAATAAATACAATAACATGTTTGACAACATCAACAGATCTGAGTTTTTTTACATGTTTCAAACGTAATTGAGCGCACCCGCTACAGTACTAATGTAAAAGGGCCCAACGCTTATTATAAAAAACAACTGAACAGGAGGGTCTGGCTGTTTGGATTAGAGCGTGGCTCCCATGTGGGAGACCCATGTAAACAACTGAACAGGAGGGTCTGGCTGTTTGAATTAGAGTGTGGCTCCCATGTGGGAGACCCATGTTCAATTCATGGTAAGGCCAAGGATTTTTTCTGTTGTGGGCATAAATGAAAAATTTTAACCTTAATAGCGTGCGCGACTGCACTAGCCATGCGCCCATTAAAGGCTCTCGTCCCACACTGCCCTAAAAAGCGGTACTGCGGGCAGCAATGACAACGACTCAACAGGGAACAGGGTTATCTTAATTTAGACGCAGGTATGATAAAATTCACTCAACGAGAAAGAAACATTATTAAGCCAATTTGGACCCCAAGATTAAACTGTGGATACCGTCTGCAATATTGTTTTTAAGGGCAGTGTAGGACAGGAGGGACATGTGCCTGTAGAATTTCATGGCCGCATTGCTAGTACAGTCGCTGCAAAACTGTTCAGGTTTGGATATTTCTTTATGCCCCCAACAGACAAAAAAAACTCCTAGACCGGACCATGGATTGAACCGAGGTCTCCCACATGGGAGCCGTGCTATAACCCATTCGGCACAAGCCAAATAAATGTCGGGGGTGAAAACGTGATTAGTTTTGGTCCATCTGACTAAATCCAAATTAATTCCAGAGGAAACAGAATGGATCAAATTTGGACACAACATGTTGAACTCAAGCTAAATTAAAACAACATGAAACAAAATGGTGTTATTCAATCCCCAGGTCTGCTCAGGTGACATGGTTAGGGTTACTTGAAGCAACAACCTACAATGTTAAAGACACAGAATATAAACCTCACCTGCTCCTTCACCAATTTCCGTCTCCAGAAAGTGAAACTCTGCAAGTGCCTCCACTGTGTCAGGATCATTACTATCTAATCCAGTCAAATCTTCATTGCTGTCGTTCTAAATTATCCAAAAATAAATATATTTATTAAATGTGGAATTAGGTCAACTATCATCGGTTTCAAATGTTGACATTGGGGTTGTTGATCAAGAGATTGTGATGGATCCACAAGGGAGTGAACCGGTTACCTTTGGCACGAGACTCGTGCAACTAATCTCTACCACAGATGGTGACCCCTGTGGTAATCCACCCTGGCTTACCACAGGGGTCACCATTATCTTCGGTGTTGTTCAATGCCTATACTGTGAGCATCACAAAAGATCACGGTAGAGGAAGGACAATGTCATATGCAGATGATGTGTTGGTGTATCGTCAGGGCAAGGATAGAGAACAGCTTGTGGAGGAACTTCAGTCAGAACTCGACCGCATAGGTAGATGGTGCGTTGAAGCAGGAGCATTGGTCAACCCCACAAAAGCAGTGGTGACATGGTTCTCTTTAAACAACCACATCGTCAACACTCCAACACCATCTGTGGTTTTGTGTTCAGAGGTGGTGGAGCGATCTCAGTCTATGAAATACCTGGGGCTGCGTTTTGATCGTAGTCTAGCTTTTACGGAACACATAGCTCATGTGATAATGAAGGCGAAGAAAGGTTTGCTGGCGATGAGGGTAATGGCTGCGGCGGATTGTGAACAGCGCCATCTTTGTCTTTTATACCAGGGTCTGGTCCTTTCTGTGCTTGAGTATGCACTGGCGATCCTGACTCTCAGTCATAGTCAGATAGAACGACTGGAAAGAATACAGAACGAGGCGATGCGCATTATACTTGGTTGCACTAAAGACACGTCGTGCAGGGCGATGCGCTATCTCCTTGACTATCCTACTATGGAGTATAGAATACTGATGAGCCGTGCACGAGCATACCTTTGAGTCAATGCTGACACACAACATCCTCTGCACTTGGAAATAAAGAGACAAAAAGGAAATAGGTTAAAAAGAGGAAAATCTTGGATGGGTCAGGCCTGTATTGAACAGGTGTGTACACTTGAAGATATTGATCCCGGTGAAGAATGGATACCAGTGCCAACAGGAATCGCTACATCCTTTTCTGTATGCATCAAACTTGATAAAGAATGCAGGCAACACAACCCACTTGTCGTGGAGGCAGAGGTTCAGGCATTAATTTCTGAGAACGCATCTGAGCATGATGTAATCATTTATACGGATGGTTCGGTGATTCGACATGTGAGGAGCACATGGGCTTTCACTGCTCAGGTCGGAGGTGATGTTGTGAAGGAAGACAGTGGTGGTTTTGCCGTGACTACAAGCAGTCTCACTATGGAAATCATGGCGGTTACCAAAGCGATGATTTGGCTAGAATCACAGACTTTTATCCATGCATGTTTTCTCAGTGACTCAATGAGTATGCTCAGGAAGATTGAAACAGGATGGGCTAAGAGACATTGGATAGAATCGCTGGGGAGGTCTAAGCTGACAAAGATCAGTTTTATTTTGTGCCAGGGCATGCAGGTGTAAGGGGAATGAACGTGCGGATAGGCTTGTAGGTATGGCTGCTGTCCAAAGTGGACGAGCAATGGACCAGGCTGATATTATAAATTCCTTAAGGGAGAGAGGGCGTGTACATGATTCACGTAATAGCGGTGAATCCACAACACTAACCAGACTGCAAGAACTCAAAGTTAAGTGTGGTGTAGCTCGACAAGAACGCTATGCTGGCAGACAAAGAAGAATTGTAAACCAACAAAGAACCGGTGTCGTTAGTTGTCACACGCTGATGGACATACTGAGGGAGAGATCGGAGCACTTATGGACTAATTTGTTTGAAGTGCAGTGATGGTGATCCGACGACTAAACTAAACATCTACCACAGAGACCCCTGATAAAGAAACAGGAATGAGTAATTGGATAAATATAATTATTTTAAAAAATATCAGAGTCTAGGAGTGGAGTTGAAAATACACTATGCCAGTGTGGTGCCAGGGCTCGCAAGGAGGTGACTGAGGTAGGGGCAAAAAGCGTTGCAGAAATCGAATGTCCTAGTATACTTGCAGGCACATAACTGGCAAAACATACAATCGCTCTTAGGCTTAGATCACATCAAATCACAAAAAGAAGTTAACAAGTGGTCAATATGGAGTGTTCGAAGACGCAGACTAAATTCTGCATAACCAGAGCAAGATTATCTTGCATGGAAGGACTGTCTTACCAGGAAATGGGATAGCAGACTGACCGGCCAAGAAAAGTCATGCAGGAGAGAAACAGGATGTACCAGTTAGATAAAATAGGGGTCTCTATGGTGAAGGGGCCTCCATGGCAAAGGGGTCTCTATGGTGAAGGGGCCTCCATGGCAAAGGGGTCTCTATGGTGAAGGGGCCTCCATGGCAAAGGGGTCTCTATGGTGAAGGGGCCTCCATGGCAAAGGGGTCTCTATGGTGAAGGGGCCTCCATGGCAAAGGGGTCTCTATGGTGAAGGGGCCTCCATGGCAAAGGGGTCTCTATGGTGAAGGGGCCTCCATGGCAAAGGGTCTCTATGGTGAAGGGGCTCCATGGCAAAGGGTCTCTATGGTGAAGGGTCTCCATGGCAAGGTCTCTATGGTGAAGGGTCTCCATGGCAAGGGTCTCTATGGTGAAGGGCCTCATGGCAAGGGGTCTCTATGGTGAAGGCTCCATCCATTCTGTCAAAAGGGAGTCTCTATGGTGAAGGGCTCCATGGCAAAGGGTCTCTATGGTGAAGGGGCCTCCATGGCAAAGGGGTCTCTATGGTGAAGGGGCCTCCATGGCAAAGGGGTCTCTATGGTGAAGGGGCCTCATGGCAAAGGGGTCTCTATGGTGAAGGGTCTCCATGGCAAAGGGTCTCTATGGTGAAGGGTCTCCATGGCAAAGGGGTTCTCTGGTGAAGGGCCCATGGCAAAGTGGTTCTATGGTAAGGGCCTCCATGGCAAAGGGGTCTCTATGGTGAAGGGGTCTCCATGGCAAAGGGGTCTCTATGGTGAAGGGGTCTCCATGGCAAAGGGGTCTCTATGGTGAAGGCCTCCATGGCAAGGGTCCTATGGTGAAGGGGTCCATGGCAAGGGTCTCTATGGTGAAGGGGCCTCCATGGCAAAGGGTCTCTATGGTGAAGGGTCTCCATGGCAAAGGGTTCTATGGTGAAGGGGCCCCATGGAAAGGTCTCTATGGTGAAGTCTCCATGGCAAAGGGTCTCTATGGTAGAAGACGTTGCCTTGAGCTCTGAAGGTTGTGAGCTTAAATTCTGACCAAGTCACATGTCCAATTTTTTCCGGAGATTCCAAGTTACTGCTGAAGCTGTAGTTTGTGAATACTTTAGCATATCCTTCTTCAAACAGGATAGAGCGATACGGAAACAGGATAGAGCGTACGGAAACAGGATAGAGCGTCGGGAAACAGGATGAAGCGATCGGGAAACAGGATAGAGCAATCTGGAAACCTGGTGCAGTGACGTCAATCCTTCCTCTTAGACTAGCAGGACCTTTGCAGTGTAGAGGTTAGGTACTTGTCTCTCATTACAAAGGTACTTGGTTCGCTCCTCCTGAAGCCACAGGGACATATTTTTTCAGAGATCCCTGATCTCAGTGTAGGTGAGATCGAATTCCTAGTCTCAACTCTGTAGCACCGACGTTGGTCCTCGATGTAATTTAGAAGATGCACAAATATTTTGTAGGAATTTTATTTATTTATTTTCATTTTCCCATGAACTTTGCCAGGGCAGTGGCTTTCCAGCTTCCCTCTTCTCAATTTTGAAAAGCCAAGGGTTCGCGTGCTTAACTTGAACACGAATCTATGTTTTATCGTCCATCTCCAATAGAACTAGTAACTTGATCTCACCTACACTGGGATAAGGAATCTCTTGAAAAACATCCCCATGGTTCTAGGAGGGAGCAAACCGAGTACATTTGCAACAAGGGGCGAGTACCTAACCTCTACGCCACAAAGACCCAAGATGACTTGAATATGACAGCAACAGAGACAGACAGAACATTCGTTACTAATAAAACCTTTGGGAAGAAAATCTTGTGTTTAATTAAAACTGTGTCCATATTTTAGCAGTAATCTACATGTCAAATAAAATACCTTTAGTCTGACTCCTTTCCTTTCTAGTCTCTCTTCAGCTTCATCATCAGCTGCCATTCCATCTTCAACTTCATCACTGTTGGATAAGACAGACACTTCAATAAATGGATTCAAGAGAACAGAGAGTCATCTACAACAACACATTAACAGACACTCCAGTTAACGTACAATGAATACAATATGAGAATAAACATTAACAGACTCCAGTTAACGTACGATGAATACAATATGAGAATAAACATTAACAGACTCCAGTTAACGTCATGAATGCATGAAAGAATGTATGAATCGAAAGGGAGAATACAGAGATCTAACCGTTAGAATCTCAAGCGCACTGCCACAGACCATCCAGTCCTGTCCAAATGCACACCCAAACCAATCCGACAATTGACAAGTGTCGCTCATGGAAAACAAAAATGCCAGAACTAAGGGAATCAATCCCAGGCATACTGAGAAAAAGGGATCAAACAAACCTCGACAGAAAAACTGCACAGAAGTACACATAGAATCAAGTACCCTGAAAATGAGTGGACGCGTCTACAGACGGATCGGCAAATAACGCAATAGCGATCGGAGGAGGAATATGCTAAAATCTCAAGAAAGTCACGGTCAAGAAGCTATTGCAACTGGCAAAATCGAATAACTACCGACAGAGGCAGAGGCAATCAAAAGCCAAATGATCTTGAAGAAGAAACACTACACCAACAAGGTCTGATATTTACCGATGCTCTATCGTCATCACGGCATCAAATGCGCGGCAAAACTGAGATGAATGAGCTTTAAACGTCCTCGCTGAACTAACGCAGAGTTCACTCAAAGGCGACTGTCATCCAGTGGATACCGTCACACTGCAACATTAGAAACGGCGGCCGACAAGCTGGCACAAGAGGCGGGCGACTACCCAGACTGATCACAAGATCGGCATGAAGGAAGTCAAAACAACCATCGTTGCACTATCGAAGCAAATGGGCAAAGACCATCCGCAGTACACAGACAGTGACGGATACATGGTCTCTCCGCAGTGAACAAGTTGCCATTTTCACCTCCGTCGCACAATCAAGCTCAGAGCCACATGTTCCATAAATTTAAAATTGGCACAACTAGCCTGTGCCCATGCAATATGGCAGACATGACGGCAGAACACGTCTTGCAAGACTGTCAACGTTTAGCAGGTATACGAAAAGAGTACTGGCCACAACACACAGAGCTTCGAAAGCTGACGGAGGAACGGAGTCCCTAAAAACAACAGTAAAATTCATGATAGAAGTTGGTCCATCAGGCTAGGCCGGGAACGCAAAGGACAGGAAAGGAATACAATATGAGAATAAACATTAACAGACTCTAGTTAACATACAATGAATACAATATGAGAATAAACATTAACAGACTCTAGTTAACATACAATGAATACAATATGAGAATAAACATTAACAGACTCCAGTTAACATGCAAATATCATGGATATAGTGAAAGAAAATTGTGGACTTACAAAGTTAAATAAGCACAGAAAGCACACAGCATGGTGGAATGAAGAAGTTAAAGGTCTATACAAGAAAAGAACAAATGTTTTCACAGGTGGCAAAAGTCAAAATTACATGAAGACTACACCAAATACAGAACAGCAAGAATGAATAGTAAAAATAAAGTCATCTAAATCAGAATCTTGGGCAAAGTATGGAGAACATTTAGCGGAACTATGCACTAAGGCACCAAGAAAATTTTACAGAAGCATCAAGGCAATGAGGCTAAGAGAAGAACAATTCAATCCAGTCACCATTATAAATAACAAGTCTAGGAAACCTCTTACCAACAGCAAAGATATTAAAGACAGATGGAAAGAATATTTTACGGAACTGTTAAACTGCGAAACACAAGTTACAGAAACATTTCAAATGAAACATGGAAAATATCAACAATTGAACATCTTAGAATCTGAAGTTGAAATGGCACTAAATCAAAGCAAAAGAAGGAAGGCAGCAGGGATAGATGGTATAACAACAGAAATGTTACTTGCGTGTAAGACAACAGCAATAACATGGCTGACCAGAATTTTTAACATAGCCTGGGAGGCACAAGAGGCTCCATTGAGCACACTTTCTTCAATTGTGCTCAATGTGGGTACCCAGACAATTGAAGGAGGAACACAAAATGAACCGATTTGGCCTGTCCTTGCTTCATCTCTGTCGATACGAAGATGAAGGAGAAGACATGCTGAACAGGATTGTTACTGAGGATGAATCATGGGTGCATCAATACCAGCCCGAATCAAGGCGTGTTTCAATACAGTGGAAACATCTTTCTTCGCCTTGTGTCAAAAATTCAAGGTTACGCCATCAGCAGGGAAAGTCATGCTGACGGTGTTCTGGGATTGTCAAGGAGTGCTTTAACCAATTTCAAGAAGAAAGGTGACAATGTGAATTCTGAATCATACTGTGAAGTTCTATCGAAGCTTCATGATGCACAAAACGCCCAGGACTGCTGACTACAGGAGTGTTGCTTCTTCATGAGAATGCCAGACCACATACGGCTCGATTAACTCAGGAGAAAATTAACCAACTACGGTGGAAAGTTCTGGAACATCAACCTTACAGTCCCGACTTAGCCCCTAACGATTTCCACCTTTTGGTCCACTGAAAACCCACATTGGCGGGAGACATTTCGCGAATGACGCCAAAGTTGAATGTGAAGTGAAAATGTGGTTTAGAAAACAGAGCCCGCAGTTCTATGCAGCCGGTTTGGGAGAATTGATAAAATGATGGGATAAGTGCATCAATGTTGGTGGAAATTATGTTGAGAAATAAAGGAACAATGTATGTATAAAAATAAACTGGTTTCAAGTTGCTATCATGTTTAGTTATTTTTCTACAGCCATTTGTGGCTTACTTATTGACTTGCCCTCGTATAATGACCAATGAAATGAAATCCAAAACAACTAACAAATACAAACAAGAGTGACTTTGTAATTATTAATATCACAACTTCACAAGCTTACCTTAGATCATCGTCATCATCATCATCAACAACAGTGTTAGAGTTCAGGAAACCAAAACTAGTCATGACTGCGTTCTCAGCCTCCGTTAATGAATTATCATTTGCCATATTCCCACTTTTCTTTAACGCAGGTCTGTGAACAAATGATGAAATTTTAAGTCTTTTTTTCTTTCTTTTTCTTTTTTTCTTTCGTCCGCTTTCAACTCAGACGAGTTTCATCTCTGAAACTGATTTTTGCTGAAAATCCTTTTACCAATTTCTTACAATGGCAGCAGCATGCACATTGTAAATTACTTTACACTGGCAGCCATGTGCTCAATGTACTCGTAATTAGTATTCCCTCGCAATAGAGGCAGATTTTCTCTGACTTCAGAGGTACTTACGTTATCGTCCTGAGTAAGACCAGGGACTCGAACAAATGCCGGACAGTAGGTTCGAACCCGAGCTATGAGGCGTTTCACAGCTAGCAGGCCGAGCTACTATCAACTACTCTAGGCAGTCCCCTAAAACAAGTCTAAAACACAATGAAACCTTATCAAAAGAATAAGACAATCAAGGTTCTTCAGGCATGTAATGCGAAGAGGAGGTTTAGAATATTTGGTGACAACTGGTAAAATTCCAGAAGAAGATATTGTGGAATGTAGCGAGAGATAATGTTGGATGGTCTGACAAAAGATTGACATCAGAACTGATTAACTGCACCAAGGAGAGAGAGTTGGGGAAAAAACATGATTGTCTACGCCGGTGGACATGGCACTGATTGTGAAAAAATAAACTTATGATTTTGAATGCAAGCGAAACAGAAGAGTACTCAGAATATCATCAACAGAAGAGTACTCAGAATAACATCAACAGAAGAGTATTCAGAATAACATCAAGAGTACTCAGAATAACATCAACAGAAGAGTATTCAGAATAACATCAAGAGTACTCAGAATAACATCAACAGAAGAATACTCAGAAATAACATCAACAGAAGAGTACTCAGAATAACATCAACAGAAGAGTACTCAGAATATCATGAACAGAAGAGTACTCAGAATATCATCAACAGAAAAAAAACATATCCATTTTACAACAGTTTCAAATGAGCTTAACTGATTGGCTCCTACAAGCCACTGGGAGTGCCACTATTTATTTGTTTTAGAACGATCTTAAAGAAAATTCATTTAACCGACAAAATGGTATATTACACATCAAAATCTGTTAATAATTAAGAAAACTGCAGATGGATTTGTACATACACCTGACATGGGAAAATAGGACATAGATTTAAATCAGCCACAATCCGTTTTTCAATTCTGTCTGTCAATTCTGTCTGTCAATCTGTTAACAAGAGATGGACATGGGATGGAGGAAATTAAAAGAAGAACAAACATGGCCTTCCAAAATATTAAACAACTACAAAACTATCAAATGGAACTGATAAGAAAACAGATCAGAATACTAAGAGCATGCATATTCCCAGTGCCAGTGAAGCATGGACACTGTGTAAGCAGTTCTTGGTTAGAGATAGTTTTTGGTGAGAACATACATAACATTTGTCACAGACAAGTTGTATGAAAGGTGGAAAGTTATCTTGCAACAACACCATCATCAATGCTCAAAGAGAAAACATACGCTCTAAAGATTTCAATGAAGAAGATAAAGGATATTTTCTATCTCGGTTGTGCAGGTTATGCATACCGATATGTGCAACAAGACGGGTAAACCACAAGAGAAACCCCCAGTGAATACATCAATCAACACACAACAGGAGTTGTTAGTCTAAACAACTGAGATACATGCTTGGAAGAAGATCAGAGCAATTATAGACGTGGCTGATCTTCTTCTTCGAACGCTCCATATCGACCACTTAACCACTCTGTGTGATTTGTATGTGATCTGAGCCTAAGAGTAAGTGTACGCTGTGCCAGTTATGCGCTTACAAGTAGGCCAGCACAACCGATTTCTGCGATGCTTTTTATTTACTAGGTAGCTTCCCTAGGTCCTACATCAGTCGCCTTACGACATGCCTTGTAGGTTGCAGTGGTACTATTCTTTGCTCAGCCCCGGTACCACACTGGCGATGTCTGATCAAGAAGACCCTCAAATGAAACATTGTAACAACACCATTGAACATACCTTTTCTCCTGATTACTCCATTTGTTCGACTGTTCTCCATTAACTAAAATCGAGTGAGATATGTCAGTATCAGTATCCCCGCCTGAGTCTGCAGACCTAGGAGAGAACGAACTGAGTCAACGTACATCAATAATAGTGTCTGTGTAACCTATCTCTTGGAGATACCTAAATGCAGATCATAAAACAATAATACTTTAGATGAGCAGTTGTGCTGTATGGGACAGAAACACGGAGAACTTACTAAAATAATAATACTTTAGATAAGTAGTTGTGCTGTATGGGACAGAAACACGGAGAACTTACTAAAATAATAATACTTTAGATAAGTAGTTGTGCTGTATGGGACAGAAACACGGAGAACTTACTAAAATAATAATACTTTAGATAAGTAGTTGTGCTGTATGGGACAGAAACACGGAGAACTTACTAAAATAATAATACTTTAGATAAGCAGTTGTGCTGTATGGGACAGAAACATGGAGAACTACTAAAATAATAATACTTTAGATAAGTAGTTGTGCTGTATGGGACAGAAACACGGAGAACTTACTAAAATAATAATACTTTAGATAAGTAGTTGTGCTGTATGGGACAGAAACACAGAGAACTTACTAAAATAATAATACTTTAGATAAGTAGTTGTGCTGTATGGGACAGAAACACAGAGAACTTACTAAAATAATAATACTTTAGATAAGCAGTTGTGCTGTATGGGACAGAAACACGGAGAACTTACTAAAATAATAATACTTTAGATAAGCAGTTGTGCTGTATGGGACAGAAACACAGAGAACTTACTAAAATAATAATACTTTAGATAAGTAGTTGTGCTGTATGGGACAGAAACACAGAGAACTTACTAAAATAATAATACTTTAGATAAGCAGTTGTGCTGTATGGGACAGAAACACGGAGAACTTACTAAAATAATAATACTTTAGATAAGTAGTTGTGCTGTATGGGACAGAAACATGGAGAACTACTAAAATAATAATACTTTAGATAAGTAGTTGTGCTGTATGGGACAGAAACACGGAGAACTTACTAAAATAATAATACTTTAGATAAGCAGTTGTGCTGTATGGGACAGAAACACGGAGAACTTACTAAAATAATAATACTTTAGATAAGTAGTTGTGCTGTATGGGACAGAAACACAGAGAACTTACTAAAATAATAATACTTTAGATAAGCAGTTGTGCTGTATGGGACAGAAACATGGAGAACTTACTAAAATAATAATACTTTAGATAAGCAGTTGTGCTGTATGGGACAGAAACATGGAGAACTACTAAAATAATAATACTTTAGATAAGTAGTTGTGCTGTATGGGACAGAAACATGGAGAACTTACTAAAATAATAATACTTTAGATAAGTAGTTGTGCTGTATGGGACAGAAACACAGAGAACTTACTAAAATAATAATACTTTAGATAAGTAGTTGTGCTGTATGGGACAGAAACACAGAGAACTTACTAAAATAATAATACTTTAGATAAGTAGTTGTGCTGTATGGGACAGAAACATGGAGAACTTACTAAAATAATAATACTTTAGATAAGTAGTTGTGCTGTATGGGACAGAAACACGGAGAACTTACTAAAATAATAATACTTTAGATAAGTAGTTGTGCTGTATGGGACAGAAACACAGAGAACTTACTAAAATAATAATACTTTAGATAAGCAGTTGTGCTGTATGGGACAGAAACACGGAGAACTTACTAAAATAATAATACTTTAGATAAGCAGTTGTGCTGTATGGGACAGAAACATGGAGAACTACTAAAATAATAATACTTTAGATAAGTAGTTGTGCTGTATGGGACAGAAACATGGAGAACTACTAAAATAATAATACTTTAGATAAGTAGTTGTGCTGTATGGGACAGAAACACAGAGAACTTACTAAAATAATAATACTTTAGATAAGTAGTTGTGCTGTATGGGACAGAAACACAGAGAACTTACTAAAATAATAATACTTTAGATAAGTAGTTGTGCTGTATGGGACAGAAACACAGAGAACTTACTAAAATAATAATACTTTAGATAAGTAGTTGTGCTGTATGGGACAGAAACATGGAGAACTTACTAAAATAATAATACTTTAGATAAGCAGTTGTGCTGTATGGGACAGAAACATGGAGAACTACTAAAATAATAATACTTTAGATAAGTAGTTGTGCTGTATGGGACAGAAACACGGAGAACTTACTAAAATAATAATACTTTAGATAAGTAGTTGTGCTGTATGGGACAGAAACACAGAGAACTTACTAAAATAATAATACTTTAGATAAGTAGTTGTGCTGTATGGGACAGAAACACAGAGAACTACTAAAATAATAATACTTTAGATAAGTAGTTGTGCTGTATGGGACAGAAACACAGAGAACTTACTAAAATAATAATACTTTAGATAAGCAGTTGTGCTGTATGGGACAGAAACATGGAGAACTTACTAAAATAATAATACTTTAGATAAGTAGTTGTGCTGTATGGGACAGAAACACGGAGAACTTACTAAAATAATAATACTTTAGATAAGTAGTTGTGCTGTATGGGACAGAAACACGGAGAACTTACTAAAATAATAATACTTTAGATAAGTAGTTGTGCTGTATGGGACAGAAACATGGAGAACTTACTAAAATAATAATACTTTAGATAAGTAGTTGTGCTGTATGGGACAGAAACACAGAGAACTTACTAAAATAATAACGCATAAATTGCAAACATTCAACTGGTGTATGCACAGAATAGAGAGACTGCGATGGTATGATAGGGTCACAAATGAGGAACTTATGGAGAGAACAAGACCGATTCCAGTGAACCAAGAGGTTACGAAAAGATGCTGGCGCTGGATAGGACACACTTTGAGAAAACCAGAAGGCAATAAACAAAAAGGGTCCTTTCTTGGAAACCACAGGGACAGTAAAAGAAAGGGAGACCTAGAAATACATGGAGATGAGATTAGGAGGCAGAGATCAACAATATAAAGAAGAGCTGGAGGGAGCTGCAGGAGATAGCTAGAGATAGGAAGACTTGGCATGAGTTGGTTGAGGGCCTATGCCCCAATCCTGGTTAAAAAGGTAGTGAGAGAGAGAGAGTGAGAGAGAGAGACAGAGAGATAACAGAAATAATAAATATGGGAAGAAAACATAATAAACTAGACATCCATGTCAATGGTACTACAATCAACCAAGTACAAGAATTCAAATACTTAGGAAGCATATTCACAGAAGACGGAAGACTAGACAGAGAGAGATAGAGGCTAGAGTGAGAAACAAAGAATGAAGTGGTTTGGCCACTTAATAAGAATGCTTCCAAACTCCAAAGTATACAGAGTTTTCTACATCAGAACATAAGGAAAGAAGGCCAGAGGAAGACCACGAAAAAGATGGTTAGATGGCATAGCAGAAACCTGTCAAACAGCAAAAATAACTATCACCCAAGCTACTAGAGCAGCACAAGACAAAAACAGAAAATCATAACAAAGGGCAACAAACCGGTAACAGTATGATGACAAAAGAAGAAGATAAAGTAAAGAAACATCTAAGCAAAGATATGATTAACAACACACAGGAAGACTGCAGTAAAATTATGTTATTGTTTACTGAACCGACGCCACAGCACTCCGGACAGACCCATAGGTGCTCAGTCTTCCCAAACAGATGTTGAAGAGTATGTATACTGATGGTTCCTGTGGCTCACAATCCTCTCTCTGCCCTCAAAGCATTCAGCTCTACTTGTACAAGTGTGATTTCAAACTCCTTAAATCGCTTGATTGATTTCATGTCAATTTGAGTGTCCTCGTCCAACAGGTAGCTTGCCAAGAGAACGAAGAACATCCTCCTTATAAGCCTTGTTATTGTATATAGTCTACTGTATATTACTAATATAACTCTCTATCTCTCTCTCTCACGATCCCCACCTAGACAGATGAACCCTGTTGCTTTTAGGGACTCAGTCTCTCCGTACAGCTTCTCTGTCTCTTCGTGAAGCTCTGTGTTATCTGACCAAGTTCCTTTTCTCAGGCCTGCTAACAGCTGGCAGTCTTGCAGTATGTGCTCTGCTGTCATGTCCGCCTTTTCACAGTGGCACTGGCTAGTTGTGCCAATTTTAAATTTGTGGAACAGGTGGGCCTGAAGTCTGCTATGGCGGACGGAAGGGGAATATAGCAACTTGTTCGCTAAGGGACAGACCATAGTGCCCATCTCTGCTGTTGCGTTGTGGGTGGTCTTTCAATCATTTTTCTTTATACTGCCAACCGATGGTTGTTCTGGCTTCCTCATAGTTGATCTCGTGATCAGTCTGCGGTAGTCGCCCCCTTCTTTTGATAGTCTGTCTGCCTCCTCATTTCCGCTTATATTGCAGTGTGATGGTATCCAATGAATGACAGTGCATTTAAGAGAGTTTACTAGTACACAGAGGATCGCTTTTAACTCATTGAGCTCTGTTTTGGCTGCGCTTTTCAGTGCCATGATAACCAAGAGAGCATCGGTGAATATCAAGACTTTGTATCGCGAGGCGCTTCTTCTCTCTAGAATCATTTCAGCGGTTGTTCTTGATGCCTCTGCCCGATAGTCGTTTGAGAATTTTCCTGTGGCAATCGATTTCATGATCTTTACTTTCTTTGAGAGTTTAAGCACTACTCCCTATCTAAGAACATATTCAACACAACTGTTTTCAGTGACTCTATACTAATATAACTCACTGTCTAAGGAGCTGCCGCCCTTGTCGCCATGTGGTCCCACTAGTACCAGAAGAAGATGAAAGACAAACTTCTCCATCTATTTGGTCATCTGAGGATCAAACAGAAATCATAGATGAACAGAGACAAAATAGCTTTTGCACATCCAACAAAGATGCAATAAAGCAAATCAAATAATCGGACAAATGGCACCAATTTTGAAATACAAACATGTCACCATGAATACAAAAAGAGCATTGTTCAACACAATCTTTATGCTATCAGTGCCAAACCTGGACGCTGACATCAAACGATAGAAGAAAACTAGTCACAACAGAGATGAAAACTACGCAGAATTCTGGGAGTATCAAGAAGAGACCAGTTTAGAAATGAAGACAAAAATAAAAAGTGGGTACAACATCAGTACTGAACTTCATCAAGAAAAAGTGGGTACAACATCAATACTGAACTTCATCAAGAAACAAGTGGTACAACATCAGTACTGAACTTCATCAAGAAACAAGTGGGTACAACATCAGTACTGAACTTCATCAAGAAACAAGTGGGTACAGCATCAGTACTGAACTTCATCAACAAAAAACAAACTAAATGCTTTGGCCACATAAGCAGATTACCAACAGACAGTGCACCTCAAAGAGCAATGTTACTCCGATGGTGAATACAAATCAAAAAGCTGTCCATGCAAGAGGTGGACCTCAGAGATAACAGAGGAGAAGAAAAACAATGTTTATGAAGCAAACACAAAAGCCTGTTCTATAAATCTGTTCTTATCCTGATGTCGTGAGGTAAAATAGGGTTAGAGAAAAAGAAGAAAGCAGATCTGAAACAGTATTTGGAGATCTTCCCAGTAAAATATAAAAAAGAAGAAAGCAGATCTGAAACAGTATTTGGAGATCTTCCCAGTAAAATATAAAAAAGAAGAAAGCAGATCTGAAACAGTATTTGGAGATCTTCCCAGTAAAATATAAAAAGAAGAAAGCAGATCTGAAACAGTATTTGGAGATCTTCCCAGTAAAATATAAAACCAAAATAAGGATACATGAGAGATAAAAAGTTTTAATACTTATGTCTGGATCTTCGTCTTCTTTCTTTTTCTGCGATCTTTGGTCAAGCACTTAAGCCATTGTGGACCACAAAATGAGTACAATGAGCAAATGAACTTTAGGATGGCTGCTACAGCGGAGGACAGAGCATGCATGGAAATGCCCAATTTGCCATGACGTCGATCACATAACATAACAAATTGGGTAGTCAGCTTCAGGTTTGTCAGGTTTCCCAAAGCTTAGTATTCAGGTCGACTGTGTATGTCCACATGTTGCTTCTCAGTTCACCCAGGGAAGGACAATCTTGCAGAACATGTTCCGGTGTCTGTTCCGCCTGTTGACAGTGCTAGAGATCTGTTTTGACTTTTTTACTGGTTTATTAACCCTTTCGCTGCTACATTCTTTCTGAAGGCTGAGCTAAAAATAGCTACTCTTGTTTCTAGGTCACAAACGCGAATGTACGCCTATAGCAGTGACAGTAGCAATGTGTAACGTGTTAACTCATCTTTACCCCACAGAGGAGAGATAATAACAGACGTGTTAATGCGTCTTTTAGAAGTGAATGGGAAAAACGTATATTTACGTTCTTAGCAGCTAAAGGGTTAAGTGACACTGGTAGAGATCTGTTTTGACATTTTACGGGTTTATTAACTCTTACAATACGAAACGCCACCTGACAGACCATAAAGTTAGTTCCCATTTTACGAAAAGCCACTTCACGGACCATATGATTCTAACCACTTGTTTTAACTTCCTAAATACATTTAATGCTTTAAGTGTATTTTTAAAATTCAAATACAGCAAGTGGATGTTTGTAATAGATGTTTCAATTGCGCACACTTTGGTGTATGCAGTTTGTGTCTGTTGTTGAATACAAGAAAGTTATAACAAATTTTGTAAGGACACCTTCGCCTTAAAATTTGTTCCTCAAAAACAGTGCGTAAAAGGCGGTTTTAGTATGCGTATTGTAAGAGTTAAGTGACAGTGCAACGTCTGACCAAATGGTTTTGGGGACGGCTCTCATGCGGGAGACACAGGTTCAATCCATGGTACAACCAAGGAGTTTTTTCTGTCAGGGAAATTAAGAAAAATCCGAACCTGAACAGTTTCGTGGTGATTGCACTAGCGATGATGTCATTACATTCCACGGGTTTATGTCTCCTCCTGTCCTATGCCGCCTAAAAGTGATATTACAGTAACAACACGTTTTCTTATCTAAGACAAAAGCTTGGAAGATTTCCTATAAAGTGATATTACAGTAACAACACATTTCTTATCTAAGACAAAAGCTTGGAAGATTTCCTATAAAGAAAAAGTGCTCTTTATGAAAAAGCTACTAAAATTGTTGGTGGTAACACAGGCTGTAAAAATTGTTGGTGATAACACAGGCTGTAAAATTGTTGGTGGTAACACAGGCTGTAAAAATTGTTGTTGGTAACACAGTCTGTAAAAATTGTTGTTGGTAACACAGGATGTAAATTTTTTTTTTTTTTCATAGCACATTAAACAAAATAATGCTTACAACACCGAGAGCTAGAATAATCGCACCTTTATTATCCTTATCAAATGATGGTGGTTTCAAATCATCGTGGTTTAGCTCTGTTCCATACTTCAACTTGTGATACTTGGCCCTGGGAAAATAATTAGAGTAATATAATATGAAACATCAGATGCCAAATCATAAATAAAGAGCAGAATAGGGCAGAACAAAGGAGAGTTCCAGAAAATGAGAAGCATTATATGCTACAAGTCATTGTCAGTTGAGATTAGAATGAGAGTTATACAGTGCTACATAGAACCAATACTGACATAAGGATGTGAGTCATGGATAATAAACAAACAGATCAAACAATCTCTGAGGGCCACAGAGATATGATTTTACAGACGAATGATGGAGTCAAAGGTTCAAGAAAACAACGGCGACAGGATTAGTGAGCTGGTGTTAATCCCCTGCCCTCACCTCTACCTGGTGACCCTGGTAACAGACGGTAGTTATGGTCTCGCTAAGAGGGCAGGTGCCGTGGGAGAGCTTTCTCTGAGGCAAGTAGAGATGCAAAGGTAGTCACGCTAGATGGGATCCGCTCGCAACACAGACGAGCAAACTCCCAGAGTGACTATTTATGTCTCTCCTGCCGATGGGAAAAACTGGAAGGATAAACTTGGAACCGCATGGGCGAAACTCTGAGCCCGCGCATGCTCTCTCTGGGCCTCTCTAGAGCCGATGAGTATGCTGGAAGTCGAGTTGAGCTGCACGAGGGCCCACATAAGGTGAAACTCTGGCCCCTATCTCAGGGATGGGGGTACGATTAAAAGCCATCAAAGAGACGTTGACCCACATGGGGCGAAACTCTGAGCCTGCGCATGCTCTCTCTTGACCCCTCTCTCTAGAGTCGATGAGTATGCTGGGAGTCGAGTTAAACTGCGCGTGGGCCCAAATAGAGCGGAACTTGGGCCCCTATCACAGGGATGGGGGCGTAAGTATAAGCCCCAGAATCGGACAACCCAGGCAAATGTGAGCACGGTGAAAACTGATGGTGACGATAAGGCAGACACCATCGCAAAGCGAGCACACACGCTGGCGAAGCAAGAGTGGGTCCGTCGATGGGTAGACGAGCATGGCACGGCATGCAAGGAAGGCAAGCGCAACAGGTGAGAGGGAGTGCAGACCACCCGAATGTGCAGAACAACTGGAAAACCCAGCAGAGGTAAAGTCAGTGCGCATTTCGCCGCAGGGAACTACTGCTGCCTTGTAGTTTGATTGCGGACAATCAAAGGCTAGCAGAGCAAACCATACACACAACTGGACGGTAGGCAAACCAAGCAGTTCATAACAAGACGGGTATAGCTGGGCAGATGGCGCCATCAGCCAGGAGAGCAGGTCATCTATGGGTCGCTGCCTGAAAGAAAACAGCAGCCTGCTGCCTTGTGGGTTTTGGCTGGGGACAGCAAAATGCTAACGGAAAGCGAACCCAGTAAACGCTGGTTGAAATCAAACATACTGCCGAAGTATAAGCACCTGAGCTCCAATAGGTACTGAAGGCTGTGCACGTACATCCGTTCTTGATGTTTGGCTGCTAATATATCACAATAGAATGATAAAAGCGGCCTAAGAACGATCGCGAGAGAGAGAAGAATGATGAGAATCCTATGGACTGCTAAAATGACTAATGTGAAGGTTTTGAATGAGGTCAAGTTACTGAGAAAGTTTATCCTCAATATAAAAAAGAGGCAGTCATCATTTATCGGCATGTGATGAGAAAGGGAGGTTTAGAACACGCTGTAACAACTGGTAAAATCGAGGGGAGACGAGACAGAGATCGAAAATTTTGGATAGCCTGACTTCATGACACGGAAGAGCATCAACATCTGAGATAATAGCAAACACCAGAGATTTGAGGAGATCCATGATCGCCTATGAGAGCCGCGGTAGCAAGTTGTTAGTGAACTCGATTCTCAAGGCTGGTGGTCTGGGTTCAGCTCCGCAGTGCGCTGGAATTTTTCCCGACCGCGACGGTTCTCAGGTCGACCCAGCCTCAACTGGGTACCAGACATGCTCTGGGAAAGTAAATGCGGCCGGCGTGATGCTGACCACATCACCCATCGTGTGCCGATGGTCAATGAAAATACAGGCCTAACACTGTATTGACCTATATACCACGAGGTAGGAAAGGGTTCCTTTACTTACTTATGATCGCCTATGCCCGCTAGCACCTGATGATGATGAATATGAAACATTGACAAAATATGACAGATCATTAAGGTAATACTGGCCGTTACAAGAAGAGATCAGATCAGAAACGACCAAGTGTTCTTTTACATGCTCAAATTGAACACAAGATCTAAGTTTTATCATCCGTCTTTGATAGGACTAGAACTCCATCTCACCTACACTGATATCGGGGATCTCTGAAAAATATCCTGATGGCTCCATGCGGAACAAACCCGGGTTAACCTCTTTAGCAGTAGCAGTGACAGTAGCAATGTGTAACGTGTTAACTCATCTTTACCCCACAGAGGAGAGATAATAACAGACGTGTTAATGCGTCTTTAGAAGTGATGGGAAAAACGTATATTTACATTCTTAGCAGCTAAAGGGTTAAGTGGGTTTGTTGCCTCCATACCTCTTTGTATCTCTTATGATCTTATATTAAATTAAATGGAAATCTAATTTCTTCTGTTATTTTCATACTAAGCAATAAGCAGACCAACAATACGAAGGATCTTAATTTCAGCTTTTACCTTCCTGTTTCAGTGCAAACTCCAACATTTTGATTCGTCTCACCAAATCCTGCTTCAAGTTCTCTTGTCCCTTGCCTCTCCTTGCAGAAATGCTATTTTTGCCTGAAGAAATATCACAATAAATGATATAGAATGCTTTTGTTTATATAAAAATTGTTAAAGAATAAATCAATCAAATGGGATTGAAGACTGGGTCTACATGTAGGCGCATAACTGGCACAATGTACAATCGCTCTTAGGCTCTGATCCCATACAAACCACAAAAAGCTGTTAACAAGTGGTCGATATGGGGCATCAAAGAAGAAGATTTGAAGACGGAGTGAGTAAGATCAGCGAAGTGAATTGATCCGCACACATCAAGATTCTAGTCTAACTTCTTTCTGATCAGCGCAGTGAATTGATCCGGCACACATCAAGATTCTAGTCTAACTTCATATCTGTATCATTACAGTCTGGTAAAGATCAAATTAAAAAATCTACAGTTGAATTGCGTTATCCCACCGTGGTGTATTAGGAAATGAGAGAGCAGACAGACTGGCTAAGGAGGGAACAAAACTGCTACAACATGAACGCCCAATGTCAATACCAGAAATCAAGAAACATATCAAGCAAAATACAAAGAGGTATGGAGGCAACAAACCCACAGCAAACACCCACAAGAATCCCATCAGCAGACTAAACAGAAAACAGCACACAACAATCTTTCACCTAAGAACAGGTCACTGCAGTCTCAACCATCACATGCACAGAATAAAACCTGCTCAGACTGCCCAGTGTACATGTCAGACAGAAACACAGACTCCAGAGCACATCCTGCAGTCATGTCCATCATACATACACCAAAGAAACATGGCCTCATATGGGATTTCTGTGGCGAGGTTAGGTGCTTATCTCTCATGAAAAGGTACCAGTTTCACTCCCTTGTGGCGCCATCTAGATATTTTTCCAGAGATCCCTGATCTTAGTGTAGGTAAGATCGAGTTCCTAATCCTATCGGAGACGGACGACAAAACGTAGGTCCAGGTTCAATTTGAGCACATAAAAGAACCCTTGACAGTTCAAAATCAAGAAGAGCAGGCTGGAAAGCCTCTGCTTGTTAAAAATTCATTAGAAAAATTAAAAATAAAAATTCCTACAAAAATATCTTCACCATCTTCAAAATTACATCAGGACCCTCGCGATGCTACAGAGTTAGTGCACTGCAGCTGAGATCCTCCTGTGTAAGAAAGAGATTGGAGAACACATGGTTACTCACCAAAGTGCTTCTTCTTCTTCAAGCGCTCCATATTGATCACCTGTGAAACCACTTTGTGTGATTTGTATGTAATCTGAGCCTAAACTCTGTGATCTGAACTATGTCCATTATTCATTGATGAAAAATATTAATAATACTCTTCTTCTTCTTCTTTGTGTTCGCTCTCTCGACCAATTTTAATCACTCCTTGTGATATGTTTGATCCCTGCGAAGAACGTGTATACGTTGCACATTGGTTTGGTAGGCCCCTAAATGCATAGATTTCTACAAGTTTAGGACATGTGCATCCGATTTCAGCCAAACCTCCCCAGTCGCCTCTTACGACATGCATGGCAGGCAACAGTGGTTCTATTCTTTACACCTAAATTTGGGCCCCGTAACCACTCGGCGATTAATAATACTGACATTCATTAGTGTTAAAATTTGTAACATAATATAACCTTGATTTAGCATTTTGTGTTGTTTTTAAAATGAATTCGTTTTTATACAACTATAATGGATTTCAAGGTCATGCGACTGTTGTGGTCTTATTTCCTAGAATTTTTACCTGAGCCCGCTGGCCGTATGTTATCGGAGGCCACGGTTAGAAGTATCTAATATGAGATGGTAGCACAACAGACGAACAACTAATGTTAAAACAGTTCTGCTGTTTGGGTCAGAAACATGGAGAATGACTAAAATAATAAAGCATAAATTGCAAACATTCATCAATTGATGTCTGCGCAGACTGAGATGGTATGATAGGGTCACAAATGAGGAACTTATGGAGAGAACAAAACAGATTCCAGTGAACCAAGAAGTTAAAAAGAGACGCTGACACACCCTGAGAAAATCTGAGGGAAATATAGCAAGAAGGGCCCTTTCCTGGAACCCACAGGGAATGCGAAAGAAAGGGAGGTCTAGAAATACATGGAAGAGAGATTTGGAGACAGAGATTAACAATATACAGAAAAGTTGGAGGTAGGTGCAGAAGATAGCTAAAGATAGAAAGACTTGGCACATGTTGGTTGTCAACCACTCTGTGTGATTGGTATGTGATCTGAGCCTAAGAGCGATTGTACATTGTGTCTGTTATGTGCCTACAAGTAGGCCAGCACATCTGATTCCTGCATTGCTTTTTATTTACTAGGGTAGCATCCTAGAGCCTACATCAGTTGCCTTTTACGACATGCATTGAAGGTTGCAGTGGTACTATTCTTTGCTTCCCTTGTGGGCCTCGGCACCACACGAGGATAGGATAACTAATTCCAGTATGATGGGATCACTACTCCCCTCTTATGGCTTTCTGTTTACTAGGGTCACTACTGTGTCTGAACCAGTCGATGCTTTGAAAGGTTCAATAACGACAGGTTGCGATACTTGTGGGTGTCAATCAAAGCTTGCATCCGTCAGGAGTATACGTAGACTTGAATATGCTGGAATTTGTAGCAATGAGAGAGCAGACAAGCTTGCATCAATGCTAGCGATCATCGGGGAGTTAAAGATCTATAGAACTGGCGTCCTCCGGTTTCTTGGTGACCGCCTGTTGAAGACAGACGCACTAAAAGTGATTTTAAATCTACTGAGCAATTTAGAATTGCTTGTTGTACAAGCAGAACTAGATGACTAAGAGGCAGAATGAAAAGTGGGTTTAACCAGCGATCCACGAGAATCCTCAATATAAAATGCAACCCTTTGAACTTTGACATTTATCTGCTAGGTGGGGTCTCAGCACCTATAGAGTTTGCCGGTGCGCTGACGTCAAAACAGTTATCACTAATTATTCAATTTGTCTTCAGTGCGGTTTTAATGGTTTTTAAATAATCTGGTTACCTCTCGCTTTTGTAAAGCAGACAAGAACACTAGTGTAAACTGGACATGTCAATGTAGTTTAAGTTGTCCCTAGTATAACTATTAACTATAACTATTTGCAAAACTGCTCGAAACAGGAAGAGGTTTAACTCCTAGTTCTCATTCTTGATAATATATACTGCGATTACCTTACTAGTACACAGTTGACAATAACAAAAATGTGTTTCCTAGTAGCAAATTGTAACTCTAATGTTTTTGATTATTCATTTTGTGGTATGAAATTACCGTACCATCAAAAATAATCAAATGTTATATTCGGACCATTGAGGAGTGGTTATTCCCCTTGACTGTCATTGATGATTATAAACAACTCAATTTCAAACTGTTTTTACCATTATACACACATATATCATTCAACATTAGGACTCACTATTATCGCAATGTCATACTATATATCTAAAAAGACTATTTTAACTATCTAGAAGAGACAAATGTCGATTCTACTGCGCACACACACTCACATGTAGTTCTGCTCGTTCGACCTGCCACTGAGATCTCTCCATTTCGAATCTCGCCCATTCCGTCTGAAGAAAGTGCAGAATTCCAGGCATAGAATACTGAGGACGCTGTTTGATCCCATTGTCTTGTAGTGATTTCGTAACCATACTTAATCCACTTGATCCACCCCCTATTTGGCCTCCGTGTTGTGAACCTAGACTGTCTTCTATCATATTTGCACGGCCGCCATTACAATTGTAGTGTTTCATTTCCAATTGCCATTAAGAGGGCGCTTGCCATCATCATGACGTCACAACAGATAATCAGTATGAAAAATTATTCAATAATTTCATTCAGTCAGTCTAGATATACCAGTCATGTAGACCTTCAGTCGGTGATACTTACTAAGATATCATCAACCTTTCGTTCAGTGATACGACGAGTTATCATCAGTTATCCTTCGTGTTAATGTCCTTCATTCAGTTATCAGTATGCACTTAACCGTCGTTATCAGCCATCACCCAGGCATCTAGCTAGCTGCCCGTCGAGTTGTCATCCTTCATCCAGTTGTCAATATGTTTCAATCAAGTCATATACCAATCTTCAATCAGTTTTTATCCAGTTATCCGTGTAGCTATCAACAGTTTTTCACATGTACAGCGTCAGAATCACCCCTTTTCTGCACTTCTAGCGGTTTCATACACCGAATCATTGAAAAAGAACAAACGCAGTGGTTTGAACAAGTGGTTTGAACAAGTGGTTTGAATGGAATGCAACCAACCACCAATAAGAACATACAATAAAAAGAGATCAGGTGCTAAAGCCAATGGAAGACCAAGAAAAAGAGATTAGGTGCTAAAGCCAATGGAAGACCAAGAAAAAGAGATCGGGTACTAAAGCCAATGGAAGACCAAGAAAAAGATGAATAGATAGTATCAAGACCACACTAAATAAACACGGATATAACACAACAAGGGCGACTCATCTGGCCTGGAACGCAAATTAAAGCTCCCACTCCTACGCTTAACGACAAGAGTAGACAACCAATTCCATTATCCATCTGGGGAAAGACAATAGACTAGCTGGTTTCTGATGTATCATTGATTTGATTGATTGATTGATATGACCTTCATCATTTGGTGACTAGCTTGTAAAAAGCGGGCGAGCAATGGACCAGACTGATATTCTGAATGGGAGAGAGGTCGTGTAAACGATTCAAATTAAAAAAATAATGGTGAATCCACAACCCTAACCATACTGCAAGAACACCAAGTCAAATGTGGTGTAGCTAGAGAAGAACACTACACTGGTAACCAAAGAAGAATAGTAAACCAATAAAGAACCGGTGTCTTAACACGCTGAGAGACATTCTAAGGAGGAGATCGGAGCACTTAGGAACTAATTGGTTAGATACGTAGTGATGATGATCTGACGACTAGACTAATGGAGATCGGAGCACTTAGGAACTAATTGGTTAGATACGTAGTGATGATGATCTGACGACTAGACTAATCTCAACAATAACATTGAACCTAGAGGTAACTCAAAATTAAAGAAAACTGGCTGATGCTACAAATAATAAAATTGAAGTAATTTAGACTTATACAAAAATGAAGGGCTGGAGAAGACCATTATGAAAAGAGACATCCCGACAAAAAGGAGAAGAGGAAGCCCACGGGAAATATGGATTCAGGGCAGAGCCGGATTAGACCAGCGCGGGGCCCGTAGCAAATTTTAGCGCGGGGCCCTAAGTTTTGTATGATAATAAATAATAAAACATAAATTTTACAAACAAACTTGTCTCGATTTAATGTGAGCTAATTTAGAGATAATACTAGACAAATCAATTTTTCTAAGTAAATTACATTCAATGTTCATTAAGGTGAGGTTATTTAGACGATCTTGTCCCATCATGTTTCTTAACTCACTTTTATACGCTTTAATGTTGAAAAGAACGTTCTCCGCTGCAGTTAGTAATCATTAAAGACAAGTAAATTCGTAAGACTATTTCTACATTTGGGAAACACGACTCTAATGAATTTTCCATTATAAGTTTATAAAATTGCAGTTCAAGGGCCTCATTCTTTTTGTTGCTAATAGCAGCAGCTACATTAGTTTTAAGAAGTTCAGCGAACTGCACAAGTTCGTCGCCTAGGCTTTCTTCCAAATCCTCTTGGTAAGAGCTGACAATATTTGGAGTTCTTTTCAAGATCTCTTCTGCTGTAAGAGATTTTAACTGCCGAAATGTTCCAAATACATCAGTCACTCTATGGTACGCTTCCATGCGTTTAGCTAAGGCAGAGAGTACATTATCAGTTATGACAATAAACACCTGACTTTCAAATTTTTGTTTGGGTGTTTGATTTTCTACAACTTCATCGAGCGTAGTAGAGCCACTAAAATCGTCGTACTTAGTATTTCGCTTGCGTCGTCGTGAAGTTTGTTGCTGATATTCTTGACAGTGAGTCAGGATTTTGGCTTTGGCCTCAATATCTGAAAATGTAGGCCGCATTGCTTGAACGTACCGTGTAACGATTCATAAAGAGCATATCCCGTGTTAAGGTCTTGATCAGGTGACTGTAATGAAGCGCTAGACGCTTGCAAGCGTTCTAGAATTCCGTTCCATAAAATGCTAACTATTCCCGTTTCCAACTTACTCATCTCCAAAACTAGCCCATACGCTTGATTACGACACTCTACCTTTTGATCCATGTTATTTGAGATGTCATCCAAAACTTGTTTGATAATGGTAAAACCACATAAAAGTGCTTTTGTCGCATCAGCTCGGGAAGACCACCTGGTGTCCGACAGTCACTTCAAAGTCGGGAGTTTTGAACCTGTATCTTCCAGTGCTTTTGTAAGAATGCCCCATCGATAGGTAGAAGCGGAAAAGAATGTATAGAGACTTTAAACAAAATCGAAAAAAATGGATGCTTCTATACAACATTCTGCAGCACACTTCGCAACCAAATTCAGTGAATGTGCAAAGCAGGAATGTATTCTGCGTACTTATTTATCTCCTTAATGCGTGCTTGTAAGCGTTGTATTTCACTCATGTTGCTGGCATTGTCAACTTTCCCCCGGACAGTTTTGATATCAATGCCATTTTTTAAAAAAATCGTAAACTTTGGGCGAGGTTCAGCAGAGACCTTCCATATCCAAAAATTCAAAACCTTTCCACTGGCCCAATGGTAAACATAGCGCATATTAGAGTGATTTTCCCAAATGCGAAATGTCTGGAGTAGAGCCCATGATACGGAAAGTACTTGCATTTTTAAATTTCCCCAAAAATGACCCTTTCCCTTCCTTTTTGCGCCCGGCCTAGCCTGATGGACCAACTTCATCATGAATTTAACTGTTTTTTTTTGGGACCTTTCCCTCCGTACAGCTTTTCGCAAGCTCTGGGGGCCAGTACTCTTCTCGTATACCTCAAACGGGACATTTAAGAGGGTTTTCCCCGTCATGTCCCATATTGCATGGGCACAGGCTAGTTGTCCCAATTTTTTAAATTTATGGAACATGGGGGCCTGAGTTTTTGGGGCCGGTCAGGCGAAATATGGTAACTTGTTCACGGCGAAAACCAAAACCCGTCCTGTTTTTGCTGCGGGGTTTTTGCCCCGCTTCGATGGGCGAACCGAGGTTGTTTTGATTTCCCTCGCGATCCAAATCAGTCTGGGGTGTCGCCCGCCCTTTTTGGCAGCTTGTCGGCCGCCTTTTTCCCCAAGTTGCGGGGACGGACCCACTGATGACAGTGCTTTTGGGGGAACTCGTTAGTTAGCGGGGGATTTTTTGGTATTCATCCAGTTTTGCCAACGATTTGAGTCCGTGATGACCGATAAATCGGTGAATATCACGCCCTTTGTTGCGGTAGTGTTTCTTCTCTCCAAGACTTTTCGGGCCTTTATTGCCTCTGCCTCGTCTTAGTTATTCAGATTTGCCGTTGAAACGTTTTTTTGACCGTGACTTTTTTGGAATTTTTAAAGACTTTTCCCTCCTCCCCCACGCTTATTGCGTTATTTGCCGATCCGTCCGTGAGACGTGCGCCCACTCATTTTCGGTCGATTCTATGTACTTTCTGCTGCAGTTTTTCTTGAGGTTCGTTTGGCCCCTTTTTGAAATTATGCCGGGGATTGTTTCCCCTTAGTTCGGGCATTTTTTTTTTCCTGGGGCTTTTGTCGATTCCGGGATTGGTTTACGGTTTTGGACAAGACGGGGTTTTCGGGGTTGGGGAGGGTTCAAAAGGGTTAGATCTTTTTCTCCACTTTCCCGGATTGAAACATTCTTTCAGCATTGGATGCGATTCGAGCGTTTGATTTTTTCCCAAGTACTCTACTTTCTTGTCCCTTCGGTCAGTCTTTGGGTTGGGGATGCCTGTATGGTTCCATCGCCTTGAGGGGGTGGATTTTATGGCTCCAGTGATAATGCGTAGGCCCGGGTTTTTGACTGCGCTCACTTTGGAATTTGCTTTTTCGATGCATTGCTCCACGCTGCCATACCGTACTTAGGATCGGCCACTTCCCGCGTAAATGTCTTGAGAATTCTGGGTTTGCCCCCATGGGAACCGCGAGTTTACGCATCATTTTTGGCCTGTGTCTGCTTTTCCCTGCATTCTCGATCTGGGTGCACCTCAGCTTTCTGTCAGGGACTTGGGTACGTTGGGGTTTTATTTTCTGGAAGGTTCTCCCCCATTGACTTTGGTTATCTTGAAATCCGTTATTCTGGGAGAAACAGTGTAAGTGGTTTTTGAAGGATTTATTTTCAATTCCCTTTGCTGACCACATTTCAAGGTTTTTTAATGTAGCTTGCAGTCGATTTTCTGTGTGGGCATTGACTCTTCCCCGCCCATATTGCCAGGTCGTCGGCAAAATGGCAATAACTCGTTCTAGGAGTTGAAATTCTTGACGAAGATGAAAGAGTGGTGGGGCACTCCTTTGGGGACCTTGCCCAGTGTGGCCTTCATATTTTTGTCCCCCTGAACCTGAACCCTTGTGTTCTGTTTCAGGTATCTATCGAGCCAATTGTACATTCTTCCCTTTACGCCGAGGGTGACAGTTTTAGCCTTAATCCTTCTTTCCGACGGCAAAAGCCTTCTCCATATCTACCAAGACCGGTGTCTGTTTTTTTTAAAACCCGTCCTCGACCCCTGGACAATGTAGGTTACTTGATCCTCTGTGGATCTGTATTTTAAAAACCGCCTTTTTTCCCTAAGCCCCCTTTTGCTCCGGCCAGGATAAGCTTTTTTCACCATGCCCCATAAGTTTGCCCGTGCAGCTTGAGGCTTTTGGGTCTGTAACTCGCGGGTCGTTTATTTTTCCCGGGTTTTTAGGAGGGCACCATGTTGCTTTTTTCCCACTTGGGTACATGCCTGTTTTCCACGAATGTTGAGAAGGGCCCAGTAGAGGCCCTTTTGCTCTGTTTCCCCAGGTTTTAAACATCTCATTGGGACCCCATTTTTTCCGGGCGATTTTTGGGTTTCAGGCCCCTTAAAGCCCTTCCAGCTGTTACGGGAATTTTCCGTTAGGTGACTATCGTTTTCCGGCTCCCCTTTGGAGACCCGGGGAGCTTTCCTTGGTGGCATTTTTCCCCTTTGTATCTTACTCTGCTGACTTCGGCATATTGGATCGGGATTTTTGGCTTCCCCTACCCGAACCATCTTCTTTCTTGTTCGGGGGACTAATGGTCTGCTGGTTTTTTCGCTCAGCGTTTTGGGCCGCTTCCAGGTTTATGGCCGCCCCTATCGAGGTTCAGGGATTGGGGTTGTTTTGACCCCCTCTGTCTCGCCGCCGTTTTTTTTTCTTTTTTTGCTGCGGGCCCCTTGTGACAGTGTTTGTCTCCCCTGACGGGATGCCTCCTCACCCCTTTTCTTCTCGGGTCTTTTTTGCTTTTGAACCCCTCTGTCCAGTATGTTTAATCCTTTCCGGGGCCCCTGGGGGTGGTTTCCGGCCCCTTTCGGTTCTTCGACAGTTCCCTTTCCACGATTCGCACGTTTTTCTTTGTCATGCATGTTGATTCGTTCCCCATTTGCATCATCAGTGCCCATACTGTTTCCAATTGGCTTTTATAGTTCCACCGTGGCAACCACATTTTGGGCTCAGGTACGAAATTGAGGTCCTTGCAATTTGACAGGTCATGGTCACTATCCCTAGTTTGGGGGAACCGTACGACACTTTGGGGAAACCTTGTTTCAAAGGCCAGATCAGGGGGCCGTTTGTGCCAGTTCTGAGTAGAAAGTTGGGGGATCGTCTGGGGTTGATGAGGAAAGAGCTGATCTCCCAGTCTTCCCCCCAACTCCCCTTGTTTGTTTCGGAAACCCCCATCTCTCCCAGCGGCTGTTTAAACACCGACCACAATACCGGGGTTTACGATATTCATTGTTTCAGGACAGGGGGGTAACTTGGACGTAAAAATTGTACAGAATGATTGTATGCTTTTGCAGGGACACCCAATCCGATCTCCGGGGGGTTTCCCTTTGTTTTTCCCTCTGCTTGGTTTTAATGCCATTTCTGACTAGGGGAGGACTGCCCTTGTGTCCCTTGTCTGTTCTGAAGGTCTGGGAAACCTTTGATCTCGAACTTTGTCTGGGATTGAGGGGGTTTTTGTATGCACCAACCCCCCATTTTTCTGAAGTCTTATTGAGTGCTTTCTTCTTGTGGTGGATACCCTTTCCCCATTCCATTGGGGGTTTTTTTCTTATTCAATCTGACCGTATCGCACCCTGCTTTAACCCCGGGTTTCCTCGTTCCGCTGTGCCGGTTGGAGGGCGGGACCGTGTAGCATAAAACGGGGCCCCCTTTGAGGCATGGGGCCCCGGGGTTTTCCCGGCGGGACTTTCAGGGGACCCAAACAATTTTATTTTAATAAACATATTCATGATAAAAATTTTGTCCACAGCGTCAGATGGGAGCCTTTAATTTCATGCCGTTTTAGCTCAGGGCTTTTCTTTTTGGGCGTGTATCCGTTTTTAACCCGCGTTTGTATACGGTTCGCTCTCCGTTAGCCTTTGACTTCCCCACCAAATTCACGGCAAAAGAGTTGCCATTTTCTTTCAGGGCTCTACCCCAGATGACCTGCCCCCCCGGGCATGGGCCATCTTCCCACCGAACCGGCGTTTTTTTTGAACCATTGGTTCGTCACTCGTTCAGGTTGTTTAGGTTTGCTCCGCAGCCTTTTATTTACCCAACCATGACACCCAAAAAGCAGTTCCCGGGGAGAACAGAGCTTTTTTCATGGGGCGCTTTTAAGACTTTTTTCGGTCTTTTGGGCGGAAATGTGTGTATTTTCAGGACTTCCGTCTTCTTTCAGTGACCACTGTTTTGGGGGGGACCCGTACTTACTGTTTCATTATGGAGCTAAGGATTTTGGGGGCTTTTGGGGAAATTGGGATTTTTTGACCCAGTTTTCGTTGCAGTGACCACGGTTTTTTTTGGGGTTCGTACCTGCATCTCACGTTCTTTCTGGTATGAATACATTTTGGGGCTTCGACCGAAAAGTGGGTTTTTTTTCAGGATTTCCCCTTTTTTGCGTTGATCCTAAGCTCACACTGTCATCACAGATAACTTCGCACGCTGCTGTTTGTGCCTATTTCGGTGGACAATCCCAAGAGATTTTAAATTTTCCAGGATTTTCGGCCCCCGCTTTGCTTTCACGGTCTCCCCGATCCCCGCCCCCCTTTTGTGACCCGAACCTGAGTCTTTTTCCAGGGTCACCGCGTGGTGATTTAGAGGGAGGTCTTGATTAGGGGCCCTTCCAACCCTGGCTATTTTTCCCCCTGAAACATGGTTTTGGGATCGTGTCATCCATTGAACCCCGACTGATTTAATGAGCATTCCGGGTTTCACCGTGAGACAGTGTGAACTTAGACATGCATGGCTTAATTTTTGAGACAAGCATATGACTACTGGCAGGATCAACCAGATAGCTGTCGGACGAGACCGACCGACAATGCTCGGGGGAGGGGGGAAAAGGCTCTGTGCAGAGGGATCCCGCGTCCCCGGCGAAAATGCGAAATTAAAGGAAACGACCAGCGCTGCTTCCCAAGTTTTGCCGGCAAGACTTTCGCCTGCCAAAAAAACGACACCATGTTTCTCCTGGGGCCCCCAAGTCGGGGAGCCGGCCAACGAGACCAGTCGAGGTTTAAAATTTTAGACTGACTGCATGATCCAGTTTGGGTGCAATTAGATGGATAAATTCCTTACATGTTGTTTTTTATAAGTATGATGTTGCCTTTCCTTTTTTGCATAAGTAATTTTTTGTGAGCCAGAAAAAATTTAAATTTGGCATTAATTCCCAAAAAACCTAAATAATTTTATTATTAGGGGAACAATAATTCATCCCTACCCGAAATGCAAAATGTTCTGCTAAAAATTGATTACTGAAGTAATTCCCCAAAAGTGCAATATGTTTGTTCGGGCTCAATTTGGCTTAAAGTTGAGAATGACACGAGCATCTTTTTTTTTTGCAAACTAACAAAATTATCGCTTGTCTAGGGAGGTGCTTTTTCATGTCTTTTCAACAAAATTTTTTGCGTTTTTAATCCAAATCCCCTTTGTAAACCGTGACGAAAGTCTGAATCAGAATTTTGAAACAAAACAGAAAAGTTGCCCCTTGGTTTCAAAAACAACCAATCTCTCACATGAGTTTTTTTTGGTTGGTTTGGTATATGTAAAAAACGATTTTCGAAAATTCGTGGATTTTTTTTTATCGTTTTTTTTTTGGAAGACAAGAAATCATTTTGTTCATTTTTTTCCCCCCCTCTTTTTGCAACCCAAATAACCCTCGATTAAAGTTGGTCATTCCCCAATATTTTTTGGGGGATTTTTTTTTTTGGGGGTTTTTTGTGGAAAAAGTTTTCCATTGAAGCGGCGGTTTTTCCCCTCTTTTTGGGTTTAAAATAAGGGCCCAAAAATTTGGGAAAAGGGAAATTTGCTGCATTCATTAAAATTTTTTTTGGGGAAAATTTTGGCAAATGTGGATTTTTACCAAATTTTGGTAATAAAATTGTTCTTTTATCTTCATCTATAAAACCGGGGGCCCCTTCTTTTTTCCTTCATTTTTTTGATTCCAATTCCCCGCTTAAAAATTGGAAACTTGTGTTTTTGTTAAAAATTTCAATTTTTTTTTTCTCTTTTTTATTGAAGGGAAAATTCCCCCGGCTATTTTTGGCCCCTGCTGCCCCTTTTTTTATTAAAATGGGGAAGAAAAAAATAATTTAAAAAAAAATTAATTTTACTTTCACAAAATTTTTTAACATATAAATGTAAATTTTGGAAATTTTTTTATAAAAAATTTTACCATGATGATAAAATTTATGGGGTTTTAAATTTAAATTCCCCTTAACAGTTAAAATAAAAATTTAAAAAAAAGGGAATTCATTGAAAAGAAAATGGTAAAAACTTTTTTTTAAAAAATTAATTTTAAACTAAAACAAAAAATTATTTATTAAAATATAATAATAAAAAAAATAAAAGATGGGGGTTTAAAATAAATTCAAGTTACAAAATAAAAAAAAATTACTCTCGGGCCCCTTTTGTTTTTCTAAAAATTATAAAAACCAAAATTTCGTTGCGGTTCCCCAAGTTGTCCTTTTTTCTGTTTAATCAGGGGGCCCCTCCCTCACATTATTTTCTGGGACATCTAGTCGGGGCCCAAAACAGTTTCTAAAAAAAACGTAAAATAAATTTTTAAAAATTTTTATTTAGGGTGCCCAGATCTGCTCATGTCTTAAAACAATATTTCATACGCCCACTTGCATTTATTTTAAACTAAGTTTCGGCCAAAAAACTGAACGAACAGAGACTTGAACGGGGTTTTGAGTCAAATTTAATTGTTCTTTTTTTCAAGCTTTCGTTTTCGTTTATTAGAAGGGGTCACACAAGAACATCCTTTTACAAAAAAATAAAAAAAATGTTCGTTGTTAAATTTAGCTCCCGTGGACCGGGCCCCAAATTTAAATCCCAAATTGAGTAAACATGACCTTGGCCCCCAACCTCAATAAAAAAAAGAAAGGGGGAAAATTTTTAAACCCCCCAAAAGGTTCCCTTTTTTATGACAGTGACAACTTGGGGTCCGGGGGGGGGGCCCCCAAAGGCGGGGCCCAAACATTTGCTACTTCTGCTACTATGCTAATTCGGCCTGATTTGGGGGGTAAAATGGTGATTTGGGTATTGGGGTGTAGAGATGGTCTATAATTTCAACCCCCAAAAATCTCTATACCACGAACAACAGGCAACCATTAAAATAGAAGGTGAAATTTGCCGAATGGTTCGAGATTCAAAAAAGGGGGAAGGGGATGTATTTTGTCACCATCTTATTCAACATATAAGAAGGAGAAAATCATGAGGAATGTAAAAGACGACCAAAAATTTAATTACTACCCTCTCACTATAGGTGGGCAAATGGGTCCAGAGCTTTTGATCGCCCGACGATACAGTATTATTATCCACCAGCAAAGAAGGTTTAAAAACCCCCTGGGCCAAAAAACATAGTGAAGACCAACATCTATTTTGAATCACAGAAAAAAAAAAATCATGTCAACTGGGCCAAAACAAAAAAGGGTCACCTGACAAACCAAAATAAACAATTAAGAACTCCCAAAGTGTGAGAGCTACGAATATCTGGGCTCAAAAACAATAACGGGGGCTGCCCAAAGAGATCTCAGAAGATTGGCAAAGAATCCAAAAATTAAACAAATGAAGAACATGTGGCAAAGCAAAAAAAAATACTAAAATTAAAAAAATTGAGAGCATCCCTTTTCCCGTGGCATTTTTCCCCCCGGTTTTTGGAATCATGGACTATTACACAAAAATTAAGAACGAAAATCCAGTCCTTCGAAACTAAATGCTCAGAAATATCCTACGAATACCATGGACAGAAAAAGAAAGAACACTGATGTCCGGAAAGAACTAAACGTTAAAGAGAATTGGCTGATAAACAACATACTATACATAAAAATTACATACTTTGGTCACATCAAGCGTCACGATTGCCTGGAAAGAACAATAATAGAGGGAAAGGTCCCAGGACGCAGAGGCAGACCAAGAAGAAGATGGCTACAAGATATTAAAGAAACCATGAATATGACCATCGACGAAGTGGGTGAACTGGCAAGAGACAGAGTGAATTTCAGATGTGCTGCAAAGAGAACAACGTTCTATAAAAGATACGCACCTTGATGATGATGAGAGATGGTCTATTGGAAAGAGACATTTCGAAGGACTGTTAGGTGGCAAAGTTCTGTTCATGACAAGTCCATTGATAAAAACCTAGCGAACATTTAGACACATGATTATATTGCGGACTGAGCATGAGCTTAGGGTGGCACAAATAATTGGGGATGAGAAATAGTTATCAGATTTTTTAAATAGCGAAGCGTTAACTATATGCCCGCCCTCTCGATATAGTCATATATAATAATATATTAGCCGTCCACCGCAAACGATGATGACAACAGCTTCAAACGTGTTGTTGCACCCCCCTAGTGTGTGGTGGTGACTGGAGAGTCCATTTCTTGAATACAATCCTTACCACGGAGGGTAATGGAGAGGCATACATAAACAAGGCTGGACGTGGGGTGTTGTCTTTTCGTGCAGCTCGCTTTCTCTGCACCTCAACAGGATGATAATTCTCAGATATGCTAGTTCATATGTGTTATTATAGTACCACATTTGGTGATCTTGGCAAAGGATTCTAGCACGTGGTGTTTATTTTTCAGCATTTTAGAGACACTAAAGAGTGTCTTTAAAGCGTTGTTTCTGTCCACCTGCAGAACGTCTACCACCTTCAAGCTTGCCATACGTCAATTGTTTTGGGATGTGTTTATCCGACATCGCGAAGTGACCGGCAAATCTCATATGGACATTCTACAGCACGGTGTTGACAATAGACAGAATAGATTAATTATCACACAATTTTGTGGCAGAAATCGAACTCGTGAGCATTTTGTTAATCATAATTTGCCTAACCCGTGTAGTTTCCGGGAAGCGAAAAATATAACTATTTTTCCCCTCTTGCAAATCGTAAAAGTCGATTAACCCTTTCGCCCTTCTGAACACATGTACTGGCAAGTAACATTTTTTTAAGATGACGCAAAACCAGTATACTGGCTAACGCACTATACATTGCGATATAAATGCGTCCAGAGGTAGGAGATAATTACGGAGTGAGGGGTTAAGAGGGGTAGTTCGTGGGGACAAAACCCCACACTGTTAAAAAAAACACACAAAGAGCTTTAGAAACATTAAAACTGCTCATGAAAATTAAGTGCAAATGTTTTGTCACTGCCTTATGTTTCAGTTTAGAATATCTTCATTGCATTCCGGACATGTCAATGGGTGCTCCGATCTCCTTCGTAATATCTCCAACAGCGTCCAGGGAAAGTGACCGTTCCAGTTCATTTTGATTGATGAGCCTACTCATATAACCTGTTGTGCTGTTCTTTTCTGGCAACTCCAATTTGCAGTCCCAGCTCTTGCAATCTAGCAGTTGTCGTGCATTGGTTTAATTGAAAATTCTCTTTGCGGCGACACTATATGTAAGCGTTCAGAATGTCAGCACTATCCATTGAATGGCTCATTGATATGGTGGCAGAGCCAGTCAGTCTGTGTGCCCTTGGGTGCGACGAGGACCGATGATAAGGAATTCCGCTGCTCATGGGATACAGCTAGACATTTTCGCCGAGCAGGTTATCATCCATTGGCTTGTCAAGAACAGAGCTTCGACACATTAACAGCCTTCCAAATTTGGCTATCTCATGGGCCAATATAACAGCCTCCAACATTGCTATCTGTTGTCTTGCTCAAATCACCAGTCCCACCCTAAATTCATTTTCTCGTGGTTTTTCTCTTCTCATTGTTGAGATGTCTCCTTCCATAATGGTCTTCTCCAACCCTTCGTGTCTTTCTTCTTTTTCTTTTGGCGTCACATGGGTTATTGCCCAGTGTCGTGGTTTTCTGTTTTTGTCTTGCGCTGTTCTGGTGGCTTGTGTGATTGTTATTTTGCTCTTTCACAGGATTCTGCTACGCCATCTAACCATCTTTCTCGTGGTCTTCCTCTTGCCTTCTTTCCCGATGTTCTGTTGTAGAAGAAACTGTGGAGTTTGGATGCATTTTTATTAAGTGGTCAAACCACTTCATTCTTTGTTTATCTATGTAATTCAAGCACGTTTTGTGCCAACTTTCTTTCTTATGCTGATGTTAGTGATTCTGTCTTTTCTTGTGTTGTTGGTAACTTTTCGCAGGCAATGCTTTTCACATGTAGTTATTTTTGTGACTGCGCTTTGCTCAATGTCCATGTTTGCTCTGGTAACACAAAGTAGGTATAAAAATGCTGTTGATCATCTGTTGCTTAACTGCCTGTGAAATTTTTGGTGCCTTAACAATGGGGCTAGCTGGTAGGTTACAACATTTGCTTTTTGCACTCTAGCCTCTATCTCTCTATCCACTTTTCCGTCTTCTGTGAATATGCTTCCTAAGTATTTGAATTCTTTCACTTGGTTTATTTTAGTGCCATTGACATAGATGTCTAGATTATTATGTTTTCTTCCCATATTTTTCTGTTTTAGTGTTGTTGATTTTCATGTCATGTTTTACACAATTTTTGTTCAATGTGTCAATATGATGTAGATCTTGTTCATTTTGATGTATCAGGCACTGATCATCTGCAAAAAGCAGTTATTTATTTCATCATTATCTGAATTTGACTCTTGAGTTATTTTATCCATATATGCAATAAAGAGTAGTGGTGAGAGGACACAACCTTGTCTAACACCTGATGTAATGGAGAACCAGTCGGTCATTCCTTCTGTTGTTCTTACTGTACTCTGGCTATCTTGATATAAGGCCATGATATTACCTAATAGATGTCCCTGGACGCCATATTCTTCAAAGATCTTCCATAGTTCGCACCTCTTTACTCTATCAAATGCCTTTTCTTGGTCTATAAATATAAGATGTTTACTGATTGTATTCAATTGTTTGTTCGCAGATCTGTCTTAGTGTAAATACTGCGTCTGTGCAGCTCTTACCCCTTCTAAACCAAAACTAGCTATTGCTTAACTGGCGCTCTAATATATGTCTTGCTCTTTCGCTCCAATATTTTTGCAAACATTTTCCTTTATATGGCTCAAAAGAGATACCTGTATGTTAACACTTCTTTGTCTCCTTTGTCTTCCACATTGGACTAAAAGCCTCTCTGCCAGTCATCTGGAGCCTCCTGTGCCTCCCAGGCTATGTTAAAAATTCTGGTCAGCCATATTATTGCTGTTGTCTTACACGCAAGTAACATTTCTGTTGTTATACTATCTATCCTGTGCCTTCCGTCTTTGCTTTGATTTAGTGCCATTTCAACTTCGGATTCTAAAATGTTCAATTGTTGGTATTTTCCATGTTTCATTTGAAATGTTTCTGTACCTTGTGTTTCGCAGTTTAACAGTTCCATAAAATATTCTTTCCATCTGTCTTTAATATCTTTGCTGTTGGTAAGGTGTCGTCTTTATATGTATGTACAAAATGATTCAATTTTTGCATTTCTGTTTCTCTCTCTTTTCCGTTGGATTGACTTCATAGCACCGGGTTTTACCCAATATGGTTCGACCCTCTCAGCAGAAATGGATCGCCACCTGCCAAGAGTGTTGCACATAGCACGAACTCGTAGCTCCGGCAACAATCTG
The DNA here is from genome assembly GCA_020796225.1 of Arion vulgaris. Taxonomy (NCBI): domain Eukaryota; kingdom Metazoa; phylum Mollusca; class Gastropoda; order Stylommatophora; family Arionidae; genus Arion; species Arion vulgaris. The sequence continues at coordinate 67,036,874 of CM036759.1, forward strand.
GAAAACACCACTCGTGAACAGAACGACTCGGTATGGATTCGAACCCACGACCTTCGACTCACAAGGTAGGTATCATCAACTAGTTTCTTTGATTTGAATTCTTCTATTTGTTCTCTTCTCTGTCCGTTATTGTATACGGCGGTCTCTTACTATATAACTTGTAGGATGACAACTAACACAGAGCGAAACGCATTTTATATAATTACAATTTAAAATGCCTGAACTGAGAAACGAATCTCACAAATCAGTGACAGCTTTCATGATAAATGATTAATTTATGTACGTTAGCTTTCATGATAAATGATTAATTTATGTACGTTAACAAATTCGATCACTTTGAGAGTTTTGACACCCAACCGCAGCCATTACCTGGTTCAGTCGTTTTGAAATGTCAACAAGAGAAGGTTCGTCGTCTGTTGAGATTCAAGGTTCATATGCATGTAAAAATGATGTTTTTATTGTTGTAAATGATAATGTCATGATTAATTCGTGATTCATAATTTAATCATTTTGTGCCAGCTGGCGTAGACGATCATAGATATTCATAAACATGTTATATTTGTCTTTTTTAAAAAGTTATTTTTAGTTTTAACTAACAAGTAACAGACTAAATTCCGCTGTCAACCAACAGTTTGATTCGAACAAACACACACTGAAGTTAGTCTGGTGTCTAATTACTCTCACTGACCTGTCACACCACCAATGTGACCACAGACAGATTGTATTAATTGTGTGAGTCATCGTGACCTCTGTCTCGTTTCTGATCGATTTTGTCTCACAATTCTATTGTTTAGTTCGTTAGTCATCATATGATCCCCGTTGACTGACAAGGAACAAGTCCACCCATAACTAAGTTCTGATCGATCTCATCATGATCTTCAAAGTTCAAGTATATTGATATTCACGGCAACTGACAGTTCCCCAAACAATCTTCTGTATTCCTAAATAAATATTTCAACAATAAATAAATACTATTTTCGTTTTATATCTAAGGTGTAAAGTTCTGGGCATCTGATTATTGGTGACTAACCCACATGAGTCAGATACTTGTTACCCACATGGATGAAGGACTTACCCACATGAAAGTGGACTGAACTAGAGACATTATTGATAATTAAATCCTAAAAGGCAAAGCTTTACCTCACTGAATTGGACAGAATGATACTATTTTTTCTTATTGTAAACAAGCAAGGCAGAGTCCGAATTAGAAGGTATTTGATTTATTCTACTTCTTCTTTGCAAGTCTTATTTTGATAATTATACCATCAGGCGCTTCGCCGAGTGGTTACCGAGGCTCAAATTTGGGGTGTATAGAATAGAACCACTGTTACCTGCTACACATGTCATAAGAGGCGACTAAGGAGGTTTGGCTGAAATCGGATGCAAGTGTCCTAAATGTGTAGAAGTCTATGCGTTTAGGGCCTACCAAACCAACGTGCAAAGTATACACGTTTTTGGCAAAGATCAAACATATCACAAAGAGTGATTAAAATTGGTAGTAAGAACGACGAAAGAAGAAGAAGATCAGACGCTTTCTTATGATAAAATTGACTGTTGTTGGAGCTCATCTCTAGTGCCATGTAGTTTTGAATGTAGTGTAATCCCTTCCCCTTTCCCAGGAGGACATACAGGGGGCAGTCTTGCAGGAAATTTTGTGGTTTGATCAGCAGGGACATAGAGGAGATGGAGACAAATGAAGCCCGTGCCTTGTAGGTTGCAGTGTTACTATTCTTTGCTTCCCTTGTGGACCCCAGTAACACACAGGTGAAATTCTAACAACTTTCGGTGTAACCAATTTTTCTTAAAACTCCCATTTTTTAAACATTTGTTTCAAATTACTTTATTTCTAAAATATTTTGTTTTTTTTCTCCAGATAAATTAATTTCTTTGTTGTTTTTGAATGCTTTGTAATACATTTTGTTTCAACCTATGTTGCAACCTGTTCTTTATCTATATCCTGAATGTTTGGTCTCAGTGTAGGTGAGATTGAGTTCCTAGTCCTATCTGAGATAGATGATAAAACGTTGGTCCTGTGTTCAATTTTGAGTACATAAAAGAACCATCGGCAGTTCAAAATCGAGAAGAGCAGGCTTGAAAGCCACTGCCAGGGCAATATTCATTAGGAAAAGTTCCAAAATAAAAATCCCTACAAAATATCTTCACCAGCTTCTTCTTTGCGTCGTTCTTACGTGCCAATTTTAATCACTCTTTGTGATATGTTTGATCTTTGCCAAGAACGTGTATACGTTGCACATTGGTTTGGTAGGCCCCTAATCGCATAAACTTCTACACGCTTAGGACATGTGCATCCGATTTCAGCCCAACCTCCTTAGTCGCCTCTTACGACATGCATGGCAGGTAACTGGTTCTATTCTTTACACCCCAAATTTGGGACCCGGTAACCACTCGGGCGGTAACACTGAGTAACTTAGGATAACAAATCTGTTTTGTAACACTGAGTCATCAGGCTACATAATCTGTTTAGTAGCACTGGGTCACTCAGATTACATCATCTGTTTAGTAACATTGGCCCATTCTGGCTACATGATCTGCTTTGTAACACTGGGCCATTCAGGATACAGGATTTTTTAGTAACGCTGGGCCATTTAGGCTACATGATCTGTTTAGTCTTCTTCTTTGCGTTCGTTCTTTACGACCAATTTTAATCACTCTTTGTGATATGTTTGATCTTTGCCAAGAACGTGTATACATTGCACATTGGTTTTGTAGGCCCTAAACGCATAGACTTCTACACGTTTAGGACACCTGCATCCAATTTCAGCCAAACCTCCTTAGTCGCCTCTTACGACATGCATGGCAGGAACAGTGGTTCTATTCTTTACACCCCAAATTTGGACCCGTAACCATTCGCGACCAGCTTCTAAATGACATCAGGACACTGGCCAGTGCTACAAAGTTCATGTATTGCTGCTGAGAAAGCGCATATGGTAACTCACCGAAGTGCAATGATGATGATCCTATCAATCAATCAAGCTCTATATACTGTCTTAACAATTTTGATAAAGACTACAGGCTGAAAGTAAACTGCATGTCATATTTTATAGTTTGACATCCTTTTGTCTTTGTATTAGAAGAGACCACCATCATCATGGTAGCCTCTGTGGCTGAATGGTTAAGCCATTTGCTTTACGTTCCAAATTCCAAAGGTCGTTGATTCGAATCCAGTGGGTAAAGTGGGTAAGCAGTTTGTCTCACGTTCTGAAGGCCATGGGTTTGAATCTGAACTGCAATGTTCGGTTCACAAGTGCGTTTCTTCTAGAGATCCATTAGGAGTTTTGCTGGAGTTTTGGCAGGTGGCATGCCATTTCTGCTGAGAAGGGCAGAGCCATATGGAAAATCTGGATGCAATGGGATCAATCCTTTTTTTTGGACCTTATAGTTCAATTCTAACCAGTCTTATTTTCTTTTTGTTGTTGTCACACTGTTATTGGGTTGTTGTCGCACTGTTACTGGCTTGTTGTCAGGTGTCATGGTTTTCTGTTTTTGTCTTGGGCTGCTCTAGTAGCTTTGTCTTTAGTCCTCATAGTTCAATTCTAACCAGTCTTATTTTTTTGTTGTCATCACACTGTTACTGGGTTGTCAGGTGTCATGGTTTTCTGTTTTGTCTTAAAGGTTTTAAAGTCACAGGATTTACTTCATTGCATCGGGTTTACCCCATAAAGTTTGGCCCCTCTTGAAGTAATGGCATGCCACCGGCCAAGAGCATTGCAAAAAAACATAAACTCCGTAGCTCCTGCAACAGTCCTAGGAGTCTCTGGAAAAAAAATGCACTCGTGAATAGAACGGCATGGTCCGGATTCTAACCCATGACTTTCGACTCTTGTGCTACTTTAGTGGCTTGGATGCAGCGCCGGATTAACCTAGTAGCAGAAGTAGCAAATGCTACGGGCCCGCTGCTCTAGGGCTCCGCGCTATGTGACAGAGATGAAAATGGAAAAAATAACCAGATGTTATATCAAAAACACGCACGCTGTTTGAATTTTTAAATGTCGTGTGTGATGGTGCTGAATCCAACGAAATCGAAGCAGAAAATACAGAAGACGTGTCCCACTGTGTAGTAGATGAGGGAAGTGCTATAGAAGCATCATCATTACCAATAATACCATTAAGATCAGTAACTCTTCACGATTTAGCCACATTTTTCACAAGACAAACTGAAGTCGAATGTACAGCAAGCCCTCCCAATTTAGCCATATCATCTTCAAGCCAAAGAGAGGCAGAAAGCACAGCACATGCTTCTAATGTAGCAACATCTTCTACAAGCCAAAAACACAACGAAAGTAAAATGTACTTCAACGATATTGGTGAATGGCCAAACAACTTCAATCGAGATTATTTGATTGTGAAAGAAAGTAGCGAAGTACAACATATGAACAGTGATTTCATGTCTAAAAAAAAAAAAAAAATATAAAGAAAACAATCCAAGATTTTGTTGAAAGTCGTTTTTCACATACACAAACAAACAAAACTCACGTGAGAGATTGGTTGTGTTATACAGAAACTAAAGGACAACTGTTCTGTTTTGTTTGCAAAGTTATTGATTTAGGCTGTACCATAGAATGACTGGTGTATTTGGAATACTTCTGCAGTTAAAATCTATTACAGCAGAAGAGATCTTGAAAAGAACTCCAAATATTGTCAGCTCTTACCAAGAGGATTTGGAAGAAAGCCTAGGCGACGAACTTATGCAGTTCATTGAACTTCTTAAAACTAATGTAGCTGCTGCTATTAGCAATGAAAACATGAGGCTCTTGAACTGCAATTTTATAAACTTATAATGGAAAATTCACTAGAGTCGTGTTTCCCAAATGTAGAAATAGTCTTACGAATTTACTTGTGTTTAATGATTACTAACTGTAGCGGAGAACGTTCTTTTCGATATTAACGCGTATAAAAGTGAGTTCAGGAACATGATGGGACAAGATCGTCTAAATAACCTCACCTTATGTCGTTGAATAGAGAAAAGTACAATACTTCACAGCAAGGCAAAGACAGTAGGCCTCAAAACAAACACAGGAAAAACAAAAATTATGACAAACAGTGAAATCCAACAACCAGTAATGTTAGAAAATGAAACACTGGAAAGGGTTGAGCAGTTCACATATCTTGGTAGCGTACTGACACTAAATGGTGGCACAGAGGAAGATATAAAATCACGTCTAAGTAAGGCCAGAACCACTTTTGCCAGAATGAAACCAGTATGGAAGTCCAAAATCTACAATAGGACCACAAAGCTTAAACTCTATTTTTTTTTTTTTTTTTTTAGTCCGCTTTCAACTCAGACGAAGTTTCATCTCTGAAACTGATTTTTGGTGAAAATCCGTTTTTCCAATTTCTTACAATGGCAGCCGTGTGCTCAATGTACTCGTAATTAGTATTCCTCGCCATACAGGCAGATTTTCTCCGACTTCAGAGGTACTCACGTTATCGTCCTGAGTAAGACCAGAGGACTCGAACAAATGCCGGACAGTAGGTTCGAACCCGAGCTATGAGGCGTCTCACAGCTAGAAGGCCGAGCTACTATCAACTACTCTAGGCAGTCCCCTGCTTAAACTCTATAAAGCATTGTTTTGCCAGTTTTGCTCTACGGATCGGAGTGTTGGAGGATGACCAAAGGAGATACTAACAGGCTGTCAGTTTTCCACCACTCTTGTCTTCGCAGAATCTTGGGAATCTTTTGGCCAGTAAAAATATCCAATAACCAATTACTCCAAGATACAAGACAAGAGGCAATGAATGACATACTCAAAAAGTAAAGATGGAAATGGCTCGGACATGTTATGAGAATGAGACAAGAAATGCCTGCAAGGTAGCCCTCACTTGGACACCAGAAGGAAAGAGAAAGGCAGACCACGGACAACATGGAGGCGCATGATGGAAGAGGAACTGGAAACCTCATCTCTGACGTGGGCTCTACGCTGAAGGTTGCACAGGACAGGAGAGCATGGAAAGTCCTTTCTGAAGCCCCATGTGTCACTAGGCATGACGGATTAAGTAAGTAAGTAATGTCATGGAATGTAATTTACTAAGAGGAATTGATTTGTCTAGTATTATCTCTAAATTAGCTCACATTAAATCGAGAAAAGTTTGTTTGTAAAAGTTTTGTTTTATTTTATTATCATACAAAACCTAGGGCCCAGCGCTAAAATTTGCTACGGGCCCCTCGCTAGCCTAATCCGGCACTGCTTGGATGATAGTTATTTTTGCTACCTGTGAAGGTAATGTATGGTGGGAACACTGATAATAAAGAAAGCATGCCTTCACGCAAAAATTAGTCAGAAGCACAGTAGAAGGTGCCATATCTACACCTGAATTCATAGCGAGCGAACACAAGAAGAAGTTTTTTCATTATTTTGACAATATTCTAGCATGGCCTCATGAACGAAGCTTACAGAGCAAGCTATGGGAACTCTCAAGGAACTCCAACTGACATGCAGCTTCATAGAGGCAACTCATCTCATGGTTTAGACAAGCATGCGAAACCAAACGCAAAGAAGAAAAGATTCTGCAATGTCATCTCACTCTTTTTTTGTTTTCTTCTTCTCACTTTCTTAACTGATATTCTGTTGTAGAAGACTGTATACTGTGGAGTTTGGTTGTATTCTTATTAAGTGGTTGAACCACTTCATTCTTTGTTTCTTAATGTAACTAGTAACGGTTATAATGGTTTGTTTTAAGAAACTACCAGCATTGTGAAGAGAGTGTGCGGGAACATAGAGATACTGCAGTTATAAACAAATGCTTACAGCGGACAAACAAACAGGTATGTATTTAACAAAAATTAAAGAGTTTTAACCCTTTAGCTGCTAAGGACGTATATATACGTTTTCCCATTCACTTCTAAAGATTCATTAACACGTCTGTTATTATCTCTCCTCTGTGGACTAAAGACGTGTTAACACGTTATACATTGCTACTGTCACTGCTATAGGCATACATTCACGTTTGTGACCTAGAAACAAAGAGTAGCTTTTTAGCTCAGCCTTCGGAAAGTATGTAGCAGCGAAAGGGTTAAGAACCCCAGGGGAAACAACAAAGCTGTCTATGAATGATATATGCATGTATGTTATGTGTGTATTCTTCTCCTCCACTCCTCTAGGAGGCATAAGTCCAAACCAAGGTCTTCCAAGCCATCTTATCTAAGGCCATCTTTTCCAGATCTCTCCCTTTTCTTGCATTCTGTCGCCAACACCTGCCTCCAGGTATTCAATCCTGGAGATCTTCTGGGTTGAAAGAAGGTGAGCCTGCAGCTTGATTTCCATTTGGATTTCATCAGGTCGTTTCATGAGTCCTTCCTTGCAGGGTCCTTCTTCTTCTTCATCTGGTGGTGAGCTATGAATTTTCTTGGTTGTGGTTTCTGTAGCTATCTAGTGTTTTTACAGGGTCGGGTAGCCAACCCCGCCCAACCTCCTTAGTCGCCTCTTACAACATGGTGGCAGGTAACAGTGGTTCTATTCTTCACACCCTAATATGGCCCGGTAACCACTCAGGCATTATATGTGTATATTTGTATGTGTTATACTATTGTTTCGTCTCATATATACAAGCACAAAAAGCTTATCCCATGTGTTTGTGAAAATACTGTTCAATCAAATCTGACCTTATTCTGTGTTCTACAGTTGATGCTGTTTATAAAAGACATGACTTAGTGAAGTTTTATTTTTGGAGAGCTGTTTGGTTATTTTTGAAAATGCTTGTCTGTAAGGCTAAGCAGTGGAGGCCATAAGAAATACAGTAAAGGCCTTTTAGTCAAAACATCACTGTATATTGTTTTTTACTTTGTAAAACTGCAGTACTTCATTTTTATGTGTTTGTCTTTGCTACATAGTTTTACTACAGTCCTCTCTTATATTGATGAAACTTTACTACAGTCCTCTCTTATATTGATGAAACTTTACTACAGTCCTCTCTTATATTGATGAAACTTTACTACAGTCTTCTCTTACATTGATGAAACTTTACTACAGTCTTCTCTTATATTGATGAAACTTTGCTACAGTCCTCTCTTATATTGATGAAACTTTACTACAGTCCTCTCTTATATTGATGAAACTTTGCTACAGTCCTCTCTTATATTGATGAAACTTTACTACAGTCTTCTCTTATATTGATGAAACTTTACTACAGTCCTCTCTTATATTGATGAAACTTTACTACAGTCTTCTCTTATATTGATGAAACTTTACTACAGTCTTCTCTTATATTGATGAAACTTTGCTACAGTCTTCTCTTATATTGATGAAACTTTACTACAGTCCTCTCTTATATTGATGAAACTTTACTACAGTCTTCTCTTATATTGATGAAACTTTACTACAGTCTTCTCTTATATTGATGAAACTTTACTACAGTCCTCTCTTATATTGATGAAACTTTACTACAGTCCTCTCTTATATTGATGAAACTTTGCTACAGTCCTCTCTTATATTGATGAAACTTTACTACAGTCCTCTCTTATATTGATGAAACATTGCTACAGTCTCTCTTATATTGATGAAACTTTACTACAGTCTTCTCTTATATTGATGAAACATTGCTACAGTCTTCTCTTATATTGATGAAACTTTACTACAGTCTTCTCTTATATTGATGAAACTTTACTAGTCCTCTCTTATATTGATGAAACTTTGCTACAGTCCTCTCTTATATTGATGAAACTTTACTACAGTCCTCTCTTATATTGATGAAACTTGCCAGTGTGGTGCCGGGGACCGTAATTGAAGCAAAGAATAGTACCACTGTGAGCTAGAAGGCATGTCTTAAATGGCGACTGAATTAGGGGCCTAAAGAAGCTACCCTAGTCAATAAAAAGCGTTGCAGAAATCAGATGTGCTGGCCTACTTGTAGGCACATAACATGCACAATCGCTCTTAGGCTCAGATCACACAGATTAGTTAACAAGTGGTCGATATAGAGCGTTCAAGAAGAATATTGATGAAACAATTAACAGACAGACGACAGAACTGCCACAATGGAAATATTTTGTGGAAACCTTGTGTGTGAAACAGGACACAAAGTCGATATAGATATTTAGTGTGTTGTTATTTCTAAATTGAGAATACATATTTTTAGAAAATAAAAATGTACTAATTATTTTTTATTTGTTTTGCTTTTTTCACAGTGCAACTTCTTTAGTCATGAAACAATGACAGTTGTGTATAGGAAATTTACAACACTTAGTCTGATCTGTGGTGTCACAAAGGAGGAGGTAGTTGTCCAATATCATTATTATCATGTTTCATGCTGGCTGACCTAAGCAAGCATTCATCTCTCTCTCCCTTGTGATGCCCTTGGCGCTTAGGACAGCAGCAAATATGTCCCATTCTTCTCTGTTCTTGGCCGTCCTCTGTTCCAGCTATGATTCATTTCTTTCAGTTCTTGTTCTGCCTGTGTTGTGCCAGGGCCCATAAGGGAAGCAAAGAATAGTACCACTGCGACCTACAAGGCATGTCGTAAGAGGTGACTGATGTAGGACCTAGGGAAACTACCCTAGTAAATAAAAGCATAGCAGAAATAGGATGTGCTGGCCTACTTGTAGGCACATAACTGCAAATGTACAATCACTCTTAGACTCAAATCACATACAAATCAGACAGAGTGGTTAACAAGTGATCGAATGGGCGTTTGAAGAAGAAACCACTCTTTGTGATTTGTGTGTGATCTGAACCTAAGAGCGATTGTAAGAAACCCTTCAGTTTCATATCCCTATAAGATGGGCTTCTGCAAAATCAATGTAAAAGCCTCTATTTTTGTTTGTGTGAAAAAGGGTTGTCTGCACATCAGCTTCATTGTGGGTTTGGCTGCTGCGCGTCATCTGTCTCCGGCATGGAGCCCTAGTCCTTCTGAGACTCGAGTTAGTTTTGAACAAGTTGTTTTCATTTTCTGTAACTGTGTTCTTTTGTAAATAGATATGTAGTTAGCCTATCCCACAACCCCCCCCAACCTGGAGGACCAGGACGTCACATTTAGTCTGACCTATCTCCTTTGACATGTCTGACTTGGGTAGCCCTGCTGACATAGCTCTCTGGGTCATTGATTTACACAAGCAACACCCCTCCCCCCACAGTAATTGCCTCATGGCAGGGGATCAGTTGATGTCTTTATTTATTCAGCGTTATATCAATCATCCATCGTCTTGTTTTACATCTTCATGCGCCCGAGTGGTTACGGGCCCAAATTTGGGGTGTAAAGAATAGAACCACTGTTACCTACCATGCATGTCATAAGAAGCGACTGAGGAGGTTTGGCTGAAATCAGATGCATGTGTCCTAAACATGTAGAAGTCTTTGCGTTTAGAAGCCTACCAAACCAATGTGCAACGTATACACGTTCTTGGCAAAGATCAAACATATCACAAGAGTGATTAAAATTGGTCATAAAGAATGAACGCAAAGAAGAAGACATCTTCATGTTAACGATCAGTTGATAAGTTTTCATTTATTCAAGCTTATATCAATCATCCATCATTGTCTTGTTTTATCATTGTCATGTTAACGATCAGTTGATAAGACTTCATTTATTCAGTGTTATATCAATCATCCATCGTCTTGTTTTACATCTTCATGTTAACTTTAAAAGCTTATCAGATTAATTGACGTCATCATTGCACTTCGGTGAGTAACCATGTGTGCCTCAATCTATTTCATTTGACGAATGATAAAATGTTATTTAATGTTTGATATCACGGGAGAAGAATGTTATACTTATATAACTAATCTTTGTCCACAGAATGAACTAGCTGTTCAAGAATTGTTGAATGTCTTCATGGACTGCCTTGTATCATACTTATATAACTAATCTTTGTCCACAGAATGAACTAGCTGTTCAAGAATTGTTGAATGTCTTCATGGACTGTCTTGTATCATATTTTCAAAATGTGGTCAGTTTTATATTTAGTAACAATAGCTTTCTTCTATTGGCAACTTCTTCCTTGTTCATTCTCATACTCCTGCTGGTTCTAGCAGGATAAAGTTCGAGAAGCAATGCGTTGTGTTGTTGTTTTTAGCGTGAGCTGTGGTATCTGAACATTTCCGTCCGACACATATGACTTCAGCATAGACTTTTTTGGTTACCGGGTTAGTTACTCCCTCTTCGATCTCCATTATCGATATAAGGGAAGACTGCAGTAAAACTATGTAGCAATGGTGAAACACGTCGATATAAGGAAGACTGCAGTAAAACTATGTAGCAATGGTGAAACACCTTAATATAAGGAAGACTGCAGTAAAACTATGTAGCAATGGTGAAACACTTCGATATAAGGGAAGACTGCAGTAAAAGTATATAGCAATGGTGAAACACTTGATATAAGGAAGACTGCAGTAAAACTATGTAGCAATGGTGAAACACTTGATATAAGGGAAGACTGCAGTAAAAGTATGTAGCAATGGTGAAACACTTCGATATAAGGGAAGACTGCAGTAAAACTATGTAGCAATGGTGAAACACTTCGATATAAGGGAAGACTGCAGTAAAACTATGTAACAATGGTGAAACACCTTAATATAAGGAAGACTGCAGTAAAACTATGTAGCAATGGTGAAACATGTAAAGATATAAGTGAAGACTGCAGTAAAACTATGTAGCAATGGTGAAACACTTCGATATAAGGGAAGACTGCAGTAAAAGTATGTAGCAATGGTGAAACACTTCGATATAAGGAAGACTGCAGTAAAACTATGTAGCAATGGTGAAACACTTGATATAAGGGAAGACTGCAGTAAAAGTATATAGCAATGGTGAAACACTTGATATAAGGAAGACTGCAGTAAAACTATGTAGCAATGGTGAAACACTTCGATATAAGGGAAGACTGCAGTAAAACTATGTAGCAATGGTGAAACACTTCGATGGAAGACTGCAGTAAAACTATATAGCAATGGTGAAACACTCGATATAAGGGAAGACTGCAGTAAAAGTATATAGCAATGGTGAAACACTTCGATATAAGGAAGACTGCAGTAAAACTATGTAGCAATGGTGAAACACTTCGATATAAGGGAAGACTGCAGTAAAAGTATATAGCAATGGTGAAACACTTCAATATAAGGGAAGACTGCAGTAAAAGTATATAGCAATGGTGAAACACTTCAATATAAGGGAAGACTGCAGTAAAAGTATGTAGCAATGGTGAAACACTTCGATATAAGGAAGACTGCAGTAAAACTATGTAGCAATGGTGAAACACTTCGATATAAGGGAAGACTGCAGTAAAACTATGTAGCAATGGTGAAACACTTCGATATAAGGGAAGACTGCAGTAAAAGTATGTAGCAATGGTGAAACACTTCGATATAAGGAAGACTGCAGTAAAACTATGTAGCAATGGTGAAACACTTCGATATAAAGGAAGACTGCAGTAAAACTATGTAACAATGGTGAAACACCTTAATATAAGGGAAGACTGCAGTAAAACTATGTAGCAATGGTGAAACATGTAAAGATATAAGTGAAGACTGCAGTAAAACTATGTAGCAATGGTGAAACACGTCGATATAAGGAAGACTGCAGTAAAACTATGTAGCAATGGTGAAACACGTCGATATAAGGAAGACTGCAGTAAAACTATGTAGCAATGGTGAAACACTTCGATATAAGGGAAGACTGCAGTAAAAGTATATAGCAATGGTGAAACACTTCGATATAAGGAAGACTGCAGTAAAACTATGTAGCAATGATGAAACACCTAAAAACAAAGTACTATAGTTTACAAATACAGCATATTTGTGACTAAAAGATCTTGTATCAAGTAAAAGATAAAAAAGACGTGAAGAAATTCACTTCTTACATGGCAAACTACATGTAGAATCGAACAATAAATTCCGAACAACTCTAAAATCATTTTAAGGTTACGAACGATGAACTCAGAGAAATAACTAAACAGATACCAATTGAGAAAGAGTTAAGGAAGAGACGCTGGTGATGTATAGGACCTACATTGAGAAGACCGACCAGAAGCATTGAAAGACAGGCACTGTTTTGGAACCCGCATGGAAAGAGGAGTAGAGGAAGACCTAGACATACATGGAGAAGAGAGATGGAGACTGCTATTAAAAGGAAAGGTAAAACATGGAAAGAATTGTAAGGGATGGCAGGAGAGAGGAAGAGCTGGAAGAAATTTGTTGAAGACCTGTGCTCCGTTGGGAGTTGAAAAAGAAGAAATAACTTCTGCTCAATGTGACCGTATACCTTTCTCATGGCATCTGGATATTCATGGAGACAAAAACCAGCGACACTGGGCAACAACCTGGTAACAGTGTGATGACACTGGGCAACAACCCAGTAACAGTGTGATGACAAAAGAAGATACTACCAGGAATGATGCAATGAAAAAGTAGTTCTATGAACCATGTTTTTTTTAAGATTTAAATGATTAATTTGTTTAAAATGATTCAATTATTTTACTAAATTCTTTTTTCTTTGTTTTGTTTTCAGTCAGAACTGGATGTATCCTTTACTTTAGTGTTTCTAGACATATTTATCAACATTAAATATATATTACAAACTTTGCTTGAGATTTGGGGGTTGAATTTTTCCCAACCATTACAGCTCTCAGGTCAACCCTGCTTCAGTTGGGTACTAGAGAAACACTAGGAAGTAAGGGCACTGATAACACGCTCCGCTAGTAACCACATTACAGCTCTCAGGTCAACCCAGCTTCAGTTGGGTACTAGAGAAACACTAGGAAGTAAGGGCACTGATAACACGCTCCGCTAGTAACCACATTACAGCTCTCAGGTCAACCCAGCTTCAGTTGGGTACTAGAGAAACACTAGGAAGTAAGGGTACTGATAACACGCTCCGCTAGTAACCACATTACAGCTCTCAGGTCAACCCGGCTTCAGTTGGGTACTAGAGAAAAACTAGGAAGTAAGGGCACTGATAACACACTCCGCTAGTAACCACATTACAGCTCTCAGGTCAACCCAGCTTCAGTTGGGTACTAGAGAAACACTAGGAAGTAAGATCACTGATAACACGCTCCGCTAGTAACCACATTACAGCTTTAAGGTCAACCCAGCTTCAGTTGGGTTCTAGAGAAACACTAGGAAGTAAGGGCACTGATAGCACACTCCGCTAGTAACCACATTACAGCTCTCAGGTCAACCCAGCTTCAGTTGGGTACTAGAGAAACACTAGGAAGTAGGGCACTGATAACACGCTCCGCTAGTAACCACATTACAGCTTTCAGGTCAACCCAGCTTCAGTTGGGTACTAGAGAAACACTAGGAAGTAAGGGCACTGATAACACGCTCTGCTAGTAACCACATTACAGCTCTCAGGTCAACCCAGCTTCAGTTGGGTACTAGAGAAACACTAGGAAGTAAGGGTACTGATAACACGCTCCGCTAGTAACCACATTACAGCTCTCAGGTCAACCCGGCTTCAGTTGGGTACTAGAGAAACACTAGGAAGTAAGATCACTGATAACACGCTCCGCTAGTAACCACATTACAGCTCTCAGGTCAACCCAGCTTCAGTTGGGTACTAGAGAAACACTAGGAAGTAAGGGCACTGATAACACGCCCGCTAGTAACCACATTACAGCTCTCAGGTCAACACGGCTTCAGTTGGGTACTAGAGAAACACTAGGAAGTAAGATCACTGATAACACACTCCACTAGTAACCACATTACAGCTCTCAGGTCAACCCAGCTTCAGTTGGGTACTAGAGAAACACTAGGAAGTAAGGGCACTGATAACACGCTCCGCTAGTAACCACATTACAGCTCTCAGGTCAACCCAGCTTCAGTTGGGTACTAGAGAAACACTAGGAAGTAAGGGCACTGATAACACACTCCGCTAGTAACCACATTACAGCTCTCAGGTCAACCCAGCTTCAGTTGGGTACTAGAGAAACACTAGGAAGTAAGGGCACTGATAACACGCCCGCTAGTAACCACATTACAGCTCTCAGGTCAACCCAGCTTCAGTTGGGTACTAGAGAAACATTAAGTAAGGGCACTGATAACACGCTCCGCTAGTAACCACATTACAGCTCTCAGGTCAACCCAGCTTCAGTTGGGTACTAGAAAAACACTAGGAAGTAAGGGCACTGATAACACGCTCCGCTAGTAACCACATTACAGCTCTCAGGTCAACCCAGCTTCAGTTGGGTACTAGAGAAACACTAGGAAGTAAGGGCACTGATAACACGCTCCGCTAGTAACCACATTACAGCTTTCAGGTCAACCCAGCTTCAGTTGGGTACTAGAGAAACACTAGGAAGTAAGGGCACTGATAACACGCTCTGCTAGTAACCACATTACAGCTCTCAGGTCAACCCAGCTTCAGTTGGGTACTAGAGAAACACTAGGAAGTAAGGGTACTGATAACACGCTCCGCTAGTAACCACATTACAGCTCCCCAGGTCAACCCGGCTTCAGTTGGGTACTAGAGAAACACTAGGAAGTAAGATCACTGATAACACGCTCCGCTAGTAACCACATTACAGCTCTCAGGTCAACCCAGCTTCAGTTGGGTACTAGAGAAACACTAGGAAGTAAGGGCACTGATAACACGCCCGCTAGTAACCACATTACAGCTCTCAGGTCAACACGGCTTCAGTTGGGTACTAGAGAAACACTAGGAAGTAAGATCACTGATAACACACTCCACTAGTAACCACATTACAGCTCTCAGGTCAACCCAGCTTCAGTTGGGTACTAGAGAAACACTAGGAAGTAAGGGCACTGATAACACGCTCCGCTAGTAACCACATTACAGCTCTCAGGTCAACCCAGCTTCAGTTGGGTACTAGAGAAACACTAGGAAGTAAGGGCACTGATAACACACTCCGCTAGTAACCACATTACAGCTCTCAGGTCAACCCAGCTTCAGTTGGGTACTAGAGAAACACTAGGAAGTAAGGGCACTGATAACACGCCCGCTAGTAACCACATTACAGCTCTCAGGTCAACCCAGCTTCAGTTGGGTACTAGAGAAACATTAAGTAAGGGCACTGATAACACGCTCCGCTAGTAACCACATTACAGCTCTCAGGTCAACCCAGCTTCAGTTGGGTACTAGAGAAACACTAGGAAGTAAGGGCACTGATAACACGCTCCGCTAGTAACCACATTACAGCTCTCAGGTCAACCCAGCTTCAGTTGGGTACTAGAGAAACACTAGGAAGTAAGGGCACTGATAACACGCTCCGCTAGTAACCACATTACAGCTTTCAGGTCAACCCAGCTTCAGTTGGGTACTAGAGAAACACTAGGAAGTAAGGGCACTGATAACACGCTCTGCTAGTAACCACATTACAGCTCTCAGGTCAACCCAGCTTCAGTTGGGTACTAGAGAAACACTAGGAAGTAAGGGTACTGATAACACGCTCCGCTAGTAACCACATTACAGCTCTCAGGTCAACCCGGCTTCAGTTGGGTACTAGAGAAAAACTAGGAAGTAAGGGCACTGATAACACGCTCCGCTAGTAACCACATTACAGCTCTCAGGTCAACCCAGCTTCAGTTGGGTACTAGAGAAACACTAGGAAGTAAGATCACTGATAACACGCTCCGCTAGTAACCACATTACAGCTTTAAGGTCAACCCAGCTTCAGTTGGGTTCTAGAGAAACACTAGGAAGTAAGGGCACTGATAGCACACTCCGCTAGTAACCACATTACAGCTCTCAGGTCAACCCAGCTTCAGTTGGGTACTAGAGAAACACTAGGAAGTAAGGGCACTGATAACACACTCCGCTAGTAACCACATTACAGCTCTCAGGTCAACCCAGCTTCAGTTGGGTACTAGAGAAACATTAAGTAAGGGCACTGATAACACACTCCGCTAGTAACCACATTACAGCTCTCAGGTCAACCCAGCTTCAGTTGGGTACTAGAGAAACATTAAGTAAGGGCACTGATAACACGCTCCGCTAGTAACCACATTACAGCTCTCAGGTCAACCCAGCTTCAGTTGGGTACTAGAGAAACACTAGGAAGTAAGGGCACTGATAACACGCTCCGCTAGTAACCACATTACAGCTCTCAGGTCAACCCAGCTTCAGTTGGGTACTAGAGAAACACTAGGAAGTAAGGGCACTGATAACACGCCCGCTAGTAACCACATTACAGCTTTCAGGTCAACCCAGCTTCAGTTGGGTACTAGAGAAACACTAGGAAGTAAGGGCACTGATAACACGCTCTGCTAGTAACCACATTACAGCTCTCAGGTCAACCCAGCTTCAGTTGGGTACTAGAGAAACACTAGGAAGTAAGGGTACTGATAACACGCTCCGCTAGTAACCACATTACAGCTCTCAGGTCAACCCTGCTTCAGTTGGGTACTAGAGAAACACTAGGAAGTAAGATCACTGATAACACGCTCCGCTAGTAACCACATTACAGCTCTCAGGTCAACCCAGCTTCAGTTGGGTACTAGAGAAACACTAGGAAGTAAGGGCACTGATAACACGCTCCGCTAGTAACCACATTACAGCTCTCAGGTCAACACGGCTTCAGTTGGGTACTAGAGAAACACTAGGAAGTAAGGGCACTGATAACACACTCTGCTAGTAACCACATTACAGCTCTCAGGTCAACACGGCTTCAGTTGGGTACTAGAGAAACACTAGGAAGTAAGATCACTGATAACACACTCCACTAGTAACCACATTACAGCTCTCAGGTCAACCCAGCTTCAGTTGGGTACTAGAGAAACACTAGGAAGTAAGGGCACTGATAACACGCTCCGCTAGTAACCACATTACAGCTCTCAGGTCAACCCAGCTTCAGTTGGGTACTAGAGAAACACTAGGAGTAAGGCACTGATAACACACTCCGCTAGTAACCACATTACAGCTCTCAGGTCAACCCAGCTTCAGTTGGGTACTAGAAAAACACTAGGAAGTAAGGGCACTGATAACACGCTCCGCTAGTAACCACATTACAGCTCTCAGGTCAACCCAGCTTCAGTTGGGTACTAGAGAAACATTAAGTAAGGGCACTGATAACACGCTCCGCTAGTAACCACATTACAGCTCTCAGGTCAACCCAGCTTCAGTTGGGTACTAGAGAAACACTAGGAAGTAAGGGCACTGATAACACGCTCCGCTAGTAACCACATTACAGCTCTCAGGTCAACCCAGCTTCAGTTGGGTACTAGAGAAACACTAGGAAGTAAGGGCACTGATAACACGCTCCGCTAGTAACCACATTACAGCTTTCAGGTCAACCCAGCTTCAGTTGGGTACTAGAGAAACACTAGGAAGTAAGGGCACTGATAACACGCTCTGCTAGTAACCACATTACAGCTCTCAGGTCAACCCAGCTTCAGTTGGGTACTAGAGAAACACTAGGAAGTAAGGGTACTGATAACACGCTCCGCTAGTAACCACATTACAGCTCTCAGGTCAACCCGGCTTCAGTTGGGTACTAGAGAAAAACTAGGAAGTAAGGGCACTGATAACACGCTCCGCTAGTAACCACATTACAGCTCTCAGGTCAACCCAGCTTCAGTTGGGTACTAGAGAAACACTAGGAAGTAAGATCACTGATAACACGCTCCGCTAGTAACCACATTACAGCTTTAAGGTCAACCAGCTCAGTTGGGTTCTAGAGAAACACTAGGAAGTAAGGGCACTGATAGCACACTCCGCTAGTAACCACATTACAGCTCTCAGGTCAACCCAGCTTCAGTTGGGTACTAGAGAAACACTAGGAAGTAAGGGCACTGATAACACACTCCGCTAGTAACCACATTACAGCTCTCAGGTCAACCCAGCTTCAGTTGGGTACTAGAGAAACATTAAGTAAGGGCACTGATAACACGCTCCGCTAGTAACCACATTACAGCTCTCAGGTCAACCCAGCTTCAGTTGGGTACTAGAGAAACACTAGGAAGTAAGGGCACTGATAACACGCTCCGCTAGTAACCACATTACAGCTCTCAGGTCAACCCAGCTTCAGTTGGGTACTAGAGAAACACTAGGAAGTAAGGGCACTGATAACACGCTCCGCTAGTAACCACATTACAGCTTTCAGGTCAACCCAGCTTCAGTTGGGTACTAGAGAAACACTAGGAAGTAAGGGCACTGATAACACGCTCTGCTAGTAACCACATTACAGCTCTCAGGTCAACCCAGCTTCAGTTGGGTACTAGAGAAACACTAGGAAGTAAGGGTACTGATAACACGCTCCGCTAGTAACCACATTACAGCTCTCAGGTCAACCCGGCTTCAGTTGGGTACTAGAGAAACACTAGGAAGTAAGATCACTGATAACACGCTCCGCTAGTAACCACATTACAGCTCTCAGGTCAACCCAGCTTCAGTTGGGTACTAGAGAAACATTAAGTAAGGGCACTGATAACACGCTCCGCTAGTAACCACATTACAGCTCTCAGGTCAACCCAGCTTCAGTTGGGTACTAGAGAAACACTAGGAAGTAAGGGCACTGATAACACACTCCGCTAGTAACCACATTACAGCTGTCAGGTCAACCCAGCTTCAGTTGGGTACTAGAGAAACATTAAGTAAGGGCACTGATAACACGCTCCGCTAGTAACCACATTACAGCTCTCAGGTAAACCCAGCTTCAGTTGGGTACTAGAGAAACACTAGAAGTAAGGGCACTGATATAGCTCCGCTAGTAACCACATTACAGCTCTCAGGTCAACCCAGCTTCAGTTGGGTACTAGAGAAACACTAGGAAGTAAGGGCACTGATAACACGCTCCGCTAGTAACCACATTACAGCTTTCAGGTCAACCCAGCTTCAGTTGGGTACTAGAGAAACACTAGGAAGTAAGGGCACTGATAACACGCTCTGCTAGTAACCACATTACAGCTCTCAGGTCAACCCAGCTTCAGTTGGGTACTAGAGAAACACTAGGAAGTAAGGGTACTGATAACACGCTCCGCTAGTAACCACATTACAGCTCTCAGGTCAACCCTGCTTCAGTTGGGTACTAGAGAAACACTAGGAAGTAAGATCACTGATAACACGCTCCGCTAGTAACCACATTACAGCTCTCAGGTCAACCCAGCTTCAGTTGGGTACTAGAGAAACACTAGGAAGTAAGGGCACTGATAACACGCCCGCTAGTAACCACATTACAGCTCTCAGGTCAACACGGCTTCAGTTGGGTACTAGAGAAACACTAGGAAGTAAGATCACTGATAACACACTCCACTAGTAACCACATTACAGCTCTCAGGTCAACCCAGCTTCAGTTGGGTACTAGAGAAACACTAGGAAGTAAGGGCACTGATAACACGCTCCGCTAGTAACCACATTACAGCTCTCAGGTCAACCCAGCTTCAGTTGGGTACTAGAGAAACACTAGGAAGTAAGGGCACTGATAACACACTCCGCTAGTAACCACATTACAGCTCTCAGGTCAACCCAGCTTCAGTTGGGTACTAGAAAAACACTAGGAAGTAAGGGCACTGATAACACGCTCCGCTAGTAACCACATTACAGCTCTCAGGTCAACCCAGCTTCAGTTGGGTACTAGAGAAACATTAAGTAAGGGCACTGATAACACGCTCCGCTAGTAACCACATTACAGCTCTCAGGTCAACCCAGCTTCAGTTGGGTACTAGAAAAACACTAGGAAGTAAGGGCACTGATAACACGCTCCGCTAGTAACCACATTACAGCTCTCAGGTCAACCCAGCTTCAGTTGGGTACTAGAGAAACACTAGGAAGTAAGGGCACTGATAACACGCTCCGCTAGTAACCACATTACAGCTTTCAGGTCAACCCAGCTTCAGTTGGGTACTAGAGAAACACTAGGAAGTAAGGGCACTGATAACACGCTCTGCTAGTAACCACATTACAGCTCTCAGGTCAACCCAGCTTCAGTTGGGTACTAGAGAAACACTAGGAAGTAAGGGTACTGATAACACGCTCCGCTAGTAACCACATTACAGCTCCAGGTCAACCCGCTTCAGTTGGGTACTAGAGAAACACTAGGAAGTAAGGGCACTGATAACACGCCCGCTAGTAACCACATTACAGCTCTCAGGTCAACCCAGCTTCAGTTGGGTACTAGAGAAACACTAGGAAGTAAGATCACTGATAACACGCTCCGCTAGTAACCACATTACAGCTTTAAGGTCAACCCAGCTTCAGTTGGGTTCTAGAGAAACACTAGGAAGTAAGGGCACTGATAGCACACTCCGCTAGTAACCACATTACAGCTCTCAGGTCAACCCAGCTTCAGTTGGGTACTAGAGAAACACTAGGAAGTAAGGGCACTGATAACACACTCCGCTAGTAACCACATTACAGCTCTCAGGTCAACCCAGCTTCAGTTGGGTACTAGAGAAACATTAAGTAAGGGCACTGATAACACGCTCCGCTAGTAACCACATTACAGCTCTCAGGTCAACCCAGCTTCAGTTGGGTACTAGAGAAACACTAGGAAGTAAGGGCACTGATAACACGCTCCGCTAGTAACCACATTACAGCTCTCAGGTCAACCCAGCTTCAGTTGGGTACTAGAGAAACACTAGGAAGTAAGGGCACTGATAACACGCTCCGCTAGTAACCACATTACAGCTTTCAGGTCAACCCAGCTTCAGTTGGGTACTAGAGAAACACTAGGAAGTAAGGGCACTGATAACACGCTCTGCTAGTAACCACATTACAGCTCTCAGGTCAACCCAGCTTCAGTTGGGTACTAGAGAAACACTAGGAAGTAAGATCACTGATAACACGCTCCGCTAGTAACCACATTACAGCTCTCAGGTCAACCCAGCTTCAGTTGGGTACTAGAAAAACACTAGGAAGTAAGGGCACTGATAACACACTCCGCTAGTAACCACATTACAGCTTTCAGGTCAACACGGCTTCAGTTGGGTACTAGAGAAACACTAGGAAGTAAGATCACTGATAACACACTCCACTAGTAACCACATTACAGCTCTCAGGTCAACCCAGCTTCAGTTGGGTACTAGAGAAACACTAGGAAGTAAGGGCACTGATAACACGCCCGCTAGTAACCACATTACAGCTCTCAGGTCAACACGGCTTCAGTTGGGTACTAGAGAAACACTAGGAAGTAAGATCACTGATAACACACTCCACTAGTAACCACATTACAGCTCTCAGGTCAACCCAGCTTCAGTTGGGTACTAGAGAAACACTAGGAAGTAAGGGCACTGATAACACGCTCCGCTAGTAACCACATTACAGCTCTCAGGTCAACCCAGCTTCAGTTGGGTACTAGAGAAACACTAGGAAGTAAGGGCACTGATAACACACTCCGCTAGTAACCACATTACAGCTCTCAGGTCAACCCAGCTTCAGTTGGGTACTAGAAAAACACTAGGAAGTAAGGGCACTGATAACACACTCCGCTAGTAACCACATTATGTGTTAATTTCGGAGTTCGAAGCCAACTTAAGCCCCCCCACAAATGTCGGTGTGCTCATGTTTGGACTACAGTTTTCCTGATCCTTTACTTGGGGATCTGAATTACAAATACCTCAAAAGTCGGAAAATAGTTTGCCTGAATTATGAGAGACACTGAATGATAAGGAAAGCTAGCCTTCATGCAAAAATCAGTTGTGCCCTATTAGGCTTCCTGACTACGTTTGAATTCATGGAATCCATGACTCGATGAGAAAAGAGATGCTACTTAATTTTATTCTGGATCTCAGTGACTAAACGCTTGCCTTATGCTCCGAAGGTCGATGGTTTTCGAGTCCGGACTGCGCTGTTCTGTTCACAAGTGCATTTTTTCCCAGAGACCCTTAGAATTGTTGCTGGAGCTGCGGAGTTCATACTTTGTGCAATACTCTTGACAGATGGAGTGGTATTTGTGCAGAGAGGGGCCGAGCCATATGGGGTAAATCCTGATGAAGTCATTCCTTCGGCTGTAGACCCTTTTTAGGCGTAATCTGTTCACTCTATATTTTTGTTTTTACACCCGACACATTCACTTTGTAATGTATACTAGATTATCCGGTATAATGGCCTTGCACCATCTTAAAAAATACTGCTAGCCAGTATTTTGGCTCGAAAAGACTGACAGGTTAATTTTCTAGCTTGTATGTGTTTTCTTTGTGTTTGCTATTACCTTAACTGTTGTCTAGATTGTTTATAACATGGAGAGGGTGTACATGATTCTAGATGAGGTTATTGTCAACGGAAGTGCAGCGTTTACTAGCAAGGAGAGAGTTCTGATCCCCCTACAGTTGTTAGATGCTGGCAACTGACTTTACTATATACTCAAGGCAAGCGAAGGCTCTGGGGATGGACTCCCGGTCATTTTTAGTGTGTGATTTTGTTGTTGTCCGCAACTTAGGAAGGTGAACTCAAAATAAAAGCATGCAGAAATCGGATATGCTGGCCTGCAGACGCTTGACACAATGAACACATGCACTAAAGCCAAAATCATATGCAGAAAACAAAAAGTGGTTTAGTAGTTGATATAGAGCAAATGAAGGCGAAATTCAGGGGTCTCTTTGGCGAAGTGGTTAAGACATTTGTCTAGTGTTCTGAAGGGTGTAGGTTAGAATCTGACCGAATAACATGCAATTTTTCACGGAGATCCCGAGTACTGTTGCTGGGGCTACTGAGTTCATGCTTTGGGCAAGACTCTTGGCAGGTGGCATGCCATCTGGTCTATGAGTGAGAAATCTGAAGGACTGTTTGGGTGGAAAAGTTCTACTCATGACACGCTATTTGATAAGTTTTAAGGTTGATAGGTTTTATTCCCATATTTTCATCAGATAGGTTTATGTTTCCACATGTAATCGTCCATTTAGTGTTCTAAATTCGTCATTCTTGTTGTATTGTTGTGATAAAGGCCTTTTGGTCAAACGTTGCTGTTTCGTCATGTTTATGTATTTGTAAAACTGTAGTACTTTGTTTCGTGTTTACCATTTGATAAGTCAAGTTTGAAAAACAATGTCAATATTAAAAGTCAAGTTTGAAAAACAATGTCCGAATATGTAAAAATCAAGTTTGAGGTTGATCAAAATGATTTAGCATTTTTCAAAACTAGTCCATGCAAATTTCTCTTGGAGATTTGGTTATTGTTATACAAAGTTGGGACTAACTATATCTGACATATCCACTCATACTGCAACCTGCCATTCTGGATCTTCCAAAGCATCGTGTGAGCATCAGCTCCAGTAAACGGAGTCCCAGAGACTCAATGGAGGCAGCAACATCCCTTTTGGCATACAACATACATGCCCAATCTACCTCCATCTTCTGGGGGTCTCGTTGGCTAAGCCTTTGCCTTGCGGAGGTTGTGGGTTCTGTTCACAAGTGCATTTTTTCCAGAGACCCCTAGGATTGTTGTAGGATTTACGGAGTTCATGCTTTGTGCAATACTCTCACAGAGACCCCTAGGATTGTTGTAGGATTTACGGAGTTCATGCTTTGTGCAATACTCTCACAGAGACCCCTAGGATTGTTGTAGGATTCTGGAGTTCATGCTTTGTGCAATACTCTACAGAGACCCCTAGGATTGTTGTAGATTTCGGAGTTATGCTTTGTGCAATACTCTCACAGAGACCCCTAGGATTGTTGTAGGATTTACGGAGTTCATGCTTTGTGCAATACTCTCACAGAGACCCCTAGGATTGTTGTAGGATTTACGGAGTTCATGCTTTGTGCAATACTCTCACAGAGACCCCTAGGATTGTTGTAGGATTTACGGAGTTCATGCTTTGTGCAATACTCTCACAGAGACCCTAGGATTGTTGTAGATTTACGGAGTTCATGCTTTGTGCAATACTCTACAGAGACCCTAGGATTGTTGTAGGATTTACGGAGTTCATGCTTTGTGCAATACTCTCAACAAGTGGCTTGACATTTTTGTGGAGACCAAGCCATATGGGGTAAAACCTGATGAAATAAGGACAATACTTGGAGTTTAGACCTCCATCTTTTAATGATGCTCTCAAACAGCTTATTCATTTTAATAGCTCTTTATTTACTATTGTGTTTGGTCAGAACATTTATTGTGGAATATTGATTAACTTGGTAAATATGACGGACACTGAAGATAAACAAACACTTGTGGTCGTTGTTATCGAACCCTCAGGAATTATGGGTTTTAACCATTTTTCTGCCTGTGTGTTGCGGACCCACAAGGAGCAAAGAGTAGTAACACTGCAACCTACAAGCGTGTCATAAGAGGCTACTGAGGTAGGGGCCTAGGGAAGCAACCCTAGTAAATAAAAGCATAGCAGAAATTGGATGTGCTGGCCTACTTGTAGGCGCATAACTGGCACAATTTATGATCGCTCTTATGCTCAGATCACATACAAATCACAAAGAGTAGTTTAACAAGTGGTTGATATGGGGCGTTTGAAGAAGAACACCTTTTCCTATATTTCAGCGGGGTAGAGTGCCTGGCTTTCTTACAGACCCAGAAGACTCCATCAACTCTAGGAGTGTAGCTCTATGCTCAGTGTTGCGGAAACTCGTACTCAGGTAGAGTCTATTGGTAACTGCTGCAATATCGTTTGTTTCTAGCACAGTAGGCGCTCTAAAAACATAATTTATTGTGGCTAAACTGGACAATCAACACTTGTAGTTAAATGTTTTTATTAATATGTTCAAATTATGACAAAATTCTGTGCAGCAATTAACATTTTTTGCAACAAACAAACGAATTGGTTATTTATTTCAGAATGCAGTTTTTGATGTACAGTATAATAACAATGCTTTACGTTGACTATGCAACAAAACATCAACTGCCCTAAAAAATATATACACTCATCTGCAGGAAATATAATGAAGATATATAATCTGAGATTTTTAAATGCACCGGTTATTTTATGGGGTAACACGCGGTTAAGATATCTAGTATTCTCATATTTCTGATAGGAAATGCTAACCTGAAACAAATGCTTGCAGAAACCGGATGCACCAGGCTGTAATGTGCAAAACATGGTGCAACGACCCCTCACAATGAGGAATGGGATAACGGATTCTACGGTCGCCACTCTGCCTCACAGATTTAGCCATGCAGGAAGAGTGTCGGACCAACCATACCAGCGTCCAAGACAAACAGTATGACATGACTGACAATCTAAGGCAGACGGCTGCCTTTATTAGAGAATCTGAAATCCCAATCTAGTGAGAACGCAGAAAAATATTTATATGAAATATCTTTAAAAGCACTGGTTATTGTATGGGGTAGCACTATAAACTAGCGGTTATTGTATGGAGTAACACTGTAAACTAGCGGTTATTGTATGGGGTAGCACTGTAAACTAGCGGTTATTGTATGGGGTAGCACTGTAAACTAGCGGTTATTGTATGGGGTAGCACTGTAAACTAGCGGTTATTGTATGGGGTAACACTGTAAACTAGCGATTATTGTATGAGGTAACACTGTAAACTAGCGGTTAAAATATCTAGTGATCTCATATTTTGATCTATGTATCAGAATTGATAAAGAATGCAGACAAGAAAGCCCAGTGGTCGTGGAGGCAGAAGTTCAGGTGTTAATTTCTGAGAATGATGCAATCACTTATACAGATGGGTCAGTGATTTGACATGTGCAGAGCTCGTGGACTTTCACCGCTCAAGTGTCAGAGGGGATGTTGTGAAGGAAGACAAGAGGTGGTTTTGCAGTGACTACAAGCAGTCTCACTATGGAAATCATGGCAGTAACTAAAGCGATGGTCTGCCTGGAGTCCATGCATGTTTTCTCACTGAGTATGCTCAGGAAGATTGAAATAAGTCGAGTTTGAGACAATGGTTGGAGTCTCTGAGGAGGTCTAGGCTGACCAAAATCAATTTTATTTTTGTGTCAGGACATGTAGGTGTAAGGGAAATGAACGTGGATGATAGGCTTTCAGGTATGAACGTGACGATAGGCTTTCAGGTATGAACGTGACGATAGGCTTTCAGGTATGAACGTGACGATAGGCTTTCAGGTATGGCTGCTGTACAAAACGAGTGAGCAATGGACAAGGCTGATATTCTGAATTCCCTAAGGAGAGAGGATGTGTACATGATTCAAGTAATAGTGGTGAATCTACAACCCTAACCAGACTGCAAGAATTTCAAGTCAAATGTGATATAGCTAGACAAGAACACTATGCTAGAAGTCAAAGAAGAATAGTAAACCAACAGAGAGCTGGTGTTGTTAGTTGCCACACTAAGAGGAGATCGGAGCACTAAAAGGAGATCGGAGCACTAAGAGGAGATTGGAGCACTAATGGGTTCGATGTGCAGTTATGATGATCAGACTACAAAACTAAACCTGGTGTTATTAGTTGTCATACACTGAGAGACATACAAAGGAGGAGATTTATGGACTAATTCGTTCGATGTGCAAAGTCCAACATGTACTGCCAAAATTTGTATTTTTCATAAATTTAATTAACACAAGTTAGTATGTTAAGAACAGACACCACAAAATGGGAGAAATGCCATAAGTATTCTAATATATAAAAAAATTAATAGAGAATGCACATCTGAGACATGTCAGGCAAACTGGAAAAATATTTTGCAAGATCCTTGAAAAAATACTAATTGAATGTCACCTTCATTTTTGTCTCTGGACACGCAGAGTAATGAACGAGCTGATAGCCTGACTAGCATGGCTACGAAGCTATGAGAGCTGATAGACTGACTAGCATGGCTACGAAGCTATGAGAGCTGATAGACCGACTAGCATGGCTAAGAAGGAGCTGCAATGGGCCAAATTACATTCTTAACGCATTGAGAGTCTTTCCAAATGGAGGAGTTTCAGCATTGTGAATACTAGTCGCTGACCAGATTGAGAGATATGGGTGTCGATATTGGTACAGCCCAAAAGAAAGGCAAAAAAAAAATGGTGGCATATCCTTTACAGGACTTTGTTATCAATCGCAATAAATGAGTTGATCTTCTAGGCACCACTTATACGTTCAGTAGTTTGCCATTGCTTTCTGAATGACAAGGTTTATTTTTTCTGTTGTAAAAATCCATTGGGATGAATTTGCTTCCAAACTGTCAGACACTGAGTTTGAACCAGGTACTCTTGGGTTGTGATCAAGCTCACTACCGCTAAGCTATGACCACAAAATAAGGTAAACCAGACGTCAATAGCATTTTGAAATCCGATGCACTGACCCACAGATAAAAGGAAGCATCGCAACACAAATTTACATAACGCAGAAGAAAATACCCGTAACCTTATAAAGATTTCATGAGAAAATATGGCGTTATGAAACTATATGTCTACTTGATGTTCTACACATATAATATCTTTAATTAACATAAATGAAGACAAGAGTTTTTGATGGTTGTGAGGCTGTGTTATGATACCGGAACAAAATAAGATCAGCCATTAGAAGACTGTAGTCTTGATATGTTGTTATCTGTTGTCATCATGGCTAACTCCCATCTGTAAAACAAAACATAAAGATTGTAGACTGAGTCTTGATTGTTGTTATCTGTGTATCATGCACTCCACTGTAACAAAATAAGATTAGCCTTAGTAGACTGTAGTCTTGATATGTTGTTATCATCATGGCTAACTCCCATCTGTAAAACAAAACATAAGATTAGCCATTAGTAGACTGTAGTCTTGATATGTTGTTATCATCATGGCTAACTCCCATCTGTAAAACAAAACATAAGATTAGCCATTAGTAGACTGTAGTCTTGATATGTTGTTATCGATCATGGCTAACTCCCATCTGTAAACAAACATGACATTATGAATACTATTTTATAGCTATATAAATGTCTCTCTTCACTAAAACAAAACTGTGGTTACTGACTTTAAAAACTTTTTACAGCTATATAAATGTCTCTCTCACTAAAACAAAACTGGTTACTGACTGTAATAACTTTTTTACAGCGGTGTAGGACAAGGGTGACACGAGCCTGAGGAATTTAATTGTATGGCTAGTGCAGTCATTGCAAAATTGTTCAGGTTAGGATTTTTTTCTTTATGCACCAGACAGAAAAATCTTCTTGGCCGTACCGAGGATTGAACCAGTCTCTCGCATGGGAGCCAGCGCTCTGATCCGTCGGCCAGGCATGATCTCTCATAACTTGGTTTAAAAGGTCAAATGTGTGTTCTGCGACTGCATACAACAGAGTTGAAGTAGACTAGTCTTTCTTAGGAAAGGGGGGGTGTAATAAGAGATTTAGAAACCTGCTGACGACACATAGAACACACAAGCCAAACCCCCTAACTAGATTGCAAGAGTTTGGATTGAAGACTGGAGTGTCCAGAACAGAAAAAGTGTATAAGTAGGCTCATCAACCAACATTGAACTGGTACGGTCAGTTACTAGACGCTGTTGGAGATATGCGAAGGAGATCAGAGCACCTATGGACATGTCCGGAGTGCAATGAAAATATTCCAAACTAAATAAATCCTCTCTTTTATAATCACTAAGAATTTCACAAACAAACAACCTTAATTGATTTATTGGACCATCATCATTGCACTTCGGTGAGTAACCATGTGTGCTCCGATCTCTTTCTTACACAGGAATATCTCAGCTGCAGTGCACGAACTCCGTAGAACCGGCGAGGTCCCCGATGTAATTTAGAAGATATTTGGGGACTGCCTAGAGTAGTTGATAGTAGCTCGGCCTGCTAGCTGTGAGACGCCTCATAGCTCGGGTTCGAACCTACTATCCGGCATTTGTTCGAGTCCCTGGTCTTACTCAGGACGATAACGTGAGTACCTCTGAAGTCGGAGAAAATCTGCCTGTATGGCGAGGAATACTAATTACGAGTACATTGAGCACACGGCTGCCGGTGTAAAGTAATTTACAATGTGTACGCTGCTGCCATTGTAAGAAATTGGAAAAACGGATTTTCACCAAAAATCAGTTTCAGAGATGAAACCTCCTGAGTTGAAAGCGGACAAAGAAAAAAAAAAAACAAGATATTTATGTAGGAATAAAAAAATCTTTTCTAATGAATTTTGCCAGGGCAGTAGTTTTGTAGCCTGCTCTACTCGATTTTGAACTGCCAAGGGTTCTTTTACGTGCTCAAATTGAACATGGAACCTACTTTTTATCGTCCATCTCCGATAGGACTAGGAACTCGACCTCACCTATACTGAGAGCAGGGATCTTAGGAAAAATATCCAGATGGCTTTAGGAGGGAGCGAACCTGGTACCTTGACATGAGAGACTAGTACCTACCTCTACGCCACAGTTTCCGTTAATAACGCAAGCAAAAATGGTGCCTCAATTTAATGATCATCATGTCCCTCAAATTCTGTCATGTTAGCATGCACCCAGGCTCTTGTAACATCTTTCGGACACAGCTTTTCTGATCTGTCATGTCATATTTTAACACCAGCCTGCTTCTGATAAAGGGAGTCTCTGGCTAAGCCATTGCCTTGTGTTCCTAAGGTCATGTGTTAGAATCTGGATCAATTCGATTTGTTCGCAATTGCTTTTTTCCCAGAGACCATTAGGATTGTTGTTGGAGCTATGGATATCGTGCAATACTCTTGGCAAGTGGTGTGCCATTTCTACGGAAAGGGACTGAGCCAGACAAGATAAAACTTGGTGCAAAGTTAGTTCCTCATGTCAAGAACTTTAGATAAGGACTATGCTACCTTTCTTGTCTCAATTATAGTCCTAATGATTCTTTCATTAAAAAACGCAAACATTTTTGATAAACATATTTTAATCTACAACCCTACTAATGTTGAGAGTGAGCGGAAGCCTTGTAAGGCAGGCATTGTTTTGGAACATGCAGGGAAAGAGAAGAAGGTCTAGAAATACCTGGAGAAGAGAGGAGCTGGAGACACATGTTAAAAGGATAAGCAAGATGTCGAAAGAACTGGAAGGGATGGCAAGAGAGAAAGGGATGACAAGAGAGAGGAAGGACTAGAAGAAGTTTGAAGACCCGTGCTCCGTTGGGAGTTGAAAGATGAGGAAGAAGGCTACTGTTAACTTGTGATTTTCTTGGCCATCATTACAACTCATATGTCTGCTGTACTTCTAACAAATTTGTTGATGTACCTGCCAAAATGTTCCCTAACTGCTTGAAGATGAATGCATCCATTTTGTTTGGTGATTTTATTTCTAATGTCTCTTTCCTCTGCTTTATAATTTGTGTATAATAACATTAGTTGTCCTTCTATATTTTCTGTGTGTGCTCAGTGTCCTATATTTTCTGTGTGTGCTCAGTGTCCTCCTATATTTTCTGTGTGTGCTCAGTGTCCTCCTATATTTTCTGTGTGTGTTCAGTGTCCTATATTTTCTGTGTGTGCTCAGTGTCCTCCTATATTTTCTGTGTGTGCTCAGTGTCCTCCTATATTTTCTGTGTGTGTTCAGTGTCCTCCTATATTTTCTGTGTGTGCTCAGTGTCCTCCTATATTTTCTGTGTGTGCTCAGTGTCCTCCTATATTTTCTGTGTGTGCTCAGTGTCCTCCTATATTTTCTGTGTGTGCTCAGTGTCCTATATTTTCTGTGTGTGCTCAGTGTCCTCCTATATTTTCTGTGTGTGCTCAGTGTCCTCCTATATTTTCTGTGTGTGCTCAGTGTCCTATATTTTCTGTGTGTGCTCAGTGTCCTCCTATATTTTCTGTGTGTGCTCAGTGTCCTCCTATATTTTCTGTGTGTGCTCAGTGTCCTCCTATATTTTCTGTGTGTGCTCAGTGTCCTCCTATATTTTCTGTGTGTGCTCAGTGTCCTCCTATATTTTCTGTGTGTGCTCAGTGTCCTATATTTTCTGTGTGTGCATCCCATTTTTCTTGTGTGATTTTATTTCTGATGTCTCTGTCCTCTCTATATTTTGTATAATAACTAGTGTCCTCTATATTTTCTGTGTGTGCTCAGTGTCCTATATTTTCTGTGTGTGCTCAGTGTCCTCCTATATTTTCTGTGTGTGCTCAGTGTCCTCCTATATTTTCTGTGTGTGCTCAGTGTCCTCCTATATTTCCTGTGTGTGCTCAGTGTCCTCCTATATTTTCTGTGTGTGCTCAGTGTCCTCTATATTTTCTGTTGTGTTCAGTGTCCTCCTATATTTTCTGCTGTGCTCAGTGTCCTATATTTTCTGTGTGTGTTCAGTGTCCTCCTATATTTTCTGTGTGTGCTCAGTGTTTCCCATATTTTCTGTCTGTGTCAGTGTCCTATATTTTCTGTGTGTGTCAGTGTTTCCCATATTTTCTGTGTGTGCTCAGTGTCCTCCTATATTTTCTGTGGTGTCAGTGTCCTCCTATATTTTCTGTGTGTGCTCAGTGTCCTCCATGTGTGCTGTGTGCTCTCCTACGTTGCATGTTATTATACAGGATGTTCAAGATAAAAGCAGCCCCATTGACAAATCAAAAGTTGCCATTTACACATTGCATTTCGTTTATTTACTATTTAAACCGGTTCTGACTAGCTCGTCCTTTCGTCACATTTGTTCATCATCCCTTCCTGCACCATAATTACACATCATCACAAAAAAGACTAGCTCACTTGAAATATACTACATCATAATTCTCTCTCTCGATCCCCATCTAGACCGATGAACCAAATCGTTTCATGAATTCTACCGTTGTTTTTTAGGGACTCGTCTCTCCGTACAGCTTCCTGAAATTTCAGTGTTATCAGGCCAGGTTTGCTTCTTAGGTCTGCTAACAATTAGCAGTCTTGCAGTATGTGCTCTGCCGTCTTGTCTGCTTTTTCACAGTGGCACAGGCTAGTTGTGCCAATTTTAAATTTGTTGAACATGTGGGCCCGAAGTCTGTTATGGTCGTATCGGAGGCGGAATATAACAACTTGTTTGCTACGGGATAGACCATAGTATCCATCTCTGCTGCTATGTTGTAGGTGGTCTTTCGACCACTTTTCTTTGTATTGCCAACCGATGGTTGTTTTTGCATCCTCATAGCTGATCTCGTGATCGGCCTGCAGTAGTCGTTATCCTTCTTTAGCTAGGCTGTTTCTTCATTTCCGCTTATATTGCAGTGTGATGGTATTCACTGAATAACTGTGCATTTAAGTGAGTTTACTAGTACACCGAGGATCGCTTTTAGCTCATTGATCTCTGTTTTGGCTGGGCTTTTTAGTGCCGTGATGACCGAGAGAGCATCGGTGAATATCACGACTTTATTGCGTTAGGCGCTTCTTCTTTCTAGAATCATTTTAGCGGCTGTTCTTATTGCCTCTGTCTGGTAGTTGTTTGAAAACTTACCTGTGGCAATCGCCTTCGTGATCTTCACTTTCTTTGAGAGTTTAAGCACTATTCCTCCTCCGCCATCGCCGATTGCGTTCCTTGCCGATTCATCGGTATACATGTGTGCCCACGCACTCTCAGGGTACTTGGTTGCTATGTATTTTTCTGTGGCCGCACTTCTTTCGCAGTTCTCTTGCTGCCCTTTCTTTAGTATTCCTGGAATTGATTCCCTTAATTCTGGCATTTTTGTCTCCTACGGTGGGTTCTTATCGGCTGCCGGCATCTGTTTGCAGTTTGCTAGGGCTGGGTGGTCTTTGGTCAGTGCACATCCTAATTGAACCTTCTAATTTTCATAAACATATGCCAGATTGGCTCCCTCGTCTGGGCTGCTTTTATCTTGAACACCTTGTATTTTCTGCATATTTGCTGTGTTCAGTTTTCTTCTAACAAAGTGTGTAACTAATATTTCTTTTACCAAGGATAGTGACTGCATAAGTGGTTTACTAAGAGAGTTTTGATGTTCACTATTGGTGATACATAGGAACTTGTGGATGTGTAAAGCTGACCTTGTCATGTGTAAATTGCTGTCATCAGTCACATCAACCTGTAAAAAAATATTCTTAATCTTATTGGCAAGGATGACTAGAATTCATGGAGAGATCACAAAGGCCGGTACAAAATTCAACTATGGACTTAGTACTCAAATATGTATAACCATGGGCCCTGGCAACATAAGATAGACTAGCTTAGAAAGTAAATAGAAAATTCCTGTTTAATTGTGGCTTGTTTTTGTATATGTTTGATAGAACACTGTAAGCTTTGCGTAATTTTACTCCATGCTATAAGTCTATGTTTTTATTGATAAAATATTTATAATACTATATTCCTTAGCTTAAACTGAATTTGTCAGATAATATAATCTTGATTTAGCATGTTGTGTTGTTTTTCAAATAAATTTGTCTATATACTACAACAACACTGGAATGTGAGATCACGACTGTGGTCTTATTTCCTATATTTTACCTGAGCCACCAGCCGTATGTTATCGGAGGCACGGTTTAACACAACCAAGACATTTTATAAATAATGATCAAATAAACTGCACTAAATCTAGAATCAAATTAGAATATTAAACTTCAATGTTAAAGCAGTTCTGCTGTCAGATCAGAAACATGGAAACTGCACAATTAGAATATTAAACTTCAATGTTAAAGCAGTTCTGCTGTCAGGATCAGAAACATGGAAAACTGCACACAATTAGAATATTAAACTTCAATGTTAAAGCAGTTCTGCTGTCAGATCGAAACATGGAAAACTGCACACATTAGAATATTAATCAATGTTAAAGCAGTTCTGCGAAGGTCAGAAACATGGAGAACTGCACACAATTAGAATATTAAACTAATGTTAAAGCAGTTCTGCTGTAAGGGTCGAAACATGGAGAACTGCACACAAATTTGAATATTAACTTCAATGTTAAAGCAGTTCTGCTGTAAGGTCAGAAACATGGAGAACTGCACAATTAGAATATTAAACTTCAATGTTAAGCAGTTCTGTGTAAGGGTCGAAACATGGAGAACTGCACACAATTAGAATAAAGTAATTCTGCTGTCAGGATCAGAAACATGGAGAACTGCACACAATTAGAATATTAAACTTCAATGTTAAAGCAGTTCTGCTGTAAGGGTCAGAAACATGGAGAACTGCACACAATTAGAATATTAAACTTCAATGTTAAAGCAGTTCTGCTGTAAGGGTCAGAAACATGGAGAACTGCACACAATTAGAATAAAGTAATTCTGCTGTCAGGATCAGAAACATGGAGAACTGCACACATTAGAATATTAAACTCAATGTTAAAGCAGTTCTGCTGTAAGGTCAGAAACTGAGAACTGCACACATTAGAATATTAACTCAATGTTAAAGCAGTTGCTGTAAGGTCAGAAACATGGAGAACTGCACACAATTAGAATATTAAACTTCAATGTTAAAGCAGTTCTGCTGTAAGGGTCAGAAACATGGAGAACTGCACACAATTAGAATATTAAACTTCAATGTTAAAGCAGTTCTGCTGTAAGGGTCAGAAACATGGAGAACTGCACACAATTAGAATATTAAACTTCAATGTTAAAGCAGTTCTGCTGTAAGGGTCAGAAACATGGAGAACTGCACACAATTAGAATATTAAACTTCAATGTTAAAGCAGTTCTGCTGTAAGGGTCAGAAACATGGAGAACTGCACACAATTAGAATATTAAACTTCAATGTTAAAGCAGTTCTGCTGTAAGGGTCAGAAACATGGAGAACTGCACACAATTAGAATATTAAACTTCAATGTTAAAGCAGTTCTGCTGTAAGGGTCAGAAACATGGAGAACTGCACACAATTAGAATAAAGTAATTCTGCTGTCAGGATCAGAAACATGGAAAACTGCACAAAATTAGAATATTAAACTTCAATGTTAAGGCAGTTCTGCTGTCAGGGTCAGAAACATGGAGAACAACTAAAATAACAAAGAAATAAATTGCAAACATTCATCAACTGGTATCTGCATAGGTTAGAGGTACTGATGCCCATGTGATGCCGAGGCCCAAGGAAGCAAAGAATAGTACCACTGCAACCTACAAGGCATGCCATAAGAGGCGACATGTAGGGCCTAGGAAGCCACCTAGTAAATAAAAAGCGCCATAAAAATTGGATATGCTGGCCTACTTGTAGGTGCATAACTGGCACAATGTACAATTGCTATTAGGCTCAGAGCACATACAAACCACGGAGAGTGGTTAATAAGTGGTCGATATGGAGCGTTCGAAGAAGAGATACTGAGATGGTATGATAGTCACAGATGAGGAGCTCATAGAGAGAACAAAACAGAGTCCAGTGAACCAAGAGGTTAAAAAAGAGCTGGATAGGAACACTTTGAGAAAATTTTGGGGGAATATAACAAGAAGGGCCCTTTCATGGAACCCACACAGACATCGGATGAGAGGGAGGCCTAGAAATACACGGGGGCAAGATTTGGAGGCAGAGATCAACAATATAAAGAAGAGCTGGAGGGAGCTGCAAGAGATAGCTAGAGATATTAAAAGCTGGCTGAGAGCCTATGCCCTAATCAGGGTTAAAAGGGCATGAGTGAGAGATTTATACTAGTATCAGAAGTAAAATACAGTTGTGGAAAGACTAAGACCATGAGAATAAATGTAAACCAGATTATGCTGGAGGAAACAGCTCTACATGATGTAGAAACATACACATACCTTGGAAGCAACATAGACACAGAATGGGGGTACAAACAAAGATGTCAAGATAAGAATACAAAAAGTAAAGGGGAACTTTATTGCATTCGGTAAGATATGGAAGTCAAAGGAGATCAAAACGAACACAAAGCTGAGAATCTTTCAATCAAATGTGAAGTCAGTGCTGTTCTATGGCTCGGAAACATGGAGAACAACACAGAAGAAACCACTAGAAAACTACAGACCTTCATAAGTGGATGTTTACGTAGAATAGAGGGGTACGATAAGAGTACGAACGATGAACTCAGAGAAAGAACTAAGCAGATTTTTAAAAAAACTGTCATTACTGCCTATAGTACCGCTTTTTTAGGTCGGTGTAGGACAGGTGAGATGAGAGCCGGAGGAATTTAATGGCAGCATGGCTAGTGCAGTCGCAGCGAAGCTGTCCAGGTTAAGATTTTTCATTTATGCCCACAATATTAAAAAATCCTTGACCTGTGGAAAAAGTGCCAGGGAAGAGATGTTGATAGAGCATACATTGATAGGGCATACATTGATAGGGCACACATTGATAAGACCGAGCAGAAGCATTGCAAGTTAAGGATGAGCTGAAAACAAGCGCAAACTTGGAAGTTGTCATGGTAAAACACTTGCCAGTTGACCGTCTGTAAAGACGAAAAGGACATATATGTATATACACATATACTAGAGAGAGTGAATAGGGCTCATGTCTTCTTGAGATTATACTGGTCTAGCACTCCCCATACATCAGTATACCAGATATGTGGATATTTCTACCCTTGTCCTCTTTCTCACTAATAGGCAACTACTGATCATGACAGATAGTCGATCACTATAAACATAGGCAACTAATGATCATGACAGATAGTCGATCGCTTATAAACATAGGCAACTAATGATCATGACAGATAGTGATCAACATAGGCAAATGATCATGACAGATAGTACCTATAAACACAGGCAACTAATGTCATGACAGATATCGTCGAAACTATAAACATAGGAACTAATATCATGAAGATATAAACTTATAAGACATACAAACTTATCAGACAGAATAGCTAAACTTTTTAAAATAGCTAAACTTATCTGACAAAATACTACTTATCGAAGAATACTAAACTTATGGAACTAAACTTATCTGAAGATATACGATCGAAGAATACTAAACATAGGAACTAACTGATCTGAAAGATAGCTAAACTATAACATAGGAACTAAATCATCGAAGATACTAACTATCTGAGAATACTAAACATCGAAGGACAACTAACTTATCATGAAAAATACTAACTATCGAGAATACTAAACACAGCAACTAATATCATGAAGAATACTAAACTTATCCGAAGAATATAACTTCAAGAACTAAACTTTCCGAAGATACAAATTATCGAAGAATACTAAACTTATCCGAAGACCACAGAACGTATCCAAAGATCATTAACTAATCTGAAGACCAATGAATTTATATAAAGACCACTAAACTTATCCAAAGGCTACTGAGCTTATCTGAAGACCAGAATTATCTAAAGACTACTAAACTTATCCAAGGACCACTTAACTGAGCGATATAAGAAAACTCCAGTGAGGATGACTCATAATTTACAGAGAGCAGTGATTGACGATATAAGAAAACTCCAGTGAGGATGACTCATAATTTACAGAGGCAGTGATTACGATATAAGAAAACTCCAGTGAGGATGACTCATAATTTACAGAGAGCAGTGATTGAACGATATAAGAGAAAACTCCAGTGAGGATGACTCATAATTTACAGAGAGCAGTGATTGAGATATAAGAGAAAACTCCAGTGAGGAGACTCATAATTTACAGAGAGCAGTGATTGAAGCGATATAGAGAAAACTCCAGTGAGGATGACTCATAATTTACAGAGAGCAGTGATTGAATGATATAAGAGAAAACTCCAGTGAGGATGACTCATAATTTACAGAGAGCAGTGATTGATGATATAAGAAAAACTCCAGTGAGGATGACTCATAATTTACAGAGAGCAGTGATTGAATGATATAAGAGAAAACTCCAGTGAGGATGACTCATAATTTACAGAGAGCAGTGATTGAACGATATAAGAGAAAACTCCAGTGAGGATGACTCATAATTTACAGAGAGCAGTGATTGAACGATATAAGAGAAAACTCCAGTGAGGATGACTCATAATTTACAGAGAGCAGTGATTCAATGGATACCATTTTCAGCCTGAATGGCTGCAGTACTGAATGTACAGAGACTTGAACATTGTCCACTGCTGAGCAAATATAGAGAACTGCAACTGAGCAAACAACATTAAAAAAAAACAAGAACTGATTAAACAATATAGTTAACCAGGTAACTGTGTCACAATTTTTTACCTGAGATCATGGGGTAAACAAGTGCGGTCCAGCCTATGCTCGATGATGACCATGAAAGCAAGTGTCTTCAAAGATGGCTCTGTAGTAAAGTTACAAGATTAAAAGTGTCTTTTAGAGATGGCTCTGTGCTAAAGTTACATCATAAAAGTGTCTTTAAGAGATGATCAACAAATAAAGTCTTTCTTCTTTCTCAAATCCTGTTTGTCTCACAGCGTCAGGTCAAGAGCTTCCGAAAAAACAAATAGACAAACACTGGATTCGAACCACTTAACCTCATTTCTTACGACACCCATCGCCTAGCCTAGCAATACAAGTGTCCTTACGAACACAACCAGCGAGCCATTTTAAAATAAATGACTCATGAGGGGGTCAAAGGCTCATGAGGTTATGGTGGTAACATGAGCCAGGGTTAGCGAGGCGCGCTAGCCAAGACCCTGCCCCAACCTCCACGCGGTGACCCTGGAAACAGACTCTGGTTCCGGTCTGGCTAAGAGGGGCAGGGATCGGGAGAACTACTGGTAGTGGTAGCAGTGCAAGTACGGAAATGCAAAACAGATCCATACTAACAAAATGCACAGATCTCCTGACCGATGTCCAACAAGATATTGCCCAAGTTCCTAAACGTAACGAAACAGCAACGAAAAGTCTCTGACATGGATGAGAGGTGCATCCAGTGGCGAAACGTGGGCCCACGAAGGCGGAGCTCGAAGCCCTGAGGAGAGGGCAAACATTGCCAGCCCGTCGGCAAGAATAAATAAAACAGGACCGTACGAATAAAAGTCTACCCTCGTGTCGAGTCGAGAGAAGATTGCAGCAGACCCCGCATCGGTGGCCTGGTGCAGATACATGTACTGGGCAAGGTTTGCGAGCGCAAAAGAACAAGTTGCGTTTTAGTGCATAACGAAACTACCCGCCCTGGGAAAACCGTGCAAGGTACTGTGCGATTAAAAAATTAACATCCCGGAAGAACTGAGGTTGGTAATTCCAAAGGAACTGCCAGCCTTGGGGCAACCGGGCAGGTTCGATTGCAGTCGTAACTAACATCCCCGGAATAACAGGAGCGGGTGATGGTGGCGGGCGCAAAATCCTCAGTTGCGTTGATAGCGCTGACTGAAAGCGACCCTCTACATTGTTTGTACTGGGCCCCATGCCGGTGCCTTTTGAGGTTAATTGCAAATTGCCCGTACCAGCGCGTCTAGAAAAGGCTGAGAATGTTCCTTCTCGGATCAAACTCAAAAATGTACGGTAAAGCAAGGCCGACAATGTCACGGATCAGACAGGAAGCCCGGTTCTAAACATTGGCGAAGGCCGATACTTTACACGGTGTTTTATACAAGTAAGACGCCGTCCGAGGACAAGCCCGAGAAATATTTCTCAGTCAGAAAGGGTAAAGCAGCGTAACTCACTGTCCTGGCGTAGATCACAAAAGCCCAAATATACGGCAAAGCTGATCGTAAAGGCGTAGATCCGAAAGGATCGTACCTAGGGAAAGTTCACCCTAGTAAATCAAAAGCTGGCTGAAAAAGGACGGGCGGGCCTAGTCACCATGGGCGCATAATCGTCCCGCGTAGACACTACGTTCTTGCCAGTGGACCAATTATACATCACAATAAGAATGACCAAAATTGGCCGTGAAGAATGTTAGCAGAAGAAGAAGACTCACGGGGGAGTGTCTTTCTCAAACACTTTGTTACAACTAGACACAGAATAATCAGGAAGGTTCGATCGAACAGTGTTTGCACAAACACATGCTAAAAGCTTATTGTGCTTGTATATATTGATAGAGACAATATCATACATACACATGTATCACATATAAAAACATGCATACATTTAAGATGCCTGTAAAATTTACAACATAAATGTCTTTAGAGATGCCTGATTACAAACATATAATCTTTTAGAGATGGCTCTGTGCTAAAGATTACAACATAAAAGTGTCTTTAGAATGGCCTGTGCTAAAGTTACAACATAAAAGTGTCTTTTAGAGATGGCTCTGTACTAAAGTTACAACATAAAAGTGTCTTTTAGAATGTTTGCTAAAGTTACAACATAAAAGTGTCTTTTAGAGATGGTTCTGTACTAAATTACAACATAAAAGTGTCTTTTAGAAATGGCTCTGTACTAAAGTTAAATAAAATGCTTAGAGATGTCTTCTAAGTTAACATGTGTTCAATTTCTAAGCAAATACACAATAAGGCTTTTAGGAACCTGTATACTGGAGCATATGTATTTTTGATGATGGTACTGATAGTATAATAGTGATAACCAAAGTGTCTTTTAGAATGGATGATGTGTAATAGTTAACCATATTGTTCATTTGCTAGAATGGATTGATGTGTAATATGTATAACCATATTTCTTTAGTACATGAATGATGTAGTAAAGGTAAGACCATATTTCTTACTTAAGAGATGTGTATATGTATAGACCATATTTTCATGACTGGTAGGATGATGTGAGTAATATGGTGATAGACCTATTTTCATTGACTGAGGTACATGATGATGTGGTAATATGTGATGACCATTTTTCATTGATGAGTACATGGATGATGTGGTAATATGGTGATAGACCCATATTTTCATTGACTGCGTACATGGATGAGTGTAATGTGTAGCATCATGATGGTATGATGATGGTAATATGGTGATAGACCCATATTTTTCATTGACTGACGGTACATGGATGATGTGGTAATATGGTGCCCATACATGACCACATGATGTTGTCATTGACTATCTTGACGGTACATGGATGATGTGGTAATATGGTGATAGACCATATTTTCATTGACTAGTAATATGATGTGTAATATGGTGATGAATATTTCTTGACTAGGTACATGGATGATGTGGTATATGTGATAGACCCATATTTTTCATTGACACGAATGAGATGGTAATGGTATGACATTTTGTCATTACTACTGGTGATAGAAGACCCATATTTTCATTGACTGAGTACATGGATGATGTGGTAATA
Source organism: Arion vulgaris (assembly GCA_020796225.1). Taxonomy (NCBI): domain Eukaryota; kingdom Metazoa; phylum Mollusca; class Gastropoda; order Stylommatophora; family Arionidae; genus Arion; species Arion vulgaris. The sequence continues at coordinate 67,078,563 of CM036759.1, forward strand.
TGGTGATAGACCATATTTTCATTGACTGACGTACATGGATGATGGTGTAATATGGTGATAGACAATTCATATATTGTCATGATGACTGAGCTGAGTACATGGATGATGTGGTAATATGGTGATAGACCCATATTTGTCATTGACTGACGGTACATGGATGATGTGGTAATATGGTGATAGACCCATATTTTCATTGACTTGATACATGGATGATGTGTAATATGGTGATAGACCCATATTTTCATTGACTGATGTACATGGATGATGTGGTAATATGGTGATAGACCCATATTTTTCATTGACTGACGGTACATGGATGATGTGGTAATATGGTGATAGACCCATATTTTTCATTGACTGACGGTACATGGATGATGTGGTAATATGGTGATAGACCCATATTTTTCATTGACTGACGGTACATGGATGATGTGGTAATATGGTGATAGACCCATATTTTTCATTGACTGACGGTACATGGATGATGTGGTAATATGGTGATAGACCCATATTTTTCATTGACTGACGGTACATGGATGATGTGGTAATATGGTGATAGACCCATATTTTTCATTGACTGACGGTACATGGATGATGTGGTAATATGGTGATAGACCCATATTTTTCATTGACTGACGGTACATGGATGATGTGGTAATATGGTGATAGACCCATATTTTTCATTGACTGACGGTACATGGATGATGTGGTAATATGGTGATAGACCCATATTTTTCATTGACTGACGGTACATGGATGATGTGGTAATATGGTGATAGACCCATATTTTTCATTGACTGACGGTACATGGATGATGTGGTAATATGGTGATAGACCCATATTTTTCATTGACTGACGGTACATGGATGATGTGGTAATATGGTGATAGACCCATATTTTTCATTGACTGACGGTACATGGATGATGTGGTAATATGGTGATAGACCCATATTTTTCATTGACTGACGGTACATGGATGATGTGGTAATATGGTGATAGACCCATATTTTCATTGACTGACTGGTACATGGATGATGTGGTAATATGGTGATAGCCCATATTTTCATTGACTGACGGTACATGGATGATGTGGTATATGGATAGACACATGATTTTGACTCGATATGAGATGTAGAGTTAAACAATGAGATATGAGGAGCAGATAGAGATATGAGAGAATAGAGATATGAAGACAGATAGTATTAGGGCAATGATGAAGGAGCAGATAGATATGAAGGAAGATAGGATTGAAGGAGCAGATAGGATATGAAGGAGCAGATAGTTATTGAGGAGCAGATAGAGATGAAGGAGCAGATAGGATATGGAATGGATGATAGAGATATGAAGGACAGATGAGATTTGAAGGATAGATAGGATATGAAGGAGCATGATTAGAGATTGAAGGACAGATAGAATTGAAGGACAGATAGAGATTGGAATAGGTGAAGGACATATTTTATTGGACAGATAGGATATGACAGATAGATGAAGGAAGATAGAGATAACTGAGGAAGATGAGAATTGAAGACAGATCATTGAAGGACAGATAGAGATATGAAGGAGCAGATAGAGATATGAAGGAGCAGATAGAGATATGAAGGAGCAGATAGAGATTTGAAGGAGCAGATAGAGATATGAAGGAGCAGATAGAGATATGAAGGAGCAGATAGAGATTGAAGGAGCAGATGAGTTTAAGGAGCAGATAGTGTGAAGGAGCAGATAGAGATTTGAAGGAGCAGATAGCGATATGAAGGAGCAGATAGAGATATGAAGGAGCAGATAGAGATATGAAGGAGCAGATAGAGATATGAAGGAGCAGATAGAGATATGAAGGAGCAGATAGAGATATGAAGGAGCAGATAGAGATATGAAGGAGCAGATAGAGATATGAAGGAGCAGATAGAGATATGAAGGAGCAGATAGAGATATGAAGGAGCAGATAGAGATATGAAGGAGCAGATAGAGATATGAAGGAGCAGATAGAGATATGAAGGAGCAGATAGAGATATGAAGGAGCAGATAGAGATATGAAGGAGCAGATAGAGATTGAAGGAGCAGATAGAGATATGAAGGAGCAGATAGAGATATGAAGGAGCAGATAGGATATGAAGGAGCAGATAGAGATGTATGAAGGACAGATAGAGATATGAAGGAACAGATAGAGATATGAAGGAGCAGATAGAGATATGAAGGAGCAGATAGAGATATGAAGGAGCAGATAGAGATATGAAAGAGCAGATAGAGATATGAAGGAGCAGATAGAGATATGAAGGAGCAGATAGAGATATGAAGGAGCAGATAGAGATATGAAGGAGCAGATAGAGATATGAAAGAGCAGATAGAGATATGAAGGAGCAGATAGAGATATGAAGGAGCAGATAGAGATATGAAGGAGCAGATAGAGATATGAAGGAGCAGATAGAGATATGAAGGAGCAGATAGAGATATGAAGGAGCAGATAGAGATATGAAGGAGCAGATAGAGATATGAAGGAGCAGATAGAGATATGAAGGAGCAGATAGAGATATGAAGGAGCAGATAGAGATATGAAGGAGCAGATAGAGATATGAAGGAGCAGATAGAGATATGAAGGAGCAGATAGAGATATGAAGGAGCAGATAGAGATATGAAGGAGCAGATAGAGATATGCTGGGCAAACCTTGAGAAGAAGAAATAATCAAAGAATACCAAAGCTGGCATTGAAGTGGGAGACAAAGGGTTCAAGAAAGAGAGAACGCACCAGGGAAACCCTGAGATGAACTTTGCAGAGAGAGGCAAGAGATATCAGATTCAATTCTGTGGAAGAGATTGAGAGAGTTGCCCAGGACAGAGCGGTATGGAGAAATTACTTGCAGGTCATATGTATCGTATAACAGTCCTAGAGGAATATATATAATTAACACTTTCGCTGCCACGCATTTTTCAACAAAGTCTGGCCCAGTGCCACGCTATTTTCGGTATGATCAGTTTTCAGAGTGACAATTTAAAAATTGTAAAAATAAACTAATAAACTTAGGACTTTTAAACTATGTAATAGTGTTCATATATTAATGAGCTACTAACCTGTCTGTATGTGGAATATATTTCTTATAATCCACAAGCTATTGTAGTAACTGATATCCTCATACCTATCCACAGTATGATATGCCGTCGTTTTGAGTTAGGTGTCCGTCATCTACTCCCGTAACGGTGACAATATCTGCTATCGATCTATAAACATCGCCACGTGAATCACAGTTCAAATTCATATCACATTCAGAGTTCATTTTAACACTATCACTGGCTAAAAAGTCTGAAAAAGAGTCATTTTGGACATCACTATTCATCAGCTGCATCGTCCATTTTGAAAATTTGTGTTTACTTACGAAAAATCGGACTTATCCAGACGTTTATCGCGTGTGTGTTAGATCCGCCATTTTGGAGAGCTCGTCGGAACAATATGGAAGTAGCGTCACGCGACCCCGTTTGCAAGCGATACTCCCATTTAAAAAGACATCGCGACGGCAAAAGTCGGTGGCGGCAGCGAAAGTGTTAAGGCTGGGTCAACCTAAGAGCTGTTATGCTAGGATAAAATTTTCTGCGCCCACTGTCTAATTAAACCCAAACCACTAGCCTAAGAAGCGAGTTCACTAACAACTATGCTACTGCAGCTCTCAAAAGAACAGAGTAACGCATGGTTATTCACAGAATTGCACAGATGATGGGCCTATTAATCAATATATAGACAATTACTGGTGGTTAGCTATAATTACCAAAGTCAAGGACATATAGATCCGATCTATCAATGAGATTGGAGTCTGAGTGTTGAGGTGATGCAGGTCGATCAGATATAGCTCTTGGACTAGTCCCGCCGAAGAAGAAAACCTTGGTTCCGACAACACATGCACATTGACGCCTACGAGGGGTTGGACAGTTTCCTGGTACGTTCAATCTGGTCCAATTCATTGTAGCTGGAAGAGGAGAGAAAATTGACAATGTATTAATAATTATAAGAAAAGAAATTATATCATTGCCATATTACTATTTCAAGCCCAGGCAGAGAGAAGAATTGGCCAGTTGCCACCCTACCAAAGGGGGAAGAATGAATTCCAACAGATGGTGGCATGGTCAACTATTGCAACATTACCATTACTCTTGGAAGAGAATGTAGAGGTTGGGGCAACATGGAGGCTGAAATCGCAGTTAAGCAGCTGATAGAGGTTAATGCAAAGGATGATGATATTGTTGTATATTCCGATGGGTCAGTTCTGGTGAGAAGTCCGGCTGGGTGTTCTTGGCTAATGCGCATGATAGGGTTGTTGCAGAGCAAAGTGGTGCATACAGGATAATTACTTCTAGTATGAGAATGGAGGTTAAGACTGTTACTGCTGCCTTCCATTGGCTCTCTGGGACTTCTGAATTCATAGCCACCCGAGTGATTACCGGGGCCCAAATTTGGGGTGTAAACAATGGAACCACTGTTACCTGCCATGCATGTTGTAAGAGGCGACTAAGGAGATTTGGCTGAAATCAGATGCACGTGTCCGCTAGGGAATGCAAACCCGAAACAAATGCTTGCAGAAACGGATGCACCAGGCCGTAAGGCGCATAACATGGTGCAATTACCTCTCACAATGAGGAATGGTATAACGGATTCTATGGTCGCCAATCTGCCTCTGAGATTTAGTCACGCTTAAGAATGTCAGACATACCAACGCGAGGGTGGCCAAAACTACTGCGGGAAGAGGTAGGCACAACGGGAAGCAGAAATCATAGGAATTATATCCCACAGAACTGTTCCCAGTATGCAGACTTGAGAAGAGGAGGTGGCCCACTTACACCAGCGTCCAAGACAAACTGTATGACGTGGCTGATAATCTGAGGCAAATGGCTGCCTTTGTTAGAGAATCGAAATCCCAATCTAGTGAGAATGCAGAAGACAAACTGTATAGTGTGGCTGATAATCTGAGGCAAATGGCTGCCTTTGTTAGAGAATCCGAAATCCCAATCTAGTGAGAATGCAGAAGAAGAATTCATAGCAGGGAACAAAGAAGAAAAAAATACAATAAAGATATTTGTGATGTGACTGATAGAATAACAATAAAGATATTTGTGATGTGACTGATAGAATAACAATAAAGATATTTGTGATGTGACTGATAGAATAACAATAAAGATATTTGTGATGTGACTGATAGAATAACAATAAAGATATTTGTGATGTGACTGATAGAATAACAATAAAGATATTTGTGATGTGACTGATAGAATAACAATGAAGATATTTGTGATGTGACTGATAGAATAACAATAAAGATATTTGTGATGTGACTGATAGAATAACAATGAAGATATTTGTGATGTGACTGATAGAATAACAATGAAGATATTTGTGATGTGACTGATAGAATAACAATGAAGATATTTGTGATGTGACTGATAGAATAACAATAAAGATATTTGTGATGTGACTGATAGAATAACAATAAAGATATTTGTGATGTGACTGATAGAATAACAATAAAGATATTTGTGATGTGACTGATAGAATAACAATAAAGATATTTGTGATGTGACTGATAGAATAACAATGAAGATATTTGTGATGTGTCTGATAGAATAACAATAAAGATATTTGTGATGTGACTGATAGAATAACAATGAAGATATTTGTGATGTGACTGATAGAATAACAATAAAGATATTTGTGATGTGATGACTGATAGAATAACAATAAAGATATTTGTGATGTGACTGATAGAATAACAATAAAGATATTTGTGATGTGACTGATAGAATAACAATGAAGATATTTGTGATGTGACTGATAGAATAACAATAAAGATATTTGTGATGTGACTGATAGAATAACAATGAAGATATTTGTGATGTGACTGATAGAATAACAATGAAGATTTGTGATGACTAGAACAATGAAGATTGTGAGACTGGAGAATCGAAGATAGTAATGACCTGAAAAGACTGTGACTTTCCGTGACAGAACATTTACAAGACCACAGACCAGAAAGCAATAGAAGCTACACACAAGATAACTTACTTGGATCAAATTGGTAAAAATCATTATAGTGGCATTCTTTTTTCCCATTGTATCCTCCAAATACATAGATTAATCCCTTGTATTCAACTGAAAAATCAAGAGAAAATACAGTTCATTCAGAATGTTTTCATTCTGTCTAGAAAAATGTTATTTAACTTGTTGTGGACTAAACGTCACACTACTTTGTGTGTGTTATTTAACTCATTTGTGGACCAAACGCCACACTACATGGCTTTGTGTTATTTAACTCATTGTGGACCAAACGTCACACTACATGGCTTTGTGTTATTTAACTCGTATGTGTGACCAAACGCCACACTACATGGCTTTGTGTTATTTAACTCATTGTGACAAAACGTCACACTACATGGCTTTATGCTATTTAACTGTATGTGTGGACTAAATGTCACACTACATGGCTTTGTGTTATTTAACTCTGTTGTGGACCAACGTCACACTACTTTGCTGTGTGTTATTTAACTCTGACCAAACGTCACACTACTTTCTGTGTGTTATTTAACTATTGTGGATAAACGTCACAATACATGGCTTTGTGTTATTTAACTTGTTTGTGATCAAGACGTACACTACTTTGCTGTGTGTTATTTAACTCATTGTGAACCAAACGCCAACTACTTTGCTGTGTGTTATTTAACTCATTGTGAACTCAAGACGTCACACTACTTTGCTGTGTGTTATTTAACTCATTTGGACTCAAACGTACACTACTTTGTGGTGTTATTTAACTCATTGTGGACCAAACGTCACACTACATGGCTTTGTGTTATTTAACTCGTTAGGACAAGACGCCACACTACATGGCTTTGTGTTATTTAACTCATTGTGGACCAAACGTCACACTACTTTACTGTGTGTTATTTAACTCATTGTGGACCAAACGTCACACTACATGGCTTTGTGTTATTTAACTCTTGTGGACCAACGTCACACTACTTTGCTGTAAGTTATTTAACTCATTGTGGACCAAACGTCACACTACTTGGCTTTGTGTTATTTAACTCATTGTGGACCAAAGCGTCACACTACATGGCTTTGTGTTATTTAACTCATGTGGACCAAACGTCACACTACTTGCTTGTGTTATTTAACTCATTGTGGACCAAACGTCACACTACTTTGCTGTGTGTTATTTAACTCTTGTGGACCAACGCCACACTACATGGCTTTGTGTTATTTAACTCATTGTGGACCAAACGTCACACTACATGGCTTTGTGTTATTTAACTCATTGTGTGGTCCAAACGTCACACTACATGGCTTTGTGTTATTTAACTCATTGTGTGGTCCAAACGTCACACTACATGGCTTTGTGTTATTTAACTCATTGTGGACCAAACACCACACTACATGGCTTTGTGTTATTTAACTCATTGTGGACCAAACACCACACTACATGGCTTTGTGTTATTTAACTCGTTGTGGACCAAACGCCACACTACATGGCTTTGTGTTATTTAACTCATTGTGGACCAAACGCCACACTACATGGCTTTGGGTTGGACACCTTTCTTATCAGGAACCAAACTAAAGGGCGTTTTTATTCTAAAAACAAATGGCTTGTAAAAACATGGTTTTTACAGAACCTGACATTTTACTAATGAGGAATGGAATTGGTCCTTCAACCTCCTGCATACTTGGGCACATAAGTTGGCTATATCCTACAGTCTGCAAAGACTACAGGACATTTTCATTCATTTTATTCAATAGAACTGTAGATTGTCTAGGCAAAGTCTTGGAAGGTAGTCTGCCATTTCTTTCCGTTAGCCTCTGACGTCGGACAAGGTAAGCCGGTGTGGCGAGGGACATATTAGGAAAGCAGGCCTTCATGCAAAAATCATTCAGAAGAAATATACCCTGACTACACATCAATTCACAACAGGCAAACGCCTGTGTGTTGCCAGGGCTTGCAAGGAGCAAAGAATAGTAATACTCGACCTACAAGGCAAGTGTAGAGCGACTGAGCTAGGAAAATCAATCAATCAAGTGCCGTGCCTGCCGGCGTAGGCGATCATGCCTCTCCACAACTCTCTTTGATTGGTGCATGTAATTAGTTCTGACGTCGATATTTTGTCGAACCAAGATGTCAGGCCATTCTACCCTTGTAAATAAAAAAGCGTCGCAGCAATCGGATGTGCGGGTCTACAGGTAGGCGCATAACTGGTTCAACGTAACATTGCTCTTAGGCTCAGATCACATACAAATCACAAAGAGTGATTTAATAAGTGGTCGATATGAAGTGTTCGAAGAAGAAGATAGTGGGTAAACACTACAAGAAGAAGCATTTCTCTTCTGGCAGTGATCATACTAGTCCATGACCACAGTCATATTTTTTCTCTTCTGACAGTGATCATACTAGTCCATGACCACAGTCATAGTCATATTTTTTCTCTTCTGACAGTGATCATACAAGTCCATGACCACAGTCATAGTCATATTTTTTCTCTTCTGGCAGTGATCATACTAGTCCATGAACACAGTCATATTTTTTTCCAGAGATATCTGATTCAGTGTAGCAGTGAGATCAAGTTTCCTGCAGCCCTATCCAGAACAGTCATACATATTTTTCTCTTCTGGCAGTGATCATACTAGTCCATGACCACAGTCATAGTCATATTTTTTCTCTTCTGGCAGTGATCATACAAGTCCATGACCACAGTCATAGTCATATTTTTTCTCTTCTGGCAGTGATCATACTAGTCCATGAACACAGTCATATTTTTTCCAGAGATCTCTGATTTCAGTGTAGGCGAGATCAAGTTCCTAGCCCTATCAGAGACAGATAATAAAACATGTTCATGTTGAGCATGTAAAAGAACCCTTGGCAGTTCAATAATTGAGAAGACCAAGAAGAAGATGGCTACAAGATATTAAAGAAACCATGAATATGACTATCAACAAAGTGGATGAACTGGCTAGAAACAGAGTGAATTTCAGATGTGCTGCAAAGAGAGCAACGTCCCATAAAGGATACAGATCTTGATGATGAGGCTGAAAAGATCCTGCCTGGCAAATTTCATTAAAAAGGTTACAAAACCAAATTCCTACAAAATATTTTCATCATCTTCTAAATGACATCGAGGACCCTCGTGGGTGCTACAGAGTTTGTGCACTGCCGCTGATATCTTTCTGTGTAAGAAAAAGATCCTAGCACACATGGTTACAGACCAAAGTGCAATGATGATGGTCCTACCAATCAATCAATCAATCAATCAATACTAAATGCAACACTGGCTTCCTGGAACTTTCTGCCGTAAGAGTTTGTCAGCTTATTGTCCATATTTTAATGGCTAAGTGGTTAAGCCCTTGTCATACGAGTCAAAGGTTTAAATCCGGATCTTTCTGTTCACTGATACATTTTCTCCAGAGACCCCTAGAATTGTTGCAGGAGCTAGAGTTTGTGCAATACTCTCGGCAGGTGGCTTGCGAATTCTGCGGAGAGGGCCAAGCCATATGGAGTAAAACCCATGCAATTAAGTCAATCCTTTGACTTAAACCCCCCTGTATTTCAATGCATACAGTAGCAAAGGTTCTATATAGCATTTTAGCACACAGGCAAATTAAGCTTTAGATTTTGTTTTTATACCAAATTTAATGAGACACGTAATTATGTGTATAACTAAAAAAGTAAAGAACCTTTTTCATACCTAGAGAGTGTATTGGGGATACGTTGTTGGGCCCTTTTTTCTGCATTGATCATTGGCACACGTTGAACCCTGTAGCTTCTTCAAAAATCATAGGGATTTCAGGAAAAAAGAATTAGTTAACGGTGCAGTCCGGATTCAAACCTGCAATCTTAGAAACACGCCTAATCACTTAGTTGCAGAGATGTTACAGATGTTCCATATCTCATTGCTACAGAGATCTCAAACACAAGACAATGATGGATAACTTACAAGCTGAATGACTCCGTCTTCCATCTGGAGCTCCTAACGAAGTATGGGAAGGTTGCAGCCATGTATTGGAGCTGGTATCAAATGCTCTGATGTTGTTACAGTAGAACTCATTGTTTGTAAATCGTTCACCGCTAACGTCACCACGGCCCCCAAATATATACATGATGTCACCTACAGCTGTCGCTGTATGAAAATCTCTCCATCTGGCTGGCTTGCCCTAGGAAATAAACAAGAGAAATCACAGTACGATTATGTTATGTTATGCGATCAACGTCATGGCTCATTGAGTATTCTCATGCAAGCTCTGTCTCCGCTGCAGCAGCCATCCCAAAGTCCACATGAGAAGTTGCTCTGTGGCCAAGTGGATAGGCTCTTGCCTTGCGAGTCGAAGGTTCGAATCCAGATCACGCTGTTCTGCTCACGAGTGAATTTTTTACCAGAGACCCTAGGATTGTTGCAGGAGCTATGGAGTTTGTGCTTTGTGCAATACTCTCGGCAGGTGCCGTGCCGTTTCTGCGGAGAAGGACCGAGCCATATGGGGTAAAACCCGGTACAATGAAGTCAATCCTTTGGCTTAAAAACCTATTTAGGTTGATTAGTATATCTTCTCTCTCTACCATGAAGATGACACTGACTGGCCTATCCAAATTTAACTCCTAATTCTTGCAATCGTTCCAGTGTCTGAGACTTGCCCATATCACATAAATGAGAATGTACCATATTGATGACATCTGTACTGTTCATATTTCTGTCAGCTTGAGTCATAATATCGATATAAGGGAAAACCGCAGTAAAACTATGTAGCAATGGCGAAACACACAAAAACAAAATACTGTAGTTTTACATAAGTAGAAAAACAACATACAGAGACATTTCAAGCAAAAGTCTTGAGTTTCTTTGCTTCTGTTGTAATCTTTGCTTCTGTTGTAACCTTTGCTTCTGTTGTAATCGTTGCTTCTGTTGTAAACTTTGCTTCTGTTGTAATCTTTGCTTCTGTTGTAACCTTTGCTTCTGTTGTAACCTTTGCTTCTGTTGTAATCTTTGCTTCTGTTGTAATCTTTGCTTCTGTTGTAACCTTTGCTTCTGTTGTAAACTTTGCTTCTGTTGTAATCGTTGCTTCTGTTGTAATCTTTGCTTCTGTTGTAATCTTTGCTTCTGTTGTAATCTTTGCTTCTGTTGTAACCTTTGCTTCTGTTGTAATCTTTGCTTCTGTTGTAATCTTTGCTTCTGTTGTAATCTTTGCTTCTGTTGTAACCGTTGCTTCTGTTGTAACCTTTGCTTCGGTGTAACCGTTGCTTCTGTTGTAATCTTTGCTTCTGTTGTAACCTTTGCTTCTGTTGTAATCTTTGCTTCTGTTGTAATCTTTGCTTCTGTTGTAACCTTTGCTTCTGTTGTAACCTTTGCTTCTGTTGTAACCTTTGCTTCTGTTGTAATCTTTGCTTCTGTTGTAATCTTTGCTTCTGCTTGTAACCGTTGCTTCTATTGTCAACCTTTGCGGTTGTAACCGTTGACTGTTAAACTTTGCTTCTGTGTTGTTCAGTTTTTTCTTTCGTCCGCTTTCACTCAGACAAAGTTTCATCTGAAACATTTCGTGGAAAATCTTTCTCCAATTTCTTACAATAAACAAGCAGATCACATGTAAATTATTTACACTGCGATCAACGTCTGGTCAATGTATTCTCATCAAGTTGTTCCCTGCTGCCATCCAGGCCAATTGTTCTCCCAATGGAAGGTCTGCCGTAGTCGAGTTGAATAGATCAGGGACTCGAACAAATACCAGGACCCTAGGTTGTGAGAGCTATGAGGGCTGCTCTCACAGCTAGCAGAGCCGAGCCATATGGTAAACTCTACAGAAGCAGTCCTTTGCTTCTCTGGTTGTAATCTTTCTCTCCTGAGATAACCTTGCTATCAAATTTAATCTTTGCTTCATGTCTGAACTTGCCTATCCTAATGTGTAACCTTTGACATCTGTACTTTTAATCTTTCAGCTTCTGATCTAATATCGATTGGAAAACTTCTATGTAGCATAAATCTTTGTTTTAGTAGAACACATCTTTGCATTTTGGTTTCTTTGCTTCTGTTGTAATCTTTGCTTCTGTTGTAATCTTTGCTTCTGTTGTAACCTTTGCTTCTGTTGTAATCTTTGCTTCTGTTGTAACTTTGCTTCTGAATCTTGCTTCGTGTAACCCTTTGCTTCTGTTGTAAACTTTGCTTCTGTTGTAATCTTTGCTTCTGTTGTAACCTTTGCTTCTGTTGTAACCTTTGCTTCTGTTGTAATCTTTGCTTCTGTTGTAATCTTTGCTTCTGTTGTAATCTTTGCTTCTGTTGTAATCTTTGCTTCTGTTGTAACTTTGCTTCTGTTGTAATCTTTGCTTCTGTTGTAACTTTGCTTCTGTTGTAACCTTTGCTTCTGTTGTAACTTGCTTGTTTAAGACTTTTAGAATAAAGAAAATAAGCACTTTTCTAAGTCAGTATGTTGTAATACTGTTAGTCCATATGTACCTAGTAATGCTATTGTAATCCAGTACCAGTCTATAGTACTAGTTCACATAGTCCTAGTAAACTATTGACATTACCAAGTCATAATACTGTTCCTAGTCTGAAAATCTTTGCTCCGTCTTAGACTAGTTCCTAGTTGTAAATGCTTTGCTTCTGTTGTTTTTTCTTTCTATATGCCAGTTCAAGTCTACAGACTAGTTTCATGTCCTGTAAACTGTTTCACCGAGTAAATCTCGTTTTCACATAGACATTTACCTAGTATAAGTACTAGTTCACATAGTACCTAGTAAAATGCTATAGTGACACCAGTACCAAGTCATACAGTACTAGTTCACATAGTACCTAGTTAGGTCCCTCATGGATCTATCAAGATATTTTCCCACAGATTTCTAATCTCAGTGTAGGTGGGATCGAGTTCCTTGTCCTATTGGAGATGGACGATAAAATGTAGGTGCTATGTTCACATAAAGCAAGTAAAAGAACCATTGTCAGTTCAAAATTGAGAAGAGCAGGCTGGAAAGTTGCTGCCCTGGCAAAATTCATTAGAAAAATTAATAAATAAAATTCCTACAAAATATTTTCACCATCTTCTAAATTACATCAGGGACCCTCGCCGTTGCTACTGAGTTTGTGCACTGCCGCTGAGATCTTCCTGTGTAAGAAAGAGATTGGAGCACACATGGTTACTCATCGAAGTGCAATAGATGATGGTCATATCAATCAATCCATTCTCATAAGACTTGATCTCCCCCAGAAATGGTGAGACACCAGTTCACAGTATTGCAGAAAGCACAAACTCTGTGTCTCCAGCAGCAATTGTAGGCATCTCAGGAGAAAATGTGGTTATGACACCAAACATCCAGATTCGAACCCATGATTTTCAGAATAAAGGACAAACAACATAACCACTTTTCCAGCAAAACATCCAAACACCCAAAAAAAATTTAAGCAGATTTGATATTAAAATGTTGAAAAATATGAATACAGTTTTACTTACAGCAACGATCACGGACACCCAAGAAAATGTTTGCAAGTTCAGATAGTTCATATCATTTGAGAAACGATCAGTCTGGGGAGAGAAAGAAAGATTGACATCGATAAAATTAAACCAAGAGGTGAAGTTGAATCTTCGCTAGTTATCATTTGTCGTAAAAATTGCGGGAGTTCGAGGCTAGGACCACAAATTTTCTATAAGCTCATGGCATTGTGGTGGTTTAGACTATAGGTGCACTGACCTCAGATCAATACAATAGATCGCCCAAGTGGTTACCGGGGCCCAAATTGGGGTGTAAAGAATAGAACCCTTGTTACCTGCCACGCATGTGTAAGGCGACTAAAGAGGTTTGCTGAAATCGGATGCACATGTCCTAAATGTGTAGAAGTCAACCTGCTGCCTTGCAGGTTGGCTGGGACAGCCAAAGGCTAACGGAGAGCGAACCCAGTAAACGTTGGCTGAATCCGGGCACATCGCCAAAGGATAAGCACCAGAGCTCCAAATAGCGCTGAAGATGTGATGAAACCCACCCATGCTAAGGCTGCATGAATCAGATTTCCACATGAATTAATTTATGGAGAGATCTGGACATCTGTCTTTAGGTGATCGCGAGAGAGATCAATACTTGAGGATTGAAACTACAAGTACTGCTGAAGTCAGATCTGTTTGGTGGGAGAAAGAGAGATCAATAGTTGATGATTGAAACTACAAGTACTGCTGAAGTCAGATTGTATGTGAGCAAGAGTCAAGTCAGATCTGTATATACAAGTACTGCTGAAGTCAGATCTGTATATACAAGTACTGCTAAGTCAGATCTGTATATACAAGTACTGCTGAAGTCAGATCTGTATAACAAGTCAATGCTGAAGTCAGATCTGAATACAAGTACTGCTGAAGTCAGATCTGTATATACAAGTACTGCTGAAGTCAGATCTGTATATACAAGTACTGTTGAAGTCAGATCTGTATATACAAGTACTGCTGAAGTCAGATCTGTATATACAAGTACTGCTGAAGTCAGATCTGTTTGGTGGGAGACATTGATAAGAAGAAGGAAAGCAGGCCTTCAGGTAAAATAAATCAGAAGTGACACACCAGGTGTCCTGACTATGCCAGAATTAATAGCGTGAAGAAGAAATGAAACTTGAATATATTGTCTGGCTTCCTCCCATGCATGATTGATGGCGCAGTGCAGAATAGAATTATTGTTTACTCTTAAAGAATTTAGTAAAAGGCAACTAAGAGAGGGATGGCTATGGCATTCATGCACTGCTGGTGAGATCTTCCTGTGTAAGAAAGAGATTGGAGCATATATGGTTAATCCCCAAAGTGCAAAAATGATTGTCCTATCAATCAATCAATATTCAAATACATCGCCCACTTTGCCGTGGAAGATGATTTCTGCATCTATTGTCTTTCCTCAACAGGTGGATGGTGGAGTTGGTTGTCCACTCGTCGTTAAGCGTAGGGCTGGGAACTTTAATTTGCATTCCAGGGCCAGATGAGTTGCTCTTGTGTTATGTGTGTGTTTATTAAGAGCGGTCTTGATATTGTCTATCCATGTTTTACTTGCCTCTAGTACCTGATATCTTTTTATTGTATGCTGTTATTGGTGGTTGCTTGTATTCCAGTCTCATTAAATATCCAAACCACTGCATTTGTTGTCTGTCAATGTATTCGGTGCATGAAGTTATGCTCACTCTGCTTCTGATGTCCTCGTTTCGTAGTCTATCTTTCCTGGTGACCCCCATTGCCTTCCTCAAGCATTTAATTTCACATATGGTGAGTTTTCTGTGATGTGTTGCTGTCAGGGACCCATCTGTTTTTTTACTTCCATCTTGATCTTTGGGTGTTGCAGTATTGGTGCCATCTGATAGTTTACTATTGCTTTTGTTATCTAGTCTTTATTTCTCTATAAAGTTTTCTATCCTCTGTAAAAGCTTTCATTTCATATGCCTAAATATTGGCATTTCAACACAAAACCCCCCCCCAAAAAGACAAGATTCACATCAAGAAAATGCACTCAAATTTTCCACTTCCTAAACTGTCAACAGCAAACAAGGACTACCAAAATTGAGTAATTAATATGTGTTTTTGTTTTAGTCGTTAGTTATTGAACCAACGTCATTGCACTTTGCATAGAACCAAAGGCGCTCAGTCCTCTAAAACAGATGTCAGAGGGTATGCATACTCATGGTTCCTGCGGCTCGCTGCTTAAATACACTTCTCACTCTGCCCCTTAGGCATCCAGTTCTACTTGTACAACAGGTAGTTCCTAAACTGTCTCTGTCCAGCCAGCCTGACTTACCACGATGCACAGACCCAATAGTTCCTAAACTGTCTCTGTCCAGCCAGCCTGACTTACCACGATGCACAGACCCAATAGTTAACTACTTGTACAACAGGTAGTTCCTAAACTGTCTCTGTCCAACCAGCCTGACTTACCACGATGCACAGACCCAATAGTTAACCACTTGTACAACAGGTAGTTCTTAAACTGTCTCTGTCCAACCAGCCTGACTTACCACGATGCACAGATCCAATAGTTAACCACTTGTACAACAGGTAGTTCTTAAACTGTCTCTGTCCAGCCAGCCTGACTTACCACGATGCACAGACCCAATAGTTAACCACTTGTACAACAGGTAGTTCTTAAACTGTCTCTGTCCAGCCAGCCTGACTTACCACGATGCACAGACCCAATAGTTAACCACTTGAAACCAAAAAACAACAAGTAGCAACCACTTGAAACAACATTAAAAAAAACGTAACCACTTGAAACCAAAAAAATAATACAGTAACCACTTGAAACCAAAAAAAATAATACAGTAACCACTTGAAACCAAAAAACCCCACAAAAACCATGTACTTACAAATTCCTCATAACCTGCATATATGTACATATTACGGTTGATAATACAAGCAGAATGTCCATCCCTTGCTTCTGGTATAGGACCACTGACTGCAGGCTTGTCCCATAGAAATGTTTCTGAAGTAAAGTGTTAAATATTGTTACTACATCATCTAAGATATGAATCAGTTTTGAGTTTTTTCTTCTATATTTTGTCCTTCTTGGCTAGAGTTAGAGTGCATGGTAGGGTTGTTGCAGAGCCAAGTGAAACATGGACAACTACTTCCAGTAGAAGGATGGAGTGAGAGCAGTTAATCTGCCCTCTATGCTCTCTAGGATTCGTTTACTGAGTCTTTCTCTATCTGCCCTTCTCAGTCAATGTTTTCAAAAGATAAACAGTAGGTTTTACGTTGTAGAAATGTTGGTTGAGGAAGTTTCATCCTCTAGGACTCTCTGGATTCTGTCCTGGGGCATTGTTGTAATCTGAGGCTACAGTCAATGCTCACAGATCAAGTGGGTTTGGTGAGTGAAGATAGGTCACTCAGAGATTATGTTCTGCCTGTGGATGCAGGACTAATGATGTTCAGAATCGATCCAGCTGATTTAACAAGTTTGGAGTTAAGATGTAAGGATGTCTATCTGACTGTAGAAGGGAAAGAAAAGTGTTGAATCAACCAGCCCGATTAGCAGTTTGGGCTACCTTGATATCTGTTGGTGGAGGATAAAGCAAGTATGTGTCTGCACATAAATCCTCTTCTATCCTGATACTGTGAGGCAGAAATCTCTTCTTATCCTGACGCTGTGAGGCAGAAATCTCTTCTTATCCTGACGCTGTGAGGCAGAAATCTCTTCTTATCCTGGACTGTGAGGCAGAATCTCTTCTTATCTGCGTGTGAGGCAGAAATCTCTTCTTATCCTGACGCTGTGAGGCAGAAATCTCTTCTTATCCTGACGCTGGGGTACGCTGACACCTGTGAGGCAGAACTTCATTAGAGAAAAGAAGAAGACATTCACCTTTGTTCGGACACATGGTTGTCAATGGCAACGAGAGAGTAGACAGGCTCTGTCACCATATCGGGGAGGGTGGGTGTCAATGGCAACGAGAGAGACAGGCTCTGTCACCATATCGGGGAGGGTGGGTGTCAATGGCAACGAGAGAGTAGACAGGCTCTGTCACCATATCGGGAGGGTGGGTGTCAATGGAACGAGAGGCAGACAGGCTCTGTCACCATATCGGGGAGGGTGGGTGTCAATGGCAACGAGAGAGAGACAGGC
Organism: Arion vulgaris; assembly: GCA_020796225.1. Lineage (NCBI taxonomy): Eukaryota > Metazoa > Mollusca > Gastropoda > Stylommatophora > Arionidae > Arion > Arion vulgaris. Next base: position 67,096,133 of record CM036759.1, read on the forward strand.
TCTGTCACCATATCGGGAGGGTGGGTGTCAATAGCACGAGAGAGAGACAGGCTCTGTCACCATATCGGGAGGGGTGGGTGTCAATGGCACAGAGAGCAGACAGGCTCTGTCACCATATCGGGGAGGTGGGTGTCAATGGCAACGAGAGCAGACAGGCTCTGTCACCATATTGGGGAGGGTGGGTGTCAATGGCACGAGAGAGCAGACAGGCTTGTCACCATATCGGGGAGGGTGGGTGTCAATGGCAATGAGAGAGCAGACAGGCTCTGTCACCATATCGGGAGGGTGGGTGTATGTCAGGGCAATGATAATGACATTACAGTGGAGAGATCATGATCAGAGACGCTTGTCCCTAGGGAAGGTACTGTAATCAAAAGCGGCTGAAACCGGATGGGCGAGCAACAGCTCGCACAATGATGGGACGGTGTTGTCAAGGACCAGATTATATACACTCTGTCACCATATCGGCGGAAGAATGTTCGCAAGAGAGAGAAGATGATCTGTCACCTAGTCTGAGACTGTCTAATCCCAGAGAAACCACGTAGAAAGAGCTCGGGTCACCATTATCATGGGAGGTGGTGTCAGCAGAAAGCAGACAGGCTTGCACAACGGGAGAAGATAGGTGAATGAGCAAGAAAATGAACTCGTCACATTCAGAATAGAGGTTCACTGAGCATAGAAAGGAGGTCTGTACTATACGAGTGTGCAATGGCAATGAGAGCAGACAGGCTCTTCACTATCTCAGGAGTGGGCATACAGACTGAATAGATCAGGCTCTGCAGTCATCGGGGTAAGGTGGGTGTCAATGGCGGAGGTGACAGACCCCTGCTCCAACCTCCACGGGGACGTGGGAAACAGAGCAGTCGGTCTGGCCAAGGGGGGCAGGGATCAGGGAGAGAAAACTACGGTTGGTCACAATATGGGAGGTGTGATAATAGCAACAGAGACAGACAGCTCTGTCCGTCCATATTAGGAGGTTGCAGTCCATGAGCGCAAGAGAGCAGCAGAGCTCTGCACCATATGGATGGAGAGTGTGCAGTGACCCGCATTGAGTAGCCTCTGGTGCACATATCTGGGAAGGTTGTGAAAGCGCAAAGAGACAGGCTCTGTCACGACTATCGGGGAAACGTGCGTGTATGCGAAAACATCCGAGACTGAGGTTGTCTAACGAATGCAGCTGGGAGCGGAGGTGGAGTGATGTCACGGATAACTGGAGGTGATCAGGGCGAAATCAGTTCGATGACATGTCCCTAGAAGCACCCTGTAAATCTGTTGCTGGCCCATGCAGTGGATGATGCAAAGCCAGTACCATCGCGCTAGAATGAGGTGAGATACTGTTCTTGTCCGGACTATAATCACAAAAAATTATAAAAAGGCCTGAAATGTTCGAAAACAGAGAAGATGTCTGGGTCATGAATCTTCAGACTGATCTAATGCTCAGAGTAAACTCCATCCGAGAAAGAAAGCCCAGAGATATTCCAGACACTTGGAGTTCCTGTAGCGAGTCAAAGCAGACAAACTTGATCGAAAGGAAGAAGAAATAAAGTGGCTGAAACAATGACCACTCGATTTTTAAAATGAGGCTAGTCTGAAGGCTTGGAAAGAATCTATGTTTAGCTGCTATATACACATAGAAGATTATCATCGCCTCAGGGTAGAGAAAAGACTGAATAAACACTTCCACATGCTACGATTGTATTCAGACCCTCTGTGTCCCAGTGGCACTGCTGATCAAACCACAGAACATGTCCTGCAATACTGTCTCCTGTATCTCTTAGCTAGAAAAGGATACTAGCCTTTACAGCATAACACTACATTCAAAACTATATGGCACCAGAGATGAGCTCCAGACAGTTGACTTCATCATACAGCCATGACCATTGAGTCATTCGTATGTGTCGATTCCTCCACGCCAATAATGGCTGACACATTCCATTTCTGAGGACATTTAAGAAATTTTTTTTCTCTAGACAGTTGCAGTTCCATGCGGACGAGATCTGTCTTCCCGTGTTTGTCTGGAGTTGTTCTACTCTAGGTGACTTCAACCTTCTGTTGTCGGGCTCACCAACCCAGGTTTTAATGCATGGTGTGCTCCCTGGACACTGTAGTTTAATTCCATATACTTGGGAGAAAGTCATAGAAGTAGAAGACAAGAAAAAAGATCTCCTCCTCCTCAAGGGAGGGAGAGGACGACTGCTTTTGGTCCATAGCTGGAGGATGGGTTGGTTGCAGCCAATGCATTTACCACTTGTCGGTGGGTTCTACACTGTCACCTTATGAGGCCCCATCCTGCTCCCCGCCCTTTGGTCTGGCCTTTCACCTTCAAGTCTGTTCGTCTTGGTTAAACCTGCCAGGAGTTAAGACTCCCACCGACATAGCCTGAAGGATCCTAAAGGCGCACAAACCCTCCAACCACAATAAGGTAGGCAAATGTGGAGGGCACTTCATCATATAAAAGTGTGTGAATACATAATCATCAAAATAGCGGTGGCAAAGAAGAAGACTGCCTAACATGCTGATGATGAATTAAATACATGACATAATACATAAATAGCAACATTAAGTTGTTTACAAAATACTACTTTGTTGTCTTACCACTATTGAACCTAAAAAGTGTGTTGCAGGCACCAACACTATCATTCCTGCCTCCCCATATGTATGCATTATTTTCAAATTCAACTGCTGTATGCCCATAACGTTGAAATGGTGTGTTTTTGATATCTACAGCTGATGTGGGAAGTGGTAAAAGTGTCCATCGCAGATTTTCTGTCAAAATAAACAAAACTTTCAGTTGTTGACATGATTTCAGTTCATATGTTTGTTTGTTTGTGTTTGTTCTTTACAACCAATTTGATCATTCTTAGCGTTCGTTCTTTATGACCAATTTGATCATTCTAGGTCATTCTTTATACCATTGATCGTTTAGCGTTCATTCTTTAACCAATTTGATCGTTCTTAGCGTTCGTTCTTTATGACCAATTTGATCGTTCTTAGCGTTCGTTCTTTATGACCAATTTGATCGTTCTTAGCGTTCGTTCTTTATGACCAATTTGATCGTTCTTAGCGTTCGTTCTTTATGACCAATTTGATCATTCTTAGCGTTCGTTCTTTATGACCAATTTGATCGTTCTTAGCGTTCGTTCTTTATGACCAATTTGATCGTTCTTAGCGTTCGTTCTTTAACCAATTTGATCTTCTTAGCGTTCGTTCTTATACCAATTTGATCATTCTTAGCGTTCGTTCTTTATGACCAATTTGATCATTCTTAGCGTTCGTTCTTTACCAACAATTTGATCATTCTTAGCGTTCATTCTTTACTACCAATTTGATCATTCTTAGCGTTCATTCTTTATGATCAATTTGATCATTCTTACGTCGTTCTTTATGACCAATTTGATCGTTCTTAGCGTTCGTTCTTTATGACCAATTTGATCGTTCTTAGCGTTCGTTCTTTACCAACAATTTGATAATTCTTAGCGTTTGTTATTTATGACCAATTTGATCATTCTTAGCGTTTGTTATTTATGACCAATTTGATCATTCTTAGCTGCTCAGTCGTTCTTAAGACCAATTTGATCGTTCTTAGCGTTTACACCAATTTGATCATTCTTATTGTGATATATAATTGATCTTTGCCAAGAACGACTATAACGTTGCGCCCCGTTAGGTCCCTACTAGTTTAGGACAGGAGCATCCAAATTTTCGCCAAGAGTTCATATATAAAACGTCTTTTCTCTCTCTCTCTCTGCCTCTCATGTTTTCTAACAGTTGCGGTATAGTAAAAGTGAAAAAAAAAAGTTAAAGGACCATTTTTAATACCATGAGGTATATTGAGGAATACAGTGTTAGGGAATCCTGTATTTTTATATTACACACGATGAGTGATGTGGTTAATATCACACAGGTTACCTTTGCAGTATCCAAGTTAGTCTGGGTAAACCTGCGAGTTGTTACAGTTGCGGTATTCAAGTTAGGCTGGGTCAACCTGCGAGTTGTTACAGTTGCGGTATCCAATTTGTAATACCATGAGTATTTAGAATACAGTTAGGCTGTATCTAATTACATATGAGTGATGTGGTTAATTCACGGTTACCTTTGCAGTATCCAAGTTAGTCTGTGTAAACCTGCGAGTTGTTACAGTTGCGGTATCCAATTTAGGCTGGGTCAACCTGTGAGTTGTTACAGTTGCGGTATCCAATTTAGGCTGGGTCAACCTGCGAGTTGTTACAGTTGGAAAAAACACTAAATTTCCAATGTGGAATTGAACCAGGACCACGTATCTAACAAAGCAAGTGCACTAACCACTATGCTATCCCAGCTCTATGGTTGGATCATAGGTCCTTAACCAATTCAAGTCAAGTTTTTCCATCCGTTGTTATCCCTTGAAACCCCACCAGCTCTTCTGCATATGGTCAATCTCTGACTCCATGCATCTTCAGGCTTCCTTCTCCCTCTTCATAGTCCAGATGAAAGTACCCTCTTGCTACATTCCCAACAGGCTTCCTTATCCCTCTCCATAGTCCAGATGAAAGTACCCCTCTTGTTACATTCCCAACAGGCTTCCTTCTCCCTCTTCATAGTCCAGATGAAAGTACCCCTCTTGTCACATTTCCACCAGGTCTTCTCAAGTGTCCCACCCAGCACATCTCTGGCTCATTGAGATCCGCTCCGCTCTCTCCACAAGCTCCCAACCAGTGACCCCACCACACCATCCTAGACCTCCTATTCCATGCAGACGTCAGTTGATTTCTTTTTCTCTAATCCTGTTTGGTCCTAAAGTGGCAAAATAAGTAGAGATTTATAGAACAGGCTTTTATGTGCGCGGCACCGCTCACTTTGCGAACCTATGGTCTAGCTCTATCATAGTCTCTATCATAGTTGGGCGAGAAAATACAAGTGCCCTGTGTTCAAGTTGAGCACATAAAAATATCTTTGAAAAGTCATCAAAGTTCATGTTGGAAAGCCCCTCCAAGTGTTCAAGTTGAGCATACAAATTACTTGAAAAGTCATCAAAGTTTCATGTTAAAGCCCTGCTCATGCAAAAATAATTAACAGAATTAAACAAAATGATCACATTTATCATCATCCAAAAATTAAACCAGAGCACTAGACAGCACAGACCAAATTTTTGATGAGATCTTCCTGGGAATGAAAAGATTAGATACACAGGTATTCACAAAAGTGCTAATATATTGCAATCAATCATTTGAGAGTTATGTTATGTATCGATCGCGTCATGGCACATTGGGCATTCCCATTGTGCTCTGTCCTCCGTGCAGCAGCCTCCAAAGTCCATTTGCTCACAGTACCCATGAGAAGTTGATTACTATATCTTCTCTCTCTACCACGAAGACGGCACTGTCTGGCATGTCCAAACTTAACACCTAATTCTCGAACTCGTTCCAGTGTCTGAGAACGCCCATGTCACACAATGAAGCGATACCGCATTGATGATATCGGCTCTGTCCATACTTCTGCCAGCTTGAGACGGAGCATTGTTTGCGATGCAAAGTTTGCATTGTTTCCAGGTGTATACAGCCAAGTCAGTGTCTTGAAATAAATTTGATAAGTATATGACACATGATGATGACAACAATAAGAAAATTCTCAATTCTAATTGTTAAACGATCAAACCTGTATTTAATATGTGTACATCCATAGGTCTTGTTCTCTCATAGTCTTCACCGGTGCAATAAGAAAATTCTCAATTCTAAATGTTAAAAGATCAAACCTGTATTTAATATGTGTACATCCATAGGTCTTGTTCTCTCATAGTCTTCACCGGTGCAATAACCAATGAAAAGATTCAGTTATAAATGCGACTGCAAGATTGACTCGTAGCCGCTCAATCTATTGTCCATGCTAACATTGTTCGTGAATGGTTACTAACCTACCTCTGCAGAACAAGAGTTTCAAAACAAAAATTAGATCACAAAATTCCTACTGCTTACATTTCATAAATACTAATTTAATTCTTCTTCAAACTATCAAAGAGAGCTTAGGACAGCAAAATAATTAACCTTGCACAGAAAGACTTAGATCTATAGGACCTGTGTAATTAGCTCTTTACTATATGGCTCAGAAACGTGGACAGCTTTCTTAAGGCATGGAAGGAGGCTTAACTCTTGTTCGCTGTGTCAGGCAGCGGTTTGTACTTTTGACTCCAGGTCGATGAATCTCCAGGCAATTCCTGACCAAGATAGTTGTTTGTGGAGATATGACAAGGTTATTCTCTTACTATTGTCTATCCCCAGGTGGATGATGGAATTGGTTGTCCACTCTTGCCGTTAAGCGTAGGAATGGGAGATTTAAATTCGCCCATGTGGTGCCATGGCCAGCAAGGGAAACAAAGAATAGCACCACTGCGACCAACAAAGCATGTCGTAGAAGGTGACTGATGTAGGACCTAGGAAACTACCCTAGTAAATAAAAAGCATCGCAGAAATTGGATGCGCTGGCCTACTTGTAGGCACATAACTGGCACAATGTACAATCGCTCTTAGACTCAGATCACATACAAATCACACAAAGTGGTTAACAAGTGGTCAATATGGAGCGTTCAAAGAGGAATCATTTAATAGACATAATACTTACCATAATGTCATGTTGGGAAATTATATGCTAAAATTTTGGAATCTAGAATCAAACCTATAATAGAACCACAGCTGAACATCGCTCAATTTGGGTTCAGAAAGGGAAAGAGTTGCACTGATGCCCTGTTCACACTAAGGCAACTCAACGAAAACACCATAGAATATGACAAACAGCTCAACTTAGCATTCATAGACCAAGAAAAGGCCTTTGATAGAATAAACAGAAACAAACTATGGGCCATACTAAGTGAATACGGAATTCAGGGACAACTATTAGACAATATTAGAGCGCTATACCAAAAATGTTCAAGCGTAGTACGAACAAGCGACGGCCTGACAGACGAATTTGAATTATCATCAGGAGTAAGGCAGGGATGTGTGCTTTTGCCTATACTTTTCAATATTTACATAGACAGGATAACGCAAGAAACCAAGACAGATAACAACCTCGATAACAACTACAATTTAATAAACGAACTACTCTTTGCAGATGATCAGAGTATAATTTACAACAACGAACACAAACTTCAACAACACATAAATGCACTGCAAGCGACATTCGAAAAATATGACATGAAAATTAACACCTCCAAAACAGAAGTCATGACAATAAGTAGGTCAACAGGTCAACTAAATATACAGGTGAATAATGTCAAAATACAACAGACTCCAGAATTCAAATATCTCGGGAGTATATTCACAGCAGATGGAAAGATGGACAGAGAAATCGAAACTAGATGCCAGAAGGCAAACGCAGTGACATACCAACTGTCACCACTATTAAAACATCCAAGCATTAACATGGCAGTAAAACGACAACTGACAAACTGCATATTTAATCCAACTCTCTGCTATCAGTGCCAAACATGGCCCCTGACTAAGACACAAGAAAGAAAGATTACAGCGTGAAATGAGATGTCTATGAAAAGCTGTCAACGTTACAAGGTGAGATAGAATGAGAAACGAGAATATCAGAAGCATCGTTGGTACTATACCATGCATACAGTACATCGAGAAGCAAAGAATCAAGTGGTTTGGCCATCTAATGAGAATGGAACCACATTTACTACCATCACGTGCCTATAATAATCGACACTCAGGGCGCAGAGCACGAGGCAGGCCAAGAACATGATGGATAGATAACATCTCAGAGTCCTTGCGAAAGCATGGACTGACAACGTCAAGCGCAAGACACCTGGCACAAGATAGAAAACTAACTCTCCCACGTCGCTTCACGGCAAATGTGGTTAAGATAAGATAAGACTTACCACAAGTATAGCCATTAAGGCAGGTCAGAATCACCCTGAAAAATAGCTTCTGGAAAATAGGGACTTGGCACTTCTGTGACTGGTATAGCAATCTGTGAACTGGTACTCTAGTGATAGGAAGAATATACAAAAGCTGTAACCAAATGATCTCAACGGGGTTTTCTTCTCACAGGTGTATGTTGCGATATGAAACCATAGCTAGTTTGCAACAGACAATCAGAATGTTTTATCAAAAAGTCAATTTCTCTTGCTTTAACGTGTAGACACCCATGGGTCTCACAGACGTATATTGTGGCAGAAAACATACATATACATATAAACAGAGACATATGTTGTGATTGGAAACATGCATGCTTTTAAAAATATAATCCCTGTAGTTGCTCTGTAGTGGGACAAATTAATTAATGCATAAGAGCTTGCCTGTCGACTCGGACAGAAGAAGGTTGTGGATTTAATCTCACACTCAACATTATATAGTGAGGAGAGGAATCAGCTCTCCTACCTCCTGCACACTTGGACCTAGAAATGTGAAGTGAAGGGACTTCATACCCTAAGGCCTGAAAAAGCTATGGGAAATTTACATTATTTTAGTGTTCCATTCCAGTTTACGTTGCTTAATTTGCGAAGAGTGACAGATATTCTTATAGATGTCCATTGTTAGTCAACATGAACAATTGAAGATATGCTGATGACACAATTCTCATAGCGATAACAACAAGATCTACAAGACATGATAATATACATAATAATGAGAACAAGTGAGAAGGATTGACCATGAATATAAAGAAAATAGAGATAATAGTTTGATTAACTGATGAGACCATCATCCTTGCACTTCACTAAGTAACCATGTGTGCTCCGATCTCTTTCTCACACAGGAACATCTCAGCGGCAGTTCATGATCTCCATAGCACCGATCGCCGATGTAATTTAGAAAATGGTGAAATATTTTGTAGGAATTTGGATTTTCTAATCTTTCTAATGAATTTTGAATGGGCAGCGGCTTTCGAGTACTGACTACACAGAGATCTCTGGAAAAATATCCAGATGGATACATGAGGGAGTGAAGAGAGTACAAGAGGTGAGCACTTACAGTACTTACACGTCACAGAGACCCCTGATAAAGAAACAGTAATGTCAATAAGTAAGTTGGACTAAGGCCCACCTTATGAGAAACAAGCCTAGCAATTATCAATGACCATTTTGTGCATATAACTCAAAACTGTCTCTAACATACAAGATCTGAACTTTTGCTAACAAGTTTTAAGACGGTCGTAAGACAGATGGACCGATAGCTAGCAACAAAGTACAATCACAATGACAATGTGACTAAGAAATAGGAACACATCTGACCCAACATTACGCTAAAAATTAAACTTCACAAGGGCCAAAAAAGTGGTTGTGGATAGCAATCTTCAGTCATGATGATGATGAGTGATGATCACTCACTCAACGCACTGATGATCAGTGTCAGCTGAGCAATCAGTTTGAATCAGCAGTGAATGATTCAAACTCAAATGATGACAAGACTGAAGACATCATTGAATTGATTGATTATGTATGAATCAGAATGAACAATAGTCATAGTTACGTGAATATTCTGGTCATATCATCCCCAAATTTATTTGAATAACAAATTCTGCTAGTGTACCTGCTTGGATCTAGTCCACACACAACTATAAACAGAATATTGTCTGTATAAATGATCACTTTTTCCCTACCGACTCCATTTTGGTTACACTTTGATCGTCTGTATATTTGTATCACGGTACATTTTTGGTTTGTTTGTGTTCTACGTCACAAGACCTTGAATAGTCACGGTGACATATTTCCCTTAAACTACCCTTAATTATTTCCCATCATTTTAGCCACAACAAAATTTTGTCCGCAGTCCATGGATTATGAGAAAGGTCAATTTGGGGACACAGGGCTAGAGACTTAGTGCTTAGTCATAGCCCCCGATAACATAAATCCGTCGAGCTCAAGTGCAAATTATCAAAACTGTTGCTTGACTCTCGTATTCTTAGGCCGTCCGCACAAGGGTCGACTGGTTTGCAACGTGAGTCCCAAACCGGTTGAGCATGCAACTGTATTGTGACCTTGCCTGTGTATAGGAGTGAGGGACCACACACGGGTCGACTGAAACTAAACTGATTTCAAACCAGTCTACAACTGGTTGTGAGCGACTGTATTTCTAGGTCGCAGAACAGTTGAGTTGCATGGTTGCTAGTGAACACCAAGGAAAATGAGTATTATAACGGCTTCTCTGAGGGTCTCGATCTAACCAATTTACAATAACAACAAAATATTTTTATTGGTATTAAATTTGATCAATAAAAATAGCTTACCTTAAAGTTATTAATAGTCTTTCATCTGCACCCACACATTCTATCTGCACCCACACATTCCCTCATGTTTGTGTCCATCTTCGTGATGTAAGGAGTAACCATTCTCAACAATTCCATATAACAACCTTTGGACATTCTATAGAATGCTATAAACTTGCTGTTTTATTTAGTTGTTGTGCTGCTACAAACAGCATTAAATGAGTATTTCTATTTATATAAGGATGACACCAATACTCCCTTAATGATCATCTATTTCTACGATACTGATAATAGTCAACAATATCTTCTTCATCTGAACTACTACTTGACATCATAGTTCTAAAGATGGATATCAAGTATGTTCCTACAATAATATCTTCTTCATCTGAACTACTACTTGACATCATAGTTCTAAAGATGGATACCAAGTATGTTCCTACAATAATATCTTCTTCATCTGAACTACTACTTGACATCATAGTTCTAAAGATGGATACCAAGTATGTTCCTACAATAATATCTTCTTCATCTGAACTACTACTTGACATCATAGTTCTAAAGATAGATACCAAGTATGTTCCTACAATAATATCTTCTTCATCTGAACTACTACTTGACATCATAGTTCTAAAGATAGATACCAAGTATGTTCCTACAATAATATCTTCTTCATCTGAACTACTACTTGACATCATAGTTCTAAAGATAGATACCAAGTATGTTCCTACAATAATATCTTCTTTATCTGAACTACTACTTGACATCATAGTTCTAAAGATGGATACCAAGTATGTTCCTACAATAATATCTTCTTCATCTGAACTACTACTTGACAACATAGTTCTAAAGATAGATACCAAGTATGTTCCTACAATAGCAAAGTAACTATCTTGGTGGATCCGACGTGACTGGTTTCAAACGCTCAACATGCTCGTGTGTGGGGTAGGTTTCGTTTTGGTTGCGAACTGGTTGTGTATGTGACTAGTGTAAAACCAGTTTGCAATTAAAGTCACAAACCAGTTCGACCCGTGTGCGGACGGCCTTAGATGAAAACGCAATCCTAAAAACCCAACAACACAACATGCGTGAACAAGATTGCATTATTTCACAAATTAAATTTAATGCTATTGAATATATTTCGACCATGTACTGGACCCTGCAATCTCAACAAACACTTATATAAACTAAGAATAAATCAAACTGCTTTCTGGCAGTGTCAGAAGGTGGAACAGACACCGGAGCATGTTCTGCAAGATTGTCCTCTCCTGTGTGAGCTGAGAAGCAACATGTGGCCACACCCATGCGACCTGAAAACGAAGCTTTTGTGAAACCGTGAAACCTGACAGACCTGAAGCTGACTGCTCAGTTTGTCGTCCACGGTAAATTAAATGCATGATCAGAGATCGCTGAAGAACAAGAAGAAGTAGAATATGAGTATAGCATAACAGTGCACCAAAGAGCAATGCTACTTCGATACAGTGGATAACCTAACAGTGCACCAAAGAGCAATGCTACTTCGATACAGTGGATAACCTAACAGTGCACCAAAGAGCAATGCTACTTCGATACAGTGGATACAAAGCTAAAGACCTTCCACGTAAAAATGGACATCAGAAATAACTGAAGTAGTGAAAAACTATTTACGAAGACACAAAATCCCGTTATAGAAATCTCTTCTTATCCTCAAGCGTTAGGTAAAACAGGATCAGAGAAAAGAAACGTCAAGAAAGAATATTAGTATGCTTAATATGTTTCATCATTAAATAATAATAATAATAATAATATATCCTCTCGTACCGTTATACGTTACATAGGGCCTGCAAGTAATTTCTCCATACCGCTCTATCCTGGGCAACTCGCTCAATCTCCTCCATGAAACTGAGACCGATATTTCCTGCATCTCTCAGCAAAGTTCGTTTCGGGTCTCCTTAGGTCGACCTCTCTTTCTTGAACCCTTTGCATCCCACTTCAATGCCTACTTTGCTATTCGTTGATCATTTCTTCTCAAGGTGTGCCCAACATATCTCCATCTTCTCTTTCTTATAACAGTTGTCACTAGTGGTTGACCAGACATGTCTCTGATTTCATCACTTCTCCTGAATTCGTTTCATTTTATATTCATTATTTTTCGCAGACATCTTCTTCTTCTTCGATCGTTCTAGGCTTAATCATTCTCATTGTGATATATAGACAGCCAAACATCCGAACGTCATGTACGTGCACCAAACCTTCAGCACCTATTTGAGCTCAGTTGCTTATCCTTCGGTGGGGTGTTCGATTTCCGTTTTAATCATTCTCATTGTGATATATAGACAGCCAAACATCAGAACGTCATGTACGTGCACCAAACCTTCAGCACCTATTTGAGCTCAGTTGCTTATCCTTCGGTGGGGTGTTCGATTTCCGTTTTAATCATTCTCATTGTGATATATAGACAGCCAAACATCCGAACGTCATGTACGTGCACCAAACCTTCAGCACCTATTTGAGCTCAGTTGCTTATCCTTCGGTGGGGTGTTCGATTTCCGTTTTAATCATTCTCATTGTGATATATAGACAGCCAAACATCCGAACGTCATGTACGTGCACCAAACCTTCAGCACCTATTTGAGCTCAGTTGCTTATCCTTCGGTGGGGTGTTCGATTTCCGTTTTAATCATTCTCATTGTGATATATAGACAGCCAAACATCCGAACGTCATGTACGTGCACCAAACCTTCAGCACCTATTTGAGCTCAGTTGCTTATCCTTCGGTGGGGTGTTCGATTTCCGTTTTAATCATTCTCATTGTGATATATAGACAGCCAAACATCCGAACGTCATGTACGTGCACCAAACCTTCAGCACCTATTTGAGCTCAGTTGCTTATCCTTCGGTGGGGTGTTCGATTTCCGTTTTAATCATTCTCATTGTGATATATAGACAGCCAAACATCCGAACGTCATGTACGTGCACCAAACCTTCAGCACCTATTTGAGCTCAGTTGCTTATCCTTCGGTGGGGTGTTCGATTTCCGTTTTAATCATTCTCATTGTGATATATAGACAGCCAAACATCCGAACGTCATGTACGTGCACCAAACCTTCAGCACCTATTTGAGCTCAGTTGCTTATCCTTCGGTGGGGTGTTCGATTTCCGTTTTAATCATTCTCATTGTGATATATAGACAGCCAAACATCCGAACGTCATGTACGTGCACCAAACCTTCAGCACCTATTTGAGCTCAGTTGCTTATCCTTCGGTGGGGTGTTCGATTTCCGTTTTAATCATTCTCATTGTGATATATAGACAGCCAAACATCCGAACGTCATGTACGTGCACCAAACCTTCAGCACCTATTTGAGCTCAGTTGCTTATCCTTCGGTGGGGTGTTCGATTTCCGTTTTAATCATTCTCATTGTGATATATAGACAGCCAAACATCAGAACGTCATGTACGTGCACCAAACCTTCAGCACCTATTTGAGCTCAGTTGCTTATCCTTCGGTGGGGTGTTCGATTTCAGCCAGCTCTTGTGTACGGATTCGCTTCTTCCGCTAGCCTTAGACTGTCCCCAGCCCGACCCACAAGGCAGCGGGCTGCTATTTCTTTCAGGGCAGCAACCCTTAGACGGCCTGCCCTCCCGGGCTAATGAGCGCCATCTTCCTAGCAAACCGGTCGTTTTAATGAACACCTTGGTTTGCCGCCCGTTCAGGTTTGTTTACGGTTTGCTCCGCTAGCCTTTGATTGTCCCCAATCAATCTACAAGGCAACAGTGGTTCCTTGCGGTAGGAAAACGCGCACTGGTTATGCCTCTGCTGGGCTTTCCCGTTGCTCTGTACATTTGGGTGGACGCACACCCTGCCTGCGGTGCTGCTGCTGCTGCGGTGCTGTTACGATGCTGTTGCGGTGCTGTTGCGGTGCTGCTGCAGTGCTGCTGCCACGCTTGCACTGATTTTGCCTCTGCTGGGCTTACCAGTTGTTTTATTTGGGTGGGACGCGCACCCTCTTGCCGTCCCTGCCCCTAGATGAGGCCACTATGACTTTTGCCAGCGTGCGTGCTAGTCCTGCCCTGATGTTCTGTCCCCATCATCTCTTTGTGCTCACATTTTTGCAACATATGGCGCCACCCTTGCGGCCGTGTGCGCGCTCGTTTTGCCCTGGGGCCTACCTCCCCATTTCCGACAATTCTTACTGGGCTATCCGAGTTTGTCCCATGTTGCCCACGTGCAGCTCAGCCATCACCCGGCATTCTCATCGGCTCTAGAAAGTCCGCAACTAGAGTGAGAATGCGTGGCTCGAAATTTGCCACACGCAGGCCAACCTCTCTTCGATGGATGATTCCATTCGAGCGCGCGGTCCAACTCATCACCCGGCATTCTCATCGGCTCTAGAAAGTCCGCAACTAGAGTGAGAATGCGTGGGCTCCGAAATTTGCCACACGCAGGCCAACCTCTCTTCGATGGATGATTCCATTCGAGCGCGCGGTCCAACTCATCACCCGGCATTCTCATCGGCTCTAGAGAGTCCGCAACTAGAGTGAGAATGTGTAGGCTCCGAATTTTGCCGCGCATGGGTCAGCCTCTTTTCGATTCGATCATTGGACTCATGTGGACCGGCGTGCGGTCCGACTCATCCCCGACATTATCATCGGCTCAGAAACAGCACAAGAGAGAATGCGTGGGTTCGAGTTCCGCCACGAGGTTCCACATGTGTCGTTCAAATTGTCCCCTTCAATCGGGAGAGGCGAGCATTAATAGTCACTCTGGGAGTTCCATGTCGTTCAAATTGTCCCTTCAATCGGGAGGGCGAGCATTTTAGTCACTCTGGGAGTTCGATCGTCTATGTTGCGGGCGGATCCCATCAAATTTTCAAATGCATTCAACTTGCTTTCTATATCTTTAGTTATTTTCCAACTCTCGCTGGTATATGTTAGGATTGATACAACATTTGAATTGAAAATTCGTAATTTAGTTTTAATACTATATAACTTGCAGTTCCATATTTTATTTAGACTTTTAAAAGCTGATGTTGCTTTGACAATTCGTATCATAATTTCTTTTTAACATTTCCTGTGCAATCAAAATTGCTACCTAAATAGGTGAACTACTCTGTTATTTTTATCATTTTAAATTCCAGTGTGATATCTGCATTACTTGTCATAGGTGTCTTCATTATATTTGTTTTTTCATAGCTTATCTGCAGTCCAACTTTTGATGCTATAGATGACAAGTTGTCTGTTTTTTCATAACTTATATGCAGTCCAACATTTGATGCTATAGATGACAAGTTGTCTGTTGTTTCATAACTTATATGCAGTCCAACATTTGATGCTATAGATGACAAGTTGTCTGTTTTTCATAACTTATCTGCAGTCAACTTTGATGCTATAGATGACAAGTTGTCTGTTTTCATAACTTATATGCAGTCAACTTTTGATGCTATAGATGACAAGTTGTCTGTTTTTATTTGCATATCATTAAATAACCACAAACTTATTTAACGTTAGCCACAGCTTACCCACTCCCGGCACGGGGAGGTAGTGACGAAAAATAACAATACGGGACGGGACTCTTTCGAGGCCCCGTAATTGGAATGAGTACACTTTAAACCCTTTAACGAGGATCTTTTGGGAGGGCAAGTCTGGTGCCAGCAACCGCGGTAATTCCAGCTCCAATAGCGTATATTAAAGTTGTTGCAGTTAAAAAGCTAACCACTATTACCTACCACATGCCGTATACGGCGAAAGCGGAAAATTTGGCTATGAGATTGGCATTGGTAGCACCACCTATAAACAAGCTATAAAAAGACTAACAGCTGAGAAGTCTAAAATGGGTTTGTTTGAGGCCCTATCATCATTAGTGGACAGAAAGGTGTGATTGCCTAGCATCAGCAGCGAGCGGCCCCCAAGATCGAGTTGATTAATGAGATCTTCATATTTAGCACGTTCTCGGCTGTCCATAGTGTCGACCCGCTCTCATCAAATCAGCAGCGTCAGCGAAACAGCCAGTGCAACTTGTTGAAAATCTCTTAATGCGTAAGAATGTCTTCTTTCAGCCCCATATTTAGACACCATCTCCTTTCATTCTGTCAGTACAATGGTCAAGCATTGCTTACTCATTGCTCGATACAGATTCTTTGTAACAACAGAAGAATGATCACTTGTTTCCGTTGAAGCTACCTGATATAGGAATCAATTCGTCCAACTATAAAAGTTGTTATTATGAACAAAGATTCTTGAAGTAAAGACTGTCAGTCGTAGATTGCTCATACATTCGTATGGCTAACCGATCACTTTTCATTTATTTGCCGGAATATATACTGATTTAGTGGTATTGACCTTTAACATCCCCTCAGTGATACACAAAAAGATTTCAAAAGAAGACTGTCAAACGTAGCAATGTCAACACAATAGAGCAATGTCAACACAGCAGCATATGTTCACACAAATAAGCAATGTTAACCAAGCAAAGCATGTTCAACACAAGAAGAGCAATGTTCAACACAAGAAGAGCAATGTTCAACACAAGAAGAGCAATGTTCAACACAAGAAGAGCAATGTTCAACACAAGAAGAGCAATGTTCAACACAAGAAGAGCAATGTTCAACACAAGAAGAGCAATGTTCAACACAAGAAGAGCAATGTTCAACACAAGAAGAGCAATGTTCAACACAAGAAGAGCAATGTTCAACACAAGAAGAGCAATGTTCAACACAAGAAATATTTCAACAAAGCAATGTATGACCTAAAAGCAATGTCCAAACACAAGAAGGCAATGTTCAACACAAGAAGAGCAATGTTCAACACAAGAAGAGCAATGTTCAACACAAGAAGAGCAATGTTCAACACAAGAAGAGCAATGTTCAACACAAGAAGAGCAATGTTCAACACAAGAAGAGCAATGTTCAACACAAGAAGAGCAATGTTCAACACAAGAAGAGCAATGTTCAACACAAGAAGAGCAATGTTCAACACAAGAAGAGCAATGTTCAACACAAGAAGAGCAATGTTCAACACAAGAAGAGAATGTGTCAACACAAGAAGAGCAATGTTCAACACAAGAAGAGCAATGTTCAATGAAGACATCAAAGAAGAGCAATGTTCAACAACAAGAGAAGACAATGTTCAACACAAGAAGAGCAATGTTCAAACAAGAAGAGCAAATGTTCAACACAAGAAGAGCAATGTTCAACACAAGAAGAGCAATGTTCAACACAAGAAGAGCAATGTTCAACACAAGAAGAGCAATGTTCAACACAAGAAGAGCAATGTTCAACACAAGAAGAGCAATGTTCAACACAAGAAGAGCAATGTTCAACACAAGAAGAGCAATGTTCAACACAAGAAGAGCAATGTTCAACACAAGAAGAGCAATGTTCAACACAAGAAGAGCAATGTTCAACACAAGAAGAGCAATGTTCAACACAAGAAGAGCAATGTTCAACACAAGAAGAGCAATGTTCAACACAAGAAGAGCAATGTTCAACACAAGAAGAGCAATGTTCAACACAAGAAGAGCAATGTTCAACACAAGAAGAGCAATGTTCAACACAAGAAGAGCAATGTTCAACACAAGAAGAGCAATGTTCAACACAAGAAGAGCAATGTTCAACACAAGAAGAGCAATGTTCAACACAAGAAGAGCAATGTTCAACACAAGAAGAGCAATGTTCAACACAAAAAGAGCAATGTTCAACACAAAAAGAGCAATGTTCAACACAATATTTCTCCCAACATTATGCTACCAGTGCCAAACCTGGACGTTGACATCAAATGATAGAAGAAAATTGTCACGACAGAGATGAAGTGTCTACGCAGAATGATGTGGGTAACAAGAAGAGACCGGCTTAGAAATGAAGACATCAGGAAAACAAGTGGGTACAACATCAATACTGAACTTCATCAAGAAACAACAAATGAAATGGTCCGGCCACATAAGCAGATTACCAACAGACAGTGCGCCACAAAGAGCATTGTTACTCCGATACAGTGAATATAAAGCAAAAGGCCGGACATAAGCAGATTCCAGAAACAGAGGCGACGAAAGGCATTGTTATGAAAGGCTCAAAAGGCCGTTCTAAGAATTCTCTACCAGACATGTGGCGCAAAAAGGATTAGAATAGAAAGTGATAGTCAAGCGCAGGAGGGCCTACAGTTCAGGAAAGGCAAGAAGAGACAAGGCGCAACAGAGGCTCACTAGGGGAAAAGCAGAAAACAAGGCGCAGGGGAGTTTCATACAGGAAATATAAGCAAAAAGGCGCCATAGAGATTCACCAGTGGAAAGAGATTACGATAAGGAATCAGCAAGGAGGCTCACTGCAGAAGAAAGAAGTGACAAAGAGCATGCTCATACAGGAAAAAGAAAAAGACAAAGCGATAGCAGAGGCCAAAACAGCTGTCAGGAAAGAAAGCGAAAGACAAAGACAGGCGCAAGAGCAGTTACTCATACTTTTCCAGGGAAAAGAAAAAAGACATGGGGCACGAGAGGCTCACTTCAGGGAAAAAAGCAAAGGCCGGACGTAAAGGTAGACTCAGAGATAAGAGAAGGACAAGCGCATGGAAGGCTCACTAGGCGTCTAGAAAATCAATCCGCATGGAGGCACAGGTTAGGAAAGAAAGAAAGACAAGGCGCATGGAGAGGCTCATTTCAGGGAAAAGAAAGAAAGACAAGGCGCATGGAGAGGCTCACTTCAGGGAAAAGAAAGAAGACAAGGCGCATGGAGAGGCTCATTTCAGGAAAAGAAAGAAAGACAAGGCGCAGGGAAAGGCTCACTTCAGGTGTCTTCTTTATCGACCTGACGGTGAAAGGCAAAACAGGATTAGAGAATAGATAGAGATAAATTAGCATTGCGTCATCTTAAAACATACCACGGGCCAGTTGACCGGTTCAGAAGGAGTTAAGGCAGAGGCGGGTCTCTGTGGGGAAGGAGTTAAGGCAGAGGCGGGTCTCTGTGGGGAAGGAGTTAAGGCAGAGGCGGGTCTCTGTGGGGAAGGAGTTAAGGCAGAGGCGGGTCTCTGTGGGGAAGGAGTTAAGGCAGAGGCGGGTCTCTGTGGGGAAGGGGTTAAGGCAGAGGCGGGTCTCTGTGGGGAAGGGGTTAAGGCAGAGGCGGGTCTCTGTGGGGAAGGAGTTAAGGCAGAGGCGGGTCTCTGTGGGGAAGGAGTTAAGGCAGAGGCGGGTCTCTGTGGGGAAGGAGTTACGCAGAGGCGGGTCTCTGTGGGGAAGGGGTTAAGGCAGAGGCGGGTCTCTGTGGGGAAGGAGTTAAGGCAGAGGCGGGTCTCTGTGGGGAAGGAGTTAAGGCAGAGGCGGGTCTCTGTGGGGAAGGAGTTAAGGCAGAGGCGGGTCTCTGTGGGGAAGGGGTTAAGGCAGAGGCGGGTCTCTGTGGGGAAGGAGTTAAGGCAGAGGCGGGTCTCTGTGGGGAAGGAGTTAAGGCAGAGGCGGGTCTCTGTGGGGAAGGAGTTAAGGCAGAGGCGGGTCTCTGTGGGGAAGGGGTTACGATATTTACCTGTCATTTTAAAGCTTGTGGGTTCAAATCTGGACCGAATCACATGTTCCAATTTTTTCATGAGTTCCCAAGGCTTGTTGCTGGGGCTACGGAGTTTGTGCTTCGTGCAACACTCTCGGTATATGGCTAGTGATTTCTGTCGACAGGGGCGTATGAGAAAACTCAGTGCAATGAAGTCAATCGTTCTTCTTTAGTCGCTATGGCAAGGAAGGGGAAAGTGTGTCTCACCCTCCAGGAAATAATAACTTTTAGTTTAGATTCTTCTTCTTCTTTCGTTTATTCTTCAAGGCCAATTTGATCATTCTTATTGTGATGTATAATTGGTCCACTGGCAAGAATGGGGTGATCTACGTCGGGACGATTGTGCGCCCATGGTGATTAGGCCCGCCCGTCCGTTTTCAGCCAGCTTTTGATTTACTAGGGGGAGCTTTCCCTAGGGTACGATCCTTTCTGCCGACTAACTTTTTAGTTTAGATTGATGTTTGCCACTCAGATAACTAGTGCCCCTTTTCCAAACTGCATTTGGATATTATTCGATTGCTTCCCTTAGATTACAACACTTTTCGGTGCGTGTTTAACGTCAAGTAGCCATGAAGCAGTTTGGATGACCTCACAAATGAGATCTGACATCATGTTACATTATAACTGAGTAGATCTTCTTCTTCTTCTTTTGTCTCACACAGCTACCGGGTTGTTGCCTAGTGTCGTGGTTTTCTGTTTTTGTCTTGCGCTGTTATGGTGTCTTGGGTGATAGTTATATTTGCTGTTTGACAGGATTCTGCTACGCCTTCTAATCATCTTTTCCGTGGTCTTCCTCTTGCCTTCTTTCCCGATGTTCTGTTGTAGAAGACTCTGCATACTGTGGATTTTGGATGCATTCTTATTAAGTGGCCAAACCCCTTCATTCTTTGTTTCTCAATGTAATTCAAGCAAGGTTCTGGTGCCAACTTTCTTTCTTATGCTGATGTTGGTGACTCTGTTGTCTTTTCTGGTGTTGATGGTAACTTTTCGCAGGCACCGCATTTCACATGTAGTTATTTTTGCGACTGCGCTTTGCTCATTGTCCATGTTTGGCTCTGGTAACATATAAAAGGGAGGTTTTCCGTTGATAAAATCTTGCTACTTACTAGCTTGTCTATATATATCAAGACCCATTTTATGTACGAAGGCAGTGGATACAATTAATACAAAACGCGACAATCCAGACACTACCTTCATCTTCGTCCAGGTCAGAGAGTTGGTGAGAACCCTCCTCCTTGGGGTACTCCTTGCTCTAATGTGACCTTCATGCTTGTGTACCCCTGAACTTGAACCCTTCCTGTTCTGTTCTCTAGGTATCTACCAAGCCATTTGTACATTCTTCCTTTTATACCGAGAGTGAGGAGTTTCAGTTTTAGCCCTCTTTCCAGACTGTGTCGAACGCCTTCTCCATGTCTACCAAAACTGCCAGTGTCTGCTTCTTTTCCTGGAAACCATTTCCGAATTCCTGGGCGATATAGGTTACCTGATCTTCGGTAGATCGGTACTTCCGAAAGCCTCCCTGATGTGCCATGAGAAGCCCTTTGCTCTCCAAGTGTCAAGATAGCCGTTTGTTCACCATGCGTTCCATGAGTTTGCCCGTGCAGATTAGGAGGCTTATTGGTCTGTAACTCGCCAGGTCGAGTTTATCTTTGCCTGGCTTTAGGATGGGTACCATTATCGTTTCCTTCCATTCTCGTGGGACTATACCTGTCCTCGATAACATATTTAGGACGGCCAGTAGAGCTGTCTTTACTCTAGTCCCCAAGTTTTTAAGCATCTCTCATGACATCTGATTAGCGCTAAAACCGACAGAGTAAAATAGGCCATGGCGCCCGCATGAGCCACTTTGAACATCGTTGCTCCAATGCATATGTTTTTAAAACTAAGTCTCTTACCATTTCTCCTTAGCCTACTTCATCCCACCATAATTTTAATTCACTCATAATTAAGCATAACGCGTGCATGATTAACTTTGCATGACTAATTCACTCATAATTAAGCATAACGCGTGCATGATCAACTTTGCATGACTAAAGACCTGAAAAGTCACCGTACGAGCATGACTCGTACTAGTTATATGCAGACTTTATTAGCTACTATTAGAACATTAACCCACCTGCGTGTTGCCGGGGCGCGAAAGGGGAGCAAAGCAGCTCTGAAGTCAGAGAAGCCCGCATTTATGGCGAGCGTCTAGGGACACCAATAAAATGGTAAGCAGGTTTTCACGCAAAAATCAGTTAGAAGCGCCACCCCAAGTGCTATGGCTACGCCTGAATTCATAGCGGTAAAACGCAGAAGAAAAAGAAGAAGGAGCAAAGAATAGTAAGACTGCGACCTACAAGGCATGTCGTAAGAGGTGACTGAGTTAGGGACCAAGGGAAGCTATCCTAATAAATAAAATACGTTGCAGAAATCTGATATGCTGGCCTACTGTAGGTGCATTACTGGCGCAATGTATAATCGTTCTTAGACTCAGATCACATACAAATCACAAAGAGTAGTTAACAAGTGGTCGATATGGAGAGTTAGAAGAAGAAAAACAAGCTATCTTTATATAACATTTTCCGTACAGAAAATTTTGTTTTTGTTTAAGGGATTTTCCTTAGATACGTTTGTATTTGGTCGTCCATTTGTGTTTCATTTTAATTTGTCACTCCTGTTTGTTCGTTTGCTTGATAAAGGCCTTGTTGGTCGAAACGTTGCTGTATTTTGTCATTGTTTTTGTAATTTGTAAAACTACAGTACTTTGTAATTACGTGTTTTGCCTATTATAACATAGCATGTTCCGTACAGAAAGTTTTGCTTTTGCATTACTTATAACATAGCATGTTCGTACAGAATTTGTTTTCATTACTTGACAAGGTTACTATTATAACATAGCATGTTCTGTACAGAAAATTTTGCTTTTCATTACTCTGACACGAGTTACTATTATAACATAGCATGTTCTGTACAGAAAGTTTTTCATTACTTGACAAGGTTACTATTATAACATAGCATGTTCTGTACACACAAATTAACTCATAAGGTGAAGCTGGTTGAATGGATGAACTCATAAGGTGCAGCTGGTCGAATGGTTAGAGCGCGGTTAGCATACGGGTGACCCATGTTCAATTCACGGGAAGGCCAAGAATTCTTTTCTGTTGTAAGCATAAATGAGAAATCATAACCTGAACAGCTTCGTGGTGACTGCCCTAGCCATGCAGACATTGCATTCCTCAGTCTCTTGTTTTACCTGTCCTACACCGTCCTAAAAAGCGGTACATTCAGTAAGGACAGTTTTTTTAAAACAGAACGTCGCTCTCAACATAGCCCTCGTAGGTTACTCTATTCTTGTATGATGTCCTTTGCCAAATGTCACTCTCAACACAGCCCTCTTAGGTTACTTTATTCTTGTATCGTGTCCTTTGCCAAATGTCACTCTCAACACATCCTCTTAGGTTACTTTATTCTTGTATTCGTGTCCTTTCCAAATGTCGCTCTCAACACATCCCTCTTAGGTTACTTTATTCTTGTATCGTGTCCTTTGCCAAATGTCACTCTCAACACAGCCCTCTTAGGTTACTTTATTCTTGTATCGTGTCCTTTGCCAAATGTCACTCTCAACACATCCCAGATAATAAGATTATTTCTTAACACAGCCCAGATAATAAGATTATTTCTTCATGCAACAAGCTCTTTACAGAACGTCACTCTCAACACAGGCCAGATAAAAGACATTTTCCTCGTGTAGCAGGTCATGTTGCCCTAGTGGTTACCGGGGCCCAAATTAGGGTGCACAATCACCCGTGTGTTGCAGGGATTGCAAGGGAGCAAAGAATAGTAACACTGCGATCTACAAAGCATGTCGTAAGAGGAAACTGAGATAAGGGCCTAAGGAAGCTATTCTAGTAAATAAAAAGCGTTGCAGAAATCGGATGTGTTGGCCAACTGGTAGACGCATAACTGGTACAACGTACATCGGTCTTAGGCTCGGATCACATACAAATCACATATAATGGTTTAACAAGTAATTGATATGGAGCGTTTGAATAATAATAATAATAATAAGGGGTGTAAACAATAGAACCACTGTTACCCGTCTCTATGTTGTAAGAGGCGACTGGGGAGGTCGGGTGTTGGGGCTAGCTACCCAACCCGGTAATACACACTAGCTACCGACACCACAATCAAACCCCCCTCCCCAGGGAAATGTGAGAAAGAGCATGACAACTGTAGGTGAAACAAGAGATAAGGGACAGAAGGTGACCAAGAATAGGACACACACTTAGGAAATCCCCCCCTGATAGTATCACGAGACAGGCTTTCCGATGGAACCCTCAGGGTAATAGATGTGAGGGAAGATCACGTGACCACATAGAGACGGGAGTTGGAGACGGAATGAAAGAAAATGAGGAGAGAGTGAAGAGATTTGGATAAGATGGCATTGGATGATAGGCGGGACTTGGAAGGTTTTGGATAGGCGGGGCTTGGAAGGTTTTGGATAGGCGGGGCTTGGAAGGTTTTAGTTGCGGATCTATGCTTCCCTAGGGAGGAAGGATGAAGAAGAAGAAGAAGAAGAAGAAGAAGAAGCAGGTCTTGACAGAAAGTTGCTATCAACACAGCCCACGTGATGGACTATTTCGTCATGTAACAAGTCCTTTACAGAACAGTTGACCTCATCATTGTCCGCCTGAAAGACTCTCTTCATGTAACATTACAGAACAGTTGACCTCATCATTGTCCGCCTGAGAGGACTCTCTTCATGTAACATTACAGAACAGTTGACCTCATCATTGTCCGCCTGAGAGAACTCTCTTCATGTTAACATTACAGAACAGTTGACCTCATCATTGTCCGCCTGAGAGACTCTCTTCATGTAACATTACAGAACAGTTGACTTCATCATTGTCCGCCTGAGAGACTCTCTTCATGTAACATTACACATTGTCCGCCTGAAAGACTTTTCTTCATGTAACATTACAAAAACAGTTGACCCACAGTCCGCCTGAAAGACTCTTTTTCTGAACAAAAAACAGTTGCCCTCATCATTGCCCGCCTGAGAGACTCTCTTCTTAACTTACAGAACAGTTGACCCACATTGTCCGCCTGAAAGACTTCTTCATGTAACATTCAAACAGTTGTTTTTACATTGCCCGCCTGGACTTTTCTGTAACATTACAAAACATTTGCCCTCACATTGTCCGCCTGAGCCTCTTCATGTAACATTACAGAACATTGACTCTCTTGTCCGCCTGAGAGATCTCTTCATGTAAAAACAGAACAGTTGACCTCATCATTGTCCGCCTGAAAACTCTTTCATGAACTTACAGAACAGTTGACTTCATCATTGTCCGCCTGAAACCCCTTTCATGTAACAACAGAACAGTTGCCCCATCATGTCCGCCTGAAGACTCTTTTCATGTAACATTACAGAACAGTTGCCCCTTATCATTGCCCGCCTGAGAGACTCCCCCATGTAAAATTTAAGAACAGTTGCCCTTATCATTGTCGCCTGAAAAATCTTTTATGAAATTTACAAACAGGCCTCATCATTGTCGCCTGAGGGCTCCCCATGCATTACAGAACAGTTGACCTCACACGCCTGAAAGACTCTTTTCATGAACATTACAGAACAGTTGCCCTCATCATTGTCCGCCTAGACCCCTTTTCATGTAACATTACAGAACAGTTGACCTCATCATTGTCCCCTAAAAGACTCCTTCATGAACATTACAGAACAGTTGACCTATATTGTCCCCCTAAAGACTCTTTTCATTTTAACATTACAGAAAGTTGACCCATCATTGCCCCCTGAAAATTTTTCATGACATTACAGAACGTTGATTTCATCATTGTCCCCTGAGAGACTCTCTTCATGTACATTACAGAACAGTTGCCCTACATTTCCGCCTGAGAGACTTCTTCATGAAAATTAAAACAACCTATCATTGCCCGCCTAAAAGACTTCTTATGTAACATTCAAACAGTTGACCAATTGTCCCCAGACTCTCTTCATGTAACATTACAAACAGTTGACTTCATCATTGTCCCCTGAGACTCTCTTCTGAACATTACAAACAGTTGCCCTCATCATTGTCCGCCTGAAAACCCCTTTCATGTAAATTACAGAACAGTTGACCATCATTGTCCGCCTGAGAGACTTTCTTCATGTTCATTCAAAAAGTTGACTCATCATTGCCCCCTGAAAGATCCTTCATGTAACATTACAGAACAGTTGACCTCATCATTGTCCGCCTGAAAGACTCTCTTCATGTAACATTACAAAAAGTTGACTTCACATTGTCCTAAAGACTCTCTTCTGTAAATTACAAAATTTGGGCCCCATTGTCCCCCCTGAAAGACTCTCTTCATGTAACATTACAAAACATTGACTTTATCATTGCCCCCTGAAAGACTCTCAGGGGAACATTACAAAACAGTTACCTCTATTGTCCGCCCGAAAGACTCTTTTCTGTAACATTACAGAACAGTTGACTTACTTGTCCCCGGGTTTTCATTTTAACATTACAGAACAGTTGACTCATATGTCCCCTAGAGCCCTTCTTCATGTAACATTACAGAACAGTTGACCTATTTGCCCGCCTGAGAGACTCTTCTGCATTACAGAACAGTTGCCCATCATTGTCCGCCTAAAAGACCCCTCTTCATGTAACATTACGAACAGTTGCTCATCATTGCCCGCCTGAGAGACTTCTTTTTAACATTACAAACAGTTGACCCCATTGTCCGCCTGAAAATTTCCTTCATTTTTAACATTACAGAACAGTTGACTCATCATTGTCCGCCTGAGGGGACCCCCATGTACATTACAGAACAGTTGACCCTACTTGTCCGCCTGAAAACTCTCTTCATGAACATTACAGAACAGTTGACTCATCATTGTCCCCTGAAAAACTCTCTTCATGTAAATTCAGAACAGTTGCCCCTCATTGTCCGCCTGAAAGACTCTTCATGAACATTCGAACAGTTGATCATCATTGTCCGCCTGAGAGACTCTCTTCTGTAACATTACAAAACAGTTGCCCTCATATTGTCCGCCTGAAAACTCTCTTCATTTTAACATTACAGAACAGTTGACCTCATCATTGTCCCTGAGGGGATTTCTTTTCTTTTAAAACAGAACAGTTAATTTCATCATTGTCGCCTGAAAGCCCTTTTTTCATTAACATTACAAACAGTTACCCCCCTAGCCCCTAGGCTCTCTTCAAACTTTAAAGAACAGTTGCCCTCATCAGTCCGCCTGAGGGGACCCCCTTCTGAACATTACAGAACAGGACCCATATTGTCCGCCTGAGTTTTCATGTAAAATTTTTAAGAACAGTTGACCTCATCATTGTCCGCCTGAGAGACTTCTTCATGTAACATTACAGAACATTTGACCTCTCATTGTCCGCCTGAGAGCCTCTTCATGTAACATTAAAAACAGTTGACCCCATCATTGTCCGCCTGAGAGATCTTTCAGGGGCATTACAGAACAGTTGACCTATCATTGTCCCCCTGAGAGGATTTTCATTTTAACATTACAGAACAGTTGCCCTCATCAGCCGCCTGAAGACTCTCATGTAACTTTAAAGAACAGTTGCTACATTGTCCCCGGAGACTTTTCATGAAAATACAGAACAGTTGACTTATCATTGTCCCCTGAGACTTCTTCATGTAACATTAAAACAGTTGACTTCATCATTGTCCGCCTGAGGGGACTCTCTTCATGTAACATTACAGAACTTTGCCTCATCATTGTCCCCTAGGCTCTCTTCATGTAACATTACAGAACAGTTGACTTCATCATTTCCGCCGAGAGACTCCTTCATGTAACATTACAAACAGTATTTCACATTGTCCGCCTGAGAGACTTTCATGTGTAACATTACAGAAAAAAACCCCTACATTGTCCGCTGAGGCTTTTTCATGTGTAAATTACAGAACAGTTGCCCCTATCATTTCCGCCTAGAGACCCTCTTCATAAAAACTTTAAGAACAGTTGACCTATCATTGTCCCCCTGAGAGACTTTTTATTAAACATTACAGAACAGTTGCCCTCATATTGCCCGCCTGAGAGACTCTCTTCATTTTAACATTACAGAACATTGACCCATCATTGTCCGCCTGAAAACTTTTTCCATGTGACATTACAGAACAGTTGCCTCCTTGTCCCCTAGAGACTCTCTTTCATGTGTAACATTACAGAACAGTTGCCCCATCATTGTCCCCCTGAAAACTCTCTTCATTTTAACATTACAGAACAGTTGACCATCATTGTCCGCCGAAAACTTCTTCATGAACATTACAGAACAGTTGACCTTATCATTGTCCGCCTGAGAGACTCTCTTCATGTAACATTACAGAACAGTTGACCTCATCTGTCCGCCTGAGAGGACTCCCCATTGTAAAACAGAACAGTTGACCTCATCATTGTCCGCCTGAGAGACTCCCCGTGTAACAAAAACAGTTGCCCTCATCATTGTCGCCTGAAAATTTTCATGTTAACATTACAGAACAGTTGACCTCATCTTGTCCGCCGGGAGACTCTTTTCATGTAACATTACGAACAGTTGACTTCCATTGCCCCCTAGGGGACTCTCTTATTTTAAACATTACAGAACGGTTGACCTCATCATTGTCCGCCTGAGGATTTCGTAACATTACAGAACAGTTGCCCCATCATTGTCCCCTGAAGACTCTCTTCATGAACATTCAGAACAGTTGCCCCCATCATTGTCCGCCTGAGGACTCTTTTCATGAAATTTACAGAACATTTGGGGACTCATCATTGCCCGCCTGAAGGACTCTCTTCATTTTAACATTACAGAACATTGCCCTCATCATTGCCCGCCTGAAGACTTCTTCTTTTAACATTAAAAACAGTTGACTTCATCATTGTCCGCCGAAAGATTTCTTCATGTAACATTACAGAAAAAGTTGACTCATCTTTCCCCGGAGAGACTCTCTTCATGTAAACTTTAAGAACAGTTGACTTATCATTTCCGCCTGGAGACTCTCTTCATGTAACATTACAAAAAGTTGCCCTCATTTGTCCGCATGAGAGACTTTTTCATGTGAACATTACAGAACAGTTGACTTATTGCCCGCCTGAAACTCTTTTCAAACATTACAGAACAGTTGCCCTATATTGCCCGCTGAGAACTCCTTCATGTTCATTACAGAACAGTTGACTCTCATTGTCCGCCTGAGAGACTCTTTCATGTAACATTACAAACAGGCCCTTATCATTGCCCGCCTGAAAGACTCTCTTCATGAAACATTCAGAACAGGACTCATCATTGTCCCTGAGAGACTTCTTCTTTTAACATTACAGAACAGTTGGCCTCTTTATTGTCCGCCTAAAGACTTTCAGTAAATTTAAAGAACAGTTATACATTGTCCGCCTGAAGACTCTCTTTATGTAACATTACAGAACAGTTGCCCTACATTTCCCAAAAGATTTCTCTTTGTGAACATTACAGAAAGTGCCCCACTTTGCCCGCCTGGGGGCTTTTCTTCATTTTAACATTACAGAACAGTTGCCCTCATCATTGTCCCCTAAAGGGGGACTTTTTATTGTAATTTTAAAAAGGCCCTCTGTCCCTGAGATTTCTTTTATTTTACATTACAAACAGGACCCCACATTGCCCCTGAGAGATTTCAGGGTAACTTTAAAGAACATTGACTCATATTGTCCGCCTGAGGGGACTTTTTCTTTTTAAAAACAGTTGCCCTCATCATTGTCCGCCGGGGAGACTTTCATGTACATATGCTTGCAGAACAGTAGCCCCATCACAGACTGCTTAAAGTCCCCCTATCTAAGCCAGTTTCCTCCCCCTTTAGTCGTTTCAATGTTTCCATAAAGATGTTAAAGAGAATGGCTTTCGATAAAAATTGTTATACGAATTTTTGGTTCCCCCACCTCCCCCAGCTCGGGGTTCCCCCACTCCTGCCCACCCTGTGGGTTCCCCCACCCTGCCCAGCTGGGTGGTTCCCCACCCTGCCCAGCTCGGGGGTTCCCCACTCCTGCCCAGCTCGTGGTTCCCCACTCCTGCCCAGCTCGTGTGGTTCCCACTCCTGCCCAGCTCGCGTATGGCTCCTCGAGTCTGCTTGTGTACAGCAGCGCCACCCCCGGGCAACGGCTTCGACTAGCTGGTGAAACTACGTAGAGCAAAATTCGAAGGAAGTCTCCTTTTTACAGTACACAAGGCAGAAAAGGCGGAAGATTGATAATATCAACAACGGCTTCGAAGGCGGGAGCTGGAACAGCCTGGTATCGGGCCCAGGGCACACCAGAGATCATCATGGTTAAGTGGCCAGAACCAATCAGAAAGCAGTGGCAAACTACTGATTGTATGCTGCCAAGAACTTGATGCAGAACATGAAATTAACTAAAACCCAAAGTCACATTTTAACTGAAATTAACTAAAACTCAAATTAACTAAATGCTACAAAAAGATCCTACGAATACCATGGACAGAAAAAGAAAGAACACACATGTCTTGAAAGAACTAAATGTTAAAGAGAATTGGCTGATAAACAACATACTATACAGACAAATTACATACTTTGGTTACATCAAGCGTCACGATGGTCTGGAAAGAACAATACTAAAAGGGAAAGGATCCCAGGACGCAGAGGCAGACCAAGAAGAAGATGGCTACAAGATATTAAAGAAACCATGAACATGACCATCGACGAAGTGGGTGAACTGGCAAGAGACAAAGTGAATTTCAGATGTGCCGCAAAGAGAGCAATGTCCTATAAAGGATACGCACCTTGATGATGATACGAATCTGGTCTTGTCCATGTCCATGTGTCCATGTCCACGTGTCCATGTCTACGTTGTCAGCTATCAAGTGAGTCTCTGTGCCTCAGATATTATCTGCTTGCCTTTCGTTTCAAAGGTACACGGTTCACTCCTTCTTTGACCCATCTGGATATTGTCCCAGAGATCGTTGATCTCAGTGTAGGTGAGATCGAGTTACTAGTCCTATCGGAGAGGGACGATAAAACGTAAGACCCTTTTTCAAGTTGAACACGTAAGAGAACCATTAGCAGTTCAAAATCCAGGAGAGCAGACTGGAAAGTCGCTGTCCAGTTAAATTGATTAGAAAAATAATTTAAAAAAATTAAATATTTTAAACATATTATAATTACCCCCATGAGGCCATTACCTTGCAGTGGTGGTGGGGGAAGACCTACCTCAATGATCCAGAAAGCTATGCCGGCAGGAAAGTTCTGTTCCTGGAAGGGTTACCCATGCCGGACAGGTCCAAGGTGAGAGGTCAGACTAAATGTGGCCTCCTGGTCCTCCAGGTTGGGGTTGGGCGCAGTGCTAACAACTCTGCCCCATAAAAAAAAGAAAAATGTTACAGAAACTTCGAAAGGAAAAAAATGTTCTTGATGTCCAGCGGTCTTGAGACAGAGTACCACTGTCAGCATGAACAGTATGGGTGAAAGCCGCAAGGAAGCCCACGCTGGGAATTCAAGTCTGCTGGATGTCAAAACTAAACTAAGAATAGGATTCTGGAACGTCAGAACAATGTTCGAGACCACAAAGACATCACAGGTGATAAAGAGATGCAACACTATAAATTACACTTTCTAGGGTCAGCGAAGTAGATGGACAGGCTTTGGACAGACGACAACTAGAACAGGGAAACCATCTTATACTCAGGAAGAGACGACTGGAATCATTCAGCAGGAGTTGCACTAATAATAAGGAAAGGATTGAATAAACATCTTTTAGAGTGGCACCCGATTAATGAAAGATTGTTGAAAGCCCGATTTAATGAGACAAGGAAAAGCTAACTATCATTCAATGCTATGCACCCACTAACGAAGCCGAAGAAGAGGACAAAACACATTTTATAGAAGGTTACAGGAAATAGTGGACAAGGTTCCAGCTCAGGACGTTTTGTGCATAATGGGAGACCTAAACGCAAAAGTTGGCAACAATAACAGACACAGAGAAGCAATAATGGGGAAAGAGGGATGTGGCACTGCAAATGAAAACGGAGAAATGTTGAGCAATTTTTGTCTAGAAAACAGACTGATCATAGGAGGCACATTGTTTCCACACGGGACCATCATGAGTACACATGGATATCCCCAAATGGAAGAGATGAAAACCAGATAGACCACTTTATGATCAACAGTAAATGGCGAAAGACATTACTTGATGTAAAGGTGAAAAGAGGAGCTGACGTGGCAGCGCCCTACCCCTTGTCGTTGCCATGATCAGGCTCAAACTCAATAAAACATATATACAAGCCAAGACAAGAACAGAATACTTTAATGTTAACTTATTAAAAGATAGAGAGATTGCTACAAAATATATAGTGGAACTAAAGAACAGATTTCAAATCCTGTCAGAGCAGTCAGACACAACACCAACTGAAAGTATCCAAGAAAATGGAATGCGATCAAAGGCACATATAAAATAGTTAGCGTAGTGTACTGGGAACCAGTAAAGGACAACATAAAGAGTGGATAAGTGGCCAGACCTTAGAATACATCCAAAAGCGAAAGGAGAAAAAAATCTCATCAATAGCATTAGATCAGAACGTCAAAAGATAAGGCAAGAAAAGAATATACAGAACTAAACAAAATGGTAAAAGAAGTGCTAGAACAGACAAGAGAAAATTTATGGAAAGACAGCAGAAATAGCAGAAAAGGCTGCTAAAGTACATGATCTGCACACACTGTACAAGATTACCAAACAATTATGCGGAGGTAAACGACACAACCATAACATGCCAGTCAGAAACAGCCTGGACAACTGTTGACAACAGAGCAGGAGCAGGATATGAGATGGACATCCCACTTTGAAGATGTGCTAAACAGACCTGATCCTGAACATCCACCGGATATTTCACCGGCCGCACAGGATATTGATATCAACCTCAAATTGCCAGAAAAGCAAGAAATAGTAAAAGCTATTGGATTCCTGAGAAACAACAAAGCACCGGGAAATGATGAAATGACAGCAGAGCTTTTCAAGATCGACCCCATCTTAGCTGCAAACATATTAGAGCCACTGTTTGCAGATATCTGGGAGAAAGAAGAATTGCTTAAGGATTGGACTAGGGGTACTGTAGTGAAAATCCCCAAGAAAGGAGATCTAACAGATTGCAATAACTGGAGAGGAATCATGTTGCTTTCAATCCCAGTAAGATATTCTGCAAAATTGTCATAATGCGAATACAAGAAGCAATAGATAAGTGTCTACGAATGGAGCAAGCAGGATTTAGGAAAGGAAGAGGAACAAATGAACATATATTTACCCTGCGTAACATTTTAGAACAATGTAGCGAGTGGCAAAGGACTATATACATCAACTTCATAGATTTTGAAAAGGCATTCGACAGCATCCACAGAGACAGCCTATGGAAGATACTAACAATACAGGCGTACCGCAGAAGCTTGTCAACATCATATCCCTCTTCTATAAAGATTTCTTCTGCAACCTAAAGAATTCCAACAAAACATTTCCAGTAAAATCTGGTGTAAGACAGGGATGCAATGTCCTCTCTTTTGTTTAGTATTACAATTGACTGGGTGCTAAAAATGCCATAAAACAACAAGCACCAAGAGGAATAAGATGGACCCCTTTCGATATGCTTGAGGACCCTGGACTTTGCAGATGATATAGCCCCGGTGTCACACAAATATGAACATATACAAGAGAAAAGTACAATACTTTACAGCACGGCAAAGACAGTAGGCCTCAAAACAAACACAGGAAAAACAAAAATTATGACAAACAGTGAAATCCAACAACCAGTAATGTTAGAAAATGAAACACTGGAAAGGGTTGAGCAGTTTACATATCTTGGTAGCGTACTGACACTAAATGGTGGCACAGAGGAAGATATAAAATCACGTCTAAGTAAGGCCAGAACCGCTTTTGCCAGAATGAAACCAGTAAGGAAGACCAAAATCTACAATAGGACCACAAAGCTTAAACTCTATAAAAGCATTGTTTTGCCAGTTTTGCTCGGAGATCGGAGTGTTGGAGGATGACCAAAGGAGATACTAGCAGGCTGTCAGTTTTCCACCACTCTTTGTCTTCGCAGAATCTTGGGAATCTTTTGGCCAGTAAAATATCCAATAACCAACTACTCCAAGATACAAGACAAGAGGCAATGAATGACATACTCAAAAAGAGAAGATTGAAATGGCTCGGACATGTTATGAGAATGAGACAAGAAATGCCTGCAAGGGAAGCCCTCACTTGGACACCAGAAGGAAAGAGAAAGAAAGGCAGACCACGGACAACATAGAGCCGCATGATGGAAGAGGAACTGACACCGCATCTCTGACGTGGGGCTCTGCGCTGAAGGTTGCACGGACAGGAGAGCATGGAAAGTCCTTTCTGAAGCCCCATGTGTCACTAGGCATGACGGGATTAAGTAAGCAAGTAATAAATTACATCGGGTCCCCCTCACCGGTGCTACGGAGTTCGTGCACTGATGCTGAGATCTTCGTGTGTAAGAACTCGGAGCACACATGGTTACTCACCGAAGTGCAATGACGAATTGTCCGATCAATTATCAGTTGTAGGAAAACTATCATCATGCACTCCGGACATGTCCATAAGTGAGATGGTTCAACCCACAATAATCATCACCAATTCAATCAATCACATCCAATTCAATCCAATCAATTCAATCAATCCACGCACCATCCACCAGCATCAATCACAGTCGCAATCAATCAATAGTCAACCAAAACATCAATCCAAAGCACAATCAATACAATCAAAGTCAATCTATTGAAAACCAAATTCAATCAAAATCAGTTAATCAATTCAATAACAGTAAACAATTCGACAGTCAATCCACAATCAGTCAATAATGATCCAATCAATCCAACAGTCCAATCCACCATCCATCAATCGGTTAACAATCATCATCCCCGCATCACACGTCATCGGCAATCAGTCAACGTATCAATCATCATCAATCAGTCATCAATTCAATCCAACGGTCAACATTCAAATAGTTTAAGTTAATCAGTCAATCAATAACGCATATCTCAGTAAACTCAATCCCGAATTAATCCATCAGTTCAATCTCAACGTCAGTCAAAATCCCGTCAAATCACATCACCCGTTACATCATCAATCCGTCAATCAATCAATCAAGTTCAATCAATTTCAACAGCGTCACATCAGTCAAGTCAATCATCAATCAGTCAATCAATCCAAGTCAATTCAACAGTTCAATCAATCAATCAATCAAACAGGTTTAATCAATCAATCCAACAGTCAATCAATCAATCAAATGATCAATCAATCAATCAATCCACCAGTTTTTAAACCAGATCAATCAATCAACACAGTCAATCATCAATCAATCAAACAGTTTTAAGTCAATCAATCAAATCAAACAGTCAATCAATCAATCCAATCAATCCAAAATAAGTCACATCATATCAATTTAAGTTTTTTAAGTTCATCCACTCTCCTCCACAACCCCTCACCAACCAAAAACCCAAACTGAAAAAAAAAAGGAAAAAAAGTTTAACGTACATCCAAATATTCACTTCTTATTATTTCATTATTCCTTCAATTTAATTAAATTTATTTCAACCTTTTATTTAACCCTATTGACAACAACACAAAATAAATACTTAATTGTTATGAAGTGTCAGGTACCTAGCCGTTTCCTCAATTATGCAAACAGGAACAGATAAGATTCGTCTTGCAAAAAAAAACCCCCAACCCCACAGCAAACTTATTAGCTGAAGTACGGCAATATTCACAATTATAGTATATATGTAGATGTATATGTAACTGGTCGTCCCACTTCAAGGGGATACTTGTACTAGGCTCACATGTTCTGTAACATATAATTGTTAGTGGCAGATACAATGTAATATTGGTTATAACAATTATAAGCTGATGATAATAAAACGTCTACGGGTTATTACTCAATTCAAAATAGTCACAGACAAGCAGCTGTTGTGAAGAAGCATCGTTTATTTCCATTAGAAAACATCAATTTTGTGCTGGGGACACAAAGTGTTAGTATACTAGTTTTAGTTTAGTAATAGTAGTTTAGTAGTTGCAGTAGTTTTAGTTTAGTAATAGTAGTTTAGTAGTTGTTGTAATTTTAGTTTAGTAATAGTAGTATAGTAGTTGTAGTTTAATAGTTGTAGTATAGTAGTTGTAGTAGCTGAAGTGTAGTAGTTGTAGTATAGAGTTGTAAATAGTAGTTGTAGTATAGTAGTTGTAATAGTTTAGTTTAGTAGTAGTGGTACTACTGTGAGCATCTGTAGCTAAGGAGTTTGGGGCTCAATCTCAACCCAAGGATACCTTGTTCAAACTCTGCGACGGTCAGTTTGGAAGCAAATTTATTACCGTGAAAGAACGGTAACAATATACCTCACTATTCAGAAAGCAATGGCAAACTACTGAACGTATAAGTGGTGCCTAGAAAATCGACGACTCATTTACTATGGTTGATGGCCAAGTCCTGTAAATGATATGCCACGATTTTCATTTTATGTTTTCTTGATTAAAGACCTACGGTCAAACGTCGATAGTATTTTTCATATTTAATCACTTATTCTTTTTTTGCTTATGTAATACTGTAATTTACCCTTTCCACGTCCTTATCAATCACCTGTTTACTCAGTATTATCGCAGCCTCCCAACGGTTTTCTCCAGATCTGATCGGATTTATTTTTCTTTTTCCGATCCAGAAGCAGTTGAGCTTTCAGCTCTTCGGCTCGGTGCCATGGACATCGCAACCCTTCCGTTCGGTGCCACTAACACATTAAATCTAGAGAATCTGTGGCCTTTCCGCCAGCTTGCGGAATTGAACCCGCACTCACAGAGGGCTTATCACCCGTCGTCCAACACGCTGCAAACACGCTGGGGCAGACGGGTATCTGATCTGATCCAGCCTGACCACCTCAGATCTGTAGGTTTCCGCACATCTCCCCTCCTTATTCGACACATCAACTCTGCCGGGGCCTCAAGCAAGGGAATTTGGAAAAGGGACAGTATCACTTCGACACATCAACTCTCGCCGGGGCCTCGCAAGGGAAGCAACAGTTGAAACAAGGGGGACCACTTCGACACATCAACCCCGCATGTGTGGTACCGGGGCCTGCAAGGGGAAACAAAGAACAGTACCACTTCGACCTACTGGGCATGTCGTAAGAGTCGACTGATGTAGGGGCCTAGGGAAGCTACCCTAGTAAATAAAAAGCGTCGCATAAATAAAACGTGATGGCCTACTTGTAGGTGCATAACTGGCACAACGTACAATCGGTCTTAGACTCAGATCACATACAGATCACACAGAGTGGTTAACAAGTGGTCGATATGGAACGTTGGAAGAAGAAGAAGAAGAAGACACATAGACTCACTCAATATTCTCATTTTGAAAATTATTTTTGTTGACAGAAACAAGTTAAAGAATCATGTCGTCAAACAGCAGTCTTCATCTCGGCTCTGAAAATGATATGTTCTTCTCTTCATCAAAGAGAGGAATTGGAAAAATACGTCTGTTTATATTTCTATTGATAGCTATCGTCATTGGTTTCATTGTTGGCATTCTGGTTGGAAAGTTTGCTATCAATGATGAGCAGCAGAACAACGAAGTTGTCGTTTCAGAAGAGTTTCAGCATATTCTCAGTGATGCTGATCCAAGCATTTCTCAACAAATTATTGATGCCATAGATCCTGCAAGGATAGAAGCTAACTTGAGGTATTTTATTCATTTTATATACAGGGTGTTCAAGATTAAAGCAGCTCCATTGACAAATCGAAAGTTGCCAGTTACATATTGCGAGGTGTCTATTTACTATTTAAACTGGTTCTGACTAGCTAGCCCTACGTCACATTTGTTCATCGCCCCTTCCCGCACTACAATTACATACCGTCACACAACCTTGACCTATACTACGTCATAACTGAACCTTCTCATTTTCATAAATATATGCCAGATTGGCTCCATTTACAGGCTGCTTTTATCTTGAACACCATGAGTAAGCTCAACTTGAGGTATTTTATTCATTATATATATATATATATTTAAAACTATCTATTTGTGATTTTGAATCTAAGTGTTAGAGCTGTCCTCTGTATATCATGGACAGAGAAGAGAACAAATAGATATTTATATCTGAACGGAACTCAAAATGAAAGAAAACTCGATGAAGCTATAAATCATCATCATCATCATCAAATAGCTTGTCATGAGCATAAACTTTGCCATCCTAACAGTCCTTCGCAATTTCTCTCTCTTATAGACCAGATGTTCCGGATCTGCAACCGTCATTCTCAAATCATCAGTTACATTCCGAATCCATCTATTCCGCTGTCTTCTCTTTCCCGGGATGTCTCCTTCCATAACGGTGTTCCTAAACTCTTCGTGTCTCTTTATATGTCCAAAATACTTCAATTTTCTCATTCTTATTTGTAGTATCAGCTAGATTTCTTTGATTTTGAGTTCTTTCTGGATAGATCTATTTGTTCTATTCTCTGTCCAAGATATACGAAGAACTCTTCTGTAACATTTATATTCAAAAGCACATATATATTTGATACCGTCTTTTTAAATGTCCATGCTTCGCACCCATACGTTGCCACTGGAATTATGCATGCTGTTAGTATTCTGATCTTTGTTTTCTTATTAGTTCCATTCTATACTGTTTTTAGTTGTTTTATTTTTGGTAAAACCATGTTTGTTGCTATAATGAAGACACCTATGACAAGTAATGCAGATATC
Source organism: Arion vulgaris (assembly GCA_020796225.1). NCBI lineage: Eukaryota > Metazoa > Mollusca > Gastropoda > Stylommatophora > Arionidae > Arion > Arion vulgaris. The sequence goes on from CM036759.1 coordinate 67,134,558, forward strand.
ACACTGGAATCTAAAATGATAAAAATAACAGAGCAGTTCACCTATTTTGGTAGTAATTTTGATTGCACAGGAAATGTTGAAAAATATATTATGATATTATGATATTGTCAAAGCAACATCAGCTTTTAAAAGTCTAAATAAAATATGGAACTGCAAGTTATATAGTATTAAAACTAAATTATGAATTTTCAATTCAAATGTTGTATCAATCCTAACATATGCCAGCGAGAGTTGGAAAATGACTAAAATAGAATATAAGTTGAATGCATTTGAAAATAGATGTCTGCGAAAAATAATGAATATAAATGGAACGAATTCAGGAGAAATGATGAAATCAGAGAAATGTCTGGTCAACCACTAGTGACAACTGTTATAAGAAAGAGAAGATGGAGATATCAAAAAATATCAAAGCAGGCATTGAAGTGAGATGCAAATGGTTCAAGAAAGAGACGACGACCTAAGGAGATCATAAAGCAAACGTTGCTGAAAGAGGCAAGAAATATCGGCCTCAGTTCCATGGAGGAGATTGAGCGAGTTGCCCAGAATAGAACGGTATGAGAAATTGCCCATGTAACGTATAACGGTATGAGAGAAATTATTAATTAATTTGTGGTTCTTTTAATTTTCTTCATTTTTAAATAAATTTAATTAAAACATTACTAATCATATCTCAGGTACCTCTCCCAGATACCGCATATAGCAGGGAGACAGGCAGACTTTGATCTTGTGGAGATGTTAAAATCAAGGTTCATAGACAACGGACTGCAAGTGCAGATAACGCCATACGACGTACTATTGTCGTATCCTAGCAACGAGACGCCGAATTCAGTCCGGCTATTGGACGCTAATGGCACGGTTGTTTACGATGCTAAACATGATGAGAGTAACATTTCTCAGTATCAGGATGTGGTGCCACCATTCAATGCCTACTCCCCATGTCGTCTTGTAGAGGTAAGTCTGTACAATATCAGGATGTGGTGCCTCCATTCAATGCATACTCCCCATGTCGTCTTGTAGAGGTAAGTCTGTACAATATCAGGATGTGGTGCCTCCATTCAATGCATACTCCCCATGTCGTCTTGTAGAGGTAAGTCTGCACTGTACAGTGCTTCGACACAGTGTTTAAATTATAGGTCACAGTACTCCGTTGTTAAGTCCCATTATTCAAATATCAGATCAGACGAAAGGTCATAGTCCATGAACCTCAGGTAACAGTTCACCATATGTTCAAGTGGGTGGTATTACCCCCAGGGGCGCTGAAGTCTTTAGGCGATAGTGAGTTCAACAATTGGGGAGTGTTCAGTTGATCTAGGGATCGATGGCTCCTTATAGAAGAAATTATTAATATACATTTAAAAATACATTATTTTCGTGATTTTTCGATTGAATAACTGTGTTCAAGATAATGCCTATATTGACTACTATTTTTTCAATACTTTAACAACATAAGTAGTCATGTATCATTCATTGCTATTTACGTTGGAAATATCAAACTGCTTGAACGAGGGAAAATGTTATAATGGGGAGGGGGAGGTGGCTATGGAGGGAAAGGGGGCGTTACAAAATTTATGTCTCGCAAAGTGGGCGGTATCCCGAAAAAGTTTGGGAACCTATGCAGTACACGAATGTCAGGTCATAGCAACTCACATTAACTTTTTGTCACAGTTAATGATGCATTAACAGATTAACCATTTTGCCCTTCTCAGCCGATATACGGCTTTAGCGACATTTTTAAGAAAAAAACAGTGTACAAGAATTACGAGCTCCTGAAAATACAGATTGACAAACACAGGATTCGAACCACTTATCCTTATTTCTTACGACACCCATCGCCTAGCCTAGCAATACGATCATCCTTACGATCACCCATCGCCTAGCCTAGCAATACGATCATCCTTACGATCAACCATCGCCTAGCCTAGCAATACGATCATCCTTACGATCACCCATCGCCTAGCCTAGCAATCGATCATCCTACGATCACCCATCGCCTAGCCTAGCAATACCATCATCCTTACGATCACCCATCACCTAGCCTAGCAATACGATCATCCTTACGATCACCCATCGCCTAGCCTAGCAATACGATCATCCTTACGATCACCCATCGCCAGCCAGCAATACGATCATCCTTACGATCACCCATCGCCTAGCCTAGCAATACCATCATCCTTACGATCACCCATCGCCTAGCCTAGCAATACGATCATCCTTACGATCAACCATCGCCTAGTCTAGCAATACGATCATCCTTACGATACCCATCGCCTAGCCTAGCAATACGATCATCCTTACGATCACCCATCGCCTAGCCTAGCAATACGATCATCCTTACGATCACCCATCGCCTAGCCTAGCAATACCATCATCCTTACGATCACCCATCACCTAGCCTAGCAATACGATCATCCTTACGATCACCCATCGCCTAGCCTAGCAATACGATCATCCTTACGATCAACCATCGCCTAGTCTAGCAATACGATCATCCTTACGATACCCATCGCCTAGCCTAGCAATACGAACATCCTTACGATACCCATCGCCTAGCCTAGCAATACGATCATCCTTACGATCACCCATCGCCTAGCCTAGCAATACGATCATTCTTACGATCACCCATCGCCTAGCCTAACAATACGATCATCCTTACGATCACCCATCGTCTAGCCTAGCAATACGATCATCCTTACGATCACCCATCGCCTAGCCTAGCAATACCATCATCCTTACGATCACCCATCGCCTAGCCTAGCAATACGATCATCCTTACGATCAACCATCGCCTAGCCTAGCAATACGATCATCCTTACGATCACCCATCGCCTAGCCTAGCAATACGATCATCCTTACGATCACCCATCGCCTAGCCTAGCAATACGATCATCCTTACAATCACAAGATGGGTGTGGTAAGAAATAAAGTTAAGTGGTTCGAATCTTGTGTTTGTCAATTTGTATTTTTCAGAAGTTCTTAATACTTGTACACTGTTTATTTATTGATCATATTCTTGGCTTCCGCTACTTCCTCGGGGTTCTTGCAAAAGCTCCTTGTTCTCATCTGCTTTTGAAATCAGATACAAAGTCGGTGTATCGACTACTTCATTTAGTATAAATTGCATACCACAACAGATGTTATTCTGTGAACTTTTGCAAGGGAGGAGAGACAAACACAAACTCAGACTATGCTCAAAATTGGTAGGACACCCACGTCAGGCAGATTGAAGAACAGAGAACACACATAATATGACCTCTTAGTCCTGCAGGTTTAGGGGTGGGACAAGAGACTGACAAGATCCTGGTAGATACACTCACGTCGTCAAACAGGTTGAAGGATGGAGGACACACAAAATATGACCTCTTAGTCCTGCAGGTTTAGGGGTGGGACAAGAGACTCACAAGATCCTGGTAGATACACTCACGTCGTCAAACAGGTTGAAGGATGGAGGACACACAAAATATGACCTCTTAGTCCTGCAGGTTTAGGGGTGGGACAAGAGACTCACAAGATCCTGGTAGATACACTCACGTCGTCAAACAGGTTGAAGGATGGAGGACACACAAAATATGACCTCTTAGTTCTCCAGGTTTGGGGGTGGGTCAAGAGACTGACAAGATCCTGGTAGATACACTCACGTCGTCAAACAGGTTGAAGGATAGAGGACACACAAAATATGACCTCTTAGTCCTGCAGGTTTAGGGGTGGGACAAGAGACTCACAAGATCCTGGTAGATACACTCACGTCGTCAAACAGGTTGAAGGATAGAGGACACACAAAATATGACCTCTTAGTTCTCCAGGTTTGGGGGTGGGACAAGAGACTGACAACCCTTCTATAAAAATATATATTCTGTTACGGAAAGGAAAACAAGAGATACCTTTGTAGCATCGGGTAAACAAAGTCAGGCAGATCAGACAACTGGTTGCTTGAAGGAGGGAGATCAAACCCGAAGCGAAATCTCCATAAGAATGGCGGAGAGAGTTGAAAGATTGTGTGGTAAACAACTAGTAGCTAGGCGTCAGAACGGCAATGAGAAATAACACGTTGGAAAAATAACACGTTTGAGAAATAACACGTTAGAGAAATAACACGTTGGAGAAATAACACGTTGGAGAAATAACATAGAGGATAAATAACACGTTGGAGAAATAACATAGAGGAGAAATAACACGTTGGAGAAATAACATAGAGGAGAAATAACACGTTGGAGAAATAACACAGAGGAGAAATAACACGTTGGAGAAATAACATAGAGGAGAAATAACACGTTGGAGAAATAACATAGAGTAGAAATAACACGTTGGAGAAATAATACAAAAGCGAAGTAACACAGGTGACAGATAACACAGGTGACAGATAACACAGGTGAGAAATAACACAGGTGAGAAATAACACAGGTGAGAAATAACAAAGATGAGAAATAACACAGGTGAGAAATAACACAGGTGAGAAATAACACAGGTAAGAAATAACACGGAAGCGAAATAACACAGGTGGTAAATAAGACAGGTGAGAAATAATGCAGATGAGAAATAAGAGACGTTAAAAATAAAATAGGTGAGAAATAACACAGGTGAGAAATAAGACAGGTGAGAAATAACACAGGTGAGAAATAAGACAGAAGCAAAGTAACACATGTGGCAAATAACACAAGAGAAATAACACACGTGAGAAATAACACACGTGAAAAATAAGAAATGTGACAAATAACACAGGTGAGAACTAACACAGATGAGAAATAACACAGGTGAGAACTAACACAGGTGAAAATAACAAAATGAGAAATAACATATGTGAGAACTAACACAGGTGAGAAATAACACAGGTGAGAAATAACACAGGTGAGAACTAACACAGATGAGAAATAATCCAGGTGAGAAATAACACAGGTGAGAACTAACACAGGTGAGAATTAATACAGGTGAGAATTAACACAGGTGAGAATTAACACAGGGTGAGAAATAACACAGGTGAGAAATAACACAGATGAGAAATAATCCAGGTGTAACTAACTGGTTGTCACTTATACTATTCTCAGGGAGACCTAGCTGCAATAAATGGAAATGTTTGTGAATTTTATATGTCACTGGGACAAGAAGAAGATATAGAAAGATAGATCAGAAAAATGGACAAAAGAAGATAGATCAGAAAACATGGGACACGAAGAAGATAGATCAGAAAACATGGGACAAGAAGAAGATAGATCAGAAAACATGGGACAAGAAGAAGATAGATCAGAAAACATGGGACAAGAAGAAGATAGATCAGAAAACATGGGACAAGAAGAAGATAGATCAGAAAACATGGGACAAGAAGAAGATAGATCAGAAAACATGAGACAAGAAGAAGATAGATCAGAAAACATGAGACAAGAAGAAGATAGATCAGAACTGAGAAAAATAGACGAAACTGGAAAAGAAGAAGATAGATCAGAAAACATGGGACAAGAAGAAGATAGATCAGAAAACATGGGACAAGAAGAAGATAGATCAGAAAACATGGGACAAGAAGAAGATAGATCAGAAAACATGGGACAAGAAGAAGATAGATCAGAAAACATGGGACAAGAAGAAGATAGATCAGAAAACATGAGACAAGAAGAAGATAGATCAGAAAACATGAGACAAGAAGAAGATAGATCAGAAAACATGAGACACGAAGAAGATAGATCAGAAAACATGAGACAAGAAGAAGATAGATCAGAAAACATAAGACACGAAGAAGATAGATCAGAAAACATGAGACAAGAAGAAGATAGATCAGAAAACATGAGACAAGAAGAAGATAGATCAGAAAACATGGGACAAGAAGAAGATAGATCAGAAAACATGAGACAAGAAGAAGATAGATCAGAAAACATGGGACAAGAAGAAGATAGATCAGAAAACATGGGACAAGAAGAAGATAGATCAGAAAACATGGGACAAGAAGAAGATAGATCAGAAAACATGGGACAAGAAGAAGATAGATCAGAAAACATGGGACAAGAAGAAGATAGATCAGAAAACATGGGACAAGAAGAAGATAGATCAGAAAACATGGGACAAGAAGAAGATAGATCAGAAAACATGAGACAAGAAGAAGATAGATCAGAAAACATGAGACAAGAAGAAGATAGATCAGAAAACATGGGACAAGAAGAAGATAGATCAGAAAACATGGGACAAGAAGAAGATAGATCAGAAAACATGGGACAAGAAGAAGATAGATCAGAAAACATGGGACAAGAAGAAGATAGATCAGAAAACATGGGACAAGAAGAAGATAGATCAGAAAACATGAGACAAGAAGAAGATAGATCAGAAAACATGAGACAAGAAGAAGATAGATCAGAAAACATGAGACAAGGAAGAGATAGATCAGAAAACATGAGACACGAAGAAGATAGATCAGAAAACATGAGACAAGAAGAAGATAGATCAGAAAACATGGGACAAGAAGAAGATAGATCAGAAAACATGGGACAAGAAGAAGATAGATCAGAAAACATGGGACAAGAAGAAGATAGATCAGAAAACATGGGACAAGAAGAAGATAGATCAGAAAACATGGGACAAGAAGAAGATAGATCAGAAAACATGAGACAAGAAGAAGATAGATCAGAAAACATGAGACAAGAAGAAGATAGATCAGAAAACATGAGACACGAAGAAGATAGATCAGAAAACATGAGACAAGAAGAAGATAGATCAGAAAACATAAGACACGAAGAAGATAGATCAGAAAACATGAGACAAGAAGAAGATAGATCAGAAAACATGAGACAAGAAGAAGATAGATCAGAAAACATGGGACAAGAAGAAGATAGATCAGAAAACATGAGACAAGAAGAAGATATAGAAAGATAGATCAGAAAACATGGGACAAGAAGAAGATAGATCAGAAAACATGGGACAAGAAGAAGATAGATCAGAAAACATGGGACAAGAAGAAGATAGATCAGAAAACATGGGACAAGAAGAAGATAGATCAGAAAACATGGGACAAGAAGAAGATAGATCAGAAAACATGGGACAAGAAGAAGATAGATCAGAAAACATGGGACAAGAAGAAGATAGATCAGAAAACATGAGACACGAAGAAGATAGATCAGAAAACATGAGACAAGAAGAAGATAGATCAGAAAACATGAGACAAGAAGAAGATAGATCAGAAAACATGAGACACGAAGAAGATAGATCAGAAAACATGAGAGACAGAAGAAGATAGATCAGAAAACATGGGACAAGAAGAAGATAGATCAGAAAACATAAGACAAGAAGAAGATAGATTAGAAAACATGGGACAAGAAGAAGATAGATCAGAAAACATGGGACAAGAAGAAGATAGATCAGAAAACATGGGACAAGAAGAAGATAGATCAGAAAACATGAGACAAGAAGAAGATAGATCAGAAAACATGAGACAAGAAGAAGATAGATCAGAAAACATGAGACAAGAAGAAGATAGATCAGAAAACATGAGACACGAAGAAGATAGATCAGAAAACATGGGACAAGAAGAAGATAGATCAGAAAACATGGGACAAGAAGAAGATAGATCAGAAAACATGAGACAAGAAGAAGATAGATCAGAAAACATGGGACAAGAAGAAGATAGATCAGAAAACATGTGACAAGAAGAAGATAGATCAGAAAACATGAGACAAGAAGAAGATACAGATAGATCACAAAAATGCGGGCCTCTGCTCTGGCGTAGAGGTTAGATGCCAGCATTTCGTTCCAACTGTACTGGCCGCTCCTTCGTGGAGCCATCGGGATTATTACGAGATTCCTGATCTCAGTGTAGGTGAGATCGAGTTACTAGTCATATCTCAGTGTAGGTGAGATCTAGTTACTAGTCCTATCTCAGTGTAGGTGAGATCTAGTTACTAGTCCTATCTCAGTGTAGGTGAGATCTAATTACTAGTCCTATCTCAGTGCAGATGAGATCATTACTAGTCCTATCTCAGTGTAGGTGAGATCGAGTTACTAGTCCTATCTCAGTGTAGGTGAGATCTAGTTACTAGTCCTATCTCAGTGTAGGTGAGATCTAGTTACTAGTCCTATCTCAGTGTAGGTGAGATCGAGTTACTAGTCCTATCTCAGTGTAGGTGAGACGGTTACTAGTCCTATCTCAGTGTAGGTGAGATCAGTTACTAGTCCTATCTCAATGTAGGTGAGATCAGTTACTAGTCTATCCATGTGGTGAGTGAGTTACTAGTCCATCTCAGTGTAGAGATCGTTACTAGTCCTATCTCAGTGAGGTGAGATCAGTTACTAGTCCTATCTCAGTGTAGGTGAGATCGAGTTACTAGTCCTATCTCAGTATAGGTGAGATCGAGTTACTAGTCCTATCTCAGTGTAGGTGAGATCAGTTACAGTCCTATCTCATGTAGGTGAGATCAGTTCAGTCACATGGTGAGATCGAGTTACTAGTCTATTCAGTGTAGGTGAGATCGAGTTACTAGTCCTATCTCAGTGTAGGTGAGATCTAGTTACTAGTCCTATCTCAGTGTAGGTGAGATCTAGTTACTAGTCCTATCTCAGTGTAGGTGAGATCTAGTTACTAGTCCTATCTCAGTGTAGGTGAGATCGAGTTACTAGTCCTATCTCAGTATAGGTGAGATGGAGTTACTAGTCCTATCTCAGTGTAGGTGAGATCTAGTTACTAGTCCTATCTCAGTGTAGGTGAGATCGAGTTACTAGTCATATCTAAGTGTTGGTGAGATCGAGTTACTAGTCCTATCTCAGTGTAGGTGAGATCTAGTTACTAGTCCTATCTCAGTGTAGGTGAGATCTAGTTACTAGTCCTATCTCAGTGTAGGTGAGATCGAGTTACTAGTCCTATCTCAGTATAGGTGAGATCGAGTTACTAGTCCTATCTCAGTGTAGGTGAGATCTAGTTACTAGTCCTATCTCAGTGTAGGTGAGATCGAGTTACTAGTCATATCTAAGTGTTGGTGAGATCGAGTTACTAGTCCTATCTCAGTGTAGGTGAGATCGAGTTACTAGTCCTATCTCAGTGTAGGTGAGATCGAGTTACTAGTCCTATCTCAGTGTAGGTGAGATCGAGTTACTAGTCCTATCTCAGTATAGGTGAGATCGAGTTACTAGTCCTATCTCAGTGTAGGTGAGATCTAGTTACTAGTCCTATCTCAGTGTAGGTGAGATCGAGTTACTAGTCATATCTAAGTGTTGGTGAGATCGAGTTACTAGTCCTATCTCAGTGTAGGTGAGATCGAGTTACTAGTCCTATCTCAGTGTAGGTGAGATCGAGTTACTAGTCCTATCTCAGTGTAGGTGAGATCGAGTTACTAGTCATATCTCAGTGTAGGTGAGATCGAGTTACTAGTCCTTTCGGAGATGGACGATAAAACATAGTTCATGTGTGCCAGTTGAGCACATAAAAGAATCCTTGGCAGTCCACAATAGAGAAGAGCAAGCTGGAAAGACTCTGCAAGTGTAAACTTATTCATCATCAAATAGCTTGTCCTGAGCAGAACTTTGCCACCCCAACAGTCCTCCGGAATTTCTCTCTCTCTCATAGGCCAGATGTCCTGACTCTGCAGCCGTCATGTTCAAACCATCAGTTACATCCTGAATCCATCTTCTCCGTGGTCTTCCTCTTCTTCTCTTTGCCGGTATGCCTCCTTCCATGATGGTCTTCTTCAGCACTTCATGTCTTTTTATATGTCCAAAATATCTCAATAAAAAATACATTCCCAACAAAATAATTTACCATATTCTACACTATATCAGGGACTTTCGGTGTTAACGAGTTCGTGCTCTGCTGATGAGATCTTTCTGTGCAAGAAAAAGATCAGAGCACACATGGTTACTTACCGAAATGCAATGATAGTGGTACTATCAATCACTCAATCAATCAATCAATCAATCAATTAATCCGATCTTAAGACAGCAATAAAATTATGTTAAAGTCGAATTGTCAAAACATAAAGTGACTTAGTTTTACAAAAGGCGGAAAAAGCTACAGCAATGTTTCTACAAAAAGGTCTTCATCATATAACTGACACAGTTGAAGTGTACTAAAATTACTTACATTATTACAGGGTCCCCTGGTGTATGCTGGATATGGTAGAGTTGAAGATTATATCTGGTTGAAACAGAACAACATTACTGTGACTGGAAACATTGTTATTGTGAAGTATGGTCGCATTTTCAGAGGAGACAAAGTGAGTCACAAATATGAATTCTCTTTTTTGTTGTCTGTTTCGGAAACTTGTCCAGTTCCCAGTTAAATCATCAGTATCATCATCATCATCATCATCATCATCATCATCATCATCATCATCATCATGATCAAATAGCTTGTCTGTGTAGAACTTGGTCACCTTAAGTGTATGTTTTGTAGAAGTTACATTTGATGTTGGTGTGTGAAAATGACGTAAAAACCAAGTACAGTAGTTTTACAAAAACAATAACAATACACATCAACGTTTCGATCAAATGACCTTTATCGAGCTTATGTGTGAATTCACAACCAATGATCTCCTATGTAGTGTAAGGAAAACAAAGAATAGTACCACTGCGATCTACAAGGCATGTCGTAAGAGGCTGCTGATGTATAACCTAGGGAAGCTACCATAGTAAATAAAAAGTATCGCAGAAATCGGATGTGCTGGCTTACTTGTAGGCGCATAACTGACACAACGTAACTCGCTCTTAGGCTCAAATTACATACAAATCACACAGAGGCTTTAACAAGTGGTCGATATGGAGCGTTAGAAGAAGAAGAAGAAGAAGAAGAAGAAAAGAAGAAGAAGAAGAAGAGAAGAAGAAGAAGAAAAAGAGAAGAAGAAGAAGAAGAAGAGAAGAAGAAGAAGAAGAAGAAGAGAAGAAGAAGAAGAAGAGAAGAAGAAGAAGAAGAAGAAGAAAGAAGAAGAAGAAGAAGAAGAAGAAGAAGAAGAAGAAGAAGAAGAAGAAGAAGAAGAAGAAGAAGAAGAAGAAGAAGAAGAAGAAGAAGAAGAAGAAGAAGAAGAGAGAAGAAGAAGAAGAAGAAGAAGAAGAAGAAGAAGAAGAAGTAGAAGAAGAAGAAGAAGTAGAAGAAGAAGAAGAAGAAAAGAAGAAGAAGAAGAAGAAGAAGAAGAAGAAGAAGAAGAAGAAGAAGAAAGAGAAGAAGAAGAAGAAGAAGAAGAAGAAGTAGAAGAAGAAGAAGAAGAAGAAGAGAAGAAGAAGAAGAAGAAGAAGAAGAAGAAGAAGAAGAAGAAGAAGAAGAAGAAGAAGAAGAAGAAGAAGAAGAAGGAAGAGAAGAAGAAGAAGAAGAAGAAGAAGAAGAAGAAGAAGAAGAAGAAGAAGAAGAAGAAGAAGAAGAAGAAAAGAAGAAGAAGAAGAAGAAGAAGAAGAAGAAGAAAGAAGAAGAAGAAGAAGAAGAAGAAGAAGATAGAAGAAGAAGAAGAAGAAGAAGAAGAAGAAGAAGAAGAAGAAGAAGAAGAAGAAGAAGAAGAAGAAGAAGAAGAAGAAGAAGAAAGAAGAAGAAGAAGAAGAAGAAGAAAAAGAAGACTACCAATGACATTACAGAAACGAATGTTCCAGTGTTTTATTGGAGCCAAATACTTATATATGGCAGCGTATCATGGACAATGAACAATCTAACAATAAGATGCCACAGAGATGTGGTAATACAGAAGAGGAATGTTGATAATTCCATAGCGAAACACGTACAAACAAAATACTATAGTTTGACAAAATACAGAAACAGTAATGACAATTCCATGGACAGCGAAGAAAACAAATGTAGATGTTTTAAATCAGGCCTGCACACAAAGAAACCTTATCAAAAGTATCAGAATCAGACAATCAAGGTTCTTCGGGCATATATGTGAAGAGGAGGCTTAGAATATTTGGAGACAACAGGTAAAATTCAGGGAGGGAGAGATCGTGGAAGACAGGGGGAGAAGATTTTAGATGGTCTGACAACGTGGTTCGACAAAAGATCATGTCAGAACCGATTAACTGCACCAAGGAAGTAGTGTTGTGTAGAGACATAGTCGTCTACGCCGGCAGGTATGGCCCTTTGATTGATAGATTGTGTAGCCATTTCTGTTAAGACTGATATACCCCGTCTTCTGGTGAATCCTCTCTCTCACTCTCTCCGATCACCGCCCAGACCGATGTACCAGACCTCCCCATAAATTCTATTCATGTGGAAATCTGATTCATGCAGCCTTAGCATTGGTGTGTTTTACGTCACATCTTCAGCATCATTTGGAACTATTGTGCTTATCCTTCGGCGATGTGTCCGATTGCAGCCAGCGTTTACTCAGTTCGCTCTCCATTCTGTAGCCATCTAGTGTTTTTTATAGTGTGGGGTAGCTAGCCCCACGTCCAGCCTCCTTATTCTCCTCTTACGACATGCATGACAGTTAACAGTGTTTCTGTTCTTTACACCCCAGTTTGCGCCCCGGTAAACAGTCGGACATCTGGTGATCTAAACAAGGATTAACTTCATTGTACCAAGTTTCCACATATAGCATGCCGTCTGTCGAGATCATTGTACCAGGTTTTCACATATAGCATGCCGTCTGTCGAGATCATTGTACTAGGTTTCTACATATAGCATGCCGTCTGTCGAGATCATTGTACTAGGTTTCTACATATAGCATGCCGTCTGTCGAGATCATTGTACCAGGTTTCCACATATAGCATGCCGTCTGTCGAGATCATTGTGCCAGGTTTCCACATATAGCATGCCGTCTGTCCAGATCATTGTACTAGGTTTCCACATATAGCATGCCGTCTGCCCAGATCATTGTACCAGGTTTTCACATATAGCATGCCGTCTGTCCAGATCATTGTACTAGGTTTCCACATATAGCATGCCGTCTGCCCAGATCATTGTACCAGGTTTCCACATATAGCATGCCGTCTGTCCAGATCATTGTACCAGGTTTTCACATATAGCATGCCGTCTGTCGAGATCATTGTACCAGGTTTTCACATATAGCATGCCGTCTGTCCAGATCATTGTACTAGGTTTCCACATATAGCATGCCGTCTGCCCAGATCATTGTACCAAGTTTCCACATATAGCATGCCGTCTGTCCAGATCATTGTACTAGGTTTCCACATATAGCATGCCGTCTGCCCAGATCATTGTACCAAGTTTCCACATATAGCATGCCGTCTGTCCAGATCATTGTACTAGGTTTCCACATATAGCATGCCGTCTGTCCAGATCATTGTACCAGGTTTTCACATATAGCATGCCGTCTGTCCAGAGCATTGTACCAGGTTTCCACATATAGCATGCCGTCTGTCCAGATCATTGTACTAGGTTTCCACATATAGCATGCCGTCTGCTGCGAGCGTTGCACAAAGCATGAACTCCGTAACTCCGGCAATAATCCTAGGATCTCATGTAACAATTGCTCAGTGTCTCGGTCAGACTCGAACCCACAACCATCAGTTCGCCAGGCAAACGACTTAACCACTTTGCCACAGGGACTCCAAAACACAGGTGAAAAATAACATATGACAAATAACATAGAAGCGACATAACACATGGGACACATAACACATAACACAGGGGACACATACCACAGGGGACACATAACACATAACACAGGGGACACATAACACAGGTGACACATAACACAGGGGACACATAACACAGGGGACACATACCACAGGGGACACATAACACATAACACAGGGGACACATAACACATGGGACACATAACACATAACACAGGGGACACATAACACAGGTACGAAAAGACACAGGTGAAAGATAACGAAAAAGAGAAATAACACAGGTGAGAAAAAACACATATGAAAAATAGCAAATGTGACAAATAACACAAGTGAGAAACAACACAGGTGAGAAACAACACAGGTGAGAAACAACATAGGTGAGAAATAACACAGGTGAGAAACAACACAGGTGAGAAATAACATAGGTGAGAAATAACACAGGTGAAAAACAACACAGGTGAGAAACAACATAGGTGAGAAATAACACAGGTGAGAAATAACATAGGTGAGAAATAACACAGGTGAGAAACAACACAGGTGAGAAACAACACAGGTGAGAAACAACACAGGTGAGAAATAACACAGGTGAGAAATAATACAGATGAGAAATAATCCAGGTGTAACTAACTAACGATCTCTTACACTACTCTCAGGTAGATCTAGCTGCAATAAATGGGGCTATAGGCATCATTATCTACTCTGATCCCGCGGACTTTACTGGGAACTTTATGGGTGATTCCAGGGTCTATCCAGAGACCTGGTGGATGCCTCCATCCGGAGCTCAAAGAGGAACTATATATATTCCTAACGGAGATCCACTTAGTCCTGGGTATCCAGCTAACGGTGAGTTTGATCAAATTCTATGTAGAGTTGAGGTAAGGTGTCCGTCTCACTCTTCAAAGGTACTCGGCACCCTCCCAGAGTGGAGAGGATCGAGATATTTTTCTAGAGATCCCTGATCTCATTGTAGATGAAATCAAGTTCCTAGTCTTATCGGGAAGGGACGATACAATGTTAGTCTTGTGTTTAAGTTATGCGATTTAAAAAACCTATGGCAGCGAAAATATATATACAAAATGGGGTCAAAAAGGCTCATGAGGTCATAGTGGTAACATGAGCCAGGGTTAGCGAGGGGGCGCGCTAACCAAGACCCTGACCCTAACCTCCACGCGGTGACCCTGGAAACAGACTATGGTTCTGGTCTGGCTAAGAGGGCAGGGATCGGGGAGAGAAAACTACTGGTAGGGGTAGCAGTGCAAGTACGGAAACACGATAAAGATACATACAAAGAAAATGCACAAATCTCCTGACCGATGTCCAACAAGATATTGCCCAAGTCCCTGAACGCAAAGAAACAGCAACGAAACGTCTCAGACATGGATGAGAGGTGCATCCAGTGACCAAACGTATGCCCACGTAGGGGGAAGCTCGAAGCCCTGAGGAGGGGGCAAACATTGCCAGCCCGTCGGCAGAATAAATAAGACAGGACCGTAACGAATAAAAGTCTACCCTCGTGTTGGTGCGGAGAAGATTGCAGCTGACCCCGCATTGGTAGCCAGTGCAGATACATGTACTGGGCAAGGTTTGCCGAGCGCAAAAGAACAAGTTGCGTTTAGTGCATAACGAAACTACCCGCCCTGGGAAAACCGTGCAAGGTACTGTGCAATTAAAATTAACATCCCCGGAAGAACTGAGGTTGGTGATGCCTAACGGAACTGCCAGCCTTGGGGCAACCGGGCAAGGTTCGATTGCAGTCGTAACTAACATCCCCGGAATAACTGGGGCGGGTGATGGCGGCGAGCGCAAAATCCTCAGTTACGCTGATAGTGCCGACTGAAACGACCCTCTACATTGTTTGTACTCGGCCCCATGCCAGTGCTCGAGGTTAATTGCAAATTGCCACGTACCGATACGCGTCTAGAAAAGGCTGAGAATGTTCCTTCCCGGATCAAGCTCAAAAATGTACGTAAAGCAAGGCCGACAATGTACGGATCAAACAGGAAGTTCGGGTCTGAACATTGGCGAAGGCCGATACTTTACAAGGTGTCTTATACGAGTAAGACGCCGTCCGAGGATAAGCTTACAAGCCCCGAGAAATATTTCTCAGTCAGAACAGGCATAAACAGCGTAACTCACTGTCCCGGCGTAGATCACAAAGCCCAAAAATACGGCAAAGCTGATCGTACCCTAGGGAAAGCTCACCCTAGTAAATCAAAAGCCGGCTGAAAACGAACACCCCACCGAAGGATAAGCAACTGAGCTCAAATAGGTGCTGAAGGCTGGTGCACGTACATTACGTTCGGATGTCTGGCTGTTTATATATCACAATGAGAATGATTAAAACAGGCCTAGAACGATCGAAGAAGAAGAATATATACAAAATAGGCTGCAAAACCGCTGCCCGTGCAAAAATCAAACTATAAACTGAAACTGAACATACAATTTCTCCAAAAATGTTCCTCTTCTAAATTGCACGGATGATCCTCGCCGATGCTACGGAGTTTGTGCTAGTCAAACTAGAAGATAAAATCCTTCCAAATACATCTACTTTCTCCTATCTTGGAAGGGCTATCAGCAGCGAAGGAGGCGCTTGATATGACATTAAAAACAGAGTAAGGCACGAAACTCATTCATGAGTCATCAGACAGTCTGGAAGTTTGCCCAATACAGTATCAGAACCAAGATTAATATATCTACACCAGCTGTGTGCCTCCAGCTGTGTGCCTCCAGCTGTGTGCCTCCAGCTGTGTGCCTCCAGCTGTGTGCTAATAACTTTACTATACGGATCATAATGTTGGAGAAGAACAAAACAAGATACGAGGGAAGTCAATAAGTAAGCCACAAAGTTATGAGATGGTGGTAAATATAGTTGGTGTTTTCTAAAAGTATCATTAGGTGACAGCAACATCCAACTTTATATTCCCGTTCGCCAGGTGGCGCTATGTATCTCATGCGCATGCCAGCATAAACAAAATGGCGACTGTACTTACGGAGAGTACAACCAAAGAGCAACGTGCTGTTGTGCGTTTATTGTGTGCAAAAGGACTGCTTGCAAAGGACATTCATAAAGAAATACTTCCTGTTTATGCTGACAAATGTTTGTCCCGTAAAACGTGCATAGTTGGTAGACAAATTTTCTCAAGGACGCTCTAAAATTGTTGATGAAATCCGATCTGGTCGTCCTGTTGAGATTGCAACAGAAGCATCAGTGCAGCTGGTGGAGGAGATGATTAGAGGTGACAGACGAGTAACGATAGACTCTGTAGCATCTGCAATAGGGTGCTCACATGGTTCAGCATACAGCATAATGCATGATCGATTGAAATTTAAGAAAGTGTGCTCAAGGTGGGTACCCAGACAATTGAAAGAGGAACACAAAATGAACCGATTTGGCCTGTCCTTGCATCATCTCTGTCGATACGAAGATGAAGGAGAAGAGATGCTGAACAGGATTGTTACTGGAACGAATCATGGGTGCATCACTACCAGTCCGAATCAAAGAGTGCTTCAATGCAGTGAAAACATCCTTCTTCGCCTTGTGTCCAAAAATTCAAGGTTACGCAATCAGCAGGGAAGGTTATGCTGACGGTGTTCTGGGATTGTCAGGAGTGCTTTTAACCAATTTCATGAAGAAAGGTGACAATATGAATTCCGAATCATACTGTGAAGTTCTATCGATGCTTCATGGTGCAATTCGAAAAAAACGTCAGGGTTGCTCACTAGAGGAGTGTTGCTTCTTCATGGCAATGCCAGACCACATACGGCTCGATTAACTCAGGAGAAAATTAACCAACTAAGGTGGGAAGTTCTGGAACATCCACCTTACAGTCCTGACTTAGACCCTAGCGATTTCCACCTCTTTGGTCCACTGAAAACCCACCTTGGCAGGAGACATTTCGTGAATGACGCCGAAGTTGAATGTGAAGTGAAAACGTGGTTTAGAAAACAGAGCCCGCAGTTCTATGCA
Source organism: Arion vulgaris (assembly GCA_020796225.1). Taxonomy (NCBI): domain Eukaryota; kingdom Metazoa; phylum Mollusca; class Gastropoda; order Stylommatophora; family Arionidae; genus Arion; species Arion vulgaris. The sequence goes on from CM036759.1 coordinate 67,152,001, forward strand.
GCCGGTTTGGGAGGATTGATAAAACGATGGGATAAGTGCATCAATGTTGGTGGAAATTATGTTGAGAAATAAAGGAACAATGTATGTATAAAAATAAACTGGTTTCGAGTTGTTATCATGTTTAGTTATTTTCTACAGCCATTTGTGGCTTACTTATTGACTCGCAGTCGTATATAGAAAACTCTCCACCTTTCATACAGCTTGTCTGCGAACAAATATTACGTGTATTCTAAACAAATACTATCTCTAACCAAGAACTGCTTGTACAGTGTCAACAAGAACTGGTTACACAATGTCAACAAGAGAATATGAGCATCATTATACAAATACTATCTCTAACCAAGAACTACTTACACAGTGTCAACAAGAACTGCTTACACAGTGTCAACAAGAGAATATGAACATCATCATACAAATACTATCTCTAACCAAGAACTGCTTACACAGTGTCAACAAGAGAATATGAGCACCATCATACAAATACTATCTCTAACCAAGAACTGCTTACACAGTGTCAACAAGAGAATATTAACATCATCATACAAATACTATCTCTAGCCAAGAACTGCTTACACAGTGTCAACAAGAGAATATTAACATCATCATACAAATACTATCTCTAACCAAGAACTGCTTACACAGTGTCAACAAGAGAATATGAACATCATCATACAAATACTATCTCTAACCAAGAACTGCTTACACAGTGTCAACAAGAGAATATGAACATCATCATACAAATACTATCTCTAACCAAGAACTGGTTACACAGTGTCAACAAGAACTGCTTACACAGTGTCAACAAAAGAATATGAACATCATCATACAAATACTATCTCTAACCACGAACTGGTTACACAGTGTCAACAAGAGAATATTAACATCATCATACAAATACTATCTCTAACCAAGAACTGGTTACACAGTGTCAACAAGAGAATATTAACATCATCATACAAATATTATCTCTAACCAAGAACTGCTTATACAGTGTCAACAAGAGAATATGAACATCATCATACAAATACTATCTCTAACCAAGAACTGCTTACACAGTGTCAACAAGAGAATATGAACATCATCATACAAATACTATCTCTAACCAAGAACTGGTTACACAGTGTCAACAAGAACTGCTTACACAGTGTCAACAAGAGAATATGAGCAACATCATACAAATACTATCTCTAACCAAGAACTGCTTGTACAGTGTCAACAAGAACTGGTTACACAATGTCAACAAGAGAATATGAGCATCATTATAACAAATACTATCTCTAACCAAGAACTGGTTACACAGTGTCAACAAGAGAATATGAGCATCATTATACAAATACTATCTCTAACCAAGAACTGCTTACACAGTGTCAACAAGAACTGGTTACACAATGTCAACAAGAGAATATGAGCATCATTATACAAATACTATCTCTAACCAAGAACTGCTTACACAGTGTCAACAAGAACTGGTTACACAATGTCAACAAGAGAATATGAGCATCATTATACAAATACTATCTCTAACCAAGAACTGCTTACACAGTGTCAACAAGAACTGCTTACACAGTGTCAACAAGAGAATATGAACATCATCATGCAAATAATATCTCTAACCAAGAACTGGTTACACAATGTCAACAAGAGAATATGAGCAACACTATCTCTAACCAAGAACTGGTTACACAGTGTCAACAAGAACTGGTTACACAGTGTCAACAAGAACTGGTTACACAATGTCAACAAGAGAATGTGAGCATCATCATGCAAATAATATCACTAACCCAGAACTGCTTACACAGTGTCAACAATTACTGCTTACACAGTGTCAACAAGAACTGGTTACTTAGTGTCAACAAGAGAATATGAGTACCATCATCTAACCAAGAACTGGTTACTTAGTGTCAACAAGAGAATATGAACATCATTATCTAAAAGAGACGATGGAAATGGATCGGACATGTGATACGCATGGAGACTAACTCTTTCCAGAAAACTGCACCATGATTGTCATCAGATGGTAACCGAAAACTGCACCATGATTGTCACCAGATGGTAACCGAAAACTGCACCATGATTGTCACCAGATGGTAACCGAAAACTGCACCATGATTGTCACCAGATGGTAACCGAAAACCGCACCATGATTGTCACCAGATGGTAACCGAAAACTGCACCATGATTGTCACCAGATGGTAACCGAAAACTGCACCATGATTGTCACCAGCTGGTAACCGAAAACTGCACCATGATTGTCACCAGCTGGTAACCGAAAACTGCACCATGATTGTCACCAGCTGGTAACCGAAAACTGCACCATGATTGTCATCAGATGGTAACCGAAAACTGCACCATGATTGTCACCAGATGGTAACCGAAAACTGCACCATGATTGTCACCAGATGGTAACCGAAAACTGCACCATGATTGTCACCAGATGGTAACCGAAAACTGCACCATGATTGTCACCAGATGGTAACCGAAAACTGCACCATGATTGTCACCAGATGGTAACCGAAAACTGCACCATGATTGTCACCAGATGGTAACCGAAAACTGCACCATGATTGTCATCAGATGGTAACCGAAAACTGCACCATGATTGTCACCAGATGGTAACAAAACCCGTTGTCCAGTGGTAGAAACTGCACCATGATTGTCACCAGATGGTAACCGAAAACGTGGAAGATTCAAAACGACCTGGAGGGAAGCGTAGAACAAAAACTGAAAGACAAGAATCATAGTTGGAACACAATACAGAGGATAGCCAAGAATAGAGAAGAATGGTGGTCATTTTGTTGCTGTCCTAAATGATAGAAGGCAGAGAGAGAGAGAGAGAGAGAGAAAGAGTGAGAGAGTGAGCGTCCTTTGTTATGTTTGTACACAATTTCAATTAATGTTTTAACTAGATATGTACATATTCTCCTGTCTGCTGTAACTAAGTGTGTACATAATTTAACTTTGTCAAAGTTATGGTGGCCGCACACCTTGAGCAGAGACTACTTGCCATTTTGTTCGATCGACTGGTACTGTCAGTGGTAGATTACGGACTCGGAATTCTTACGATATCAAGATCACAATGTGAACGACTCGAACGGGTTCAGAATGAAAGTATGCGTATAGTCCTGGGCTGCACTAGAGATACCCCCATTGTGAAGATGAGATGTATGTTGGCCTTCTGTCACTACGCTCCCGTCATGCAATCGCCCAAACCAAGGCATATATGCGGTTACTGCGGATAAGAGACATCCACTACACAAGAACACTAATGATGTTAAGGGTACGAGAATCAAGCGTGGCATGTCGTGGATGGCCCATGCTGAGAGAACAATTGGCCAGGTGACTATGGTTGCGACTCTACCAAAAGGGGAAGAATGGATCCCAACAGATGGTAGCATGACCAACTATTTCAACGCTATCATTAATCTTGGAAGAGAATGTAGAGATTGGGCAACATGAAGGCTGATCTCACAGTTAAGCAGCTGATAGAAGATAATGCAAGGGATGATGATGTTGTTGTATATACTGATGGGTCGGTTCAACGTGGTGAGAAGTCCGGCTGGGGTTTCTTGGCTAATGTGCATGTTAGGTTGTTGCAGAGCAAGTGGGGCATACAGGACAACTACTTCTAGTATGAGGATGGAGGTTGAGGCCGTTACTGCTGCCCTCCATTGGATTTCTGGGACTTCATTTACTGGGGCAGTTGTTGAGTCTGACTCTTAGTCGATGCTTCACAAGATCAAGAAGGGCAGGTTTCGGTATGAGTGGATGTCGTCTTTAGTAGTTTCTAACCTCCAGTGGCTTACCTGGATATACTGTCCTGGGCATGCGGATGTTTACGGTAATGAGAGAGCGGACAGGCTTGCATCAACAGCATCGATTGTTGGGAGTTGAAGATGGATAAGGGGATATTCTTCGGTCTCTTCGCGACTGTCTGTTGGATGAGGACACTAAAATCGATGTTGAATCGATCAACCGTTTTTGTTCAGTTTGAAGTTACCGTTGTCTCAATCGAACTGGATGCCTGAAGGCAGAGTGAGAGGATGTTTAATCAGCGAGCCACAGGAACCATCAGTATGCATACTCTTCGATATCTGTTGTGGGAGACTGAACACTATGGGTCTGCCGAGTGCAATGACGTCAGTTTAGTAACCAATAACCAATAACCAATAATTTAACTTTGGCTGCGTTAAACGTTACATAATATTCTTACAACCTCCGTTAAATGTGTACATAATCGAATTACAACTTCCGTTAAATGTACATAATCAAATTACAACCTCCGTTAAATGTATACTAATCAAATTACAACTCGTTAAATGTGTACATACTCTTTCTTTGTGAGTTCAGTGAAATATGTACACACTGTCGCACTACCGAAGAGTGTACATACTATCTTGACGACTTTAGTTAGATGTGTACATAATCTGAGCCTTGGCTGTAACTACCTGTCATCCCATCATCAGATTACGGCTATCGTTTTACTGAAGAGAGTGCGGACCCATTACCCAAGATTCCTTGCCACCCCATCGGCTACGGAGCAGCTTTGAACATACTCAAGTAAGTTGCATTTTTACTTGTTGTAAACTTTGTTAAACTGTTCTATGCTGATTGATTGATTGAGTGATTGATTGATTGATAGCAACATCATCATTGCACTTCGGTGAGTAACCACATGTGCTTCAATCTCTTTCTTACACAGGAAGATCTCAGCAGCAGCGCATGAGCTCCGTAGCACCGGCGAGGGTCCCAGATGTAATTTTGAAGACGACAAAAATATTTATGTAGAATAAAAAAATATTTTCTAATGAATTTTGCCCTGGCAGCGGCTTTCCAGCCTGCTCTTCGTGATTTTGAACTGCCAAGGGTTCTTTTACGTGCTCAAATTGAACATGGGACCTGCGTTTTATCGTCCGTATCCACAGGACTAGGAACTCGACCTCACCTACACTGAGATTCCTGATCTTGTTATCGACTATGTGAATGGACATCCCTCCGATGGACAGCTGATAGCAAAATAATGCATGGACGTCACAAGGAAACACGGAAAAGAACTATGGAGAGTTGAATGATTGAGACCTGGCGTAGGAAACAAATGGTAGAAACACGATAAGAACAAGGAGTTTTTTGGTAAGAACCTCATGGGGAAGCAGCGGAAGCCAATGAATATATGATCAATAAATAAACAGTGTACAAGTATTAGGAGCTTACGACAAAACAAATCACCAAACACAGGATTCCAACCACTTACTCTTATATCTTACGGCGCCCATTGTCTAGTCTAGCAGTAGGAGCGTTCTTAGGCGCCATTGTCTAGTCTAGCAATATGAGCGTTCTTACGGCGCCCATTGTCTAGTCTAGCAGTAGGAGCGTTCTTACGGCGCCCATTGTCTAGTCTAGCAGTAGGAGCGTTCTTACGGCCACCATTGTCTAGTCTAGCATTATGGAGCGTTCTTACGGCCACCATTGTCTAGTCTAGCATTATGAGCGTTCTTACGGCGCCCATTGTCTAGTCTAGCAGTAGGAGCGTTCTTACGGCCACCATTGTCTAGTCTAGCAGTAGGAGCGTTCTTACGGCCACCATTGTCTAGTCTAGCAGTAGGAGCGTTCTTCGAACACAACCAGCGAGCCATTAAAAAATGGCTTCACTGAGAGTGTCTTTCACAAACGCTTCGTTTTAGCTAGACACAGAATAATCAGGTAAGGTTCGATCGAACACAAACACATGTGATAAAATTATTAGAAAGGAGATTGAAAGGTAACAATGAGATTCTATTGTGAAGAATATATGGGAAAAATCGTACTCGAAGAAGAGACAATTAGTAAATGAAAACCTTTTTATACCGTCTTGTATATTAGGGTAATACGGTGTTGTGCCTGTATTCATTGACCATCGGTACACGATGGGTGGTGTGGACAACATCACGCCTGTCGCCTTGACTTCTATGTGCGGCATCACGCCGGTCGCCTTGACTTCCATGTACGGCATCACGCCGGTCGCCTTGACTTCCATGTACGGCATCACGCCGGTCGCCTTGACTTCCATGTACGGCATCATGCCGGTCGCCTTGACTTCTATGTACGGCATCATGCCGGTCGCCTTGACTTCCATGTACGGCATCATGCCGGTCGCCTTGACTTCCATGTACGGCATCACGCCGGTCGCCTTGACTTCCCTGTACGTTTCTGGTACCAGATTGAGGCTGGGCTGATCTGAAAGCCGTAACGGTCGGAAAATAATTACACGCCTGTTGTGGACTTGAACTCGACCTTGCCCTAGAAGCGAGTTTACTAACAACTACGCTATTGAGGATCGAGCGAGCTTACTAACAACTACGCTATTGAGGATCGAGCGAGTTTACTAACAACTACGCTATTGAGGATCGAGCGAGCTTACTAACAACTACGCTATTGAGGATCGAGCGAGCTTACTAACAACTACGCTATTGAGGATCGAGCGAGTTTACTAACAACTACGCTATTGAGGATCGAGCGAGTTTACTAACAACTACGATATTGAGGATCGATAAGGACATATACCACTTTTCTTCATGTTTTTATTGTTTATTTAGGCATCTGGGTGGAACTGAAGTTCCAACTCCGTCAGATCTGAGTGGTGGTCTTAACATTACATACAGAACTGGGCCAGCATTTTTGGAAACTGGAATGTAAGTATATTTTTGAAATATTTAATCTAGTTTTTTTCAAGCTATTATTATTTTAACTATTTATGAAAACTTAACTGGTCAGTGATTAGTGCGCTAGTATAATGTATGAGAGGTTTCGGTTCGATTCCTCAGTGATTAGTGCGCTAGTATAATGTATGAGAGGTTTCTGTTCGATTCCTCAGTGATTAGTGCGCTAGTATAATGTATGAGAGGTTTCTGTTCGATTCCTCAGTGATTAGTGCGCTAGTGTAATGTATGAGAGGTTTCTGTTCGATTCCTCAGTGATTAGTGCGCTAGTATAATGTATGAGAGGTTTCTGTTCGATTCCTCAGTGATTAGTGCACTAGTGTAATGTATACAAGGTTTCTGTTCGATTCCTCAGGAGATTTTTTGAGTATAAGGTAGAATTTGGGGTCTCTGTCGCCAAGCGGTCAAGCGGTTTGCTAGTCCTGTTGGGTCTATGCCATTTTAAGAGACAAAAATGGTCCACTACTTTGGGGAGTCTATGTGGCATAGAGGATAAGTGCTCGCCTTTTGTTACAAAGGTACTCGGTTCGCTTAATCGTGAAGATATCGGGATATTTTCAGAGATCCTTGATCTCAGTGTAGGTGAGATCAAGTTCCTAGTCAGATCGAAGACGGACGATACAACTTACATCCCGTGTTCAAGTAGAGCACGCATAAGAACCCAACTCTAAATCTAGAAGAATAAGGCTGGAACGTCGCTGCCCATGTAAAATTCATTATTAAACTTTAACAAATAAAATTTCTATAAATATTTTTACCATCTAAATTAAATCGGGGACTATCTCCGGTGCTACGGAGTTCGTGCACTGCCACTGAGATCTTCCTTTGTAAGAAAGAGATGGAGCTCGCATGGTTGCTGACCGAAGTGCAATGATGATGGTTCTATAAATCAATCAATCAATCAATCAATCAATCAATCAATCAATCAAACGTGCTGGTAGGATTGAGGATATGACTACTGTGTAGAGCGGACGAGCAAAGGACCAGGGTGACGTTCTGAATTATTTCAGAAAAGGTGGAGACTGCAGTAAAACTTGGAAAATAGCTAAACACGTTAACACAAAGTATTACAGTTTTACAAAATACATAAACAGTGACGATAAACAGCAACGTTTCGACCAAAAGGCCTTTATCACAAATAATACAACAAGAATGACGAATTTCGAGGAACACTACAATGGACGATTACATGTTGAAACATAAACCTATCTAATGAAAATCTGGGAATAAAAACGAACAACGAAATGAGTGGACACAAAAAACCGAAAGTGGAAAAGAACAATAAACAATATAGTGGATAAATGACACATATAGGGAGCAAACACACATATAGATAACAAGGCACGAGATAAGACAGTACTAAGAGCATAGGAATGTAATGCGTTGAGTCCAGAGGTCGAAAGTGCCATAGAATGAGATAAAACGGTTCTCAGGCGATCGACTGCGATCATCGGAGGAACATGATCGGATGGCTGTGACCTGGACATCGTCAACTCCTGAATGGCCAGTATCGTTGAAATGGGTGCCACAGGAGTCACAGAGCATTGGCGAATATCGCGTAAGTGTTTGGCGAATCGGTCACTGAGTCTCTTACCGGTTTCGCCAATATAGGACTTGTTGCATCGTTTGCAGGTGATGGCATAGATGATATTGAGGGACTCACACGTGAAACTGTCTTGAATGGCATACGTAGCTTTTGGAAAGAGACAGTGCGGGTCTGTATTACATATGCACATGTGTAACATCGTCGACGTCCGCACTGGATGGTGCCAAGTGACTCTGGATATTAGGCTTGAGGCGACTGTGTACCAACAAATCCTGAGGCTTCTGTCCCGTCTGTAAGCCACCAAAGGATAGTGTTGGAAGACTGGACGTGTCTCAGGATCAGACTGAAGAATAGGGAGATGATGGAATAAGACCTTTTCACCAGGGAACTATGAGGGTGGAAAGTTAAGATGAGTTTAACCCTGTCAGAATTGGGGTTCTAGCATGTGAGAGAGGGCCTCCTGGCGAGCAATTAGCTGTACCCGATGCATGGCAGATGTAAGCACATTCTCCGGGTATAAGCGCTGGCGGAAGAAATCCAGCATCTCGTGAGCTTTATCAAGAAAATCGTCGTCCTCACTACAGAGGCGACGAAGGCGTAAGAGTTGAGAGAAGGTAAAGAGTCACGACAGGCCTGGGGATGGGAAGAGGTATACAGAAGAAAGCTATGTGTATCAGTAGGCTTGTAGTATACTGATGTAGTGATAGTGGATAGGCTGATGGTGATAGTGATGTCAAGAAAATTGACACAGGAGGTAGAGATGTTAGAGGTGAACCGAATAGCAGGATTGAAGGCATTGATGAAGGTGATGAAGCGTGACAAATCGGCTTCAGACATATCGGTAACTCCAATACAATCATCGATGTATCTATGATACACGGACGGAAGAAGGCCATCATAGGTGTTCCATACTAAGTGTTCGAGATGACCCATGAATAGACAAGCATAGCTGGGTCCCATTTTAGTACCCATGGCGACCCACTAATCTGTTCGAAGAACTGGTCATTGAACTGAAAGGAGTTGAGAGTGAGAACTAGTTCTGCAAGACGAAGGAGAGTCGAGGTGGAGACAAGAGGGTTAGTTCTCCTGTCGAGAAAAACTGGAGAGCTTGGAGTCCGTCAGAATGAGGTATAGAGGTATACAGTGAACAGACATCAAGGAGGAAGAGACGATAAGTCCTGCCAGGCAACAACTTAATAGAAGAAAAACAGACAAAGTGTGGTTAGTGTCTTTCAAGAATGAAGGTAGTGTGGTGACTATAGGATTGAAGATACTATCAAGGAATTCGGAGATATGTTCCGTAGGACAAGAGCAAGCAGAAACAATAGGCCTACCAGGATTGTGAAGTTTATGAATTTTTGGGAGCATATAGAATGCGGGTTTGCCCAAACAACTGTCGATGATACATAGTGATGATGCGCCGGTAGGAAGGTCTTTTGAGGCAATGAGGTTCTTGATGACTGTACGGACCTTACTATTGTTGGATAGTGTGGCATCAGAAGGAATATTATTGTAGAATAGGGTGTTACGGAGTTGGTTGTGGCCTTCCTGTAGGTATAGTTCTTTACTCCATACGACTATGGCACCACCTTTGTCAGCAGGTTTGATAACAATGTCATCACGTCGACGGAGGTGTGATAGAGCACGAAACTCGGACGGTGACATGTTAGAACGCCCTAGGCGTTTAGGGTGGAGAAGTCCAATGTCGTATGTAGTATTCTTGATGTAGAGATCAAGAGCGTTAGAGGCACCAGGTTTAGGAGTCCCAAACATGCTTGCGAGTGGAACAACCAACTCCGTAACACCCTATTCTACAATAATATTCCTTCTGATGCCACACTATCCAACAATAGTAAGGTCCGTACAGTCATCAAGAACCTCATTGCCTCAAAAGACCTTCCTACCAGCGCATCATCACTATGTATCATCGACAGTTGTTTGGGCAAACCCGCATTCTATATGCTCCCAAAATTCATAAACTTCACAATCCCGGTAGGCCTATTGTTTCTGCTTGCTCTTGTCCTACGGAACATATCTCCGAATTTCTTGATAGTATCTTCAATCCTATAGTCACCACACCACCTTCATTCTTGAAAGACACTAACCACACTTTGTCTGTTTTTTCTTCTATTAAGTTGTTGCCTGGCAGGACTTATCGTCTCTTCCTCCCTGATGTCTGTTCACTGTATACCTCTATACCTCATTCTGACGACTCCAAGCTCTCCAGTTTTTCTCGACAGGAGAACTAACCCTCTTGTCTCCACCTCGACTCTCCTTCGTCTTGCAGAACTAGTTCTCACTCTCAACTCCTTCAGTTCAATGACCAGTTCTTCGAACAGATTAGTGGGGTCGCCATGGGTACTAAAATGGGACCCAGCTATGCTTGTCTATTCATGGTCATCTCGAACACTTAGTATGGAACACCTATGATGGCCTTCTTCCGTCCGTGTATCATAGATACATCGATGATTGTATTGGAGTTACCGATATGTCTGAAGCCGATTTGTCACGCTTCATCACCTTCATCAATGCCTTCAATCCTGCTATTCGGTTCACCTCTCACATCTCTACCTCCGTGTCAATTTTCTTGACATCACTATCACCATCAGCCTATCCACTATCACTACATCAGTATACTACAAGCCTACTGATACACATAGCGTTCTTCTGTATACCTCTTCCCATCCCCAGGCCTGTCGTGACTCTTTACCTTCTCCCAACTCTACGCCTTCGTCGCCTCTGTAGTGAGGACGACGATTTTCTTGATAAAGCTCACGAGATGCTGGATTTCTTCCGCCAGCGCTTATACCCGGAGAATGTGCTTACATCTGCCATGCATCGGGTACAGCTAATTGCTCGCCAGGAGGCCCTCTCTCACATGCATAGAACCCCCCAATTCTGACAGGGTTAAACTCATCTTAACTTTCCACCCTCATAGTTCCCTGGTGAAAAGGTCTTATTCCATCATCTCCCTATTCTTCAGTCTGATCCTGAGACACGTCCAGTCTTCCAACACTATCCTTGGTGGCTTACAGACGGGACAGAAGCCTCAAGGATTTGTTGGTACACCGTCGCCTCAAGCCTAATATCCAGAGTCACTTTGGCACCATCCAGTGCGGACGTCGACGATGTTACACATGTGCATATGTAATACAGACCCGCACTGTCTCTTTCCAAAAGCTACGTATGCCATTCAAGACAGTTTCACGTGTGAGTCCCGTAATATCATCTATGCCATCACCTGCAAACGATGCAACAAGTCCTATATTGGCGAAACCGGTAAGAGACTCAGTGACCGATTCGCCCAACACTTACGCGATATTCGCCAATGCCCGACTCTGTGGCTACCATTTCAACGATACTGGCCATTCAAGAGTTGACGATGTCCAGGTCACAGCCATCCGATCATGTTCCTCCGATGATCGCAGTCGATTCGCCCTGGAGAACCGTTTTATCTCATTCTATGGCACTTTGCGACCTCTTGGACTCAACGCATTACATTCCTATGCTTCTTAGTACTGTCTTATCTCGTGCCTTGTTATCTATATGTGTGTTTGCTCCATATATGTGTCATTTATCCACTATATTGTTTATTGTTTCTCTTCTTTTCCACTTTCGGTTTTTGTGTCCACTCATTTCGTTGTTCGTTTTATTCCCAGATTTTCATTAGATAGGTTTATGTTTCCACATGTAATCGTCCATTTGTAGTGTTCCTCGAAATTCGTCATTCTTGTTGTATTATTTGCTTGATAAAGGCCTTTTGGTCGAAACGTTGCTGTTTATCGTCACTGTTTATGTATTTTGTAAAACTGTAATACTTTGTGTTAACGTGTTTAGCTATTGAATTATTTCAGTAAGAGATTGCGTGGAAACGATTCAAGTAATGGTGGTAAATCTGCAACCCTAACCAGACTGCAAGAATGTAAAATCAAATGTGACGCAGTTAGACAAGTGACGCAGTTAGACAAGTGACGCAGTTAGACAAGTGACGCAGTTAGACAAGTGACGCAGTTAGACAAGTGACGCAGTTAGACAAGTGACGCAGTTAGACAAGTGACGCAGTTAGACAAGAGACGCAGTTAGACAAGAGACGCAGTTAGACAAGAGACGCAGTTAGACAAGTGACGCAGTTAGACAAGAGACGCAGTTAGACAAGTGACGCAGTTAGACAAGAGACGCAGTTAGACAAGAGACGCAGTTAGACAAGAGACGCAGTTAGACAAGTGACGCAGTTAGACAAGTGACGCAGTTAGACAAGTGAGGCAGTTAGACAAGATCGCTTTACTGTCTTTCATAATAGAAAAGAAGTAAAACTGCCCACAAGTACATGTATACCTTGCCCATACTGTACAGGAACATTCCAAGCCCGCATCGGGCTCACTAGTCATCTACGCACACACAGACAAACATAACGCAACTACATTTACTTGGATGAAAATTGTGTGGTCATCATCACCCGTGATGGACGAGCATCATCACCCGTGATGGACGAGCATCATCACCCGTGATGGACGAGCATCATCACCCGTGATGGACGAGCATCATCACCCGTGATGGACGAGCATCATCACCCGTGATGGACGAGCATCATCACCCATGATGGAGGAGCATCATCACCCGAGATGGACGAGCATCATCACCCATGATGGAGGAGCATCATCACCCGAGATGGACGAGCATCATCACCACTGGTAGTCAAAGAAGAATAGTAAACCAGCATAGAACTGGTGTAATGAGTTGAAAGCTATCCTCGGTGTACTAGTAAACCAACATAGAACTAGTGTAATGAGTTGAAAGCTATTCTCGGTGTACTAGTAAACCAGCATAGAACTGGTGTAATGAGTTGAAAGCTATCCTCGGTGTACTAGTAAACCAACATAGAACTGATGTAATGCGTTGAAAGTTATCCTGCGTGTACTAGTGAACTCATTTAAACGCACCACCATTCAATGGATACCATCACACTTCAATATAAGCGGAAATGAACAAGCTGACAAGCTAGTGAAAGAAGGCGGGCGACTATCACAGACTGATCAGGAGATCAGCTATGAGGCAAGAACAACCATCGGTTGACATTACAAAGAAAAGTGGTCGAAAGACCACCCACAACACAGCAGCAGAGATGGGTACTATTGTCCATACCGAAACGAACAAGCTACTATATTCCGCCTCGAACTGGCCATAACAGGCTTCGGGCCTACATGTTCAACAAATTTAAAATTGGCACAACTAACCTGTACCACTGCGAAAAGGCGGACATGACAGCAGAGCACATACTGCAAGACTGCCAGTTGTTAGCAGGCACGAGAAGCGAAACCTGGCCCGTTAATTAACAGAGAGCTTCGTGAAAAGCTGTACGGAGAGTTGTGAAAGCTGCTACAGAGAGATGTGAGAAGCTGTACAGAGAGATGTGAGAAGCTGTACAGAGAGATGTGAGAAGCTGTACAAAAGATGTGAGAAGCTGTACAGAGAGATGTGAGAAGATGTACAGAGAGATGTGAGAAGCTGTACAGAGAGATGTGAGAAGCTGTACAGAGAGATGTGAGAAGATGTACAGAGAGATGTGAGCAACTGTACAGAGAGATGTGAGAAGCTGTACAGAGAGATGTGAGAAGCTGTACAGAGAGATGTGAGAAGATGTACAGAGAGATGTGAGAAGCTGTACAGAGAGATGTGAGAAACTGTACAGAGAGATGTGAGAAGCTGTACAGAGAGATGTGAGAAGCTGTACAGAGAGATGTGAGAAGCTGTACAGAGAGATGTGAGAAGCTGTACAGAAAATGTGAGAAGATGTACAGAGAGATGTGAGAAGCTGTACAGAGAGATGTGAGAAACTGTACAGAGAGATGTGAGAAGATGTACAGAGAGATGTGAGAAGCTGTACAGAGAGATGTGAGAAGATGTACAGAGAGATGTGAGAAGCTGTACAGAGAGATGTGAGAAACTGTACAGAGAGATGTGAGAAGCTGTACAGAGAGAGGGAGAGCTGTACAGAGAGATGGAGAAGATGTACAGAGAGATGAGAAGCTGTACAGAGATGTGAGAAGCTGTACAGAAAATGTGGAAGATGTACAGAGAGATGTGAGAAGCTGTACAGAGAGATGTGAGAAACTGTACAGAGAGATGTGAGAAGCTGTACAGAGAGATGTGAGAAGATGTACAGAGAGATGTGAGAAACTGTACAGAGAGATGTGAGAAACTGTACAGAGAGATGTGAGAAGCTGTACAGAGAGATGTGAGAAGATGTACAGAGAGATGTGAGAAGATGTACAGAGAGATGTGAGAAGATGTACAGAGAGATGTGAGAAGCTGTACAGAGAGATGGAGAAACTGTACAGAGATGTGAGAGCTGTACAGAGAGATGTGAGAAGCTGTAAAGAGAGATGTGAGAAGCTGTACAGAGAGATGTGAGAAGATGTACAGAGAGATGTGAGAAGCTGTACAGAGAGATGTGAGAAACTGTACAGAGAGATGTGAGAAGCTGTACAGAGAGATGTGAGAAGATGTACAGAGAGATGTGAGAAACTGTACAGAGAGATGTGAGAAACTGTACAGAGAGATGTGAGAAGCTGTACAGAAAATGTGAGAAGATGTACAGAGAGATGTGAGAAGATGTACAGAGAGATGTGAGAAGCTGTACAGAGAGATGTGAGAAGAGGTACGGAGAGACGGAGTCCCTAAAAACAACAGTACAATTCATGATAAAATTTGGTTCATCGGTCTAGGTGGGGATCGACAGAGAGAGAGAAACTGGTGTCGCTAGTTGCCACACGCTGAGAGACATACTAAGGAGGAGGAGATCGAAGCACTTATGGACTAATTAGTTGAATGTGCAGTGATGATGATCCGGCGACTAAACTAGAACTGGTGTCGTTAGTCGCCACACGCTGAGGAGATCGGAGTACTTATAAACTAATTGGTTCGATGCGCAGTGATAATGATCTGACAACTAAACTAAAACCTCGTGCTCCGCATATGTCATGGACAGAGAAGAGAACAAATATATATATATATATATATCCAGAAATAACTCAACATCACAGAAGACTGGTTACTGTTACAAATAAGAATGAGAAAACCGGTTACTGTTACAAATAAGAATAAGAAAACTGGTTAATGTTATAAATAAGAATAAGAAAACTGGTTAATGTTACATGTTACAAATAAGAATAAGAAAACTGGTTAATGTTACATGTTACAAATAAGAATGAGAAAACTGGTTAATGTTACAAATAAGAATGAGAAAACTGGTTAATGTTATAAATAAGAATAAGAAAACTGGTTAATGTTACAAATAAGAATAAGAAAACTGGTTAATGTTACAAATAAGAATAAGAAAACTGGTTAATGTTACAAATAAGAATAAGAAAACTGGTTAATATTACAAATAAGAAAACTAGTTAATGTTACAAATAAGAATAAGAAAACTGTAGTATTTTGGACATTGAAAAAGACACGAAGGATTGGATAAAACCATTATGAAAGGAGACATACCTGCGGATAGGAAAGGAGACATACCTGCAGATAGGAAAGGAGACATACCTGCAGATAGGAAAGGAGACATACCTGCAGATAGGAAAGGAGACATACCTACAGATAGGAAAGGAGACATACCTGCAGATAGGAAAGGAGACATACCTGCAGATAGGAAAAGAGACATACCTGCAGATAGGAAAGGAGACATAGCTGCAGATAGGAAAGGAGACATACTCAGATAGGAAAGAGACATACCTGCAGATAGGAAAAGAGACATACCTGCAGATAGGAAAAGAGACATACCTGCAGATAGGAAAAGAGACATACCTGCAGATAGGAAAAGAGACATACCTGCAGATAGGAAAGGAGACATATCTGCAGATAGGAAAGGAGACATACCTGCAGATAGGAAAAGAGACATACCTGCAGATAGGAAAGGAGACATACCTGCAGATAGGAAAAGAGACATACCTGCAGATAGGAAAAGAGACATACCTGCAGATAGGAAAAGAGACATACCTGCAGATGGGAAAAAGAGACATACCTGCAGATAGGAAAAGAGACATACCTGCAGATAGGAAAAGAGACATACCTGCAGATAGGAAAAGAGACATACCTGCAGATAGGAAAAGAGACATACCTGCAGATAGGAAAAGAGACATACCTGCAGATAGGAAAAGAGACATACCTGCAGATAGGAAAAGAGACATACCTGCAGATAGGAAAAGAGACATACCTGCAGATAGGAAAAGAGACATACCTGCAGATAGGAAAAGAGACATACCTGCAGATAGGAAAAGAGACATACCTGCAGATAGGAAAAGAGACATACCTGCAGATAGGAAAGGAGACATAGCTGCAGATAGGAAAGGAGACATACCTCCATATAGGAAAAGAGACATACCTGCAGATAGGAAAAGAGACATACCTGCAGATAGGAAAAGAGACATACCTGCAGATAGGAAAAGAGACATACCTGCAGATAGGAAAAGAGACATACCTGCAGATAGGAAAAGAGACATACCTGCAGATAGGAAAGAGACATACCTGCAGATAGGAAAAGAACATACCTGCAGATAGGAAAGAGACATACCTGCAGATAGGAAAAGAGAATACACTGCAGATGGGAAAAGACATACCTGCAGATAGGAAAAGAGACATACCTGCAGATAGGAAAAGAGACATACCTGCAGATAGGAAAAGAGACATACCTGCAGATAGGAAAAGAGACATACCTGCAGATAGGAAAAGAGACATACCTGCAGATAGGAAAAGAGACATACCTGCAGATAGGAAAAGAGACATACCTGCAGATATGAAAAGAGACATACCTGCAGATAGGAAAGGAGACATACCTGCAGATAGGAAAAGAGACATACCTGCAGATAGAAAAAAGAGACATACCTGCAGATAGGAAAAGAGACATACCTGCAGATAGGAAAAGAGACATACCTGCAGATAGGAAAAGAGACATCCCTGCAGATAGGAAAAGAGACATACCTGCAGATAGGAAAGGAGACATACCTGCAGATAGGAAAAGAGACATACCTGCAGATAGGAAGGAGACATACCTGCAGATAGGAAAAAAGACATACCTGCAGATAGGAAAAGAGACATACCTGCAGATAGGAAAAGAGACATACCTGCAGATAGGAAAGAGACATACCTGCAGATAGGAAAGAGACATACCTGCAGATGGGAAAAGGGGAGACATACCTGCAGATAGGAAAAGAGACATACCTGCAGATGGGAAAAAGAGACATACCTGCAGATAGGAAAAGAGACATACCTGCAGATAGGAAAAGAGACATCCCTGCAGATAGGAAAAGAGACATACCTGCAGATAGGAAAGGAGACATACCTGCAGATAGGAAAGGAGACATACCTGCAGATAGGAAAGGAGACATACCTGCAGATAGGAAAAGAGACATACCTGCAGATAGTAAAGAGACATACCTGCAGATAGGAAAAGAGACATACCTGCAGATAGGAAAAGAGACATACCTGCAGATAGGAAAAGAGACATACCTGCAGATAGGAAAAGAGACATACCTGCAGATAGGAAAGGAGATATACCTGCAGATAGGAAAAGAGACATACCTGCAGATCGGAAAAGAGACATACCTGCAGATAGGAAAAGAGACATACCTGCAGATAGGAAAAGAGACATACCTGCAGATAGAAAAAAGAGACATACCTGCAGATAGGAAAAGAGACATACCTGCAGATAGGAAAAGAGACATACCTGCAGATAGGAAAAGAGACATACCTGCAGATAGGAAAAGAGGGACCCATGTGTTGCCGGGACTTGCAAGGGAGCAAGAATAGTAATACTGCAACCTACAAGGCATGTCGTAAGAGGCGACTGATGTAGGGGACTAGGAAGCACCCTAGCAAATAAAAATCATCGCTGAAATCGTATGTGCTGTCTTACTTGTAGGCGCATAACTGGCACAACGTACAATCGCTCTTAGACTCGGACCACATACAAATCACAAAGAATGGCTAACATGTGCACGATATGGAGCGTTCGAAAAGAAAAGAAGAAGAAGGAAAAGAGGAAGACCACATAAAAGATGGATTCAGGATGTAACTAATGATTTGAACATGGCGGTGTCAGAGGCGGAACATGATTTGAACATGGCGGTGTCAGAGGCGGAACATGATTTGAACATGGCGGTGTCAGAGGCGGAACATGATTTGAACATGGCGGTGTCAGAGGCGGAACATGATTTGAACATGTCAGTGTCAGAGGCGGAACATCTCTGACATATGAGAGATATTTCCAATGATTGTTGCTATGGTGACAATGTTCTGCTGAGAACGAGCTGTTGTTATGGTGACAATGTTCTGCTCAGAACGAGCTGTTGTTATGGTGACAATGTTCTGCTCAGAACGAGCTGTTGCTATGGTGACAATGTTCTGCTCAGAACGAGCTGTTGTTATGGTGACGATGTTCTGCTCAGAACGAGCTGTTGTTATGGTGACAATGTTCTGCAGAGAACGAGCTGTTGTTATGGTGACAATGTTCTGCTCAGAACGAGCTGTTGTTATGGTGACAATGTTCTCCTCAGAACGAGCTGTTGCTATGGTGACAATGTTCTGCAGAGAACGAGCTGTTGTTATGGTGACAATGTTCTGCTCAGAACGAGCTGTTGTTATGGTGACAATGTTCTGCTCAGAACGAGCTGTTGTTATGGTGACAATGTTCTGCACAGAACGAGCTGTGGTTATGGTGACAATGTTCTGCTCAGAACGAGCTGTTGTTATGGTGACAATGTTCTGCTCAGAACGAGCTGTTGCTATGGTGACAATGTTCTGCAGAGACGCAGCTGTTGTTATGGTGACAATGTTCTGCTCAGAACGAGCTGTTGTTATGGTGACAATGTTCTGCTCAGAACGAGCTGTTGTTATGGTGACAATGTTCTGCACAGAACAAGCTGTTGCTATGGTGACAATGTTCTGCTCAGAACAAGCTGTTGTTATGGTGACAGTGTTCTGCTCAGAACGAGCTGTTGTTATGGTGACAATGTTCTGCAGAGAACGAGCTGTTGTTATGGTGACAATGTTCTGCTCAGAACGAACTGTTGTTATGGTGACAATGTTCTGCTCAGAACGAGCTGTTGTTATGGTGACAATGTTCTGCTCAGAACGAGCTGTTGTTATGGTGACAATGTTCTGCTCAGAACGAGCTGTTGTTATGGTGACAATGTTCTGCTCAGAACGAGCTGTTGTTATGGTGACAATGTTCTGCTCAGAACGAGCTGTTGTTATGGTGACAATGTTCTGCAGAGAACGAGCTGTTGTTATGGTGACAATGTTCTGCCCCAGAACGAACTGTTGTTATGGTGACAATGTTCTGCTCAGAACGAGCTGTTGTTATGGTGACAATGTTCTGCAGAGAACGAGCTGTTGTTATGGTGACAATGTTCTGCTCAGAACGAGCTGTTGTTATGGTGACAATGTTCTGCAGAGAACGAGCTGTTGTTATGGTGACAATGTTCTGCTCAGAACGAGCTGTTGTTATGGTGACAATGTTCTGCTCAGAACGAGCTGTTGTTATGGTGACAATGTTCTGCAGAGAACGAGCTGTTGTTATGGTGACAATGTTCTGCAGTGAACGAGCTGTTGCTATGGTGACAATGTTCTGCTCAGAACGAGCTGTTGTTATGGTGACAATGTTCTGCTCAGAACGAGCTGTTGCTATGGTGACAATGTTCTGCTCAGAACGAGCTGTTGTTATGGTGACAATGTTCTGCTCAGAACGAGCTGTTGTTATGGTGACGATGTTCTGCTCAGAACGAGCTGTTGTTATGGTGACAATGTTCTGCTCAGAACGAGCTGTTGTTATGGTGACAATGTTCTGCTCAGAACGAGCTGTTTGATGAACAATGGTGAAACACGTAATAACAAGGTACTGGAGTTTGACAATATACAAAAACAATGACAATACAAAGCAACGTTTCCACCAACAAGGACTTTATCAAGTAAACGATACAACATGAGTGACGAATTTCACAGCACACTACATATAGACTACGATAGAGATATTTCAACTTTCATAAAATGTTATTACGTGTTGGGCATTTTACATAGTTTTACTGCAGTTCCCCACCCTCCCTATATGTTTGATGAAATGCGTTTAGAAGCTTTAGTATAAAGCGAATGCGATGTACGAAAATTTATAAATCTGAGGCGGTCAGACCAGACCAGATCAGATCTGGAGAAAACTGAAGATCGACTCGAGGTATCCTGACCACAGATCACACTTGAGGATCGAAACTTCAAGTACAGCTGAGGTTGGTGAAGGCTATCCTGCATGGCGAGGGACACTCATATAACGGTAAGCAGGCATTCACGCAACAATCAATTAGGATCACCACCCAATGTGCCATGGCTGCGCCCGAGTGCATAGCGGGCAGAAAAAAAAGCCGGTTATGAATGAAATTGTTTCTAGTTGTTGTATTATCAGTGATATATTTCTCAATGTTGCTGTAGTTGTTGTATTATCAGTGATACATTTCTCAATGTTGCTATAATTGTTGTATTATCAGTGATACATTTCTCAATGTTACTATAGTTGTTGTATTATCAGTGATACATTTCTCAATGTTGCTATTATTGTTGTATTATCAGTGATACATTTCTCAATGTTGCTATAGTTGTTGTATTATCAGTGATACATTTCTCAATGTTGCTATAGTTGTTGTATTATCAGTGATACATTTCTCAATGTTATTATTGTTGTTGTATTATCAGTGATACATTTCTCAATGTTGCTATTGTTGTATTATCAGTAATACATTTCTCAATGTTGCTATTGTTGTTGTATTATCAGTGATACATTTCACAATGTTGCTATAGTTGTTGTATTATCAGTGATACATTTCTCAATGTTGCTATTGTTGTATTATCAGTGATACATTTCTCAATGTTGCTATTATTGTTGTATTATCAGTGATACATTTCTCAATGTTGCTATTGTTGTTGTATTATCAGTGATACATTTCTCAATGTTGCTATTGTTGTTGTATTATCAGTGATACATTTCTCAATGTTGCTATTGTTGTTGTATTATCAGTGATACATTTCTCAATGTTGCTATTGTTGTTGTATTATCAGTGATACATTTCTCAATGTTGCTATTGTTGTTGTATTATCAGTAATATATATCACAATGTTGCTGTTCTAGGAAAATTCAGTTGAACGTAACAACAAAAATGAAAGAGCAAGGTGGAGAACGTTTTCGGCATCATCAAAGGTTTCGTTGACCCGGTGCTCTAGATGACTAGAGTAAGTTGATAAAGATTTACCATTATCATTGTCATTATTCATCATTATATCACCATCACCATCATAACATCATCTTCACCACATCTTTAACGTTCTATCATCCATCATTGTTGTTGTCTACAACCATCATCACTTTTACCTCCAGCATCATTCTCATCATCATTATCATCACCCCATTCCAGCATCATCATCCTCGCCATCATTGTCGCTGACCTGATCATCACATCACAAACATTACTATACCTCGTTTATTCCTTATGTGAGTGATCGAATTTACGATCATTGCAACGTTTCTAACCAGTTCCCCTTTTCTTCTTCTTCTTCTTCTTCTCTCGTAAGCCCGCTTTTAAATTTCCCAGACGGAAAGTCGACACCGGGTTTGCGCCCCGGACTGATCTTTGCTCGACCTATATTACCGTTGTTATGATGTCCTCAAGCATATGCACAGCCTGCTTGACTTCAGAGGACTTGAAGATTAGATCCTTCAAGGGAGATCGTTGCAGGAGACCTGTTGTCCCTCTAACTCTGTCTCGGACAGAGTTAGTTATTGTGAAGGCAGAACGGATGACTTCTCTATCGGCTTCCCTGCCGGAACTCGTTCCATACGCATCGTAAGATAATCACTCTTTAATTATCTTTGTTGTGCCATCTAGGTGTCTGAATTATTGCAATATTACATTTTACTGACATATGTTATGTTATGTGATCGACGTCATGGCACATTGGGCACTCCCATTCGTGCTCTTCCTCCGCTGCAGCAACCACCCTAAAGTCCATTTGCTCAACGTATTCATGAGAAGTTGATTAGTATACCTTCTCTCTCTCTACCACGACGACGTCACTGTCTGGCATGTCCAAACTTAACTACTAATTCTTGCATTCGTTCCAGTGTCTGAGTCCCGCCCATATCACATAAATGAGAGCGTGCCGCATTGATGACATCGACTCTGTCAATACCTCTGTCCGCTTGAGTCTGGGCATTGTTTGCAAGACAGTCAACTCGCTCGTTACCATGCACACCAGCATGTCTATGTGTGTACAGTCAAATCATTTTCTTGTGAAGTGATATCCGAATGCAATCCATCCATTCCACACGCAGACTTCAGATTAAACTTTGAAGCATATTCGTCAGACAGTTAGTTATAGGATGTCACCTAGCTACCTAAGTGTGCCAACATTCATGTAAACTGTGCACCTAAGTAGCAACATTCATGTCACCTGTGCTACCTAAGTGTGCCAACATTCATGTCACATGTGCTACCTAATGTGCCAACATTCATGTAAACTGTGTACCAAATGTGCCAACATTCATACAAAGTGTCTTAAGTTTTTGTTATAATCTCGTCAGTTTCAGTATCATTGTTAGTTTCAGCTTGGAATATCTACATTGCACTCCGGACATGCCCATAGATGCTCTTTCTGTGTAAGAAAGAGATTGCAGCACATATAGTTGTTCACCGAAGTGCAAGGATAACTATCCTATCAACCAATCCCTAAAAAAGTGACATTAATGTCTTACAATATTATTTAAGTACATTGTCTTGTCAACATGTGCCATGAAGCGTCGTGGGTAGTTTCAGTCTTCTGTCCGGTGTCAGGTGTGTTGCAGCTGTAGATGTTAGTCTTTGATGTTGCAGGATATTTGTGATATTATCTATCCATCATATTCTTGGTGCTCTTGGGGCTCTTGGTGCTCTTGGTGCTCTTGGGGCTCTGCGTCTAGGTTGCCGGTTGTTATAGACGCGAGATGGTAGAGGATCTAGTTTCCTTCTCGGAAACGTGGTGAGTTACCAATTTAAATACAAATAAGATTCAGACCTTTGTCAACGGATGTCTTTGGTGGATTCTCAGACTGAGATGGTATGATAGAGTTACAAACACAGACCTGTGGATAACAACCGGACAGGAACCCATGATGACCCAGGTTAAGATGAGAAAATGGCGATTGGTTGGGTGTCCCTACGGAAGACACAGTCGAGTGTTACTAGACAAGTACTTGAGTGGAACCAGCAAGGAACATGAAAAGAGGACGTCCTAAACAGACCTGGAGATCAAGTCTTCTTGAGGAACTGAAGAGTGCTCGACTATCCTGGGAGAGCATAAAGAGAACAACCAGAGACCGGTAAAAGTGGCGAACAACTGTTGAGACCCTATGCTCCACGAGGAGCGGAGAGAAATAAGTCAGTAAGTAATAAAAGAGACACATTGTGTGATACCAACGACATTTCTCCAGCTATTCCGTCTCGTAACATTGACAGCTTTTCTTAAACAGTTCATTTAACATGTGGTGATCGTTCTGTCTTGGATTTTAGTTAGAGACCATGTTTGACATTGATAACAGAGTTGGTAGAGCACAGACAACAGACGTGGGACTTAGAACGATATACTGCAGTCTCAGAGCACATCTCCATAAAATGTATCTCAGGGACTTGGCTGCCTGTACTTGTGGAGCACCAAAGCAGTCCCCAGAGAACATCCTGCAAGACTGCCCCAGCCTGAGCAATGTGAGAATGGAAATTTGGCCAACTGAAGCATCCCTACAAAACAAACTATGAGGAACCGGTGAAGACCTCAAGCGTACCGCCCTGTTTAGGACACATAGAGGAGTAGTCGCATAGCAGATGTTGATCGCAGAAGAAGAAGAGAGTAAAAACATGCAATTTATCAGTCGTCGTTTGACTGCCATGTCTATATTGAAGTACATTTGTAAGAGATCTGTATCATAAAAGTAACACTCTCATTCTCTGTGTGTGTCTGTTAGATCGTTACGTACTGTTTGGCAACCACCGAGACGCCTGGATCTACGGAGCCATCGATCCATCTAGTGGCACAGCTGTCATGATGGAAGTAGCAAGGGTTATGGGTGATCTAGTTAAACGTGGTGAGTATAACTGTATTTACTTTATAGCGGGATTTAAGTCCATCACTGTTGCTGATTTGTTTATTATACGATAGGGAGTCGAGTGTTCTTTGTGGTGATGTGGTCAATCCGTGTGCCTTGTGTTCCCAAGGTCGTGGATTCAAACCGACCCCCATCCCACATTAGCTTACCTTATCGTGGTTGGATTTTTGTGTGTCTTTACAACCCTTCAGGCTATGTCGGCGGGTATCTAACTCCTGGCAGGGCTAACCAAGCCAAAACCTTCAGGCTATGTCGGCGGGTATCTAACTCCTGGCAGGGCTACAAGCAAAACCTTCAGGCTATGTCGGCGGGTATCTAACTCCTGGCAGGGCTAACCAAGCCAAACAGACTGAAGGTGTAAGGCCTGACCAAATGCCGGAGCAGAATGGGCCTCATAAGGTGACAGCGCAGAACCCACAAGGAGTGATAAATGCTCTGTCTGCAACAAACCCATCTCCCAACTATGGGACAAATAGCAGTCATCCTCTCTCTCTCTCCCTTGAGGAGGACATCCTTTTCCTTGTCTTGTCTTCTACTTCTATAACATATTTTTCTGAAAGTATATTGATTAAGCTTATAGTGTCCAGAGAGCACACCCTGCATAAAAGCCTGGGTGGTGAGCCATGCGACAGAAAGCTAAAGTTACCTAGAGTAGGACGACTCCAGACAAACCCGGGAAAGCAGATCTCGTCAGCAGGGAACTGCAACTGTCAAGAAAACAAACTAAAAAAAAAGATGTCATCAGAAACGGAATGTGTCAGAAATTATTGGCGGAGAGGAATCGACACAGACGAATGACTCAATGGCAATGGCCGATCCAGGGCAGCGATATTCGGTTCACTCTTGCATTTTCTTCCCAAGGTTCACTAGGAATGTTGCCCGGAGCTATGGAGTTAGTTGTTTGAGCAATACTCTTTGCATACTTTAAAAAAAAAAATCGTTCGCTCTCTATGAACTCAGGCGTAGTCATGCCGTCTAACAGGGCGTCCCGAATGATTTTTGCGTGAAGGCTTATCTACAAACTGCGATACAACGTAAGAAACACTATGTACCGGGTCAAGACTGAAGAGAAATAAACGAAAATAATACAGTAATGTTATATTTTTTAAAAGGATACCAGATGTCTCTCATTGTACGCATGAAATCACAAGACAGTGTTTACTTGAAAAAGAAATTACAAACACTGTGGGTTTACTGAATACATAAAGACAAAAACAATGTCTGTTTTTAATATATGATAAATAAATTTATTTTCTTCAGAAATGAAAAGAACCTTGCTTTACATTAAAGTAATGACCAAAAAAAAAATGTGTCATAATGAAATGAGAAATATAAGTGTTTTTTTAGAAATGAAAATGTTTTTTAAAAATGAAATTGCAAAAATTTGTGTTTTTTCTGAAAGGAATGACACACCTCGACACCTCCCCAAAAAGAAACGTGTTTCTTCTCACAAAATAACAACATTTTTGTATCTGTAAGAAATAACATGAAAATAAAAAAAACAGTTTGTATCTGTAAGAAATAACATGAAAATAACAAAAACAGTTTGTATCTGGAAGAAATGACATGAAAATAACAGTGGTTTATTTAACAAGAATTTACACATGACCAACTTTCATTTCAGGTGTATGGCGACCACGCAGAACGATTGTCTTTTGTTCTTGGGGTGCTGAAGAATATGGGCTTGTTGGATCGACAGAATGGGTTGAGGTATGTAATCTGCATTCTTTCTTGTCTAATGTTATTTCATTGCTATTGTTTTTTTATTTGTTTGGGGAGTCTGCACATTGTAGTGGTAATAGTATCAATTCTCATCACTTCGCTCGTGTGATGTCGGCGCTCAAGGGAGCAAAGAATAGTATCACTGCCACCTACAAGGCATTTCGTAAGAGACGACTGATGTAGGACCTAGAGAAGCTGTCTAATAAATAAAAGCATCGCAGAAATCGGATGTGCTGTTCTACTTGTAGGCGCATAACTGACACAACATACAATCGCTCTTAGGCTCAAGTCACATACCAATCACACAGAGTAGGGTCGGTATGGAACATTCGAAGAAGAAGAATCAAATAGCTTGTGCTGGGCAGAACTCTGCCACCCTAACAGTCCTTTGGAATCTCTCTTCCTAATAAGCCAGATGTCCCGTCTCTACAGCTGTCATGCTCGAATCATCAGTTACATCTTGAATCCATCTTTCTTCTTCCTGGTCTCACGGGCGTCACTAGGGTGCGGGGGTGCGGGCCACCGGTGACACCATCAAGGGGTGACACCAAAATAAAAAATTGCAAATTTGACAAAGCAGACATAGCTCTGTCTAGTCTGGTTTCATAACCGTTCATTGTTAAATACATGCAGGCACGGGGTGCCACCATGGAGACCACTTTCTATGATGATCTATCCGGAGTAGAGCTTTTAAAAGAAATACCAAGGCTGAGAAGACACCTGAAGGCAGCAGATATTGATATCCACAAAGCCAAAGACTGGTCAATGTTGATATTTTAAAATTCATAGTTGACTGGGATTTCCTTGAATCTCTCCCAATACTCTCACTAAGCCTACAACTATTTCTTACGATCTGTGTGTCTGTGGCTTCATGTGAGAGGAGCTTTTCAAAACTGAAACTTATAAAGAACTATTTGCGATCAACCATGGGACAGTCAAGACTTTCTGATCTGGCTATATTATCAATTGAAAGTGATATGGTGAAAGATATTGATTTTGATGATGTGATTGGCAGGTTTGCAGCTTTGAAGACCAGGAAAGGAAACTTTTAAATAACAAAAATTTAACTTTGTCCGAGTTTGTCGAAGTTCTTTATTTATGTTTTACCTGAAGTATTGAAGTTATATTGTTCAATTTGTTTTCTTTCTTATGTCCTTATTAACTTTTTGACTTATTTTACAAACATTACTATATGCGCTTATATATGGTACAAGAGAGGTGACACCAAGAGTTTACCGCACTGTGTGACACCAACCCCAGTGACGCCACTGCCTGGTCTTCCTCTTCTCCTATTTGCCGGGATACCTATTTTCATAATATTTGTCTCCAACCCTTCTTGTCTCTTTGACAAAATGAAAGTCTTGGCATATATTTTATATGACTTTGCCATCAACCACAGTAAACGAGTCGTCGATTTTCTAGCCACCACTTATAAGTTCTCTAGTCTACTATTGCTTTATGAACGGTGATGTTCGTAACTCTTGTTTTACTCTTCCTTCCACAGGAACGAATTTGTTTCCCAAAATTTCCGCCGCTGTGTTTGAACCAGGTGCGCTTGTGTTGTGATCGAGCTCACTAGCGCTTAAGCTACAGACGCCCATGTGTCTCTTTATATGTTCCAAATAGTGTTTTTTATATGTCCCAAATAGTGTCTCTTTATATGTCCCAAATAGTTCCATTTCCTCATTCTTATTTGTAACATCAGATAGTTTTATTTGATTTTGAGATCTTTGGTTTGAAGTACTTACGACACAAGATCTCTACGTCCCCCCCAAAAACACAAACTTCTATAAAGAAGAGAAGAAGAAGAAGAAGAAGGTGAGTACATCACCGATGTACTATCTTCAATTCCAGTTGTATCAATTCCAGTTGTATCAATTCCTTGTTCTGTTAAGTTGAAAATGTGTACTCGGATTGAACTGCGGAAAGTTTGAAAGCTTAATTGCTACTACGTAAGAGTTTTGTCGTCGGTACTTTCAGTTACCTGGAAGGGAATGCGTGCATATAGATCATCATCATGAGTGTATGGATGTTGAAGGTATATCATTTTTGTGGTGTGCAGAGGAAGTTCGTACCTGAGAACGGGTGACCGAATGACAATCAATCAATCAATCATTCAAAGGTCAAGCAAGCAATGATTATGAATTCAAGTAGGGAAGAAAGAGGTCAAGAAAGTAGTAGGCAAACAAGTAGAGAGTAGACAAACAAGAAATTAGTAGGCAATCAAGAAAATTAGTAGGCAAACAAGAAATTAGTAGGCAAACAAGTAGAGAGTAGACAAACAAGAAATTAGTGAGCAAGCAAGAAATTAGTAGGCAAACAAGTAATTAGTAGGCAAACAAGAAATTAGTAGGCAAACAAGTAATTAGTAGGCAAACAATAAATTAGTGAGGAAGCAAGAAATTAGTAGGCAAACAAGTAATTAGTAGACAAACAAATAATTAGTAGGCAAACAATAAAATAGTAGGCAAACAAATAATTAGTAGGCAAACTAGTAATAGCGATAGAAAAGAAATGAGTACACTACAGCTAAGACCATCAAACTTGAACTTTGAACTAGTTTCGCTTGAATTCCTAAAATAATGTGTACAAAATTAATGTTATTACAAGGTCGATGCTAGTGACGTTGATAATGCGTTACTCTAGTGACTGCGGGCCGGGAAAAATTGTTTGTGTCTTGAGGCCACATTTTCAGTGTGCGCGCCGTAGTTAATAGGACGTTGATAATGCGTTGCTCTAGTGACAGCGCCGTAGTTAAAATGACTTTGACTTATTCCTCTTCGGTCCTCGTGGAGAATAGGGCCTCAACAGTTGTTGGCCACTTTTCCAGATCTCTGGTTGTTTTTTTAGTCTCCGCGGAAAGTCGTGCACCTTTCAGTTCCTCAAGAATACTCCATCTCCAGGTCTGTTTAGTACGTCCTCTTTTCCGTTTTCGTGGTTTCACTCAAATTCGGTCTAGCGACACTCGGCTGTGTGTTTCATAGGGTATGCCCGACTCATCGCCATTTTCTCCTCCAGGGTCATCACGGGTTCATATCCGGTTCTTATCCACAGGTCTGTGTTTGCACCTCTATCATACCATCTCAGTCTGAGAATAGGTCAAAGACATCCTGCACCTCTATCATACCATCTCAGTCTGAGAATAGGTCAAAGACATCCTGCACCTCTATCATACCATCTCAGTCTGAGAATAGGTCAAAGACATCCTGCACCTCTATCATACCATCTCAGTCTGAGAATAGGTCAAAGACATCCACTGACAAAGGTCTAAACCTTATTTGTATTTAACTTGGTGACTCACCACGTTTCCGAGCCATGCAGCAACACAGATTTCACATTTGAGATGATTATCCTGAGCTTTGATTGAGTGGAGATGGTAGTTAAATAATATTGATTGATTGGTTGATTGATTGCTATGACCTTCATCAATGCACTTCGGTGATTAACCATGTGTGCATCGATATCTTTCTTACACAGCAAGATCTCAGCTGCAGTGCACGAACTCCGTAGCAACGGCGAGGGTCCCCAATATAATTTTGAAGATTGTAAATATTATTTATAGGAATTTTATTTCAATATTTTTCTAATGAATTTTGCCCAGGCAGCGTCTTACCAGTCTGCTCTTTTCGATTTGGAACTGTCAAGTGTTCTTTTACGTGCTCAAATCGAACACGGAAATTACTTTCATCGTCCATCTCCGATAGGACTAAGAACTCGATCTCACCGACACTGAGATCATGGATTTCTTGAAAAAGTGCCGATGGCTCTACAAAGTAGCGAACCGGCTGCCTCTGGCATGAAAGGTGATCATGTAATCACTACGCTACAGAGACACCACTAAATAAGTGAAATAATTGAATTGTAAAATAAGATTCCATTGTCCAAGAGTAAAATTGTGTTATTTCAGCAATACGTGTCCACTCTACGAGAAAGAGCTGTTGCATATATTAATGTTGATCTCGCTATCGAAGGTAAACAACATGTGATTGTTCATCAATGTTTACAACTTCATTCTGTGTATTCATTTCTGCTTCTTCTTCTTCTTCTTCTTCTGCATGGTAGTTGTTGTTGTTACAGTTTGCTTATTCGTCGCCCGAGAGGTTACAGGCCCAAATTTGGGGTCTAAAGAATAGAACCACTATTACCTTCAAGCACGTCGTAAGATGCGACTAAGGAGGTTTGGCTGAAATCGGATGAGGTATCCTAAACGCGTAGAAGTCTATGCGTTTAGGGCCTTCCAAACCAATGTGCAACGTATACACGTTCTTGGTAAAGATCAAACATATCACAAAGAGTGATTAAAATTGATGGTAAAGAACGAAAGCAAAGAAGAAGAAGAAGTAGAAGACTTATTGGAGAATTTGATTCTGTTTTTCCTCTGTTCTTACTTTCTTCTGTTTCTTTCGTCGAAAGCTTCATATCGACCATTTGTTAAACTAATCTTTGTAATTTGTTAAACCAATCTTTGTAATTTGTTAAACTAATCTTTGTAATTTGTTAAACTAATCTTTGTGATTTGTTAAACTAATCTTTGTGATTTGTTAAACTAATCTTTGTGATTTGTTAAACCAATCTTTGTAATTTGTTATACTAATCTTTGTAATTTGTTAAACAACTTTGTGATTTGTTAAACCAATCTTTGTAATTTGTTAAACCACTCTTTGTAATTTGTTAAACTAATCTTTGTGATTTGTTAAACCAATCTTTGTAATTTGTTAAACCAATCTTTGTAATTTGTTAAACTAATCTTTGTAATTTGTTAAACTAATCTTTGTAATTTGTTAAACTAATCTTTGTAATTTGTTAAACTAATCTTTGTAATTTGTTAAACTAATCTTTGTAATTTGTTAAACTAATCTTTGTAATTTGTTAAACCACTCTTTGTAATTTGTTAAACTAATCTTTGTAATTTGTTAAACTAATCTTTGTAATTTGTTAAACTAATCTTTGTAATTTGTTAAACTAATCTTTGTAATTTGTTAAACTAATCTTTGTAATTTGTTAAACTAATCTTTGTGATTTGTTAAACTAATCTTTGTAATTTGTTAAACTAATCTTTGTGATTTGTTAAACTAATCTTTGTAATTTGTTAAACCACTCTTTGTAATTTGTTAAACTAATCTTTGTAATTTGTTAAACTAATCTTTGTAATTTGTTAAACTAATCTTTGTAATTTGTTAAACCACTCTTTGTGATTTGTATGTGAACTCGTTCGTGTGTTGATGGGGCCCACAAGGGAAGCAAAGAATAGTACCACTGCCACCTACAAGGCATGTCGTAAGAGGCGACTGATGTTGGACCTAGGGATGACATAAAGTGGTTAACAAGTGGTCGATATGGAGCGTTCAAAGAAGAAGAAGAGGAAAGATGAAGAAGTGTGTGATCTGAGTCTAAGAGCGATTGTACGATGTGCCAGTTATGCTCCTACAAGTAGACCAGCACAATCGATATCTCGACGCTTTATTTACGCTAGCTTCCCTAGGCTCCTACCTCAGTCACCTCTTTCGACATGCCTTGTAAGTCGCAGTGTTACAACTCTTTGCTCCCGTTGAGCCTAAGCAACACTCAGGCGGCTCTATTCTCAATATATGTTTAACATGAGTATGATGCTCGACTGGCGTTCTAAAGGAACTCATTTCGTTCCTCTCGTGGAGCTATCGAAACATTTTTGTTACAGATCACTCAACTCAATGTAGATGAAATCGAGTTCCTAGTCCAGTCGGAGATGGACGATAAAACGTAGGTCCCTTGTTCAAGTTGAGCAATTAAAAGAGCAATTAATAATAATAATAATAGTTCCTCTCGTACCGTTATAAGTTACTCTGCAAGCAATCTCTCCATACCGCTCTATCCTGGGCAACTCGCTCAATCTCCTCCATGAACTGAGACCGATATTTCTGGCCTCTCATCAAAGTTCGTTTCAGGGTCTCCTTAAGTCGTCTCTCTTTCTTGAACGCTTTGCATCCACTTCAATGTCTGCTTTGATATTCTTTGATCATTTCTACTCAAGGTGTCCAACATATCTCCATCTTCTCTTTCTTATAACAGTTGTCACTAGTGGTTGACCAGACATCTGACTTCATCACTCCTGAATTCGTAAAGAACAGAGCATAATAGAAAATTGAGAAGAACGGATGGAGAGACTCTGCCTGGCAAAATTTGTAGAAAAATGAAAAAAGAAAAATTAGTACATTATCCGCAGTTTTATTAGCAGGATTAGAGTTGGGATTAGAGTTAGGGTTAGAGTTAGAGTTAGAGTTAGGGCTAGGATTAGAGTTAGGGCTAGGGTTGGAGTTAGGGTTAGAGTTAGAGTTAGGTTAGGATTAGAGTTAGGGCTAGGGTTGGGAGAGTTAGGATTAGAGTTGAGGGCTAGAGTTAGGTTAGGTTAGAGTTAGGGTTAGATTTAAAGGGTTAGAGTTAGGGTTAGAGCTAGGGTTAGAGTTAGAGTTAGGGTTAGAGTTAGGGCTAGGGTTATAGTTAGGGTTAGAGTTAGGGTTAGAGTTAGGTTAGAGCTAGGGTTAGAGATTAGGGCTAGGGTTAGAATTAAGGTTAGAGTTGAGGTTGAGTTAGGTTAGTTAGGTTAGAGTTAGGGTTAGAGTTAGAGTTAGGGTTAGAGTTAGGGTTAGGGCTAGGAGTTAGAATTAGGTTAGAGTTAACAGCCAAAATCTATAATAATATCCTTATTATAGAAACTACAATGAAAGTACTAGCACTCTGTTATAGTAGCTACAATGAAAGTACTACGACTCTGTTATAGTAGCTACAATGAAAGTACCAACACTCTGTTAGAACTAATCTCAGTTCTATATTCTAGTACAAAAGTTGAATTGGGGTGATGTGGTTATGAGGTTTGTCTTGCGTTTCGAAGGTTAAGGGTTCGAATCCGGATTGCGTCGTTCAGTTCCCATATACAGTTTTTCAAAAATATTCATAATATTGGTGAAGGAGCTACATAGCTCGTGCTTTGTGCAACACTGTCGGCAGATGGCGAGCCATTTCTGCTGAAAGGGTCGGAGTCATATTTAGGAAAACCCGGTGCAATGAAATCCTTCGTCTTCGACTCTTTCTTTCAGAAACGTTGAATTGACAAAACGTTGTACATATGTTAGTCATAACTGCTGCCTATGCTTACAGGGAACGTAAAGTTAGCTATAAGAATAGTAAGAAAATAATTGTGAATATCTTGTTTATGCCCCTGACAGGAAATGACACATTGCAGCTCTGCAGCCACTGATGTATAACATCATCCACGATGCTAGCAAAAAGGTAAGGTTTCCATGTTATTGTTTTGTTTGCGCCCCTGCGTTGATGTTATTGTTTTGTTTGCGCCCCTGTGTTGATGTTATTGTTTTGTTTGCGCACCTGTGTTGATGTTATTGTTTTGTTTGCGCCCCTGTGTTGATGTTATTGTTTTGTTTGCGCCCATGTGTTGATGTTATTGTTTTGTTTGCGCCCCTGTGTTGATGTTATTGTTTTGTTTGCGCCCCTGTGTTGATGTTATTGTTTTGTTTGCGCCCCTGTGTTGATGTTATTGTTTTGTTTGCGCCCATGTGTTGATGTTATTGTTTTGTTTGCGCCCATGTGTTGATGTTATTGTTTTGTTTGCGCCCTGTGTTGATGTTAATACTTTGTTTGCGCCCTGTGACGTCGGGGCTCGCAAGGATCGTAAGAAGGATAACACTGCCACCTTCAAGCATGTCGAAGAGACGACTGAGGTAGAGGCTTAGGAAGAAACCTAGTAAAAAAAAGCTTCGCAGAAATCGAATGTGTGTCTATTTGTAGGCACATAACTGGTACAACGTAGAAACGCTCTTAGGCTCAGATCACATACAGATGACAAATAGTGGTTCTATAAGTGGTTGATATAGAGCGTAGGAAGAAGAAGAATACAAAGCATAGATAGGATAAAAGATGGAGCGACGGCATCAAGATTATGCCAATTTTAGAGTGATTAATTACTCACTAACATCAGCATAAGAAAGAAAGTTGGCACAAAACCGTGCTGAATTACATAGATAAACAAAGAATGAAGTGGTTTGGCCACTTAATAAGAATGCATCAAACTCCACAGTATACAGAGTCTTCTAAAACAGAACATCAGGAAAGAAGGCAAGAGGAAGACCAAGGAAAAGATGGTTAGATGGCGTAGCAGAATCATGTGAAAGAGAAAAGATAACAATCACACAAGTCCGAACAGCCAAGACAAACAGAAAACCACGACACTCGGCAAACAACCCGGTAGCAGTGTGACAACAACCCGGTACAGTGTGACAACAACCCGGTAGCAGTGTGACGACAAAGAAGAAAAATTACACTTTCCGTCATTTCTTTCCGCTCCATTGGAAGACGGGGGACGGGGGTTGGGGGGCATATTGTTTCAACAGTTGTTCTTTCCCCGTCCCATGGAGAACATATTGTTCCCAACAGTTGTCCTTGTCTCCTCCAGGGGAGAACATATTGTTTAACAGTTGTTCTTGTCTCCGCCAGGGGAAAATTTGTTTCAACAGTTGCTTGTCTCGTCCCTAGAGTATATTTTTCAACAGTTGTTCTTGTCTCCGTCCCATGGGAGGTATTGTTTCCAACAGTTGTTCTTGTCTCCGGCCCATGGGGGGTATTTGTTTCAACAGTTGTTCTTGTCTCCGTCCATGAAGTATATTTTAAACCCAGTTGTTCTTGTCTCCGTCCCATGGGAGAACATATTGTTTCAACAGTTGTTCTTGTCTCCGTCCCATGAGAGAACATATTGTTTCAACAGTTGTCCTTGTCTCCGCCCCATGGGAGAGTATGTTTCAACAGTTGTTCTTGTCTCCTCCCATGGAAGTATATTGTTTCAACAGTTGTTCTTTCTCCGTCCCTGGGAAGTATATTTTTCAACAGTTGTTCTTGTCTCCATCCCATGGAGAACATATTGTTTCAAAAATTGTTCTTTCTCCACCCAAGATATATTTTTCAACAGTTGTTTTTGTCTCCTCCCATGGAGAGTATATTTTTCAACAGTTGTTCTTTCTCTCCCATGGAAACAAGTTTCAACAGTTGTTCTTGTTGTCCCATGGGAGAACATATTGTTTCAACAGTTGTTCTTGTCTCCGTCCCATGGGAGAACATATTGTTTCAACAGTTGTTCTTATCTCCATCCCATGGGAGAACATATTGTTTCAACAGTTGTTCTTGTCTCCGTCATGGGGGGTATATTATTTCAACAGTTGTTCTTGTCTCCGTCCCATGGGAAAAACATATTGTTTCACAGTTGTTCTTGTCTCCTCCCATGGAGGTATATTGTTTCACAATTGTTCTTGTCTCCGTCCATGGGAGAGTATATTGTTTCAACAGTTGTTCTTCTCCGTCCCATGGGAGAACATATTGTTTCAAAAAGTTGTTCTTGTCTCCGTCCCATGGAGAACATATTGTTTCAACAGTTGTTCTGTCTCCCGTCCCATGGGAGAAATATTATTTCAACAGTTGTTCTTATCTCCATCCCATGGGAGAACATATTGTTTCAACAGTTGTTCTTGTCTCCGCCCCATGGGAGAACATAGTTCAACAGTTATTCTTGTCCCCGCCCCATGGGAGAGTATATTGTTTCAACAGTTGTTTTTGTCTCCGCCCCATGGAAGTATATTGTTTCAACAGTTGTTCTTGTCTCCGTCCCATGGGAGAGTATATTGTTTCAACAGTTGTTCTTGTCTCCGCCCCTGGGAGTATATGTTCAACAGTTATTTCTTGTCTCCGTCCCTGAGAACATATTGTTCAACATTGTTCTTGTCCCCGTCCCATGGGAGAACATATTGTTTCAACAGTTGTTCTTATCCCCATCCCATGGAGAACATATTGTTTCAACAGTTGTTCTTGCTCCGTCCATGAGAGAACATATTGTTCAACAGTTGTTCTTGTCTCCATCCCATGGGAGAACATATTGTTTCAACAGTTGTTCTTGTCTCCGTCCCATGAGAGAACATATTGTTTCAACAGTTGTTCTTGTCTCCGTCCCATGAGAGAACATATTGTTTAAACAGTTGTTCTGTCTCGTCCCATGGGAGAGTATATTGTTTCAACAGTTGTTCTTGTCTCCGTCCCATGGGAGAGTATATTTTTTCAACAGTTGTTCTTGTCTCCGTCCATGGGAAGTATATTGTTTCAACAGTTGTTCTTGTCTCCGCCCCATGGGAGAACATATTGTTTAACAGTTGTTCTGTCCGTCCCATGGGAGTATATTGATTTCAACAGTTGTTCTTGTCTCGCCCCATGAGAGGCATATTGTTTAAACAGTTGTTCTTGTCTCCGTCATGAGAAAACTATTGTTTAACAGTTGTTCTTTCCCCGCCCCATGGGAGAGTATTTTTTTTCAACAGTTGTTCTTGTCTCCGTCCATGGGAGAGTATATTGTTTCAAAAATTGTTCTTGTCTCCGTCCTGGAGAACATATTGTTTCAACAGTTGTTCTTTCCTCCCATGGGAGAGTATATTGTTTCAACAGTTGTTCTTGTCTCCGTCCCATCGGAGAGTATATTTTTCAACAGTTGTTCTTGTCCCCGCCCCAGGGGAGAGTATATTGTTTCAACAGTTGTTCTTGTCTCCGTCCCATGGGAGAGTATATTTTTCCCAACAGTTGTTCTTGTCTCCGTCCCATGGGAGAACATATTGTTTCAACAGTTGTTCTTGTCTCGTCCATGGGAGGAACATATTGTTTCAACAGTTGTTCTTATCCCCGCCCCATGGGAAACATATTGTTTCAACAGTTGTTCTTGTCCCCGTCCCATAAAGAGAACATATTGTTTCAACAGTTGTTCTTGTCTCCGTCCCATGGGAGAACATATTGTTTCAACAGTTGTTCTTGTCTCCGTCCCATGAGAGAACATATTGTTTCAACAGTTGTTCTTGTCTCTCCCATGAAGACATATTGTTTCAGCAGTTGTTTTGTTCCCGTCCCATGGAGAGTATATTGTTTCAACAGTTGTTCTTGTCTCCGTCCCATCGGAGAGTATATTGTTTCAACAGTTGTTCTTGTCTCCGTCCATGGGAGAGTATATTTTTTTCAACAGTTGTTCTTGTCTCGT
Organism: Arion vulgaris; assembly: GCA_020796225.1. NCBI lineage: Eukaryota > Metazoa > Mollusca > Gastropoda > Stylommatophora > Arionidae > Arion > Arion vulgaris. The sequence continues at coordinate 67,189,185 of CM036759.1, forward strand.
CCATGGGAAGAACATATTGTTTCAACAGTTGTTCTTGTCCCCACCCCATGGGAGAACATATTGTTTCAACAGTTTTCTTGTTCGTCCGGGAGAACATATTGTTTCAACAGTTGTTCTTGCTCCGTCCGATGGAGAACATATTTTTCAACAGTTGTTCTTGTCTCCGCCCATGGGAGGATAGCAACAGTTGTTCTTGTTCCGTCCATGGGAATTGTTTCAACAGTTGTTCTTGTCTCCGTCCATGGAAGACATATTGTTTAAACATTTTTCTTATCTCCATCCATGGGAGAACATATTGTTTCAACAGTTGTTCTGCCCTCGTCCCATGGGGAGAACATATTGTTTCAACAGTTGTTCTTGTCTCCGTCCCATCGGAGAGTATATTTTCAACAGTTGTTCTTTTTCCCTTCCATGGGAGGTATATTGTTTCAACAGTTGTTCTTGTCTCCGTCCATCGGAGTATATTTTCAACAGTTGTTCTTGTCTCCGTCCTTGGGAGTATATTGTTTCAACAGTTGTTCTTGTCTCCGTCCAGGGGAGAGTATATTGTTCCAACAGTTGTTCTTGTCTCCTCCCATGGAGAACATATTGTTTCAACAGTTGTTCTTGTCTCGTCCATGGGAGAACATATTTTTCAACAGTTGTCTTATCTCCATCCATGGAGAACATATTGTTTCAACAGTTTTCTTGTCTGTCCATGAGGAGAACATATTGTTTCAAGTTTTCCCTTGTCTCTCCATGGAGAACATATTAGCAACAGTTGTTCTTGTCTCCGTCCCATGAGAGAACATATTGTTTCACAGTTGTTCTATCCACCAAAAGAACATATTGTTTCAACAATTGTTCTTGTCTCAACCCCATGGGAGTATATTGTTTCAACAGTTGTTCTTGTCTCCGCCCTGGAGAGTATATTGTTTCACAGTTGTTCTTGCCCTCCGTCCCATGGGGGAGTATTTTTCAACAGTTGTTCTTGTCTCCGTCCCATGGGAGAACATATTGTTTCAACAGTTGTTCTTGTCTCCGTCCCATGGGGAGAGATATTGTTTCAACAGTTGTTCTTTCTCCGTCCCATGAAAAACATATTGTTTCAACAGTTGTTCTTTCTCCGTCCATAGAGAACATATTGTTTCAACAGTTGTTCTTTCCCCCGTCCATGGAAGTATATTGTTTCAACAGTTGTTCTTGTCTCCGTCCCAGGATTATTTCAACAGTTGTTCTGTCTCCGTCCATGGAGAACATATGTTTCAACAGTTGTTCTTGTCCCCGTCCATGGAAGATATTGTTTCAACAGTTGTTCTTGTCTCCGCCCCATCGAAGTATATTTTTCAACAGTTGTTCTTGTCTCCTCCCTTGGGAGTATATTGTTTCAACAGTTGTTCTTGTCCCCGCCCCATGGGAGAGTATATTTTTCCCAACAGTTGTTCTTGTCTGTCCCATGGGAGAACATATTTTCAACAGTTTTCTTGTCTCCTCCCATGGGAGCATATTTTCAACAGTTTTCTTATCTCCATCCCATGGGAGAACATATTTTTCAACAGTTGTTCTTGTCTCAATCCCATGAGAAACATATTGTTTCAACAGTTTTCTGTCTCCAATCCCATGGGAGAACATATTGTTCAACAGTTGTTCTTGTTCGTCCATGAGAACATTTGTTTCAACAGTTGTTCTTGTCTCCGTCCCAGGGAAGAACATATTGTTTCAAAGTTGTTCTTGTCCCCTCCATGAGGTATATTGTTTCAACAGTTGTTCTTGTCCCCGCCCCATGGGAGGTATATTGTTTCAACAGTTGTTCTTGTCTCCGTCCATGGGAAGTATATTGTTTCAACAGTTGTTTTTGTCTCGTCCATGGGGAGAACATATTGTTTCAACAGTCGTTCTTGTCTCCGTCCCATGGGAGAACATATTGTTTCAACAGTTGTTCTTGTCTCCGTCCCATGAGAGAACATATTGTTTCAACAGTTGTTCTTGTCTCCGTCCCATGAGAGAACATATTGTTTCAACAGTTGTTCTTGTCTCCGTCCCATGAGAGAACATATTGTTCCAACAGTTGTTTCTTATCTCCGTCCATGGGAGAACATATTTTTCAACAGTTGTTCTTGTCCCCGCCCCATGGGAGTATATTGTTTAACATTGTTCTTGTTCTCGCCCCAGGGGAGATATTTTTTCCAACAGTTGTTCTTTCTCCGCCCCATGGGAGAACATATTTTTCAACAGTTGTTCTTGTCTCCCCATGGGAGAACATATTTTTCCCAACAGTTTTCTTGTTCGTCCCATGACAGAACATATTTTTTCAACAGTTGTTTTTTTGTCCACCATGGGAGAGTATATTGTTTCAACAGTTGTTCTTGTCTCCGTCCCATGGGAGAGTATATTGTTTCAACAGTTGTTCTGTCTCCGCCCCATGGGAGATATTGTTTCAACAGTTGTTCTTGTCTCCGCCCCATGGGAGAACATATTTTTCAAAGTTGTTCTTGTCTCCGTCCCATGGGAGAACATTTTTCAACAGTTGTTCTTGTCTCCGTCCATGGGGAAACATATTGTTTCAACAGTTGTCTCTCCATCCCATGGGGAAACATATTGTTTCAACAGTTGTTTTTGCCCCGTCCCATGAGAAACATATTGTTTCAACAGTTGTTCTTGTCCCCGCCCCATGGGAGAACATATTGTTTCAACAGTTGTCCTTGTCTCGCCCCATGAGAGAACATATTGTTTCAACAGTTGTTCTTGTCTAAATCCATGGGAGAACATATTTTTTCAAAGTTGTCCTTGTCTCGTCCATGAGAGAACATATTGTTTCACAGTTGTTCTTGTCTCCGCCCCAGGGGAAGAACATATTTTCAACAGTTGTTCTTGTCTCCGCCCCATGAGAGAACATATTGTTTCAAAGTTGTCCTTTCTCCGTCCATGAAAACATATTTTTTCAACAGTTGTTCTTGTCTCCGTCCATGGGAAACATATTGTTTCAACAGTTGTTCTTGTCTCCTCCTTGGGAGGAACATATTGTTTCAACAGTTGTTCTTGTCTCCGTCCCTTGAGAGAACATATTGTTTCAACAGTTGTTCTTGTCTCCGTCATGGAGAACATATTTTTCAACAGTTGTTCTTGTCCCCGTCCTTGGGAGAACATTTTTTTTTCAACAGTTGTTCTTGTCTCCGTCCCATGGGAGAACATATTGTTTCAACAGTTGTTCTTGTCCCCGTCCCTGGAAGAACATATTGTTCCCAACAGTTGTTCTTGTCTCCCCATCCCATGGGAAAAACATATTGTTTCAACAGTTGTTCTTGTCTCCGTCCATGGGAGAACATATTGTTTCAACAGTTGTTCTTGTCCCCGTCCCATGGAAGAACATATTTTTCAACAGTGTTCTTGTCCCCACCCCCATGGGAGAGTACATTGTTTCAACAGTTGTTCTTGTCTCCATCCATGGAAAAACATATTGTTTCAACAGTTGTTCTTGTCTCCTCCCATGGGAACATATTGTTTCAACAGTTGTTTTGTCTCCGTCCATGGGAGAACATATTGTTTCAACAGTTGTTTTTGTCCCCGTCCCATGGGAGAACATATGTTTCAACAGTTGTTCTTGTCTCCGTCCATGGGAAACATATTGTTTCAACAGTTGTCCTTGTCTCTCCATGAGAGAACATATTGTTTCAACAGTTGTTCTTGTCTCTGTCCCATGGAAGAACATATTGTTTCAACAGTTGTCCTTGTCTCCGTCCCATGGGAGAACATATTGTTTCAACAGTTGTCCTTGTCTCCGTCCCATGGGAGAACATATTGTTTCAACAGTTGTTCTTGTCTCCGTCCCTTGAGAGAACATATTGTTTCAACAGTTGTCCTTGTCTCTGGCTGTTTTCTTTATGGACTCCTAGGATATTCCAGCACCCTTCAGTTCTGAAGAGACTTCGTCTCAGGTCTAGTTAGGATGTCTCCCTTTCCATTTTCCTTGCGGGTTCCCATCAAGTGCTTGTGTAGTGACACTCGACTATATCTTCCGGAGGGTATGTCCAAACCATGGCCATCTTCTATTCTAACCTGTGTAATTATGGTTCATGTCCTGTTCTAATTTATGCATAAGTCTATGCTTAAACCCCTGGCATACCATCTGAGCCTGAGAATACGTCGAAAACATCCGCTGACGAGGAGTCGTATTTGTAATTACCTATGTAACACATATTACCTATGTAACTCGCCACGTTTCCGAGCCATATAGCAACAGATATTACCTATGTAACTTGTCACGTTTCCGAGCCATATGCAACACATATTACCTATGTAACTTGCCGTTTCCGACCATATAGCAACACATATTTCACATTTGAGCTGAATATCCGGAGCTCAGGATCGATTGATTAGTCTAAAGTGTCTATGTGGCACACAGGTTGATGCTCGTCTCTCATGCCAAAGTTACCAGTTGCTCTCTGCCAAAGTTACCAAGTTTGCTCTCTCATGCCAAAGTTACCAAGTTCGCTCTCTCATGCCAGACCAGTTCCAAGTTTGTCTCTCATGCCAAAGTTACCAAGTTTGCTCTCTCATGCTAAAGTTACCAAGTTTGCTCTCTTATGCCAAAGTTACCAAGTTCGCTCTCTCATGCCAAAGTTACCAAGTTTGCTCTCTCATGCCAAAGTTACCAAGTTCGCTCTCTCATGCCAAAGTTACCAAGTTTGCTCTCTTATGCCAAAGTTACCAAGTTTGCTCTCTCATGCCAAAGTTACCAAGTTCGCTCTCTCATGCCAAAGTTACCAAGTTCGCTCTCTCATGCCAAAGTTACCAAGTTCGCTCTCTCATGCTAAAGTTACCAAGTTTGCTCTCTCAGCTAAAGTTACAAGTTCGCTCTCTTATGCTAAAGTTACCAAGTTCGCTCTCTCATGCTAAAGTTACCAGGTTCGCTCCCTCGTGGAGTCATCTGGATTTTTTTTTCAGAGATCCCTATTATCACTGTAGGTGAGATCGAGTTCCTAGTTCTATCGGAGACGGACGATAAAACGTAGTCCCGTGTTCAATTTGACAACGTAAAAAACCCTTGGCAGCTCAAAATCGGAAGACAGGTTGAAAAGCCTCTGCCGGGAAAACATTAGAAAGGGAAAAAAAAAAAGTCCCCAAAAATATCTTTCCATCTTCAAAATTTCGACACTCGGCCGGGGATGTGCACTGCAGCAGAGTGTGTAAGAAAGAAATCGGGGGCCCCATCGATATCGAATTAAATTTATGATGATTCACAATAAACAATAAATCAATACTCCGGATTTGTCTTGGGAAAAAAAAAACATGAATAGACAATACACACACTAAACAAAACGGATATAAAAAAAAGGGTGATCATTCCCCCTAACACAAAAAGCCCCCACCCTTCGCAACGGTAAGGGGACAAAAATTATCACCCCCTGGGGAAAGACTGAAATATCATTTAGATGCCCCCGGTGCGTAGGTGATCATGGATTCACAAATTCTATCCCGATTTTGCATCCCAGTTGTTGACTTTGTGCCATGAAGCAATATCCAAAATTTTCTCTTTTCTTCCCTTTTCTCTCCTTCGATTTTCCGGTTTTACGATGTTTGGAAACTCCCTTCCTAATCCATGCTGAAAAAGTTTAATGTCTCTTTCTTTTATTGTTAAAACCTTTTTCTTTGTCTTGGGTTCATTCAACCTTCAACATTAGTGGAGCAGTCTTGGGTTCTTCTTCTTCAAACCCATCTCTTTGTCTTGACTTCAATCAACACTTCCATTTTTGTTGCGTCTTGGGGTTCCATATTCTTTTTAAAACCAATCTCTTTTCTTGTCTTCATTCAACATTTCAAAATTAGTCAAGGGAGTCATGGGGTTTTATCATTCTTCTGTAAAAATTCTTTGTCTGCTTCATTCAACACTTCAACATTAGTCTGTTAGCAGTCTTGGGATTCTCATCATTCTTCTGTAAAACCACATCTCTTTGTCTTGTCTTCATTCAACACTTCAACATTAGTCGTGTTGGCAGTCTAGGATTCTCATCATTCTTCTGTAAACCACATCTCTTTGTCTTGTCTTCTTTCCCAACACTCAACATTAGTCGTGTTAGCAGTCTATGGGATTCTCATCATTCTTCTGTAAAACCATATCTCGGTCGCCTCCATAATAATAACTACTAAGGATGTAATCTTTAGATGAAAATTAAGTCCAACTATGTCTTATACAGCATAAACTATTCTTCTTCTTCTGCGTTCTCACTAGATTGGGTTTTCGGATTCTCAAACAGTCAGCCGTCTGCCTCAGATTATCAGCCACGCCATACAGTTTGTCTTGGACGCTAGTGAAAGTGGGCCACCTCTTTCTTCTCAAGTCCCATACTAGGGAAGTTCTTAGGATATAATTCCTATGATTTCTGTTTCCCCCGTTTGCACCCTCTTCCTGCGGTTTTGGCCCCCCTAGTGATGGTAGGTCTGACATTCTTACTGCGTGGCTAAATCTCCGAGGCAGATTGACAACGTAGAATCCGTTATCCATTCCACATTGTGGAGCGGTCGTTGCACCATGTTATCGCCTTACGACTGGTGCACCCTTTCTGCAAGCATTTGTTTCGGGCTAGCATTCCCTAACGGACACGTGCATCCGATTTCAGCCAAAAACCCCATTAGCCGCCTCTTACGACATGCGTGGGGAAAAACAGTGGGTTTTATTCTTTCACCCCAAATTTGGCCCCAAAACTACTTGGACGACATAAACTATTCAACACAATACAAATAATTGTAACAAATAGCTTCAAACTATAACTTATTGAACACAACAAAAGATGCTCATCCAACAAGCCAAGAAGTAGTCCAGGCTGATCTGTGACAACACAATACAAGATGCTCGTCCATAAACATGAAGAATGTGTGCCAGGCTGATCTATGCCAACACAATACAAGATGCTCGTCCATCAACATGAAGAAGTGTGCTCCAGGCTGATCTGTGACAACACAATACAAGATGCTCGTCCATCAACATGAAGAAGTGTGTCCCAGGCTGATCTGTGCCAACACAATACAAGATGCTCGTCCATCAACATGAAAGTGTGTCCCAGGCTGATCTGTCCAAACCTCAAAGATGCTCGTCCATCAACATAAAAGAAGTTGTCCCAGGCTGATCTGTACCAACACAATACAAGATGCTCGCCCAACAACCGAAGAAGTGTGCACCAGGCTGATCTGGGACAACAATACAAGATGCCGTCCAACAACCGAAGAAGTGTGCTCCAGGTGATCTGTGCCATCACAATACAATCAATTTGTAACAAATAAGCTTCAAACTAACGAAAATGTCGTCTATCATGTTCTGTTTTGCAGGTCAAGAACCCTAACCCTGCTGAGATACAGGCTGGAAGACCTGTTTCGACACCTGGTTATATTTCAAGCCATGGAATTTTACGCAGGGGATAAAACAATTGTCCTTTGAAGTTTGTCATATTGTTCGATCGATTGATTGATTGATTGATAGAACCATCATTATTGCACTTCAGTAGGGAACCCAAGTGCTCCGATCTCTTTCTTATACAGAAAGATCTCAACGCAGTGCACGAACTCCGTAATAACGGTGAGTGTCCCCACTAATTTGGAAGATGGTGAAAATATTTTGTAGGAATTTAATTAATTAATTTTTCTAATGAAATTTGTCAGGGGCAGCAGCTCTTCTCGTTTGAAACTGCCAAGAGTTCTTTAACATGTTCAACAAACAAGGGACCTAGGTTTTATCTTCCGTCTCCGATTTGGAGGAACTCGATCTCACCTACACTAACATCAGGTAACTCTGGAAAAACATCTAGATGGCGCCACAAGGCAAGCAATCCAACTGCCTTTTTTACAAGAGGAAGTATCTAACCTTTACTTCACAGGAATCATAAAATGCATCAACTCTTGCCTATCGACTCCATCACACGAAGGTTGTGGTCAACTCTTGACTATCGACTCCATCACACGAAGGTTGTGTCAACTCTTGCCTATCGGCTCCATCACACGAAGGTTGTGGGCACTCTTGACTTCGACTCCATCAAGGAAGGTTGTGGCAACTCGTATCGACTCCATCACAGAGGTTGTGGTCAACTCTTGACTATCGACTCCATCAAAAAGGTTTGGTCAACTTTTGACTATCGACCCATCACATCCGAAAGAAAACCCGAGCTCAAACCACAAAAGTGAACGTAGCTCCCATGCTGACGTCCGGGACAAATTTTTATCTGAATATGTTTTTAATAAATTGATATTTTTCCCTAAAAGTCCCCCGGCAGGAATCCCGGGGCCCCCCCTCAAAGGGGGCCCGTTTTACTCCCGAGGTCCCCCCCCTCCCTCGGCACACAGCGAACAGGTAACCGGGTTAAAGCTACTGGGCATACGGTCAGTATTGCAAAGAAATTAAATATCACCCAATGGAATGCGGAATATCCCAAAAGAAGAAAGCCCGCAAAAGACCAGAAGACGAATAGACGTTTGGTGCATCAAAAACGCACCTCAATCCCGACCAAGTTCAGTAAAAGGTTACAGACCTTCAGAACAGAAGAGAAGGACACAGGAGTCCTCCTATCAAAATGGCATTCAACCAAGCAGAGGGAAAGGGAACAAAGGAAACCCCGGAGCAGTTAGAAAAGGGAAAAATTATGAAAAGGGCATACAGATCATTCGCAATCTTTCTGTCCAAGTTACCGCCGCTGTCCTAAACAATGAATACGTGAGAACTTTTTTGTGGTGGGTGAAAACAGCCGCCGGAGAGGGGTCTGAAACAAACAGTAGAGGAGTTGAGGGGAAGACTGGGAGATCGAGAACCTGTTCCTATCCGCTAACGATCCACCAATTTTTCTGGCGGCAAAAACATCCCCCCGATCTGGCCTTTCAAAAAGCGATATATCACCAAAGTAGTCCTCGTTACCACCAACTGGGGGGATGACCATAGACCTGCTTAAATAACCCTCTTTTCTCCGGGGGCCCAAAAATGGTTGCCAGGTGGAACTATAAGAGACCCAAATTGGAAACTAGGGACTGACTGATGAAAATTTTGGAACAATCCATCTACAAGAAAAAGGGAATCGTGGGGGGAACTGTCAGAAGCAATCCTAAAGCGGCACGGGAAACCACCCCCAGAGGCACGAAGGATTAAAGCCATACTGGACACAGGGGGTTCAAAAAGCGAAAAGCCGAAAGACAAGGGTGAGGAGGCATGACAGTCGGGAACAAACACTGTCTCAAAGGCGCACCAAAATACAGAAGAAGGTAAAACGACCCGGGAGACAAAAATTTAAAAAAACCAATCCCTAAACCCTCGATGGGGAGGGCCAAAACTGTAAGCTGGCCAAAAGGCTAGGGAAAAAACCAGCAGACCCCCTATAGTCCTCGAAAAGAAAGAAAGGCTGGGTGGGGAAGCAGCAAAATCCTGATGCACAATATCCCAAAGTCAGCAGGAAATGAAAGGAAAAATTACCCCCAAAAGCCCCCTCCAAGGCGAGCCGAGAAAGCAGATAGTCATCAACGACACATTCCCCAGAACGAGCGGGAAGGGTTTTAGGGACCTAAAACCCGAAAGTCCCCCGGGAAAGATGGGATCCTGGAGCTTAAAACCTGGGAAAAAAGGCAAGGTTTATCCGTTTCAACATTCGTAAAAAGGCATAGTACCGAAAATGGAAAGGCAATCATTCCCCCATCCAAAACCAGGAAAAAATAAATTGACCGCAAATTACACCAATCCCCCCTTTTGGCGGGAAAACTTATGGACCCATGGTGAACAAACCTTATCCTGGACTTGGAAAAGGGCGCTTTGGCACAACAAGGGGGGCGGAGATCAGTCCACAGAGGATCAAGAAAACCTACATTGTCGGGAAATCGAGGAGGGTTTTCCCAAGAAAAGAAACAGACACTGGTCTTGGTAGATAGGGAAAAAGGTTTTTGACAGTCTGGAAAGAAGGTTAAAAAACTGCTCCCCCTGGGCGAAAGGGAAGAATGTACAAAAATAGATCCTAGAACAGCGCAAGGGTTCGGGTTCGGGGAATTTAAAGGGCCCCACTGGGGAAAGGGAGCCCCCCGGAGGGCCCACCACTCTCTTTCTAGTTTTGTCAAACATTGAACATGCCCCGAAAAAATTACTCTGCCATTTTCCCGACGACCTGGCAATGGGGCGAAAAGACAATGCCCACAGCAGAAAACGACTAAGCACAAAAAAACCCCCAAAAATTGGGCCAAAGGGGGAAATAAAAAATTTTTAAAGACCCCTGGTTTCCAAAAACAAGGTTAAAAGAAAACCCAAAAGTAATGGAAACCGAAAAAAAAACCCCAACTTGAGTCACCTGACAGAAAGCTGACTTTGACCCAGTCAAATGCAGGCAAAGGGGACACAGGCTGATGCGAAAATCGCAGGTTCCAATGGAGCAAAACGAATTTCAAGCCCTTTTCTTGGTAGAGTGCGACCGGTCCAGAGTACGGTATGGCAGGGGGAGCAATGATCGAAAAAGCAATTGAAAAAGTACAGCGTAAAAACCCCCCCGCATTACCGGCCCCCGGGTCCACGCCCATAAAGGGCGATGGAGACCATCACAGATCAACCCAAAGACGACCAAAGGGACAAAAAGTAGTGTCCGGGAAAAAAACCCCGGGAATCATAAACCCAAAAAAGAATGTTTCAACCCGGGGGGAGAATCAAAAACCCAACCTTTTTGAATCCAACGCACCCCCCAAACAATCTTGCCAAAATCCCAGAAACTAACCCCGGCTCGAAAGCCCCCCCAAAAAAAAAAAGCCGCGGGCTCCGGCAAAAAGTGCGGGGAAACGAACCTCGACAAAACGCGAAAGTCATAATCAATCCGATAATGGTGGACCACGTCCCGGACGGATCGGCTGCAAAAAGCGATGGCGGAGGAGGAATATTTAAATCCAAAAAGTCACGGTCAAAAGCGTTGAAACTGGCAAATATGAATAACTCCCGAGCTGAGGCGGGGCAATGGGGGGCGAAATGATCTTGGAAAAGAAACCAACCAAAAGGTGTGATATTCACCGATGTCATGGTCATCACGGCACTAAAATCGTTGGAAAAACTGAGATGAATGAGCCAAACGTCCTCCTGAACTAACGGTTCCTCAAACGCACTGTCATCAGTGGTACCGTCCCCCGAAACATTGGGGAAACAAGGGGAAAGCTCCCCAAAAGGGGCGGGCATACCAACGTTTGAGATCAGCTTAAAATCAAACAACCATCTTTTCCCGCCTACGAAGCAAGGGGCGGGCCCCCCCAGAAAAGACGTGACGGCTATGGTCTCGCGCGTGAAAAAGTTACCATTTTTCGCCCCGTAGGCCCAAAAGCTCAGAGCCCACATGTTCCCAATTAAAATTGCCCTTGGTTGCAATTAGCAGACATGACGGCAGAACACGTTTCAAGACTGCCCATTTGGAAGAGAAAGTACTGGCCCCACACAGAGTTTCCCCTGGCTGTACGGAGGAAGGAGTCCCAAAAAAAAATTAAAATTTTGTGGGTTTTCCCCAGGGCTGGGGGCGCAAGAGAGGGCCCATCAACAAGGTTTTGGGTAACCTTTATCGCCCATCACACGAAGGTTTTTCCCTGCCTATCGCCCATCACACGAAGGTTTTTAAACTTTGACTATCGACCCATCACACGGTTTTGGGGCCCCACCTTTTGACATGCCCATCACATGAAGGTTGTGGTCCCCTTTTGACTTCACCCATCACACGAAGGTTTGGCCCCTCTTGACACGACTCCATCCCCAAAAGGGAGTCCTCGACATCGCCCCATCACACGAAGGTTGTGGTAAACTTTTGCCCTCGACCCCATCACCAAAGGTTGTGGTCAACTTTTGACTATCGCCCATCACCGGGGGGTCAACTCTTGACTATCGACCCATCACACAAGGTTGTGGGTTCAATCTTCTACTTGTGATGAAAAATTACCCTCCTATTTTTGCACATGGGGTTTTGAAAATGTGGTACACTCTTCATCCCCAAAAGGTCAAATGTACAGAAAAATCCTGTTAGACTGCATAGGCATGGACAAAACACAGACTCCAGAGCCACCCCCCAAATCTTTCCATCATACAAACAACAAAAACGAAACATGCCCCAATGAACAAGTTCAGAGCAAGTTTGGGAACCCCAAATGAAGGTTTTTGAAGCAACCCTGTTTCCCTTTCCCTTTTTCCCCGGGGAAAATTTTCTATATTTCTTTATTCTTGAAAAACCCACTGTCTTTGTATCTCACACAGAGATCCTTTAGTTTTCTGCCCAGTTAGTTTCGTCAGGTCAGTGTTTTTGTCAAATTTTCCTTCGGGGTTTTGAAGATTTTGCAGTTGATGTGTTTCCAAGACCTGCTGAATTTCGAAAATGAATTTTAAAATGTGGCTGGGAGTCGATTGTTCCTGTTCTAGGGCCAGAATGACAACTTGTTCCAATTGCTCATATTATAAAATCATTTTTTTAGCTTTTGTTTTCATTTAGTCATCTTTTTTTTTTTTGGGTAGGAAACGGCACTGGTTGCTCTCCTGCAGCCCCTTTCCCTGACCAATCGGTCCTTTTTTCTTTCCCCATTTCCACGGGACGGACCACGCAAGACGGCCCTGCGGTGTTGGACAGTTTAGAAGTGGGGTTTTAGCCCGGGCAAATTTCGGACGGGGGGAGGCTAAATCAGTAAAAAATACAGCGGGTTTGGGATCAAATGGGGTTTTCCGTTTCCCTTTTTCATTGATTGCCTGAATTTCTGCATCATATTTTAACAGAATTTCCCCTTGGTACTTTAATCGTTCTCTCGTTGCGGATATTTTTCAGAGCAACCCATCTCATGGTTTAGATGAGCATACGAAAACGACCGGGGAAGAAGAACCAAAATTTCTAAAAGGCTAAAAATTTATGTTAAAAAACCATTTTTAAAATTTTCCCTTTATGTATTACTAATTTTTTTCAGATTTTTCGTTTTTATTTTTTTTTTTTAATTTTTTTTGGATTTTTTAGTATTTTTAACTTAAAAAGGGGTTAGCTTTTCTCCCCCCGCTCTACCCTGGCTGGCTGTTAATCTCTTTCCAGGAAAATTGGTCCCATTCACGTCTCTTAGTAAAGCCTTGCAAGTTTTCACTCAAAATTTTGTCTTGAACCCGTTGTCCCCACTTAACCTCTTTGTGATTTTTGATATTGTTACTCGAGCCCAAATATTCCCCATCTTCCCTTCTTATAAAGGACAGGTTGCCCAGACATTTCTTCTAAAGTTACCCATATTCCATCTTCCCCTTTTTATAACATTTTTACATTTTCCCAGACATTTCTTCCGGTGTCAATATTCTCATCTTCTCCTTTTTAAAACAGTTATCACTTGGTTGACCAGACATTTTTCTCAAGTTATCCCAAAACATTCCCATCTTCTCCTTCTTATAAATTTTACTAGTGGTTGACCAGACATTTTTTCCCAAGGTATCCCAATATATCTCCATCTTCCCTTCTTATAACAGTTATCACTGTTTGACCAGACATTTTTCCGGTATCCCAACATATCTCCATCTTTCTTTCTTAAAAATTTTTGTCACTAGGGGTTTAAACCAGACATTTCTTCTGAAGGTACACAAACATCTCCATCTTTTTTTCTTATAAATTGTCAAAAATTGGTTAACCAGACATTTCTCTGTTTTCACACTTCCAATTGTTACATTCTATATTCATTAAATGCTTTTGGGTTTTTTTAATGTATCTTTTTTCCCTTTTGCAACTTGCTTTTTTATCTTTAGCTTTTTGTCTCCGGCATATTTTGAATTGATAAAACCCCCGGGGATATGAAGAATTGATAAAACCCCCTTTGACATATTTTGGGTTACAACTCCGGGCATTTTAGTTGTAAACTCTCCTGACATTTTAGTTAACAACCCCGCTGGCTTTGTTAGAATTGATCAATCCCCTCATATGTTGAATTGATAAAATTCTTAGTTAAAATTGATACAACATTTGATTTGAAATTCTTATTCGAAATATGTTATTCTGATATTTTACACAAATTAAATGGATCAGGGGGGATTTCCCTTTATTTCACAAGCGAATTACCACCTTTTTAGATCTCATTGGATACTGAAGTATTTCCAATTTGGGGACGGTGGATATCCAGTTTGAACGCGGGAAAATAAAAAATGGATAAAGTTGTTTTAAATTTGTTGCAATGGGGAAGGGCGCGTCAGAGCGACAACGTCGCGCCGGGATTAGTATTTTTAATCAGATCCCCCCACCCCCTGGGACCCAAACAAGGAGGACCAGTCTGGTCGGTGGGGATCAAAGGGGGGTATTCTGGAAAAAGAGGGTGAACGTAGACGCAAAGACCCTTCGCAATCAGACAGCAGAATCCCAAGGATTATTTCTGCACGTTCCCGGTTGATGGAAAGCAAAAAAATTTAACAAAGAATCTAAAATTGACGGTTTGGGGGCCCCTTTCCCTTGAAACAATAGTCGCACCAATTTTCGCTTTTGGAAAGAATCGGGGGAAAAAGTGCAATCCCCGACGACACCAGGAAATTGCGCAAACCAAATCAGGAATGCAGATACATTTATGGGTAATGTTGGGAGGAAAATTAAAGTTGGTTCTTTGTAAAGGGGCCCCCCCCCGGGGCCCCGGGAAAAGGTTTTTCCAACAATAACTTCCCGGAAAAACGGGGGGGTAATTTTGGGGAGGGAAATTTTTATGCCCTGCACCCGATTAAAAAAGCCCTTTAAAATCCGTGCAGCCCCACCATATTTGCCGGGGAAGGGAAAGAAAGTGAAACTCAAATTGTGGGACGATACCCCCCAAAAATGACTTGTTCCACCCGGGAAATAAACCAGGGGCTAGAAAAAAAACCGACGTGTAAAGGGTTAAAGGTCGTCCCCAAACAGGGGAAGGCGACACTTTTCACTGTGACCTACGTTAGGATGTCATTCCCTCAGATCAAACAAAAGGTTAATCAAACCCAAAAAATAGCCGGGTAAAAGTTATTGTTTTAATGGCTGAAAATGTTCGTAATCAAAAACGACGCATTGTAAAGGGCGAAGTGGAATCTCCTGGTTGAAGATTAAAAGCCCAAATATCGGAAAAAATGATTTATTAGAGCGTGAAAACAGAAGGAAAAAGGATCAAAGGGAACTACAAGTAAATAAAAGAGTAGAAATCGGTGGATGAGAATAAAGGCGTAAAACTGGCACAATGTCAACTTTTGGCCAGATCACAACAAACCAAAAAGGAAAAATTTAAAAATGATCGATGGGGGGTTGAATGAAAAAAAAACTATCTGACTTATTTTCTCTGCTCCGAAAGTGAAGAGCCATTTTACCACTTGTTCTGGTCTCTGACGTTTTTTTGATGGCTTTCCATGATAGCACCTCCTAGTTTATCACAAAGACTGTCTCAGGTCTTTTTGCGTCCTTTTTCCTTTCCATTGGGGTTCCAATCGATTTTGCCTTGTAACACTCGACGTGTTTTCCCAGGGCATGCCAACACATCTCCTCTCTCCTCCTAAATTCGGTTTAGGGGCATGTTTTGTTTTATCCAGGGGTCTGTTTTCACTCCCCCATACCATCTCAGTCGAGAATACATGTCTTTTTTCCCACTCCCAAACCTTCTCAGTTGAGAATCCATTCGTTTTCCCCATTTCTTACCATCTCGCGAAACCCAAAGTCTTTTTCCCCTCTCCATCCATTTTTAAATCCACATTTTGTTGCCTCTTCTCCATCTCAGTTTAAACCACGGTTTTGGGGCCCCCTCCCCATCCATCTTAGTTTGGGGATCCACATGTTTGTGTTTGACTCTGTCCCCATCTCAGTTTGAAACCACGGGTCTGTGTTTCCCACCCCAATACCATCTCAGTCGAAACCAAGGCCCTTTTTTTTAGCAAAAAATTAATTTTGCTATCTGAATTTTCTAATTCCCAAACAATTCACAGATGTGGACAAGCCCGTTCTCCTTTTTTGACCAATCAGATCTTAAATTTTATTCCGTAAATCAATTGTTCATCCATTTGGGGATCATTTCATCCATGGAAATGTCCATAATTTCGTCCCCCCCGCATTATTTTGACTTTTAAAAACATAAAAAAAAAATACTTTTGATTATAAGTGTTACAGAAGATCTCGTATATCAGAACAGAGAAGAGAACTAATATATTCAGAAAAAACCCAAAATCAAAAAAACTGTGATGCTACAAATAAAAAGAATTGAGGTTTTTTTGACATTTAAAAGACTGGAAAAAACCCCCGAAGGTCCAAAAAAAATAGAAGAGAAGACCGAGAAGATGGATTCGGATTTTTTGGGGTTTTTTTCGACGAGGAAAACGGATATCTGGTTATGAGAGGAGAGATTTAAAAGACTGTTGGCAAGCCCACTCAGGACAAGCTATGTGTGGGGTATCATTAAAAATACTGATCCTACCCGGGGAAGGAATCATTCTTTGGGAAAGCTTACCGGCCCAACACCTCAGAGATTCCCAACAACAGTTCATTGTTAACATCAGAACAATGAAAATCAGTTTTAAAATGGAAAAGCAGGTGGGAAAACCGTGCCCCGCCAAATTATTATAAAATTAAAAACCTTCCACAAAAAAAAACTTTACCTTTTCAAAAATTTTTCTGTTTTGGCTGTGCAATGCAGGGGATCTTCCTGTGAAAAAAGAGATAGAACATGGTTTTCTCAAAGTGCAAAAATATGATCATTAATCACTCAATAACTTGGGGAAAAACACCCTGTCTCAGTTCTTTATTTACGGAAAAATCTCAGCGACATGCACGAACTCCTGCCGCAGAGGTACTTGATATCAACTAGAAGATAAGATGGTAAAAATATTTTTGGGGTTTAAAAAAAAAAAAACATTTCTAAAGAATTTTGTGCAAAAAATTTCAAGAAGGGGCATGATGGGTTGGTAAAAACTATATCTCTTCTTTTATGCAATTTAAAATTTACAAATGTCAAAACCCCTCTAACGAAATGAAAATTTGTCTGGTCAAAAACAAAGGTAATTTTTAGGTTGGGAAAAATTGTAACTTTTCTTTCATATTTTTCCCCTTTTTCCAGAAAAATTTTTTTCATTTGTAACTGAATTATTTTTTATTTAACTTTCCCAAAATTTTCTTTTAACTTAAATTTTTGTTTTTTAACTAAATTTTAGTTTTTTAACTTTAAATTTTTGTTTTGTAACTTCAAATTTTTTTTCTGAGTTTCAAAATATTTTTTTCAACTACGGGTTTTCTTGTTTGTAATGTTACATACAGTTGTTCAGTGATTTTATTTCTATAATGCAATTTCACATCTTTTTATCATTCTTTATTTTACAAATTTCTGTGTCCACATCTTTTTTTATCAGTGTCTTTCTTTTTATATGCAGGTCTCCCTCTTTGATCAGTGTCTTTCTTTCATCATAATGCAGTTTCACATCTTTGTTTATCAGTTCTTTCTTTTTTCATAAACAGGTCTCCATCTTTTTTTCGGTTTTTTTTCATAAAAGTGTCTCCATCTTTGTTTTTTATCCAAAATTCATTCCACATCCGCATCGTCCGTCATCGTCTGAAAAAAAAAATTTAAAAACCGGGTTGACTCCCGGTTTTATCCCCGGCTCGTCCCTCTCGTGAAAGGGACGCCGCGAGGCAACCGAACTCCGTAGCCCAGCAACAAGGGAATGGAAAAGCTGCACTGTGAACAGAATGGGGGTCCGGGCTCGCCCACGCCTTGACCACAAGGCAAAGGGAACTCTTATCACAGAGACCCTCAAGAATTTCGTCTGTCTGTCGTCCATCGTGCCATGCATTTACCCATCCATCTTTTTATCTGTCCATTTTTTTCTGTCTGTTAATCCACCATGCATCCATCCTCCGCTCACTCCAAACCCCCCATGAATGAATGAATGAAAGAAACAAGAATGAATCAATCAATCAATAAAATTTTTTAATCTCCTCAGTTTCACCCGGCTGCCGCGTGGGGGGGTGAAGCGATTAGGTTCAGCTGACTCCCATTATTCTTCAACGTCTCAAACTGCCCAAAATTTGGGAAATCGCAAAAAGTTTGGAAAGTTACGGGGCATTATAGAAAATCTGGGCTCTGAAACTTATGTAGAGGCTGTTATAATATCTTTTGGGGATTGAAATCTAGGGAGACTGTCTGTTTCTTCTAATGGTTGGACTGTCTGTTGTCTTGCTACCCAAAAGGGAAGAGGGTTTTCTTCTGCCATTTAAAAGAGACTCTGTTTTGGGTTTCCCAAAATTACGGGAATGAGGCGATGATGTTGCTACAGTTATGGGAGGAGTAGACGTTTGCTGCATTTGGAATTTAATGTTGTTTTCTTGCCGACAGTTATGGTAATGAGTCTTTTGACGTGGGCGCAGTTATGGGAAAGGGTGATGACTGTTACGCAAGGGGGAAAGAGTCTGTATGACTTCTGCAGTTTGGTAATGAGCCCGGGGACGTGAGCAGTTTGGTAATAGTCTTAGACGGTTCTGAAAGTTTGGTAATGAGGCTGTAACGTGTTACGCAGTTTGGTAATGAGGCGATGACGTGTTCTGCATTTGGGGAAGAGGCGTAGCGTTTTTAAGTTTGGGAATGGGGTGATGACGTTCACAGTTTGGTAATGAGTCGATGACGTTTTTGAAATTTGGGAATAAAACTGAGCGTTTCGCAGTTTGGTAATGAGGGGTGTATGACGTGTTCGCAGTTATGGTAAAGGGCGGACGTGTTTCACAGTTTGGGGAATGAGGGTGTGACGTTTCGAGTTAGGGAAGAGGGTGTGACGTTATGACAGTTGGTGAGCTGTGCGGTTTTCCCACATTTGGGGGAGGGTGGTTTTACTGTTACGAATTTGGGGAATGAGGCTGTAGACGGTTACACAGTTTGGTAATGAGGGGATGACGTGTTCGCAGTTTGGTAAAAGACGTGTTTCCAGTTATGGTAATGAGTCTGATGACGCGCCCAAAATTTGGGGGGAAAATCTGAGGCGGTTTCGAAGTTGGAAGAGGGTGTATGACGTGTTTCGACAGTTATGGTAATGAGGTTATACGGTTTTCGCAGTTTGGTAATGAGGCGTATGACGTTTAACAGTTTGGGGGGGGTAACTTTACGACAGTTTGAAGAGGGCGATGACGGGTTTCGACGGTTTGGGAAAGGCTGTAGATTTTTAAAAATTGGGGAATGGGTGTTGACGGTTACCCACAGTTTGGTAATGGGTTAGACGTTTCGACAGTTTGGTAATGAGGCTGTATGACGTGTTACTGACAGTTATGGGGAGGGTGTAGACGTGTTACTGAAGTTATGGTAAGACCGGGGAAAGTTAAAGTTAGTAAACTGTAGACGTGTTCCCCCGTTTGGTAATGGGCGGACGTTTTAAAAAGAGGAATGATTTAGACGGGTTTCTGACAGTTTGGGAATGAACTTTTTAATGACTTGTTCCTTTTTTTTTTAAGGGAAATTTTCAGTAAAATGAAAGCCTTTTATAAATGAAAATCATGGGCATTCGTAAAGACCCCGCCATCCCCGTAAATGAGTAGTTGATTTTCTAAACCTTTATGTTCAGTATTTGCCATTTTCCCTTTAACACTGTGGTCTATTTTTACAATTGAAATCCACTGGGGAAAAATTTTTTTCCAAACCTGCCCCCCGGGAGTTTGAACCATACGCTTGGGGATCAACACTACCCCAAACTCCTACCTTAAACAAAATTTGTTACAGAAAAAGAATGATATTTTGTTTTGGAAAACGGATTTAAAAAGTTTTTTTTAATTTTTAATTTTTCAAATTCTTCGTCATATTCTTCTTTTAGCTAGATATACACACAAACCATTCATCCCGATACACATTGTTTACTTTGTTACCTACAAATACATCGACAAACCATTCAGTTAAATACATCTTTTTTTTTACTTTACCCAGCTAGAAAACATCGACAAACCATTTGTAAGATATATCTTGTTTTTACTTCTGTTACCAGCTAGATAACATCGAAAAACCCTTCAGTGACGAAATCTTGTTTTTCCTTTTTCCTACAGAATCATCAAAACCATTGTGACAGATATATCGTGTTTTACTTTACCCAGCAGATATACATCGACAAACCATTCAGTGACAGATACATCTTGTGTTTTTCTTTGTTACCTAGCTAAATACTCGAAAACCATTCATGACAGATACATCTTTTGTTTTACTTTGTTACTAGCTGATACATGACAAAAATTCAGTGAAGAACATCTTGTTTGGCTTCTTTACCTTAGATATCATCGACAAACCATTCATGACAGATCATTTTTGTTTTCTTTTTCCTAGCTAGATAAAACAAAACCCTTCAGTGCAGATAAACTTTGTTTTACTTCTTTACCAGCTAGAAACATCAAAAACCATTCAGTGAAAACACCTTGGTTTTTTTCCCGTTACCAGCTAGATCTCACAAACCATTGTACAGATCACCTTGGTTATTCTTCTGTTACCCATAGATACATCGACAAACCATTCAGTACAGATACACCCTTTTGTTCTACTTCTTTTTCCTAGCTAGAAAACATCACAAACCATTCGGAACAGATACCTTGTGTTTTTTTCTTTTCCGCTAGATATCTGACAAACCATTCTGACAGATACATCTTGTGTTGTTCCCTTTTTTTATAGATTACATCCCACAAACCATTCGTGCAATAAACCCTTTTTTGTTCTTCTGTTCCACAGATTTATATCGACAAAATTCGTGAAATAAACTTGTTTGTTCTTCTGTTACCCATAGATTCATCGACAAACCATTCAGTGACAGATATTCTTTGTTACTTCTGTTACCTAAGAAAACATCGACAAAAATTCAGTGACAGATACCTTGTGTTGTTCCTGTTACCTAGCTAGATATCATCGACAAAAATTCGTGACAGCCCTTTTTTTACTTCTGTTACCTAGCTGATATACATCGACAAACCTTCATGACAGTAATCTTTTTTTTCTTTCCTTTCTGTATACATCGACAAACCATTCAGTGACAACACCTTGTTTGTTATTCTTTACCTATAGAATACATCGACAAACCTTCAGTGACAGATACCCTTTTTTGTTACTTTTTTACCAGCAGATATACATCGACAAACCATTTAGTACAGATCATCTTTTTTTTACCCGTTCCTTTAATTCATCGACAAACCATTGAAAAGATAAACCCTTTTTTTTTCTGTTATCTAGAATAATGACAAACCCTTCAGTGACAGATCACCTTTTTTTTTATTTTTTTACCAGCTGAATTCGACAAAACCCTTCAGTGACAGATACATCTTTTTTTATACTGTTACCTACTAGAATACATCGAAAACCATTGTAAGATACATTTTGTTTTTTTTTTATCTAGCTAGAAAACATCGACAAACCATTCAATCAGATACACCTTGTGTTGTTTTTTTGGGAAACATCAAAACTTTCCCTCACGCTTGGTCGGGGGTCATCCTTCTCATGAAGCCTTATTGACTAACCCTTCCCTCCTTTTCCTTTTATAGATTTCTTATCAAAATTTTTATTTTTGATAGTATTTACTTACAAACTCCTTCATGCTGTATAGTTTTCTTATAAATCTTTTCCCTTCATCCTTTTATTTAGATCTATGTTCTATTTTTTTTAGTCTTTATTCTTTTATGTCCGTAAAAATCCAGGATCGAAACGTGGGGTTGTGGGTTTGTATTTATTTCATTCAATGTGCTTATTGATGTTTACTATACCCCATGTCTTTTTTCTTAAACGTCAATTTTTTAGTATCACACAGCTTACCCACGGGTTTTCTAGATCTGGGCTGGGCAAACCCAGACCGTAGGGTTTTGTCTATGTCACCTTTATCCCCCACGCTTCCCCCGCCTTCCCTTTTTTTTTTTCCCCAACTCTACTCGTGGCAGTTCTCGTGATCGTCCCTGATTACAGAAATGAGATTTTACAATACCCCAAATCTATAACGATAAAACACAAAACACAACAACGTTCATTTATTTTATCTGCAGACAAACTGAGAAAGTCATTGGGGGGTTGGGAAGATGTCAAAAATTTTAAACCAGACAAAATACATTGACAGAAAGGGTGAGCCCAAATGTTTCTAAATTTGATGTTCAGGGGGTTTTAAAGTCGATGTGGGAGTAAAAAGTTTGCCTGGGAGACTATGTGGAAAAACTGTTTTTAATGAGGTAAAAATTTTAATGTTGTTTTTACATCTAGATCTACTGTTTGGCTAGTTGTATTGGTAAAATGTTTTTATACATCTAGATACTACTGTTTGGATCTTGTATTGGGGAAAATGTTATTATAAACTAATACACCCTTTTATTTTTATTTGGGTAAAAGGGTTTTTATTCACCTAGATCTACTGTCCCCGATCATCTTGTATTGGGAAAATGTTTTATACTCTAGATTACTGTTTGGATCTTTATTGGGGAAAAGGGTTTTTTCATCAGATTTTTGTTTGGGATCTTGTATTGGGTAAAAGGTTTTATACATCTAGAAAAACTGTTTGGGTTCTTGTATTGGGAAAATGGTTGCTGGAAGTTTCTACAGATTTAAAATTCCCCAATGGGCCTCGTATTTTTACTCGATTCTGCATATTTTCCAAAACCTTTCGGATAATAGCCTGATATTTGTTGGGTTTTTTGGGCGACTTCGGGAAACTTCTTTTCTTCCCCGATCGTTCTAGGCCCGTTTTAATCATTCTTCGCAGTGGGAAGGGCCCCAAAATTTTGGGGGGAAAGAATAAAACCCCTTTACCCGCCACGTGGAAAAAGGCGACCGGGGGGTTTGGCTGAAACGGGGAGTTTCCCAAACGGAGAAATCTATGGGGTTTAGGGCCCAAAACCCGGGGAACGTATAAAGTTCTTTAAGATCAAAAAATCACAAAGTGATTAAAAATTGGCGAAAGAAAGAACGCGAAAAGAATAAAAATCATTTCGGATATATAAAAGTAAACATCAGAACAAAGTATTGACCAACCTTTAGCACCTATTTGAGCACAGTTGCTTATCCCGGTGGTGTTGATTTACCCATTGTGCGGTTCGTTTCTTCCGCTAGCCTTTTACTGTCTCAGCCTAACCCAAAGGCAGTGGGTTATTTTCTTCAGGGGCGACCCTTAGACGGGCCCGCCCTCCCGGGCTTTTGAAGCCCTTCCCCGAAAAATGGTCTTTTTGTAACACCTTGGTTTCCCCCTGTTCAGGTTTGTTTACGGTTTGTCCCCAGTCTTTGATTGTCTCAATCAAAACACAAGGCAACAGTAGTTCCGCGAGCGGGAAAAGTCCGGCACTCCTGGGGTTTTAGTTGTTTTGCCCTTTTGGGGAGACTACACCCCCGCCGCCGTGCTTGCCGCGCCCGCCTTTCGCCTTCGTGCCTTTGGCGGGACGATGATTTTCGGGGGAGCTCGCGAGATGCGATTTTTTTCGGAGGGGCCCTTCCCAGAGGGGGCGCTCGACTATCATGGTTCAGAAAATCACCGGAGGCCCTTTCCCGCCCGCATGGGCTCTCCGGCAGAAAAAAGTTTAACCCACCCCCAAATTCCTTGGGGAAAAAGTTTTTTTCCCTCACTGTCATCCTCGTCAGATCCCAGAAGTTTTGTCTTCCCCTATCCCCGGGCCCGACGGGGCAGAATATTAAGGATATGTTGGGACAGTCCCAAGTCAATATCCCTATTTTTTGGGACTGTCCGTGGGGTCGGCGTTGCAAACGTGTGTTTTTGATACAGACGCGTACTGTATTTTTTTTTTAGCCACGTTTTTTTGCAATGGTTTCCCTGCAAGTCCCAATCTTTTCCCTGCCAATTTAAGGGGGAAAACCGCTATCGATGGGAAACAAGGGCCAGTGACCAAACCCAAAAACTTGCGGGGCATACGCAATGCTCTGCACCCTTTAAAACCCTTTCAATGATACTGGCCATTTAAATACGATGTCCCATCACAGCCCTCCATCATTTCCCTCGGGTGATCCATGATTTTTCTGGAAAACGGTTGATTTCTTTTATGGATTGGGCCCGCGGCTCAATTATTACATTCCTGCTTCAGTATTTTTCATCCTTTAATCATATGGGATATTTGGATGTATTCAAGTTATATATTTACAGATGTTTCATTGTT
Organism: Arion vulgaris; assembly: GCA_020796225.1. Taxonomy (NCBI): domain Eukaryota; kingdom Metazoa; phylum Mollusca; class Gastropoda; order Stylommatophora; family Arionidae; genus Arion; species Arion vulgaris. Next base: position 67,213,220 of record CM036759.1, read on the forward strand.
TCTTTTTCCCTTCTATTTTTAGTTTTTGGTGTTTTTCTTTCATTTATTTTTATTGTTTTTTTAGATTTTCATTAAAATTTGTTTTGGTCGATTTTTTTTTTAAAATTTTTCCTTTTCGTTTGTTATAAAGGCCTTGTTGGTTGAAAATTCGTATTTTTCATTGTTTTTTTAATTTTAAACTATACTTTGTGTTGTGTTTTGCCAATCAAATGTTTTTCCTTTTTCTATATTTAAAATGGATTTTGGAACTCAGAATATCATGCGTAAATCTTTTCAATCGTGAGTAATTATAAAATATTGTCAAAAACGGGGACTTTAAAAAACCCAGTCTTTTATAGAAATTTTTTGCTATCTGTGTATCAGATTTATGCTTTTTGTTTTTGGTAAACAGGTTCGGACTTATTATGATTATGAAACCAGACTGAGAGAGAGATGGATGTCGATATTGGTACAACCCGAAAAGAACGACTTACAAAATATGCAAAGAGATTAATTAATCAACATCCAACTGGCGTTTTGGGTTGTGTATTTTTTATATTTCTAAGCCCAGTATGCAGCAGACAGGCGGCCAGTTCTTTTATTTTACTTGCAAGAGAGTCAGAAGTAAACCCAGGACCATTTGTAATCGATCTGGAAAAGGAATGCTCTATTTGCTGAACTATTCCGTCTCTTGGAAGGAGGCATCCCGACAAAGAGGAGAAGAGAGGGACCACAGAGAAGATGGATTCGGGACATAACTGATGAATTCAGCATGACTGATGGTTTCAGCATGACTGATGGTTTCAGCATGACTGATGGTTTGAGCATGACCACAGAGAAGATGGATTCGGGACATAACTGATGGTTTCAGCATGACTGATGGTTTCAGCATGACTGATGGTTTCAGCATGACTGATGGTTTGAGCATGACCACAGAGAAGATGGATTCGGGACATAACTGATGGTTTCAGCATGACTGATGGTTTCAGCATGACTGATGGTTTCAGCATGACTGATGGTTTGAGCATGACCACAGAGAAGATGGATTCGGGACATAACTGATGGTTTGAGCATGACTGATGGTTTGAGCATGACTGATGGTTTCAGCATGACTGATGGTTTCAGCATGACCACGGAGAAGATGGATTCGGGACATAACTGATGGTTTCAGCATGACTGATGGTTTGAGCATGACTGATGGTTTCAGCATGACTGATGGTTTCAGCATGACTGATGGTTTGAGCATGACTGATGGTTTCAGCATGACTGATGGTTTCAGCATGGCTGATGGTTTGAGCATAACTGATGATTTGAGCATGACTGATGGTTTCAGCATGACTGATATTTTGAGCATGACTGATGGTTTCAGCATGACTGATGGTTTCAGCATGACTGATGGTTTCAGCATGACTGATGGTTTGAGCATGACTGATGGTTTGAGCATGACTGATGGTTTGAGCATGACCACGGAGAAGATGGATTCGGGACATAACTGATGGTTTGAGCATGACTGATAGTTTGAGCATGACTGATGGTTTGAGCATGACTGATGGTTTCAGCATGACTGATGGTTTGAGCATGACTGATGGTTTGAGCATGACCACGGAGAAGATGGATTCGTGACATAACTGATGGTTTCAGCATGACTGATAGTTTGAGCATGACTGATGGTTTGAGCATGACTGATGGTTTGAGCATGACTGATGGTTTGAGCATGACCACGGAGAAGATGGATTCGTGACATAACTGATGGTTTCAGCATGACTGATAGTTTGAGCATGACTGATGGTTTGAGCATGACTGATGGTTTGAGCATGACTGATGGTTTGAGCATGACCACGGAGAAGATAGATTCGGGACATAACTGATGGTTTCAGCATGACTGATAGTTTGAGCATGACTGATGGTTTGAGCATGACTGATGGTTTGAGCATGACTGATGGTTTGAGCATGACCACGGAGAAGATGGATTCGTGACATAACTGATGGTTTCAGCATGACTGATAGTTTGAGCATGACTGATGGTTTGAGCATGACTGATAGTTTGAGCATGACTGATGGTTTGAGCATGACCACGGAGAAGATGGATTCGTGACATAACTGATGGTTTCAGCATGACTGATAGTTTGAGCATGACTGATGGTTTGAGCATGACTGATGGTTTCAGCATGACTGATGGTTTGAGCATGACTGATGGTTTGAGCATGACCACGGAGAAGATGGATTCGTGACATAACTGATGGTTTCAGCATGACTGATAGTTTGAGCATGACTGATGGTTTGAGCATGACTGATGGTTTGAGCATGACTGATGGTTTGAGCATGACTGATGGTTTGAGCATGACTGATGGTTTGAGCATGACTGATGGTTTGAGCATGACCACGGAGAAGATGGATTCGGGACATAACTGATGGTTTGAGCATGACTGATAGTTTGAGCATGACTGATGGTTTGAGCATGACTGATGGTTTCAGCATGACTGATGGTTTGAGCATGACTGATGGTTTCAGCATGACTGATGGTTTCAGCATAACTGATGGTTTGAGCATGACTGATAGTTTGAGCATGACTGATGGTTTGAGCATGACTGATGGTTTGAGCATGACCACGGAGAAGATGTATTCGTGACATAACTGATGGTTTGAGCATGACTGATAGTTTGAGCATGACTGATGGTTTGAGCATGACTGATGGTTTCAGCATGACTGATGGTTTGAGCATGACTGATAGTTTGAGCATGACTGATGGTTTGAGCATGACCAGGGGAGAAGATGTATTCGGGACATAACTGATGGTTTGAGCATGACTGATAGTTTGAGCATGACTGATGGTTTGAGCATGACCACGGAGAAGATGGATTCGGGACATAACTGATGGTTTGAGCATGACTGATGGTTTGAGCATGACCACGGAGAAGATGTATTCGGGACATAACTGATGGTTTGAGCATGACTGATAGTTTGAGCATGACTGATGGTTTGAGCATGACTGATAGTTTGAGCATGACTGATGGTTTGAGCATGACTGATAGTTTGAGCATGACTGATGGTTTGAGCATGACTGATAGTTTGAGCATGACCACGGAGAAGATGTATTCGGGACATAACTGATGGTTTGAGCATGACTGATAGTTTGAGCATGACTGATGGTTTGAGCATGACCACGGAGAAGATGGATTCGGGACATAACTGATGGTTTGAGCATGACCACGGAGAAGATGGATTCGGGACATAACTGATGGTTTGAGCATGACGGCTGAAGATGCTATCTGTGAGATCTATGAGGGAGTGAAATTCCGAAGGACTGTGTTAAGGTGGCAAATTTCTGCCCAGGACAAGCTATTTGATGATGATGATGCTGTCTCAGAAATTAGTCTTATTAAAGAGACTATTTAATGTTACGGCTATTGATAACTTTCTGCACTAGTAGCCGTTTGCCGTAGATATTCTAGGTCTTGAGGCCAACTTAATATTTAAAAAATGATGAAAGCGAATCGAAAGCTTGCACATTTGTTTCCTGAGTACACAAATCTTGGAAATCAAAACACTGCTGTAGATTAGCGACATGTTAGAAATGATTCAATTCTAAATGGCATTTACATTTGATCTAATTATTACGATGAAACTTGGCACCAATTTTTAAATGCAAACATGTCACCATGAACATTAAAAGAGCATTGGTCAACACAATCTTTCTTCCAACATTATACTATCAGTGCCAAACCTGGATGTTGACACGAAACGATAGAAGAAAACTAGTCACGACAGAGATGAAGTGTAGTCGCAGAATGTTGGGAGTATCGAGAAGAGACCGGTTTAGAAATGAAGACATCAGGAAAAATTGGGTGCAACATCAGTACTGAACTTTATTTAAAAAAATAACAAATTAATGGTTCGGCCAAATAAGTAGATTAACCCTACATGTGCGCACGCAATGGACTGAATCACTACAAGCGTCTACAATTTGCAGAATCACACTTATCTTCGTTCCGGGGCACATGGGTGTCGTTGGCAATGAGAGAGCAAACAGGCTGACTGGCTCTGCCACTATATCAGACGGCCAGCCAATGGATAGAGCTGATATTTTGAACACCCTCATAGAGTGTGGCCGCAAAGAAGATTTTTATTTAAACCAATCCACGTCAACGACTAGATTGCACGAGCTGGGGTTGAAGATTGGAGTATCAAGAAAAGAACAGCATAACAGGTACGTGAGTAGGCTCATCAATCAACATCGAACTGGTACGGTCAGCCGCTGGACGCTGTTGGAGATATTGTGAAGGAGATCGAGCACCTATGGACATGTCTGGAGTGCAATGAAGATATTCCAAACTGAAACTGAAATAGATTACCAAAAGATAATGCGTCTCAAAGGACAATGCAACTCCAAAGCAAGGGATATAAGTCAAAAGGTTGTCTACGCAAAATTTAGGCTTCAGAAATAACAGAGGCAGTGAAAGACACCATCTATCACGCGCACGCCATAGTCCCGTTCTATGACGCTGTGAGGAAGAACAGGATTAGAGAAACAAAAAGATAACGGAAAGAGAATACACAGGGGCATGTACAAGCTTCTGAAAGTGGTCAGAAAAGAGCAACTCATTATGAAGTCACGCTGTTTTTTAAATGTCCAAACATCTTGCGGTGCATCTGATCGCTTCCCGGCGACGCTGTATGAACCGCACTAGAAAGTTTGAAGACATCACTGCTTTATTATTTTTGTCGTCAACATGCGTTTTACGTCACACCTCCAGTTGTCTATCTATTTCTAATCATGTTTGCCTTTCAGCATCAGGTAGAAAAATGAGACACATGGAGCGAGCCTCTCTCGCTTTTCCTATTCTTTGAGCATACATTCTTCCCCGCTGTCGGCTTGCTAGGCCAGTTACAGCATCGGACGCCATGTTTACACGTTGGCGGACTGCAGCGGCGTTTTCACTACCATGATCCGTCCAGTCCTAGTCGTCGCTCCCTTGTAAAAATCACCAGTGTACATCACAGAGTATATCACAAATAGAAATACACATTTATATACTTGAACTAAACTGTCCATACTACTTGAGCACAATAGTAATCCCTTATATACTTGAACTAAACTGTCCATACTACTTGAGCACAATAGTAATCCCTAATATACTTGAACTAAACTGTCCATCTTACTTGAGCACAATAGTAATCCCTTATATAGTTGAACTAAACTGTCCATACTACTTGAGCACAATAGTAATCCCTTATATAGTTGAACTAAACTATCCATACTACTTGAGCACAATAGTAATCCCTAATATACTTGAACTAAACTGTCCATCTTACTTGAGCACAATAGTAATCCCTTATATAGTTGAACTAAACTGTCCATCTTACTTGAGCACAATAGTAATCCCTTATATAGTTGAACTAAACTGTCCATACTACTTGAGCACACTAGTAATCCCTTATATAGTTGAACTAAACTGTCCATACTACTTGAGCACAATAGTAATCCCTAATATACTTGAACTAAACTGTCCATACTACTTGAGCACACTAGTAATCCCTTATATACTTGAACTAAACTGTCCATACTACTTGAGCACACTAGTAATCCCTTATATACTTGAACTAAACTGTCCATACTACTTGAGCACAATAGTAATCCCTTATATACTTGAACTAAACTGTCCATACTACTTGAGCACACTAGTAATCCCTTATATACTTGAACTAAACTGTCCATACTACTTGAGCACACTAGTAATCCCTTATATAGTTGAACTAAACTGTCCATACTACTTGAGCACAATAGTAATCCCTTATATACTTGAACTAAACTGTCCATACTACTTGAGCACAATAGTAATCCCTTATATACTTGAACTAAACTGTCCATACTACTTGAGCACACTAGTAATCCCTTATATACTTGAACTAAACTGTCCATACTACTTGAGCACAATAGTAATCCCTAATATACTTGAACTAAACTGTCCATACTACTTGAGCACACTAGTAATCCCTTATATACTTGAACTAAACTGTCCATACTACTTGAGCACACTAGTAATCCCTTATATAGTTGAACTAAACTGTCCATACTACTTGAGCACAATAGTAATCCCTAATATACTTGAACTAAACTGTCCATACTACTTGAGCACAATAGTAATCCCTTATATACTTGAACTAAACTGTCCATACTACTTGAGCACACTAGTAATCCCTTATATACTTGAACTAAACTGTCCATACTTAGTTAGTCTTTCCTCTTGGGCCTGTGGGCGGGGCATAGGGCAGAGGTCATAGCTCTTCATGTCTCGCGGTTCGTTGCTATTTGTTTTAAGTCTTTAATGTTTACTAGGCCCATCGTTGAGCCTTCTGGTGATGGTTCTACGCAGAGTCTCTCTTGGTCTTCCTCGTTTTCTTTTTCCCTCTGGTGTCAATATGAGGGATTGGTAAGGGAGTCTTCTCTCATCCATTCTAAGTGTGTGTCCATACTACTTGAGCACAATAGTAATCCCTTATATACTTGAACTAAACTGTCCATACTACTTGAGCACAATAGTAATCCCTAATCGAGGAAAAACATCACAACAATAGGACTGCTCGAGCAGCAATAGTAATTCACAACCGCCCGCCTCCAGTTGCTTGCTTTTGAAATCTGTTGCAGTAATTTTGCAACCGCCCGCCTCCAGTTGCTTGCTTTTGAAATCTGTTGCAGTAATTTTGTTAATGAGGGAGCAGCGGTAGTGTAGTTGTTAGGGAACTCGCTTGTTCGGATTGTTATCTAAGTTCAATTCCACAGTGACCGTGGAATATGTTTCCGACAGTATCAGTTCTCATGTCGATGCAGCTTCAATTTGGAGACCAGGAAACAAAGCACTGGGAAGTAAAGACTGCCGGCTTGATGTTGACAACATCACCCATTGTTTCCATTACTTTACGTTTCGGATCCAGCAATCATCTGAGCGTTTGCCCTTCGACTTGAGGCCCTGGCAGTGAATTTACAGGTCTGCGTTGTGGTGTGGTCACACATCGTATACCGATGGTCAATGAGAAATGTGGCCTTAACACCGTAATACACTATAACACCACGTGGTATAAAAAGAGTTTCATTTCTAAAAACGTTTGAGATAGAGTCATATTCAACAGTGGCCAAATATTTCTTCTTCTTCTTCTGCTAACATTCTTCACGGCCAATTTGATCATTCTTATTGTGATGTATAATTGGTCCACTGGCAAGAACGGAGTGATCTACGTCGGGACGATTGTGCGCCCATGGTGACTAGGCCCGCCCGTCCGTTTTCAGCCAGCTTTTGATTTACTAGGTGAGCTTTCTAGGTACGATCCTTTCGGATCTACGCCTTTTCGATCAACTTTGCCGTATATTTGGGCTTTGTGATCTACGCCAAGACAGTGAGTTACGCTGCTTTACCCGTTCTGACTGAGAAATATTTCTCGGGCTTGTCAGCTTGTCCTCGGACGGCGTCTTACTCGTATAAAACACCGTGTAAAGTATCGGCCTTCGCCAATGTTCAGGACCCTGGCTTCCTGTTTGATCCGTACATTGTCGGCCTTGCTTTACCGTACATTTTTGAGTTTGATCCGGGAAGGAACATTCTCAGCCTTCTCTAGACGCGTATCGGTGCGTGGCAATTTGCAATTTACCTCGAAAGCACTGGCATGGGGCCGAGTACAAGCAATGTAGAGGGTCGTTTCAGTGGGCACTATAAGCGTAACTGAGGATTTTGCGCTCGCCGCCATCACCCGCCCCAGTTATTCCGGGGATGTTAGTTACGACTGCAATCGAACCTTGCCCAGTTGCCCCAAGGCTGGCAGTTCCGTTAGGCATCACCAACCTCAGTTCTTCCGGGGATGTTAATTTTAATCGCACAGTACCTTGCACGGTTTTCCCAGGGCGGGTAGTTTCGTTATGCACTAAACGCAACTTGTTCTTTTGCGCTCGGCAAACCTTGCCCAGTACATGTATCTGCACCAGGCTACCAATGCGGGGTCAGCTGCAATCTTCTCTCGCACCAACACGAGGGTAGACTTTCATTCGTTACGGTCCTGTCTTATTTATTCTTGCCGACGGGCTCGCAATGTTTGCCCTCCTCAGGGCTTCGAGCTTCGCCCTACGTGGGCATACGTTTGGTCACTGGATGCACCTCTCATCCATGTCTGAGACGTTTCGTTGCTGTTTTTTTGCGTTCAGGGACTTGGGCAATATCTTGTTGGACATCGGTCAGGAGAATTGTGCATTCTATTTGTATGTATCTTTATCGTATTTCCGTACTTGCACTGCTACCACTACCAGTAGTTTCTCCCCGATCCCTGCCCCTCTTAGCCAGACCAGAACTAGAGTCTGTTTCCAGGGTCACCGCGTGGAGGTTAGGGCAGGGTCTTGGTTAGCGCGCGCCCTCGCTAACCCTGGCTCATGTTACCACCATGACCTCATGAGCCTTTTGACCCCGGCCAAATATTTATTAATTTCTAAAAACGTTTGAGATAAGAGTCATATTCAACAGTGGACAAATATTTATTAATTTCTAAAAACGTTTGAGATAAGAGTCATATTCAACAGTGGACAAATATTTATTAATTTCTAAAAACGTTTGAGATAAGAGTCATATTCAACAGTGGACCAAATTTTATTAATTTCAAAAACGTTTGAGATAAGTCTATTCACTTGGACAAATATTTATTAATTTCTAAATACGTTTGAGATAAAGTCATATTCAACAGTCCCAAAATATTTATTATCTTAAATTTAATTTTGGGAAACCCCATCAACCGGGAGATAACTAGGACATCTTCTTTTTTTTCTTTCAGTCTGATGCCTTGGAGGTTGAACGATAAAATCATGTTACTGGGAAGTTTTCCCTGCATCCAGGGACTTCCAGTTAGGCACTGAAAAGTAAATGGAACATTGGGGGTAGTGATGGAATAGTAACGAACTAACTATTCGTTACTCAAATATCTATTATTGTCTGTATCCGAAAGTACTAAATACAAATAATAATAATTCCTCTTATCTTTATACGTCAAAGGACATGCAAGCACTCCCTTTCTTGAACTCTTTTACCACATAAGACATGCAAGCACTCTTTTTTGGGCTCTTTATACTCACATAGGGCATCAAGCAACTCTTTTCTTGAACTCTTTAAAACGTCAATAGGGCATCAAGCAACTCTTTTCTTGAACTCTTTAACGTCACAAAAGGGAATGCAAGCAATCTCTTCTTGAACTCTTTGTAGTCAATAGGCATGAACAACTTCTTTTGAACTCTTTATACATCACATAGGACATGCCAAGCAACTTCTTTCTTGAATTTCTTTATACGTCACATGACATGCAAAAACTCTTTTTCTTAACTCTTTACCATCCATAGGGCATGCAAGCAAATCTTTCTTGGAACCTCTTATATGTCCATAGGCATGAAGCAATTTCTTTCTTGAATTCTTATGTCATGGCATGCAAGCAACTCTTTCTAATTTTAAATAGTCAATAGACATGCAACAACTCTCTTCGACCCTTTATACGTCACAAGGCATGCAACAACTCTCTTTCTTGAACCCTTTATACGTCACATAGGGCATGCAGCAACTCTCTTTCTTGAACTCTTTTACGTCAATGGGCTGCCAACTCTCCTTCTTGAACTCTTTATATCACATAGGACATGAACAACTTCTTTCTTGAACTCTTTATACGTCACATAGGGCATGCAAGCAACTCTCTTTCTTGAACTCTTTATACGTCACATAGGGCATGCAAGCAACTCTCTTTCTTGAACTCTTATACTCACATGGGATGCAAGCAACTCTTTTTCTTGAACTTTTTATACTCACATAGGGCATGCAGGCCTCTTTTTTTGACCCTTTATCGTCACTAGGGCATGCAAGCAACTCTCTTCTTGAACTCTTTATAGTCACATAGGCATGCAAGCAACCTCTTTCTTGAACCTTTATACGTCACATAGGCATGAAGAAACTCTTTTCTTGAACTCTTTATACGTCACATAGGGCATCAAGCAACTCTCTTTCTTGAACTCTTTATCGTCACATAGGGCATGCAAGCAACTCTTTCTTGAAACTTTATACGTCACATAGGGCATGCAAGCACTCTTTTTCTTGAACTCTTTATAGTCACATAGGCATGCAAGCAACTCTTTCTTGAACTCTTTATACGTCACATGGACATGCAAGAAACTCTTTTTTCTTGAACTCTTTATACGTCACATGGGCATGCAACAACTCTCTTTCTTGAACTCTTTATAGGTCTCAGGGATGCAAGCAACTTTTTTCTTGAACTTTTTTGTCACATAGGGCATGCAAGCAACTCTCTTTCTTGAACTCTTTTTACGTCACATAGGGCATGCAAGCAACTCTCTTTCTTGAACTCTTTATACTCACAGGGCATGCAAGCAACTCTCTTCTTGAACTCTTTATACATCACATAGGGCATGCAAGCAACTCTTTTCTTGAACCCTTTATACGTCACATAGGGCATGAAAAGCAACTCTCTTTCTTGAACTCTTTCCGTCACATAGGCATGAAGCAACTCTTTTTCTTGAACCTTTATACGTCACATAGGCATGCAAGCAACTTTTTTCTTGAACTCTTTATACGTCACATGGGGCATGCAACAACTCTTTCTTGAACTCTTTATACGTCACATAGGGCATGCAAGCAACTCTCTTTCTTGAAAACTTTATACGTCACATAGGGCATGCAAGCAACTCTCTTTCTTGAACTCTTTATACGTCACATGGGGCATGCAAGCAACTCTCGTTCTTGAACTCTTTATAGTCACATAGGACATGCAAGCAACTCTTTTTCTTGAACTCTTTTACGTCCATAGGGCATGCAAGCCTTTTTCTTGAACTCTTTATAGGTCACACAGGGCATGCAAGCAACTCTTTTCTTGAACTCTTATACGTCACATAGGGCATGAAGAAACCCTTCTTCTTGAACTCTTTATACGTCACATAGGCATGCAAGCAACTCTCTTTCTTGAACCTTTATACGTCATAGGGCATCCCAAGCAACTCTTTCTTAACTCTTTATACCCCACATAGGGCATGCAAGCAACTCTTTTTTCTTGAACTCTTTATACATCACATAGACATGCAACAACTCTCTTCTTGAACTTTTTTATACACCCACATGCAGCAATCCTTTCTTGAACTCTTTATACGCCACATAGGGCATGCAAGCAACTTCTTTCTTGACTCTTATACGTCACATAGGGCATGCAAGCAACTCTTTTCTTGAACCTTAATACGTCAATAGGGCATCAAGCAACTCTCTTTCTTGAACTTTTTATACGTCAATAGGGACATGCAAGCAACTCTCTTTTTGAACTCTTTATGTCAATAGGGCATGAAAACAACTTTCTTTCTTGAACTCTTTATACGTCACATAGGGCATGCAATAACTCTCTTTCTTGAACTCTTTACGTCAACAGGGCACAAGCAACTCCTTTCTGAACTCTTTATACGTCACATGGCATGCAAGCAACTCTTTTCTTGAACTCTTTATACGTCACATAGGCATGCAAGCAACTCTCTTTTTGAACTCTTTATACGTCACATAGGGCATGCAACAACTTTTTCTTGAACTCTTTTACATCATAGGACATGCAAGCAACTCTTCTTGAACTCTTTTAGTCACATAGGGCATGAAGCAACTCTTTTCTTGAACTCTTTATACATCACATAGGGATGCAAGCAACTCTTTTGAACTCTTTATATCAATAGGGCATGCAAGCAACTCTCTTTCTTGAACTTTTTTATACATCACATAGGGCATGCAAGCAACTCTCTTTCTTGAACTCTTTATACGTCACATAGGGCATGCAAGCACCTCTCTTTCTTGAACTCTTTATACGTCACATAGGGCATAAAGCAACTCTCTTTCTTGAACTCTTTATACATCCAACAGGCATGCAAGAAACTCTCTTCTTAACTCTTTATACGTCACATAGGGCATGCAAGCAACTCCTTTCTTGAACTCTTTACATCACATAGGGCATGCAACAACTCTCTTTCTTGAACTCTTTATATGTCAATAGGGCATGCAAGCAACTCTCTTTTTTGAACTCTTTATGTACATAAGACATAAGCAACTCTCTTTCTTGAACTTTTTTAAGTCACATAGGCATGCAAGCAATCTCTTTCTTGAACTTTATAGTCACATGGGACATGCAAGCATCTCTTCTTGAACTCTTTATACGTCACATAGGGCATGCAAGCAACTCTTTCTTGAACCTTCTTAACTCACATAGGGCATGCAAGAAACTCTTTTCTTGAACCTTTATACGTCACATAGGGCATGCAAGAATCTCTTTCTTGAACTCTTTATACACATAGCATGCAAGCAACTCTCTTTCTTGAACTCTTTATACGTCACATAGGGCATGCAAGCAACTCTCTTTCGAACTCTTTACTGTCACATAGGGCATGCAAGCAACTCTCTTTCTTGAACTCTTTATACATCACATAGGACATGCAAGCAACTCTCTTTTTGGGAACTCTTTTACGTCACATAGGGCTTGCAAGCAACTCTTTTTCTTGAACCTTTATACGTCCATAGGCTTTGAAAGAACTCTTTTTTCTTAAACTTTTATACATAAATAGGGCATGAAGCAACTCTCTTTCTTGAACTCTTTATACGTCACATAGGGCATGCAAGCATCTCTCTTTCTTGAACTCTTTATACGTCACATAGGGCATGCAAGCAACTCTCTTCTTGAACACTTTATACGTCACATAGGGCATGCAATCAACTCTCTTTCTTGAACTCTTTATACGTCACATAGGGCATGCAAGCAACTCTATTTCTTGAACTCTTTATACGTCACATAGGGCATGCAAGCAACTCTCTTTCTTGAACTCTTTATACGTCACATAGGGCATGCAAGCAACTCTTTCTTGAACTTTTTATACTCACATAGGGCATGCAAGCAACTCTCTTTCTTGAACCCTTTATTACATCACATGGGCATGCAAGAACTCTTTTCTTGAACTTTTTAACGTCACATAGGGCATGCAACGCTTTCTCTTGAACTGTATACGTCACATAGGGCATGCAAGCAACTCTCTTCTTACTCTTTATACTCCATAGGGCATGCAAGAAACTCTTTTTCTTGAACCCTTATACGTCACATAAGACATGCAAGCAACCTCTCTTTCTTGAACTCTTTATACGTCACATGGGCATGCAAAAAACTCTTTCTTGAACTCTTTATACGTCACATAGGACATGCAAGCATCTCTCTTCTTGAACTCTTTATACGTCACATAGGGCATGCAACAACTCTTCTTGAACCTTTGTCAATAGGGCATGCAGATCTTTTTCTTGAACCTTTATAGTCATGGGGGAATGCAAAACTCTCTTCTTGAACTCTTTATACGTCACATAGGAATCAAGCAACTCTCTTTCTTGAACTCTTATACTCACATGGGCTGCAACTCTTTTTGAACTCTTTATACGTCACATAGGGCATGAAGCAACTCTTTTCTTGAACTCTTTATACATCAATAGGACATGCAAGCACTCTTTTTTCTTGGAACTCTTTATACGTCACATAGTGAAAACTCTTCTTGAACTCTTTATACATCAATAGGGCATGCAAGCAACTCTCTTCTTAAACTCTTTATACATCACATAGGGCATGCAAGAAACTCTCTTTCTGACCTTTATACGTCACATAGGGCATGCAAAGCAACTCTCTTTCTTGAACTCTTATCGTCACATAGGGCATGCAAGCAACTCTTTCTTGAACCCTTTACGTCACATAGGGCATCAACAACTCTCTTTCTTGACTCTTTATAGTCACATAGGACATCAAGCAACTCTCTTTCTTGAACTCTTTATACGTCACATAGGGCATGCAAGCAAATCTCTTTCTTGAACTCTTTATACGTCACATAGGGCATGCAAGTAACTCTTTCTTGAACTCTTTATACTCACAAGGGCATGAAAACAACTCTTTCTTGAACTCTTTATAGTCCTAGGGCTCAAGCAATCTTTTCTTGAACTTTTTTACGTCAATAGGGCATGCAAAACCTCTTTATTGAACTCTTTACTCCATAGGCATGAACAACTCTTTCTTGAACTCTTTATACATCACATAGGACATGCAAGCAACTCTCTTTCTTGAACTCTTTATTTTCGTCACATAGGGCATGCAAGCAACCTCTTCTTGAACTCTTTATACATCACATAGGGCATGCAAGCAACTCTCTTTCTTGAACTCTTTATACGTCACATGGGGCATCAAGCAACTCTCTTTTCTTGAACTCTTTATACATCACATAGGGCATGCAAGCAACTCTTTCTTGAACTCTTTATATGTCACATAGGCATGCAAGCAACTTCTTTTTTGAACTCTTTATACGTCACATGGGGCATGAAGCAACTCTCTTTCTTGAACTCTTTATCGTCACATAGGGCATGCAAGCAACTCTCTTTCTTGAACTCTTTATACGTAAATAGGCATGCAACCTCTCTTTTTTGAACTCTTTATACATAAATAGGGCATGCAAGCAACTCTCTTTCTTGAACCCTTAACATCACATGGGGCATGCAAGCAACTTCTTTCTTGAACTCTTTAAGTCACATAGGGATGCAAGCAACTTTTTTCTTAAAAATTATACTCAATAGGGCATAGCAACTCTTTCTGAACTCTTTATACGTCACATGGCTTTGCCAACCCTCTCTTTCTTGAACCCTTTAAAACGTCTAAGACATGCAAGCAACTTTTTTCTTGAACTTTTATACGTCACATAGGGCATGCAAGCAACTCTCTTTTTGAACTCTTATACGTCACATAGGCATGCAAGCATCTCTTTCTTGAACTCTTTATACGTCACATAGGGCATGCATAACTCTCTTTCTTGAACCCTTTAAGTCACATAGGGCATGCAAGCAACTCTCTTTCGAACCCTTTATACGTCACTAGGGCATGCAAGAAACTCTTCTTGAACTCTTTATACGTCACTGGGACATGCAAGCAACTCTCTTTCTTGAACTCTTTATACGTCCATAGGGCATGAAGCAACCCCTCTTTCTTGAACTCTTTCGTCACATAGGACATGCAAGCAACTCTTTTTCTTGAACTCTTTATACTCACTAGGACATGCAAGCAACTCTCTTTCTTGAACTCTTTACGTCACATAGGACTGCAAGCAACTCTCTTCTTGAACTCTTTATACATCACATAGGGCATGCAAGCAACTCTCTTTCTTGAACTCTTTATACATCACATAGGCTGCAAGCAACTCTCTTTCTTGAACCCTTTATACGTCACATAGGGCATGCAAGCAACTCTCTTCTTGAACTCTTATACGTCACATGGGGCATGAAGCAACTCTTTTCTTGAACCTTATACGTACATAGGGCATGCAACAACTCTCTTTTCTTGAACTCTTTACGCATCATGGGAACAAGCAACTCTCTTTCTTGAACTCTTTATACGTCACATGGGGCATGCAAGCAACTCTCTTTCTTGAACTCTTATACGTCACATAGGGCATGCAAGTAACTCTTTCTTGAACTCTTTATACGTCACACAGACATGCAACAACTCTCTTTCTTGAACTTTTTATACGTCACATAGGGCATGCAAGCAACTCTTTTTTCTGAACTTTTAAAATCAATAGGACATGAGCACTCTCTTTATTGAACTTTTTGCCGTCACATAGGGCATGCAAAACTTCTTTCTTGAATCTTTATCATCAAAAGGACATGAACAACTCTCTTTCTTGAACTCTTATACGTCACATAGGGCATGCAAGCAACTCTCTTTCTTGAACTCTTTATACATCACATAGGGCATGCAAGCAACTCTCTTTCTTGAACTCTTTATACGTCACATAGGGCATGCAAGCAACTCTTTTCTTGAACTCTTTATACATCCATAGGCATGCAAGCAACTCTCCTTGAACTTTTTATATGCCCACAAGGGCTGCAAGCAACTCTTTTTCTTAAACTTTATACGTCACATAGGGCATGCAAGCAACTCTCTTCTTGAACTCTTTATACTCACATAGGCATCAAGCAACTCTTTCTTGAACTCTTTATACGTCACATAGGCATGAACAACTCTTTCTTGAACTCTTTATACATCAGATAGGTGAACAACTCTTTTTCTTGAACTCTTTATATGTCACATAGAATGCAAGCAACTCTTTTCTTGAACTCTTTATACGTAAATAGACATCAAAAGCAACTCCTCTTTCTTGAACTCTTATACGTCACAAGGGCATGCAAGCAACTCTCTTTCTTGAACTCTTTTACGTCAATAGGACATGCAACATCTCTTTCTTGAACTCTTTATACATCACATAGGGCATGCAAGCAACTCTCTTTCTTGAACCCTTTATAGTCACATGGGGCATGCAGACTCTCTTTCTTGAACCTATACGTCACATGGGGCATGCAACAACTCTCTTTCTTGAACTCTTACCCATCACATAGGACATGCAAGCAACTCTCTTTCTTAACTCATTTTGGGTTACATAGGGCTAAAGCAACTCTTCTTGAACTCTTTATACGTCCATAGGCATGCAAGCAACTCTTTCTTGAACTCTTTATCATCACATAGGACATTTGAAGCAACTCCTTCTTGAACTCTTATACGTCACATAGGGCTTGCAAGCAACTCTCTTTCTTGAACTCTTTATACGTCACATAGGGCATGCAAGCAACTCTTTTTCTTAAACTCTTTATACTCACATAGCATGCAACAACTCTCTTTCTTGAACCCTTTATACGTCATAGGGCATGCAAGCAACTCTCTTTTCTGAACTTTATACGTCACATGGGGCATGCAAGCAACTCTTTTCTTGAACTTTTATACGTCTAGGGCATGCAAGCACTCTCTTTCTTGAACTCTTTATGTCACAGAGGCATCAAGAAACTCTCTTTCTTGAACTTTTATGTCACATAGGCATGCAAGCAACTCTCTTCTTGAACTCTTTATACGTCACATAGGGCATGCAAGCAACTCTCTTTCTGAACTCTTTTACATCACATGGGGCATGCAAAGCCTCTTTCTTGAACCCTTTATACATCACATAGGGCATGCAAGCAACTCTATTTCTTGAACTCTTTATACGTCACATAGGGCATGCAAGCAACTCTCTTCTTGAAAACTTTATACTCACATAGGGCATCAAGCAACTTTTTTCTTGAACTCTTTATACGTCACATAGGGCATGCAAGCAACTCTCTTTCTTGAACCTCATGCACCAAAAGGATGCAAGCAACTCTCTTTCTTGAACCTTTATACGTCACATAGGACATGCAACAACTCTTTCTTGAACTCTTTATCGTCACATAGGGCATGAAAACACCTCTTTCTTGAACTTTTTATAGGTCACACAGGGCATGCAAGCAACTCTCTTTTGAACTTTTTATACGTCAATGGGGCATCAAGCAACTCTCTTTCTTGAACTTTTTATACTCACATAGGACATCAAGCAACTCTTTTTCTTGAACACTTTTACTCACATAGGCATGCAAAGAAACTCTTTCTTGAACTTTTTTATACATCACATAGACATGCAAGAAATTTTCTCTTTTTTTGAACTTTATACGTAAATAGGGCATGCAAGCAACTCTCTTCTTGAACTCTTTATACATCACATAGTATGCAAGCAACCTCTCTTTCTTAACCCTTTATACGTCACATAGGGCATGCAAGCAACTCTCTTCTTGAACTCTTTATACATCACATAGGGCATGCAAGCAACTCTCTTTCTTGAACTCTTTATACGTCATATAGGACATGCAAGCAACTCTTTCTTGAACCTTTATACGTCACATAGGACACAACAACTCTTTCTTGAACTTTTATACGTACATGGGACATGCAACAACTCTCTTCTTGAACTCTTTATTCACATAGGACATGCAAAGAACTCTCTTTTCTTGAACTCTTTATATCACATAGGGCATGCAAGAACCCCTTTTGAACTCTTTAACGCCCATATGGGCATGCAAGCAACTCTTTTTCTTGAACTCTTTATACATCACATGGGGCATGCAAAAACTCTCTTCTTGAACTCTTTATACGTCACATGGGACATGCAACAACTCTTTTCTTGAACTCTTTATCCCTCACATGGGCATGCAAGCAACTCTCTTTCTTGAACTCTTTATACGTCAATAGCATGCAAGAAACTCTCTTTCTTGAACTCTTTATACGTCACATAGGGCATGCAAACAACTCTCTTCTTGAACCTTTATCACATAGGGCATGCAAGCAACTCTCTTTTCTTGAACTCTTTATACGTCACATAGGGCATGCAACAACTCTCTTTCTTGAACTCTTTATACGTCACATAGGCAGCAAGCAACTCTTTTTCTTGAACTCTTTATAATCACATAGGGCATGCAAGAACTCTTTCTTGAACTCTTTATACATCACATAGGCATGCAAGCAACTCTTTCTTGAACTTTTTATACATCACATAGGGCATGCAAGAAACTCTTTTTCTTGAACTCTTTATACGTCACATGGGCATGCAAGCAACTCTCTTTCTTGAAACTTTATCGTCAATAGGATGCAAGCAACTCTCTTTCTTGAACTCTTTATACGTCAATAGGGCATGCAAGAAATCTTTTTCTTGAACTCTTTATACGTCACATAGGACATGCAAGCAACTCTCTTTCTTGAACTCTTTATACGTCACATAGGGCAAAAGCACTCTTTTTTCTTGAACTCTTTATAAGCACACGGGGCATGCAAGCAACTCTCTTCTTGAACTCTTTATACGTCAATAGGGCATCAAAGCAACTCTCTTTCTTGAACTCTTTATACGTCACATAGGGCATGCAAGCAACTCTCTTTCTTGAACTCTTTATACGTCACATAGGGCATGCAAGCAACTCTCTTTCTTGAACTCTTTATACATCACATAGGGCATGCAAGCAACTCTTTTTCTTGAACCCTTTATACGTCACATAGGGCATCAAGCAACTCTCTTCTTGAATCTTTATACGTCAATAGGGCATGCAGCAACTCTCTTTTTGAACACTTTATAGTCACATGGGGCATGCAAGCAACTCTCTTTCTTGAACTCTTTATATCACATGGGCATGCAAGCAACTCTCTTTCTTGAACTCTTTATACGTCACATAGGGCATGCAAGCAACTCTCTTTCTTGAACTCTTTATACGCCCACATAGGGCATGCAAGCAACTCTTTTTCTTGAACTCTTTATACATCACATAGGGCATGCAAACTCTTTTTTCTTGAACTTTTATACGTCACATAGGACATGCAACAACTCTTTTCTTGAACTCTTTATACGTCACATAGGGCATGCAAGCAACTTTTTTTCTTGAACTCTTTATACGTAAATAGGGCATGCAAGCAACTCTTTTTTCTTGAACTCTTTATACGTCACATGGGGCATGAAAGCAACTCTTTTTCTTGAACTCTTTATATCACATAGGGCATGCAAGCAACTCTTTCTTAACATTTTATGATCACATAGGGCATGCAAGCAACTCTCTTTCTTGAACTCTTTATACGTCACATGGGGCATGCAAGCAACTCTCTTCTTAAACTCTTTATAGTCACATGGGGCATGCAAGCAATCTCTTTCTTGAACTCTTATACGTCACATAGGCATGAAAAGCAATCTCTTTCTTGAACTTTTTTATACATCACATAGGGCATGCAAGAAACTCTCTTTCTTGAACTCTTTATACGTCACATAGGACATGCAAGCAACTCTCTTTCTTGAACTCTTTATACGTCACATAGGGCATGCAAGCAACTTTCTTTCTTGAACTCTTTATACGTCACATAGGGCATGCAAGAAACTCTCTTTCTTGAACTCTTTATACGTCACATAGGGCATGCAAGCAACTCTTTTTCTTAACTCTTTACTCGTCACATGGGGGCATGCAAGCAACTTTTTTCTTGAACTCTTTATACTCACATGGGCATCAAGCAACTCTCTTTCTTGAACTCTTTATACGTCACATAGGGCATGCAAAACTCTCTTTCTTGAACTCTTTATACACACATAGGACATCAACCTTTTCTCTTGAACTCTTTATACATCACATGGGGCATGCAACAACTCTCTTTCTTGAACTTTTTAAATACATAGGGCATGTCAACTCTCTTTCTGAACTCTTTATACGTCACATAGGCATGAAGCAACTCTCTTTCTTAAAAACTTTATACGTCACATAGGGCATCAAGCAACCCCTCTTTTTTGGGAACTCTTTATACGTCACATAGGGCATGCAAGAAACCCCTTTCTTGAACTTTTATACGTCACTAGGACATGCAAGCAACTCTTTTCTTGAACTCTTTATCGTCACATAGGCATGCAAGCACTTCTTTCTTGAACTCTTTATAAAACCATGGGCAGCAAGCAACTCTTTTTCTTGAACTCTTTATACGTCACATAGGGCATGCAAGCAACTCTTTTTCTTGAACTCTTTATACGTCATGGGGCATGCAGCTCTTTTTTTGGGAACTTTATACATCACAAAAGCAGCAAGCATCTCTTTCTTGAACTCTTTATACGTCAATAGCCTACAACTCCTTTCTTGAACTTTTTACATCACATGGGGCATGAAAACAACTCTCTTCTTGAACCCTTTATACGTCACATGGGGCATCAAGCAACTCTCTTTCTTGAACTCTTTATACATAAATAGGGCATGCAACAACTCCTTTTTTGAACTCTTTATACGTCATATAGGACATGAAAAGCAACCCTCTCTTTCTTGAACCCTTTATACGTCACATAGGACATGCAAGCAACTCTCTTTCTTGAACTCTTTATACGTACATGGGCATGCAACAACTCTCTTTCTTGAACTCTTTATACATCCATAGCATGCAAAAACTCTTTTTCTTGAACTCTTTATACGTCACATAGCATGCAACTCTCTTTCTTGAACTCTTTATACGTCACAAGGAAAGCAACTTCTTCGAACTCTTTATCATCACATAGGGCATAAGAACTTTCTTTCTTGAACTCTTTATACGTCAATAGGACATGCAGCAACTCTCTTTTGAATTTTACGTCACATAGGACATTGCAACTCTCTTTCTTGAACTCTTTATACTCACATAGGACATGCAAGCAACTCTCTTCTTGAACTCTTTATACACACATAGGGCATGAAGAAACTCTCTTTCTTGAACTCTTTGCCTCACATAGGACATGCAAGCAACTCCTTTCTTGAACTCTTTATACGTCACATAGGATGAAGAAACTCTCTTTTTAACCTTTATACGTCACATAGGCATGCAAGCAATCTCTTTCTTGAACTCTTTATACGTCTTGGGCATGCAGCAACTCTCTTTCTTGAACCCCTTTTACGTCAAAAGGGCATGCAAGCAACTCTCTTCGAACTCTTTAACGTCACATAGGGCATGCAAGCAACTCTCTTCTTGAACTTTTTATACGTCACATAGGGCATGCAAGCAACTCTCTTTCTTGAACTCTTATACATCACATGGGGCATGCAAGAACTTCTTTTTTGGGAACTCTTTATACTTTCACTTTGGGCATGCAAGGCTCTTTTTTCTTGAACTTTTTACCATCAATAGGCATGCAAGAAACTCTTTCTTAACTCTTTTACGTCACATAGGCATAAACAACTCTTCTTGAAAACTTTATACTCACATAGGGCATGCAAGCAACTTTTTTCTTGAACTTTTTAAACTCATGGGCATCAAGCAACTCTCTTTCTTGAACTCTTTATACGTCACATAGGACATGCAAGCAACTCTCTTCTGAACCTTTATACGTCACATAGGGCATGCAAGCAACTCTCTTTCTTGACTCTTTATAGGGCAAGGGCATGCAAGCAACTCTTTCTTGAACTCTTATAGTCACATAGGGCATGCAACACCTCTTTTTTGGGAACTCTTTAGTAAATAGGGATGCAAGCAACTCTCTTTCTTAAACTTTTATACGTCACATAGGGCATGCAAGCACTCTTTTTTTGAACTCTTTATACATCACATGGCATGCAAGCACTCTTTTCTTGAACCCTTTATACGTCACATAGGGCATGCAAGCAACTCTCTTTCTTGAACTCTTTATAGTCACATAGGGATGCAAGCAACTCTTTCTTGAACCTTTATACGTCCATAGGGCATGCAAAAAACTCTCTTCTTGAACTCTTTTACGTCACATGGGGCATGCAAGCAACTCTCTTTCTTAAACCTTTATTCACATAGGGCATGCAACAACTCTTTTTTCTGAAACTTTATAGTCAATAGGCCAAAGCAACTCTCTTTCTTGAACTCTTTATAGTCATAGGGCATGCAAGCAACTCTTTCTTGAACTCTTTATACGTCAATGGGGACATGCAAGCAACTCTCTTTCTTGAACTCTTTTTCACATAGGGCATGAAGCCTCTCTTTCTTGAACTCTTATAGGTCACACAGGCATGAAGCAACTCTCTTTCTTGAACTCTTTATACGTCAAAAAGGGCTGAACAACTCTTTTCTTGAACTTTATACGTCATGGACATGCCAACCTCTTTCTTGAACACTGATAGTCAAAGGGCATGAACCTCCTTTCTTGAACTCTTATATCACCAGGGAAGCAAGAAACTCTCTTCTTGAGCTCTTTACTCTAATGACAGAAGCAATTTCTTTCTTAAAACTCTTTAACATCCATAGGCATGGCAATTTCTTTCTTGAACCTTTATACGCACATAGGGATGAAAGCAACTCTCTTTCTTGAACCCTTTATAGTCACATAGGGCATGCAAGCAACTCTCTTCTTAAAACTATTTATTCACATAGGACATGCAAGCAACTCTTTTTCTTGAACTTTTTATACTCATTTTAGGGCATGAAAACAACTCTCTTGAACTTTTTATACGTCACATAGGGCATGCAAGTAACTCTTTTCTTGAACCTTTATATCACACAGGGCATGCAAGCAACTCTTTTTCTTGAACTTTATACTCACATAGGGCATGCAAGAAACTCTCTTTCTTGAACTCTTTATACGTCACATAGGACATGCAAGCAACTCTCTTTATTGAACTCTTTATACGTCACATAGGGCACAAGCAACTCTCTTTCTTGAACTTTTATACATCACTAGGACATGCAAGCAACTCTCTTCTTGAACTTTTTTATACGTCACATAGGGCATGCAAGCAACTCTTTTTCTTGAACTTTTTATCATCACATAGGCATGCAAGCAACTCTCTTTCTTGAACTCTTTATACGTCACATAGGCATGCAAGCAACTCTCTTCTTGAACTCTTAACATCACAGGGCATGCAAGCAACTCTTTCTTGAACTCTTATATGTCAATGGGGCATGAAACAACCTCTTTTCTTGAACTTTTACGTCACATGGGGATGAAAGCAACTCTTTCTTGAACTCTTTATACGTCACATAAGACATGCAACAACTCTTTTTCTTGAACTTTATACGTCACATAGGGATGCAAGCAACTCTTTGAACCTTTAGTCACATAGGACATGCGTCTTCTCTTGAACTTTTTTATAGTCCACAGGATGCACAACTTTCTTAACCCTTTATACGTCACATAGGGCAGCTAAAATCTCTTTTCTTGAACCGCTTTAACCGTCAATAGGGAATGAAGCATCTTTTTTGAACTTTTATACGTCACATAGGAATGCAACCTCTTTCTTGAACTTTTTATACGTCACATAGGATGCAAGAACTCTCTTTCTGAACTCTTATACGTCACATAGGGCATGCAAGCAACTCTCTTTCTTGAACTCTTTATACATCACATAGGACATGCAAGCAACTCTCTTTCTGAAACCTTATACGTCATAGGGCACGCAAGCAACTTTTTCTTGGAACTCTTTATACGTCACTAGGGCATCCCAAGCCTCTCTTTTTAAACTCTTTATACATACTAGGCATGAAGCAACTCTCTTTTTTGAACCTTATACGCACATAGGGCTAAGCAACTCTTTCTTGAACTTTTTATACGTCACATAGGCATAAGCAACTCCTTTCTTGAACCTTTTCCGTCACATAGGCTCAAGCAACTCTCTTTCTTGAACTCTTTATACGTCACATAGGGCATGCAAGCAACTCTCTTTCTTGAACTCTTTATACGTCACATAGGGCATGCAGCAACTCTTTCTTGGAACTCTTTCTACGTCACATGGGGCATGCAAGAAACCTCTTTCTTGAACTCTTTATACATCACATAGGGCATGCAAGCAACTCTTTTTCTTGAACTCTTTTTACGTCACATAGGGCATGCAATAACTCTCTTTCTGAACTCTTATAGGTCAACGGGATGCTGACCCTCTTTCTTGAACTCTTTATGCACTATAGGGATGCAAGAAACTCTCTTTCTTGAACTCTTTTTACGTCACATAGGACATGCAACACTCTCTTTCTTGAACACTTTATAGTCACATAGGGCATGCAAGCAACTCTTTTTTTGAACTCTTTATACGTCAAAAGGGCATGCAAAGCAACTCTCT
This sequence comes from Arion vulgaris, assembly GCA_020796225.1. Taxonomy (NCBI): domain Eukaryota; kingdom Metazoa; phylum Mollusca; class Gastropoda; order Stylommatophora; family Arionidae; genus Arion; species Arion vulgaris. Next base: position 67,237,657 of record CM036759.1, read on the forward strand.
TTCTTGAACTTTTACATCACATAGGACATGCAAGCAACTCTCTTTCTTGAACTCTTTATACATCACATAGGGCATGCAAGCAACTCTTTTCTTAACTTTTTTTACCACATAGGGATGAACAACTTTTTTTGAACTCTTTTCGCAATAGGGAATGAACAACTCTCTTTCTTGAACCTTTATACGCCCATAGGGCATGCAAGCAACTCTTTTTATTGAACTCTTTTTTAACGTCACATAGGGCATGCAAGCAACTCTCTTTCTTGAACTTTTTTCCATCACATGGGGACATGCACCTTTTTCTTGAACTCTTTATACGTCACATAGGGCATGCAAGCAATTCTTTCTTGAACTCTTTATACATCAATAGGCATAAGAACTCTCTTTCTTGAACTTTTATGTCACTAGGGCATGAACAACTCTCTTTCTTGAACCTTTATACTCACATAGGGCATGAAGCAACTCTTTCTTGAACTCTTTATACGTCACATAAGACATGCAAGCAACTCTCTTTCTTGAACTCTTTATACGTCACATAGGGCATGCCAACCCTCTTTCTTGAACTCTTTATACGTCACATAGGACATGCAAGCACTCTCTTTCTTGAACTCTTATACGTCACATGGGGCATGACAACTCTTTTCTTAAACCCCTTTTATACGTCACATAGGGCATGCAAGCAACTCTCTTTCTTGAACCCTTTATACGTCACATAGGGCATGCAAGCAACTCTCTTTCTTGAACTCTTTATACGTCACATAGGACATGCAAGCAACTCTCTTTCTTGAACTCTTTATACGTCACATAGGGCATGCAAGCAACTCTCTTTCTTGAACTCTTTATACGTCACATGGGGCATGCAAGCAACTCTTTTCTTGAACTCTTTATACATCACATAGGACATCAAGCAACTCTCTTTCTTGAACTCTTTATACGTAAATAGCATGCAAGCAACTCTTTTCTTGAACTCTTTATACGTCACATAGGCTGAAAACAACTCTTTTTTTAACTCTTTATACATCACATAGGGCATGCAAGCAACTCTTTTTCTTGAACCCTTTATACGTCACATAGGGCATGAAGCAACTCTTTTTCTTAACTCTTTATACGTCACATAGGGCATGCAAGCAACTCTCTTTCTTGAACACTTTATACGTCACATAGGGCATGCAAGCAACCTTTTTCTAACTCTTTATACTCACATAGGGCATGCAAGCAACTCTCTTTCTTGAACTCTTTGTCAATGGCATGCAACAACTCTCTTTTTTGAACTCTTTATACGTCACATAGGGCACAAGCAACTCTCTTCTTGAACTCTTTATCCATCACATAGGGCATCAAGCAACTCTTTCTTGAACTCTTTATACGTCAAATAGGGCATGCAAGCAACTCTCTTTCTTGAACTCTTTATATCACAAGGGCATGCAAGCAACTCTCTTTATTGAACTCTTTATACGTCACATAGGGCATGCAAGCAACTCTTTTCTTGAACTCTTTAAGTCACATAGGACATGCAAGCAACTTTTTTCTTGAACACTTTATACGTCACATAGGGCATGAAAAGCAACTCTTTCTTGAATCTTTATACTCCATAGGACATGCAAGCAACTCTTTTTGGGAACCTTTTAGTCACTGGGGCTCCCAAGCAACTCTCTTTCTTGAACTCTTTATACATCACATAGGGCATGCAAGCAACTCTTTTTTGGGAACCTTTATCGTCACATAGGCATGCAACAACTCCTTTCTTGAACTCTTTATACATCACATAGGGCATGCAACCTTTTTCTTGAACTCTTTATCATTATAGGAATGAAAGGGCCTTTCTTGAACCCTTTATATCACTAGGACATGCAAGCAACTCTCTTCTTGAACTCTTTATATCCATAAGGACATGCAAGCACTCTCTTCTTGAACTTTTACGTCACATAGGACATGCAAGCAATCTCTTCTGAACTTTTTATATCACATAGGACATGCAAGCAACTCTCTTTCTTGAACCTTTATACGTCAATAGGCATGCAAGCACTCTTTCTTGAACTCTTTATACATCACATGGGGCATGCAGAAACTCTCTTCTTGAACTCTTTATACGTCACATAGGACATAAGCAACTCTTTCTGAACTCTTTATACGTCACATAGGGCATCCAAGCAACTCTTTTCTTGAACTCTTTAAGTCACATAGGGCATGAAGCAACTCTTTTTCTTGAACTCTTTATACGTCACATAGGGCATGCAAAGCAACTCTTTTCTTGAACCTTTATACGTCACATAGGGCATGCAAGCAACTCTCTTTCTTGAACTCTTTATACGTCACATGGGGCATCAAGCAACCTCTCTCTTGAACTCTTATACGTCAAGATGCAACAACTCTTTCTTGAACTCTTTATACATCACATAGGGCATGCAAGCAACTCTCTTTCTTGAACTCTTTATACATCACATAGGGCATGCAAGCAACTCTCTTTCTTGAACTCTTTATACATCACATAGGGCTGAAAGCCTCTTTCTTGAACTCTTTATACGTCACATAGGGCATGCAAGCAACTTTTTTCTTGAACTTTTATACGTCACATAGGGCATGCAAGCAATTTCTCTTTCTTGAACCCTTTCCATCCCCTTCAATGCCTCCTTGATATTCTTTGATCATTTTTCAAGGTATGTTATGTATGTTATGTTATGCGATCGACGTCAAGCCCCGGGACTTTTCCCATTCGTGCTCTGTCCTCCGCTGCAGCAGCCATCCCAAAGTCTATTTGCTCACCGTACCCATGCGAATTGATTACTATATCTCAAGGTATCCAACATATCTCCCTCTTCTCCTTCTTATAACAGATGTTACTAGTGGGTTTACCAGACATTTAATAAAAGTACTGAATAACACTAAGAATAATGTATTCGTTACTCAAATATCTATTACTGTCTGGATCCGAAAGTACAGAATATCACCACCAGAAAAATTATTCGTTACTCAAATATCTATTACTGTCTGGGTCCGAAAGTACTCAATAGCACAAGAAAAAGGGGAAATCGTTACTTTATTGATGATGATGAGGTCATTAGTTTGTCTTACTTTTATTTAGTTAGTGGATCAGATAATTTTTGCTATCATCAAGCCCCAAATGCCTTGCCAGTGTAGACAATCATGTCTCTTCACCAGTCTTTCTCTCTCCTGACGCAGTGAATCACAAAACGTCCCTCGCTGAACTAACGGTTCACTCCCAAAAGCACCGTGATCCAGTGGATACCGTCCCACTGCAACGTTAGGGGAAACGAAGCAGCCGACAAGCTAGCCAAAGAGGGCGGGCGACTACCTCAACTGATCTCGAGATCGGTTGGGAAGTCAAAACAAACCATCGGTTCGCACATAGAAGAAAATGGGCAAAAGACCACCCTCAGCCCCACAGCCAGTGACAGATACTATGGTCTCTCGACGTGAACAAGTTATACTTCGCTCCGTACTGCCACAAAAGGGGCCCATGTTCCATAAATTTAAAATTGGCATAACTACCCGTGCCCTGAATGGGAGACATGACGGCAAACACGTCTTGCAAGACTGTCAACGATTACGGTATAAGGAAAAAGTACTGGCCACAACACACAGAGCTTCGCGAAAATGTACAGAGAAAAAGGGGTCCCAAAAAAAACAGTAAAATTCATGATAGAAGTTGGTCCATCAGTCTAGGCCGGGAACGCAAGAGAGAGAGAGAGTTCTGATGTTTTGTCGAACTACGATGAAAGACCAACCAACATCTTTTCCCTCTTCCTCCCACGATCTCGCCTTCCCTTTATTTTACCGTTTCCCCAAATCGTCCAACCTTCTCCCCGCATTTAATGATAACCCTCATATTGATCTACAGACCTGATCATGTGGATGTTGGCGAAAGCATCGATTGCTGAGTTTAAGATAGATAAGTGTGGTATTGTCAGTCTCTTGAGGAAAATTGTGAATGCACGTTGTACACGTAGAACTGAATACTTGAGGGCTGAGAGAGAGTGTGTTTAAGATAAGATAAGTGCCCGTCTGCCAGCGTGTTCGTAGCGCGTTGGACTACGGGTGACTATCCTCTGTGTGCGGGGTTTAATTCCGCCGATGGCAGAAAAAGCCGCAGATTCCCCAGATTTACGGGGCGTAGCACCGGGAAATGAAGGGTTACGATGTCCATGGCACCGAGCCGAAAAAGCTGAAAAGCTCAGTGCTTCTGGATCGAAAAAGATAGATAAGTGTGGTATTCCCGTCTCTTGACGAAAGTTTGAATGACACGTTGTACACGAGAACCCGAATGGGGAGGGCTGAGGAAAGTGTGTTTTACCAGCAAGGCACAGTAACCATCAGTATGCATTCCGTTCGACATCTGCTGGGCTAGAATGAGCACCTATTGGTCGTTCCGGAGTGCTGCTGTAGTTTCAGTAACAAAACAAGCATGATCTTCTTCTTTTGCGTTGTTCTTTGAAATTTTAATCACTATTTTGGGTATGTTTGATCTTTACCAAGAACGTTTACTTTACATTGGTTGTAGGCCCCTAAACGCATAGACTTCAAAAAAAGTTTAGGACACATGCATCCGATTTCAAGAACCTCCTTGAGCCTCTTAGACATGGTGCAGAACGTGGTTCATTCTTTACACCCCAAATTTGGGCCCCGGTAACCATTCGACCGCATGATGTCAGACCATCCAACATCTTTGCCCTTTGCCTTTCTCGATTTTGCCTTCCCTGCTTTGTCCGTGTGTTGCTGGGGCTTGGCAAGAGACAAAAGAATAATCCCGACCTCAAGCATGTCATAGAGGCGACTGGAAAGGGCAGAGGGAAATTCATTATCATCATGGTCCGTCGGCTGAGATAGGTGATCACGGAGTTCCACAAATCCTGTCTCTGGGATTTGCTATCATCTCAGATGTTGACGCTCTACCGTGCCATGAAGTCAGGGATCCAACATTTTTTCTGTCTTCCTCTGTCTCATCTACCTCTATTTTACCGGTCTCCATAATGTGTTTCCTCCCCTTCGATCGTTCTAGGTCTGTTTTAATCATTCTCATTGTGATATATAAACAGCCACAAATCAGAACGTGATGTCGTGCACCAGCCTTCAGCACCTATTTGAGCTCAGTTGCTTATCCTTCGGTGGGGTGTTCGTTTTCAGCCAGCTTTGATTTACTAGGTGAGCTTTCCTAGGGGTTTTATCAGCTTTGCCGTATTTTTGGGCTTTGTGATCTACGTCGGGACAGTGAGTTACGCTATTTATGCCCGTTCTGACTGGGAAAAATTCTCGGGGCTTGTGTTATCCTCGCGGCGTCTTACTCTATAAAAACCGTGTAAAGTATCGGCCTTCGCCAATGTTTAGACCCGAACTTCCTGTCTGATCCGTCATTTGCCTTGCTTTACCGTACATTTTGAGTTTGATCCGGAGAAGGAACATTCTCGGCCTTTTCTAGACGCGCATTGGTACGTGGCAATTTACAATTAACCTCGAAAGCACTGGCATGGGGCCGAGTACAACAATGTAGAGGGTCGTTTCAGTCGGCACTATCAGCGTAACTGAGGATTTTGCGTCGCCGCCATCACCGCCCCAGTTATTCCGGGGATGTTGATTGCGACTGCAATCGAACCTTGCCGGTTGCAAGGCCGGCAGTTCGTTAGGCATCACAACCTCAGTTCTTCCGGGGATGTTAATTTTAATCGACGTACCTTGCCGGTTTCCCAGGGCGGGTAGTTTTCTTCTTCTTCTTCTTCGATCGTTCTAGGCCTGTTTTAATCATTCTCATTGTGATATATAAACAGCCAAACGTCCCAACGTAATGAGTGCACCAGCCTTCAGCACCTATTGGAGCCCAGTTGCTTATCCTTCGTGGGGTGTTCGTTTTCAGCCAGCTTTGATTTACTAGGTAGGGTTTCCCTAGGTCGATCAGCTTTGCCGTATTTTTGGGCTTTGTGATCTACGCCGGGACAGTAGTTGCTTTCATGCCCGTTCTGACTGAGAAATATTTCTCGGGGGCTTGCTTATCCTCGGACGGCGTCTTACTCGTATAAGACACCGTGTAAATGGCCTTGCCAATGTTCAGACCCGGACTTCCTGTCAGGTCTGTACATTGTCGGCCTTCTTTTACCGTACATTTTGATTTGATCCGAAGAAGGAACATTCTCAGCCTTTTCTAGACGCGCATTGGTACGTGGCAATTTGCAATTAACCTCGAAAGCACTGGCATGGGGGCCGGGGACAAACAATGTAGAGGTCGTTTCGGCCCGGGGCTATCAGCGTAACTGAGGATTTTGCGCTCGCCGCCATCACCCGCCCCAGTTATTCCGGGATGTTAGTTACGACTGCAATCGAACTTTCCGGTTGCCCTATGGGTGGAGTCCGTTAGGAATCACCAACCTCAGTTCTTCCGGGGATGTTAATTTTAGTCGCACAGTACCTTGCACGGTTTTCCCAGGGCGGTAGTTTCGTTATGCACTAAACGCAACTTGTTCTTTTGCGCTCGGCAACCTTGCCCAGTACATGTATCTGCCAGGCTCCGATGCGGGGCAGCTGCAATCTTCTCTCGCACCAACACGAGGGTAGACTTTTATTCGTTACGGTCCTGTCTTATTTATTCTTGCTGACGGGCTGGCAATGTTTGCCCCCTCCTCAGGACTTCGAGCTTCGCCCTACGTGGGCATACGTTTGGTCACTGGATGCACCTCTCATCCATGTCAGGGACGTTTCGTTGCTGCTTCTTTGCGTTCAGGGACTTGGACAATATCTTGTTGGACATCGGTCAGGAGATTTGTGCATTTTGTTTGTATGTATCTTTATTGTATTTCCGTAATTGCACTGCTACCACTACCAGTAGTTTTTCTCTCCCCGATCCCTGCCCTCTTAGCCAGACCGGAACCAGAGTCTGTTTCCAGGGTCACCGCGTGGAGGTTGGGGCAGGGTCTTGGTTACGCGCCCTCGCTAACCCTGGCTCATGTTACCATCCTGACCTCATGAGCCTTTTGACCCCACAATGTGTTCTTAACCTTCCTTCCTCATCAGATGTCCAAAAAGCTACCCTAAATAAAAAGCGTCGCAGAAATCGGTTTGGCTGGCTTACTTGTAGGCGCATAGCTGGCAGAACTTACAGTCGCTCTTAGGCTTGGATCACATACAAATCACAAAGAGGGGTTAACAAATAGTCAATATGGAGATTGTGAAGAATGATCAAGAAATAAACAGTGTACAGGTATTAAGAGCTTCCGAAGAAACAAATAGACAAATACAGGATTCGAACCACTTAATCTCATTTCTTACGACACCCATCGCCTAGCGCCTAGCCTAGCAATACCAGCGTCCTTACGAACACAATCAGCGAACAATAAAAAAAAATGGCTCACTGAGGAGTTTCTTTCACAAACGCTTCGTTATAACTAGACACAGAATAATCAGGTAAGGTTTGATCGAACAGTGTTTGCACAAACACATGCCATAAGCTTATTGTGCTTGTATATATTTAAGACGAGACAATATCATACATACACGCATGTATACACATATAACAAACATGCATACAACATTCAAAGTAGCTTCAAATTTATTCTAAGATGAGAACAAGGATTCGTTTATTTCCCAAAGAAAATGTGATTATTTGCTTCTTAATGGTTTGATCATGTTTCTTTGTACCATTCGTCCGTCCCACCTAGTCTATATAACTTTGTAGCATCCGTACGTCCCACCTAGTCCTTGTCCGTCCCACGTAGTCCCTGTCCGTCCCACCTAGTCCCTGACCGTCCCACCTAGTCCCTGTCCGTCCCACCTAGTCTATATAACTTACCTTTGTGTGTTGTTATCTAAGTATCTTCATGTGGAGCGTCTGGCAGAATGGATTGGATCGTTGGCTTCCATTCGGGAGACCTGGGTTTAATCCTCGGTAAGGCATATATCGAAGAGTATGCATACTGATGGTTCCTGTGGCTCGCTGATTAAACACACCTCTCACTCTGCCTCTCAGGCATCCAGTTCGACTTGAACAACGGGTAACTCCAAGCTGCTTAAATCGCTTGATCGATTCAACATCGATTTTAGTGTCCTCATCCAACAGAGAGTCTCGAAGAGACCGAAGAATATCCCCTTATCCATCTTCAATTCCCAACAATCGATGCTGTTGATGCAAGCCTGTCCGCTCTCTCATTACCGTAAACACCGCATGCCCAGGACAGTATATCCACGTAAGCCGCTGGAGGTTAGAAATGTCTGTAGTGTCACCTTCTTAGGACGGTGTAGGACAGGTGGGACGTGAGCCTGTGGAAATTAATGGCCGCATGGCTAGTGCAGTCGTCGCGTAGCTGTACCGGTTAGGATTTTTCATTTATGCCCACAAGAGAAATAAATCCTTGGCTTTCCCGTGGATTGAACACAAGTCTCCAGCATGTAAGCCGCGCTCTAATCCATTCAACCAGATGCCCCTCATTACACCACCCATAAATGTAAGCTGCGCTCTAATCCATTCAACCAGATGCCCCTCATTACACCGCCCATAAACACAGTATTACAATGCAGTACGCTCTCAATTATGTGACATGGGCACGTCTCAGACACTGGAACGAGTTCGAGAATTAGGCGTTAAGTGTGGACATGCCAGACAGTGTCGTCTTCGTGGTAGAGAGAAGATATAGTAATCAACTTCTCATGGGTACAAGTTTGGACATGCCAGACAGTGTCGTCTTCGTGGTAGAGAGAGAAGATATAGTAATCAACTTCTCATGGGTACAAGTTTGGACATGCCAGACAGTGTCGTCTTCGTGGTAGAGAGAGAAGATATACTAATCAACTCTCATGGTACAAGTTTGGACATGCCAGACAGTGACGTCTTCGTGGTAGAGAGAGAAGATATACTAATCAACTTCTCATTGGTACAAGTTTGGACATGCCAGACAGTGTCGTCTTCGTGGTAGAGAGAGAAGATATACTAATCAACTTCTCATGGGTACAAGTTTGGACATGCCAGACAGTGTCGTCTTCGTGGTAGAGAGAGAGATATACTAATCAACTTCTCATGGGTACAAGTTTGGACATGCCAGACAGTGACGTCTTCGTGGTAGAGAGAGAAGATATACTAATCAACTTCTCATGGGTACAAGTTTGGACATGCCAGACAGTGTCGTCTTCGTGGTAGAGAGAGAAGATATACTAATCAACTTCTCATGGGTACAAGTTTGGACATGCCAGACAGTGTCGTCTTCGTAGTAGAGAGAGAAGATATACTAATCAACTTCTCATGGGTACAAGTTTGGACATGCCAGACAGTGTCGTCTTCGTGGTAGAGAGAGAAGATATAGTAATCAACTTCTCATGGGTACGGTGAGCAAATGGACTTTAGGATGGCTGCTGCAGCGGAGGACATAGCATGCATGGGACTGCCCAATGTGCCTTGACGTCGATCGCATAACATAACATAACATAACATAACATAACATAACATAACATAACATAACGGTATTACAAGCAGTAACTACATGTTTTAAAAAAAGAAAAAAAAACATTTTAGTTAAATATCTCAATTCTGTCTTCTTTCGCAGACATGTCATCTTTGCTGAAAACCAACATGATACGTACGCTGGAACCAGCTTCCCTGGACTGTTGGACTTACTCTTTGAGATTGAGAAAGAGCCGGAGAGATGGGAGACAGTCAAGCAACACTTCCACGTTATTTTAACAATTATCCAGACTGCAGGAATTACCTTAAGAGATGCAACAAGCTTCATGTCTGAAACTCTTTAACATTGAAATTGTGCCTTAACCCGTGCCATACCACGGACCACTTTAGCGGCATATACATGTTAGCCAATTATACCACCTTCTTCTTCTCTTCCACCATTTACTTCTTTATGGAAGTGTTGGGGTGAAACGTAGTGATCTTGTGTGTGCTTGTTCTTCTCTTCCACCATTTACTTCTTTATTGAAGTGTTGGGGTGAAACGTAGTGATCTTTTGTGTGCTTTTTAAGGCACTTTGTAAGCTGATATTCATGTTCGTAAGGCTGTTCTTGATGCCGTCGCTCCATCTTTGCGTGGTCTTCCTCTTGCCTTGTACTCATTATACTTTTTCTATCTGGTTCTCTGTGGTAGGCGATACCAGGACATCCTGGTCAGGTGTCCAAACCATTTAATCTGTTGTTCTTTTATGAATTGCATAACTGGTTTCACATCCAGTCTCCTTCTGATTTTTTTCATTTCTAATTTTGTCTCTTATTGTCACACCTGCAGCTCTTCTAAGACACCTCATCTCTGTCGTTATAATTTTCCGCTCATTAGCTGCTGTTATTGGCCATGTTTGACACTGGTAACATAGTGTTGGCCAGAAAATCTTTCTTATGAGATTTGCTTTAGTTGTTAGCGGTATCTCTTTCTGTGACAACAGTGGTGTTAACTGTGGCATTATACCGTCAAATACTATAATATCTTTTCATATGGGGACCTTTCATTGCTTTTTTACTTAAATATGGTAACTCACCTAAATGCAATGATGATGATTCAATCAATCAATCAATCAATCAATCAATCAATCAATCAATCAATCAATCAATCAATCAAAAGACTATACTTAACATTACAAGTGTTTATCGTATTTGAGTGATTGATAGAAAGAAACATCATCATTGCATTTCGATGAGTAACCATGTGTGCTCCGATCTCTTTCTTACACAGGAAGATCTCAGCAGCAATGCACGAACTCCGTAGCACCGGCGGTTATTGCCGATGCAATTTAGAAGATGGTAAACATATTTTGTAGAAATTTTATTTAAAAATTCTTCTCATGATTTTTGCCCAGACATCGGCTCTGGAGTATGCTCTTCTCGACTTTGACCTGCAAAGGTTTCTTTTAACGTGCTCAACATGAACACGAGACATACGTTTTATCGTCCATCTCCGATAGAACTAAGAACTCGATCTCACTTATACTATGATGGATCTCTGGAAAAGTTAAAGAGAATGTTAATGGTGGGCATGTATACTATGATGGATCTCTGGAAAAGTTAAAGAGAAGGTTAATGGTGGGCATGTATACTATGATGGATCTCTGGAAAAGTTAAAGAGAATGTTAATGGTGGGCTTGTTTTCTAGAAGACTGGGGACGACTATGAGGACGGTGGTAAGAGAATATTAAAGAAACATTGAATATGACGTTGGAGGATGCAGGAGAACTAGCTAGTGATCGAGGGTTTTTCAAGCGGGTTGTGATGAAAGCGAGGTTCTGCAAAAGAACATGATGTATGATGATCTGAAACAACACTCCCTCCTCCCCATCTACCCCTTCTTGAAACCTTGATTATTGTATACTTTGTTTAAAAACCCCTTTATTATTATATGTCGAGAAAATAAAAGTACCATAATTATTGATTCTCATTGTGTCTTGTGTCTTTTTCTTGATAAAGGCTTTCTGGTCGAAACGTTGGTTGAGCATTATGTTAAACTTTGTGAAAGTAATGCATTTTAATAAAATAATTCGCTTTTGGTATAAAGTTCTAATAACCATGAATAACAAGTAAAGCTTGTAGCTTGGGGGTCTCTGTGGCTGAGTGGTTAAGCCCTTTGCCTTGCGAGTCGAAGGTCGTGGGTTCGAATCCGGACCTCGTCCTTCTGTTCACGAGTGCATTTTTTTCCAGAGACCCTAGGATTGTTGCCGGAGCTACGGAGTTCGTGCTTTGTGCAATACTCTCGGCAGGTGGCGTGTCATTTCTGCGGAGAGGAACCGAGCCATATGAGGTAAAACCCAGTGCAATGAAGTCAATCCTTCGGTTTTAAACAAGTAAAGCTCGTTGCTGGAACCAGAAAGGAAAAAGAAAAAGAGACAAATTCACAGACAACACAGCTATTCAATGCCATAAGAAAGTAAATTTATATCACAGACAACACAGCTATTCAATGCCATAAGAAAGTAAATTTATATCACAGACAACACAGCTATTCAATGCCATAAGAAAGTAAATTTATATCACAGACAACACAGCTATTCAATGCCATAAGAAAGTAAATTTATATCACAGACAACACAGCTATTCAATGCCATAAGAAAGTAAATTTATATCACAGACAACACAGCTATTCAATGCCATAAGAAAGTAAATTTATTTTGTAACGACTGGCCATGGCGAAACACGTAAAAACAAAATACTGTAGTTTTACAAAATACAAAAACAATAACAATACACATCAACGTTTCGACCAAAAGGCCTTCGACCTAAAATTAAAATATGTGATTAAAAACGAATAACGAAATTAGGACCGTTATGAATTTATTGTTGAATTCTATATATTCTGTGCCGTGTAAGAAGTCTGAATTACTTCACTTCTATTGTATCTTTTACTTCACTTCTATTGTATCTTTTACTTCACTTCTATTGTATCCTTTACTTCACTTCTATTGTATCTTTTACTTCACTTCTATCGTATCTTTACTCACTTCTATTGTATCTTTACTCACTTCTATTGTATCTTTTACTTCACTTCTATTGTATCCTTTACTTCACTTCTATTGTATCTTTTACTTCACTTCTATTGTATCTTTTACTCACTTCTATTGTATCTTGCTTCATCTTGTATCTTTTACTTCACTTCTATTGTATCTTTTACTTCACTTCTATTGTATCCTTTACTTCACTTCTATTGTATCTTTTACTTCACTTCTATTGTATCTTTTACTTCACTTCTATTGTATCTTTTACTTCACTTCTATTGTATCTTTTACTTCACTTCTATTGTATTTTTTACTTCACTTCTATTGTATCTTTACTTCACTTCTATTGTACCCTTTACTTCACTTCTATTGTATCTTTACTTCACTTCTATTGTATCTTTACTTCACTTCTATTGTATCTTTACTTCACTTCATCGTATCTTTACTTCACTTCTATTGTATCCTTTACTCACTTCTATTGTATCTTTTACTTACTTCTATTGTATCTTTACTTCACTTCTATTGTATCCTTTTTCACTTCTATTGTATCTTTGCTTCACTTCTATTGTATCTTTACTTCACTTCTATTGTATCTTTACTTCACTTCTATTGTATCTTTACTCACTTCTATTGTATCTTTACTCACTTCTATTGTATCTTTTACTTCACTTCTATTGTATCTTTTACTTCACTTCTATTGTATCCTTTACTTCACTTCTATTGTATCTTTTACTTCACTTCTATTGTATCTTTTACTTCACTTCTATTGTATCTTTACTTCACTTCTATTGTATCTTTACTTCACTTCTATTGTATCCTTTGTTGAAAAAGGGCCCTTTTTGGTCGAAACGTTGCTGTGTATTGTTATTGTTTTTGTATTTTGTAAAACTACAGTACTTTTTTTGTTACGTATTTCTCCATTGTTACATAGTTTTACTGTAGACTTCCCTTATAATGATGTGTTTCTCCATTGTTACATAGTTTTACTGTAGTCTTGTCTTATATTGATGTGTTTCTCCATTGTTACATAGTTTTACTGTAGTCTTCTCTTATATTGATGTGTTTCTCCATTGCTACATAGTTTTACTGTAGTCTTATCTTATAATGATGTATTTCTCCATTGTTACATAGTTTTATTGTAGTCTTCTCTTATAATGATGTGTTTCTCCATTGTTACATAGTTTTATTGTAGTCTTCTTTTATATTGATGTGTTTCTCCATTGTTACATAGTTTTACTGTAGTCTTGTCTTATATTGATGTGTTTCTCCATTGTTACATAGTTTTACTGTAGTCTTGTCTTATAATGATGTGTTTCTCCATTGTTACATAGTTTTACTGTAGTCTTGTCTTATATTGATGTGTTTCTCCATTGTTACATAGTTTTACTGTAGTCTTCCCATATAATGATGTGTTTCTCCATTGTTACATAGTTTTACTGTAGTCTTCCCTTATATTGATGTATTTCTCCATTGCTACATAGTTTTACTGTAGTCTTGTCTTATATTGATGTGTTTCTCCATTGTTACATAGTTTTACTGTAGTCTTCCCTTATATTGATGTGTTTCTCCATTGTTACATAGTTTTACTGTAGTCTTCCCTTATATTGATGTGTTTCGTCATTGTTACATAGTTTTACTGTAGTCTTCCCTTATATTGATGTATTTCTCCATTGTTACATAGTTTTACTGTAGTCTTCTCTTATATTGAAGTGTTTCTCCATTGTTACATAGTTTTACTGTAGTCTTCTCTTATATTGATGTGTTTCGCTATTGTTACATAGTTTTACTGTAGTCTTCCCTTATATTGATGTTTTTCTCCATTGTTACATAGTATTACTGTAGTCTTCCCTTATATTGATGTGTTTCGTCATTGTTACATAGTTTTACTGTAGTCTTCCCTTATATTGATGTATTTCTCCATTGTTACATAGTTTTACTGTAGTCTTCTCTTATATTGAAGTGTTTCTCCATTGTTACATAGTTTTACTGTAGTCTTCCCTTATATTGATGTGTTTCGTCATTGTTACATAGTTTTACTGTAGTTTTCCCCTTATATTGATGTATTTCTCCATTGTTACATAGTTTTACTGTAGTCTTCCCTTATAATGATGTGTTTCTCCATTGTTACATAGTTTTACTGTAGTCTTCCCTTATATTGATGTGTTTCTCCATTGTTACATAGTTTTACTGTAGTCTTCCCTTATATTGATGTGTTTCTCCATTGTTACATAGTTTTACTGTAGTCTTCCCTTATAATGATGTGTTTCTCCATTGTTACATAGTTTTACTGTAGTCTTCCCTTATATTGATGTGTTTCTCCATTGTTACATAGTTTTACTGTAGACTTCCTTATATTGATGTATTTTCTATTGTTACATAGTTTTACTGTAGTCTTGTCTTATATTGATGTGTTTCTCCATTGCTACATAGTTTTACTGTAGTATTCCCTTATATTGATGTGTTTCGTCATTGCTACATAGTTTTACTGTAGTCTTGTCTTATATTGATGTGTTTCTCCATTGTTACATAGTTTTACTGTAGTCTTCTCTTATAATGAAGTGTTTCTCCATTGTTACATAGTTTTACTGTAGTCTTCTCTTATATTGATGTATTTCTCCATTGTTACATAGTTTTACTGTAGTCTTCTCTTATATTGATGTGTTTCTCCATTGTTACATAGTTTTACTGTAGTCTTGTCTTATATTGATGTGTTTCTCCATTGCTACATAGTTTTACTGTAGTCTTCCCTTATATTGATGTGTTTCGTCATTGTTACATAGTTTTACTGTAGTCTTGTCTTATATTGATGTGTTTCTCCATTGTTACATAGTTTTACTGTAGTCTTCTCTTATATTGATGTGTTTCTCCATTGTTACATAGTTTTACTGTAGTCTTCCCTTATATTGATGTGTTTCTCCATTGTTACATAGTTTTACTGTAGTCTTCCCTTATATTGATGTGTTTCTCCATTGTTACATAGTTTTACTGTAGTCTTGTCTTATATTGATGTGTTTCTCCATTGCTACATAGTTTTACTGTAGACTTCCCTTATATTGATGTGTTTCTCCATTGTTACATAGTTTTACTGTAGTCTTCCCTTATATTGATGTGTTTCTCCATTGTTACATAGTTTTACTGTAGTCTTCTCTTATATTGATGTGTTTCTCCATTGTTACATAGTTTTTCTGTAGTCTTCCCTTATATTGATGTGTTTCTCCATTGTTACATAGTTTTACTGTAGTCTTGTCTTATATTGATGTGTTTCTCCATTGTTACATAGTTTTACTGTAGTCTTGTCTTATAATGATGTGTTTCTCCATTGTTACATAGTTTTATTGTAGTCTTCTTTTATATTGATGTGTTTCTCCATTGTTACATAGTTTTACTGTAGTCTTGTCTTATAATGATGTGTTTCTCCATTGTTACATAGTTTTACTGTAGTCTTGTCTTATAATGATGTGTTTCTCCATTGTTACATAGTTTTATTGTAGTCTTCTTTTATATTGATGTGTTTCTCCATTGTTACATAGTTTTACTGTAGTCTTCCCTTATAATGATGTGTTTCTCCATTGTTACATAGTTTTACTGTAGTCTTCCCTTATAATGATGTGTTTCTCCATTGTTACATAGTTTTACTGTAGTCTTCCCTTATATTGATGTGTTTCGTCATTGTTACATAGTTTTACTGTAGTCTTCCCTTATATTGATGTATTTCTCCATTGTTACATAGTTTTACTGTAGTCTTCCCTTATAATGATGTGTTTCTCCATTGTTACATAGTTTTACTGTAGTCTTCCCTTATATTGATGTGTTTCTCCATTGTTACATAGTTTTACTGTAGTCTTCCCTTATATTGATGTGTTTCTCCATTGTTACATAGTTTTACTGTAGTCTTCCCTTATAATGATGTGTTTCTCCATTGTTACATAGTTCTACTGTAGTCTTCCCTTATAATGATGTGTTTCTCCATTGTTACATAGTTTTACTGTAGTCTTCCCTTATATTGATGTGTTTCGTCATTGTTACATAGTTTTACTGTAGTCTTCCCTTATATTGATGTATTTCTCATTGTTACATAGTTTTACTGTAGTCTTCCCTTATAATGATGTGTTTCTCCATTGTTACATAGTTTTACTGTAGTCTTCCCTTATATTGATGTGTTTCTCCATTGTTACATAGTTTTACTGTAGTCTTCCCTTATATTGATGTGTTTCTCCATTGTTACATAGTTTTACTGTAGTCTTCCCTTATAATGATGTGTTTCTCCATTGTTACATAGTTTTACTGTAGTCTTCCCTTATATTGATGTGTTTCTCCATTGTTACATAGTTTTACTGTAGACTTCCCTTATATTGATGTATTTCTCTATTGTTACATAGTTTTACTGTAGTCTTCTCTTATATTGAAGTGTTTCTCCATTGTTACATAGTTTTACTGTAGTATTCTCTTATATTGATGTATTTCTCCATTGTTACATAGTTTTACTGTAGTCTTCTCTTATATTGATGTGTTTCTCCATTGTTACATAGTTTTACTGTAGTCTTGTCTTATATTGATGTGTTTCTCCATTGTTACATAGTTTTACTGTAGTCTTCCCTTATATTGATGTGTTTCTCCATTGTTACATGGTTTTACTGTAGTCTTCCCTTATATTGATGTGTTTCTCCATTGTTACATAGTTTTACTGTAGTCTTCTCTTATATTGATGTGTTTCTCCATTGCTACATAGTTTTACTGTAGACTTCCCTTATATTGATGTGTTTGTCCATTGTTACATAGTTTTACTGTAGTCTTCCCTTATATTGATGTGTTTCTCCATTGTTACATAGTTTTACTGTAGTCTTCTCTTATATTGATGTGTTTCTCCATTGTTACATAGTTTTACTGTAGTCTTCTCTTATAATGATGTGTTTCTCCATTGTTACATAGTTTTATTGTAGTCTTCTTTTATATTGATGTGTTTCTCCATTGTTACATAGTTTTACTGTAGTCTTGTCTTATAATGATGTGTTTCTCCATTGTTACATAGTTTTACTGTAGTCTTGTCTTATAATGATGTGTTTCTCCAT
The DNA here is from genome assembly GCA_020796225.1 of Arion vulgaris. Lineage (NCBI taxonomy): Eukaryota > Metazoa > Mollusca > Gastropoda > Stylommatophora > Arionidae > Arion > Arion vulgaris. The sequence continues at coordinate 67,255,136 of CM036759.1, forward strand.
TGTTACATAGTTTTATTGTAGTCTTCTTTTATATTGATGTATTTCTCCATTGTTACATAGTTTTACTGTAGTCTTCCCTTATATTGATGTGTTTCGTCATTGTTACATAGTTTTACTGTAGTCTTCTCTTATAATGATGTGTTTCGTCATTGTTACATAGTTTTACTGTAGTCTTGTCTTATATTGATGTGTTTCTCCATTGTTACATAGTTTTACTGTAGTCTTGTCTTATAATGATGTGTTTCTCCATTGTTACATAGTTTTACTGTAGTCTTCTCTTATAAAGATGTGTTTCTCATTGTTACATAGTTTTACTGTAGTCTTCTTTATATTGATGTGTTTCTCCATTGTTACATAGTTTTACTGTAGTCTTGTCTTATAATGATGTGTTTCTCCATTGTTACATAGTTTTATTGTAGTCTTCTTTTATATTGATGTGTTTCTCCATTGTTACATAGTTTTACTGTAGTCTTCCCTTATATTGATGTGTTTCTATATTGTTACATAGTTTTACTGTAGTCTTGTCTTATAATGATGTGTTTCGTCATTGTTACATAGTTTTACTGTAGTCTTTCTTATATTGATGTATTTCTCATTGTTACATAGTTTTACTGTAGTCTTCTCTTATAATGATGTGTTTCTCCATTGTTACATAGTTTTACTGTAGTCTTCTTTTATAATGATGTGTTTCGTCATTGTTACATAGTTTTACTGTAGTCTTCTCTTATATTGATGTATTTCTCATTGTTACATAGTTTTACTGTAGTCTTCCCTTATATTGATGTGTTTCTTCATTGTTACATAGTTTTACTGTAGTCTTCCCTTATAATGATGTGTTTCTCCATTGTTACATAGTTTTACTGTAGTCTTGTCTTATATTGATGTGTTTCTCCATTGTTACATAGTTTTACTGTAGTCTTCTCCTATAATGATGTGTTTCTCCATTGTTACATAGTTTTACTGTAGTCTTCTTTTATAATGATGTGTTTCGCCATTGTTACATAGTTTTACTGTAGTCTTCCCTTATATTGATGTATTTCTCCATTGTTACATAGTTTTACTGTAGTCTTCTCTTATAATGATGTGTTTCTCCATTGCTACATAGTTTTATTGTAGTCTTCTCTTATATTGATGTATTTCTCCACTGTTACATAGTTTTACTGTAGTCTTCTCTTATAATGATGTGTTTCTCCAATGCTACATAGTTTTACTGTAGTCTTGTCTTATATTGATGTGTTTCTCCATTGCTACATAGTTTTACTGTAGTCTTCTCTTATATTGATGTGTTTCGTCATTGTTACATAGTTTTACTGTAGTCTTCCCTTATATTGATGTATTTCTCCATTGTTACATAGTTTTACTGTAGTCTTGTCTTATAATGATGTGTTTCTCCATTGTTACATAGTTTTACTGTAGTCTTCCCTTATATTGATGTGTTTCGTCATTGTTACATAGTTTTACTGTAGTCTTCCCTTATATTGATGTGTTTCTCCATTGTTACATAGTTTTACTGTAGTCTTCTCCTATAATGATGTGTTTCTCCATTGTTACATAGTTTTACTGTAGTCTTCCCTTATATTGATGTGTTTCTCCATTGTTACATAGTTTTACTATAGTCTTCTCTTATATTGATGTGTTTCTCCATTGTTACATAGTTTTACTGTAGTCTTCCCTTATATTGATGTGTTTCTCCATTGTTACATAGTTTTACTGTAGACTTCCCTTATATTGATGTGTTTCTCCATTGTTACATAGTTTTACTGTAGTCTTGTCTTATAATGATGTGTTTCTCCATTGTTACATAGTTTTACTGTAGTCTTGTCTTATATTGATGTGTTTCTCCATTGTTACATAGTTTTACTGTAGTCTTCCCTTATATTGATGTATTTCTCCATTGCTACATAGTTTTACTGTATTCTTCCCTTATATTGATGTGTTTCTCCATTGTTACATAGTTTTACTGTAGTCTTGTCTTATATTGATGTGTTTCTCCATTGTTACATAGTTTTACTGTAGTCTTCTCTTATAATGATGTGTTTCTCCATTGTTACATAGTTTTACTGTAGTCTTGTCTTATATTGATGTGTTTCTCCATTGTTACATAGTTTTATTGTAGTCTTCTTTTATATTGATGTGTTTCTCCATTGTTACATAGTTTTACTGTAGTCTTCTCTTATAATGATGTGTTTCTCCATTGTTACATAGTTTTATTGTAGTCTTCTTTTATATTGATGTGTTTCTCCATTGTTACATAGTTTTACTGCAGTCTTCTTTTATAATGATGTGTTTCGTCATTGTTACATAGTTTTACTGTAGTCTTGTCTTATATTGATGTGTTTCGTCATTGTTACATAGTTTTACTGTAGTCTTCCCTTATATTGATGTGTTTCGTCATTGTTACATAGTTTTACTGTAGTCTTGTCTTATATTGATGTGTTTCTCCATTGCTACATAGTTTTACTGTAGTCTTCCCTTATATTGATGTGTTTCTCCATTGTTACATAGTTTTACTGCAGTCTTCCCTTATATTGATGTGTTTCGTCATTGTTACATAGTTTTACTGTAGTCTTCCTTATATTGATGTGTTTTCTATTGTTACATAGTTTTACTGTAGTCTTCTCTTATATTGATGTGTTTCTCCATTGTTACATAGTTTTACTGTAGTCTTGTCTTATATTGATGTGTTTCTCCATTGTTACATAGTTTTACTGTAGTCTTCTCTTATATTGATGTGTTTCTCCATTGTTACATAGTTTTACTGTAGTCTTCTCTTATATTGATGTGTTTCTCCATTGTTACATAGTTTTACTGTAGTCTTCTCTTATATTGATGTGTTTCTCCATTGTTACATAGTTTTACTGTAGTCTTCTCTTATATTGATGTGTTTCTCTATTGTTACATAGTTTTATTGTAGACTTCTCTTATAATGATGTGTTTCGCTATTGTTACATAGTTTTACTGTAGTCTTCCCTTATATTGATGTGTTTCGTCATTGTTACATAGTTTTACTGTAGTCTTGTCTTATATTGATGTGTTTCTCCATTGTTACATAGTTTTACTGTAGTCTTCTCTTATATTGATGTGTTTCTCCATTGTTACATAGTTTTACTGTAGTATTCTCTTATATTGATGTGTTTCTCCATTGTTACATAGTTTTACTGTAGTCTTCCCTTATATTGATGTGTTTCTCCATTGCTACATAGTTTTACTGTAGTCTTGTCTTATATTGATGTGTTTCTCCATTGTTACATAGTTTTACTGTAGTCTTCTCCTATAATGATGTGTTTCTCCATTGTTACATAGTTTTACTGTAGTCTTCTCTTATATTGATGTGTTTCTCCATTGTTACATAGTTTTACTGTAGTCTTCCCTTATATTGATGTGTTTCTCCATTGCTACATAGTTTTACTGTAGTCTTGTCTTATATTGATGTGTTTCTCCATTGTTACATAGTTTTACTGTAGTCTTCCCTTATATTGATGTGTTTCTCCATTGCTACATAGTTTTACTGTAGTCTTGTCTTATATTGATGTGTTTCTCCATTGCTACATAGTTTTACTGTAGTCTTCTCTTATAATGATGTGTTTCTCCATTGCTACATAGTTTTACTGTAGTCTTGTCTTATAATGATGTGTTTCTCCATTGTTACATAGTTTTACTGTAGTCTTCTCTTATATTGATGTATTTCTCCATTGCTACATAGTTTTACTGTAGTCTTCTCTTATATTGATGTGTTTCTCCATTGCTACATAGTTTTACTGTAGTCTTGTCTTATATTGATGTGTTTCTCCATTGCTACATAGTTTTACTGTAGTCTTCTCTTATATTGATGTGTTTCTCCATTGTTACATAGTTTTACTGTAGTCTTGTCTTATATTGATGTGTTTCTCCATTGTTACATAGTTTTACTGTAGTCTTCCCTTATATTGATGTGTTTCTCCATTGTTACATAGTTTTACTGTAGTCTTGTCTTATATTGATGTGTTTCTCCATTGTTACATAGTTTTACTGTAGTCTTCCCTTATATTGATGTGTTTCTCCATTGTTACATAGTTTTACTGTAGTCTTGTCTTATAATGATGTGTTTCTCCATTGTTACATAGTTTTACTGTAGTCTTCTCTTATAATGATGTGTTTCTCTATTGTTACATAGTTTTACTGTAGTCTTCTCTTATATTGATGTGTTTCTCCATTGTTACATAGTTTTATTGTAGTCTTCTCTTATATTGATGTGTTTCTCCATTGTTACATAGTTTTACTGTAGTCTTCTCCTATAATGATGTGTTTCTCCATTGTTACATAGTTTTACTGTAGTCTTGTCTTATATTGATGTGTTTCGTCATTGTTACATAGTTTTACTGTAGTCTTCTCCTATAATGATGTGTTTCTCCATTGTTACATAGTTTTACTGTAGTCTTCTTATATTGATGTATTTCTATTGTTACATAGTTTTACTGTAGTCTTCTCTTATATTTATGTGTTTCTCCATTGTTACATAGTTTTACTGTAGTCTTCTCTTATATTGATGTATTTCTCCATTGTTACATAGTTTTACTGTAGTCTTCTCCTATAATGATGTGTTTCTCCATTGTTACATAGTTTTACTGCAGTCTTCTCGTATATCGATAATGACTGGCCAAACGACCAATATCGTCTGCATAATGACTAGAGAATCTATGTACTATCGGAAATTGAACTCAAGACCTCAAGTGCGTAAAGCTAGATCACTACCGATGAGTTACGCGTATGTGACAGTAACTGATAGCTTACATGTCTGCGTAGTGTTAACTCCCTTGCTGGTATTTACAAATGGAACTGATAGACAAGAGGAATGATTTTTGCTGAGCGGATACTCGAGAACATGGTAAGACCACGAGTAAGGTCACTCGATAAAATGGAGCACTATAGCGAGGGCGACTGGGAGAAATCAGTGCGTTGCTAGAGACTATCTCTCTCTGTAGCAGATGGTGCATTCTTAACACCAGCCTTGACATTTCGTTTACAGCGGTAGGATGTCTTCGCATATGCACATTACAACAAACGCCCTCACCGCCAGCGCTGGTTTTATTATCTGAATCCTTTCTGGTTCTTTGTTGTATTATTTATACAATTCTGCTTTCATTTGTTGCTTAGTATTGAACGCTTTTATTTTCCCCTTATATTCTAGTGCGTGCTAGCTGGCTATGGAATTTTGGAGAGATAAATTTCTGTCTTTCGTTTCTCAGTTCATTCACCTGAGATTTTTTTATTCTTCCGTTGGTTTTAAATAAAAAATATGGCTTTTCTAAAATCTTAGTTCACTATTTTGACATTGCTGGTTTCTTCAAGATTTCATATTTACTTTATTGTTTTGCTAGAGATTTTTGACACCAGAAGTCGGTTCAATTTAGATTTTTCTCATTCAGTCGGTTTATTTAATATCTTTTATTTATTCAGTCTTTTTTTTTTTTATTACTGTAATTTGAAAACTTTTTCAGTCGGTTCATTAAAATTTTGTAACTTCTTGAATTGTTTTTTTTCATTTGCGTTTTGTAACATTTTCATTCACTTTCTATTGAGTTTACTATTATTTATATTTATTATATGTCAGTTTTGTTAGTTTTTCACTTGTTATTTTTACCTTGAGTTTTGTAACTTCTTTAAATCTTCTCTTTTTCCAGTTGTGTAACTTCTTTAAATCTTCTCTTTTTTCCAGTTGTGTAACTTCTTGACTATCTTTTCTTTTTCCAGTTGTGTAACTTCTTGACTATCTTTTCTTTTTCCAGTTGTGTAACTTCTTGACTATCTTTTCTTTTTCCAGTTGTGTAACTTCTTGACTATCTTTTCTTTTTCCAGTTGTGTAACTTCTTGACTATCTTCTCTTTTCCAGTTGTGTAACTTCTGACTATCTTTTCTTTTCCAGTTGTGTAACTTCTTAAATATTTTTCTTTTCCAGTTGTGTAACTTCTTTAAATCTTTTCTTTTTCCAGTTGTGTAACTTCTTTAAATCTTCTCTTTTTCCAGTTGTGTAACTTCTTTAAATCTTTTCTTTTTCCAGTTGTGTAACTTCTTTAAATCTTCTCTTTTTCCAGTTGTGTAACTTCTTTAAATCTTCTCTTTTTCCAGTTGTGTAACTTCTTGACTATCTTTCTTTCCAGTTGTGTAACTTCTGACTATCTTTCTTTTCCAGTTGTGTAACTTCTTGACTATCTTTTCTTTTTCCAGTTGTGTAACTTCTTTAAATCTTTTCTTTTTCCAGTTGTGTAACTTCTTGACTATCTTCTTAGACTATTTATCATCCTCTTCTTCTTCTTCGACGAACGCTTCATATCGACCACTTGTTAACCACTCTTTGTGATTTGCATATGATCTGAGCCTAAGAGCGAATGTATGTTGTGCCAGTTAGGCGCCTACAAGAGGTCAGCACATCCGATTTCTGCGATGCTTTTTATTTACTAGGTAGCTTCCCTAGGCCCCTATCTCAATGGCCTCTTACAACACGCCCTGTAGGTCACAGTGTTAATATTCTTTGCTCCCCTTGCGAGCCCCTGTAACACACAGGCGAACACTATCAGTTTCAAACCTTGCACTATCACAGAGGACGCTGACACTATCACAGAGGACGCTGACACTATCACAGAGGACGTTGACACTATCACAGAGGACGCTGGCACTATCACAGAGGACGCTGACACTATCACAGAGGACGCTGACACTATCACAGAGGACGCTGACACTATCACAGAGGACGCTGACACTATCACAGAGGACGCTGACACTATCACAGAGGACGCTGACACTATCACAGAGGACGCTGACACTATCACAGAGGACGCTGACACTATCACAGAGGACGCTGACACTATCACAGAGGACGCTGGCACTATCACAGAGGACGCTGGCACTATCACAGAGGACGCTGACACTATCACAGAGGACGCTGGCCAACTTTACCAAAATAGGTTTATCTGCCCTTGGCCCCTTGTACGGAGTTTAACGCAATCATTCCATATGTCGACACGATGCGTAGACGTGTTTTTCCGAAACACTTGCCGAGACTTTGATTTGTTATGGTTTCAAGCCTCTGTTGGGCTTTCCAGTTTTCATTGCTCATCATGTATGGTCCACTCACAACTGCGTTTGCCGTGCCTTCGCGGAGTAGCACTGAGAAAACAAGATAGCAGACTCCGCGGAGTAGCACTGAGAAAACAAGATAGCAGACTCGCGGAGTAGCACTGAGAAAACAAGATAGCAGACTCCGCGAGTAGCACTGAGAAAACAAGATAGCAGACTCGCGGAGTAGCACTGAGAAAACAAGATAGCAGACTCCGGAGTAGCACTGAGAAAACAAGATAGCAGACTCATGGAGTAGCACTGAGAAAACAAGATAGCAGACTCCAGCGGAGTAGCACTGAGAAAACAAGATAGCAGACTCATGGAGTAGCACTGAGAAAACAAGAAAGAAACAGAATGAAGATAGCAGACTCCTGAGTAGCACTGAGAAAACAAGATAGCAGACTCGCTGAGTAGCACTGAGAAAACAAGATAGCAGACTCAGGAGTAGCACTGAGAAAACAAGATAGCAGACTCCTCGGAGTAGCACTGAGAAAACAAGAAAGAAACAGAATGAAGATAGCAGACTCCGTGAGTAGCACTGAGAAAACAAGATAGCAGACTCCACGGAGTAGCACTGAGAAAACAGAAGCAGACTCTGCGAGTAGCACTGAGAAAACAAGATAGCAGACTCCGCGGAGTAGCACTGAGAAAACAAGATAGCAGACTCAGCGGAGTAGCACTGAGAAAACAAGATAGCAGACTCCATGGAGTAGCACTGAGAAAACAAGATAGCAGACTCCAGGAGTAGCACTGAGAAAACAAGATAGCAGACTCACGAGTAGCACTGAGAAAACAAGATAGCAGACTCGCGAGTAGCACTGAGAAAACAAGATAGCAGACTCCACGGAGTAGCACTGAGAAAACAAGAAAGAAACAGAATGAAGATAGCAGACTCCGATGAGTAGCACTGAGAAACAAGATAGCAGACTCGCGAGTAGCACTGAGAAAACAAGATAGCAGACTCCGCGGAGTAGCACTGAGAAAACAAGAAAGAAACAGAATGAAGATAGCAGACTCAGGAGTAGCACTGAGAAAACAAGATAGCAGACTCCTGGAGTAGCACTGAGAAAACAAGAAAGCAGACTCACGGAGTAGCACTGAGAAAACAAGATAGCAGACTCCCGGAGTAGCACTGAGAAAACAAGATAGCAGACTCAGGGAGTAGCACTGAGAAAACAAGATAGCAGACTCACGGAGTAGCACTGAGAAAACAAGATAGCAGACTCCGGAGTAGCACTGAGAAAACAAGATAGCAGACTCGCGGAGTAGCACTGAGAAAACAAGATAGCAGACTCCTGAGTAGCACTGAGAAAACAAGATAGCAGACTCAGGAGTAGCACTGAGAAAACAAGATAGCAGACTCCGCTGGAGTAGCACTGAGAAAACAAGATAGCAGACTCAGGAGTAGCACTGAGAAACAAGATAGCAGACTCCATGGAGTAGCACTGAGAAAACAAGAAAGAAACAGAATGAAGATAGCAGACTCGCGGAGTAGCACTGAGAAAACAAGATAGCAGACTCCGCGGAGTAGCACTGAGAAAACAAGATAGCAGACTCCGCGGAGTAGCACTGAGAAAACAAGATAGCAGACTCCGCGGAGTAGCACTGAGAAAACAAGAAAGAAACAGAATGAAGATAGCAGACTCCGCGGAGTAGCACTGAGAAAACAAGATAGCAGACTCCACGGAGTAGCACTGAGAAAACAAGAAAGCAGACTCCGCGGAGTAGCACTGAGAAAACAAGATAGCAGACTCGCGAGTAGCACTGAGAAAACAAGATAGCAGACTCCGCGAGTAGCACTGAGAAAACAAGATAGCAGACTCCGCGAGTAGCACTGAGAAAACAAGATAGCAGACTCAGCGGAGTAGCACTGAGAAAACAAGATAGCAGACTCAGGAGTAGCACTGAGAAAACAAGATAGCAGACTCGGAGTAGCACTGAGAAAACAAGATAGCAGACTCAGGAGTAGCACTGAGAAACAAGAAAGAAACAGAATGAAGATAGCAGACTCTGGAGTAGCACTGAGAAAAAAGATAGCAGACTCGCGGAGTAGCACTGAGAAAACAAGATAGCAGACTCAGCGAGTAGCACTGAGAAACAAGAAAGAAACAGAATGAAGATAGCAGACTCAGGGAGTAGCACTGAGAAAACAAGATAGCAGACTCCGCGAGTAGCACTGAGAAAACAAGAAAGCAGACTCCGCGAGTAGCACTGAGAAAACAAGATAGCAGACTCACTGGAGTAGCACTGAGAAAACAAGATAGCAGACTCATGGAGTAGCACTGAGAAAACAAGATAGCAGACTCCGCGGAGTAGCACTGAGAAAACAAGATAGCAGACTCCGCGGAGTAGCACTGAGAAAACAAGATAGCAGACTCCTGGAGTAGCACTGAGAAAACAAGATAGCAGACTCAGGAGTAGCACTGAGAAAACAAGATAGCAGACTCATGGAGTAGCACTGAGAAAACAAGAAAGAAACAGAATGAAGATAGCAGACTCCTCGGAGTAGCACTGAGAAAACAAGATAGCAGACTCCGCGGAGTAGCACTGAGAAAACAAGATAGCAGACTCCACGGAGTAGCACTGAGAAAACAAGAAAGAAACAGAATGAAGATAGCAGACTCCTCGGAGTAGCACTGAGAAAACAAGATAGCAGACTCCGCGGAGTAGCACTGAGAAAACAAGAAAGCAGACTCCGCGGAGTAGCACTGAGAAAACAAGAAAGAAACAGAATGAAGATAGCAGACTCCAGGAGTAGCACTGAGAAACAAGAAAGAAACAGAATGAAGATAGCAGACTCCTGGAGTAGCACTGAGAAAAAAAAATTAACTTAGTAAAATAAGTTGAACAAGGGAACTACGTTTTATCGTCCATCTCCGATAGGACTAAGAACTCGGTCTCACCTACACTTAGATCAGGTATCTCTGGAAAATATCCGATCGCTCCACGAAGGAGAGGCGAATTTTATCATTTTTGGGGATATATATAGTTGGTCCTTTGACAAGAACGTAGTGATCTACGTTGAACGATTATGTGCCCATGATGACTAGGCCCGTCCACCCGTCTTCAGCCAGCTTTTGATTTACTAGGGTGAGCTTTCCCTAGGGTACGATCCTTTCTACCGACTATTTCGGCCCGGATCTTCGTCTTTTCGATTAGCTTTGCCGTATATTTGGGCTTTGTGATCTACGCCAAGACAGTGAATTACGCTGTTATGCCCTTGCTGACTGTGAGGTCGTTCCGGATTAGGACCATTTCTCGGGGCGTATAAGCTTGTCCTTGGACGGCGTCTTACTCGTCTAAAACACCGTGTAAAGTATCGGCCTTCGCCAATGTTCGGATCCGGACGGCCTGTCAGATCTTTACATTGTCAACCTTACTTTACCATTCACTTTTGAGTTTGTTCCGGAGTAGGAACATTCTCAGCCTTTTCGAGACACGTGTCGGTACGTGGCAATTTGCCATTTCTACTTCTCAATTTCCCTAGCCTCGGAAAACACCGGACTGGGGCCAAGCACAAATAATGAGAGGGTTGTTTCAATCGGCGCTAGCAACGCAACTGAGATTTTGCGCTCGCCACCATCACCCGCCCCAGTTTTTCCGAGGATGTTAGTTGTGACTGCAACAGTACCTTGTCCGGTTGCTCCAAGGCTGGCAGTTCCGTTAGGCATCACCCGCCTCAGTTCTTCCGGGGATGTTAGTTGTTATCGCAACAGTACCTTGCACGGTTTTCCCAGGGAGGGCAGTTTAGTTATGCACTAAAACGCAACTTTATGTTTTGCGCTCGGCCAACCTTGCCCAGTAAATGTATCTGCGCCAGGCCACCGATACGGAGTCAGCTGCAATCTTCCTCGTACCGACACGAGTGTAGACTTTATTCGTTACGCATCTGACTTATTTATTCTGCCCCACAGCTGGCAATGTTTGCCCTCTCCTCAGGGCTTCAAGTTTCGCCATATGTGGGCCCACGTTACGTCACTGGATGCACCTCTCATCCTTTCATGTTCACTTGTAAACTAATATCCCCATCGGCAGAGAAACTGTAATTGTGACGGACCTTTGACTTACACTTCGAGTTTGTGTATGGGAGACTTTTGCTCCGGAGATGGCAATTTATAGTCGGTCCTTTACTCCCGGGAGTAGGGATTCTATCAGAGACGTTTCGCTGCTGTTTCTTATTGTTCGGGAACTTGGGCAATATTTTCTTGGACATCGGCCAGGAGATTCGTGCATTTTGTTCGTGTGGACCTGCATTGCTTTTCCGTACTTGCACTGCTACCATTACCAGTAGTTCTCCACGATCCCTGCCCCATTAGCCAGATCGGAACCAATATCTGTTTCAGGGTCACCACGTGGAGGTAGGGGACAGGGTCTTGATTAGTGCTGCCTCACTAATCTGGCACACCTCTCTTTCGCCTTTGATCCCTCCCACAGTCTGAGAAATTGCAGTCAGCTTGACAGTTGGTGTTGTGTAACAATAACTCCATAGCTAGAAGAATGAAAGTTAAGTAAGTAATTGGCTGAAACGATCTTGGACAAGATAGGATAAATAACGTTGGCGTGCATTGAATTTTGCTACATTACATTGTGGCTGAGCTTCAGGATGAATCGCTGGTTGAAATTGAAACGCAAATGTACTGATGATGATAATGATTGCTCGTCTTGTTCAAGGCAAAAGGAAACCTCATCCTGTTTATTAAACTGGTAACTTGCAGACATTGTTTACTATTGTAACACACAGATAATTGCAGACATTGTTTACTATTGTAACACACAGATAATTGCAGACATTGTTTACTATTGTAACACACAGACAATTGCAGACATTGTTTACTATTGTAACACACAGACAATTGCAGACATTGTTTACTATTGTAACACACAGACAATTGCAGACATTGTTTACTATTGTAACACACAGACAATTGCAGACATTGTTTACTATTGTAACACACAGATAATTGCAGACATTGTTTACTATTGTAACACACAGACAATTGCAGACATTGTTTACTATTGTAACACACAGATAATTGCAGACATTGTTTACTATTGTAACACACAGATAATTGCAGACATTGTTTACTATTGTAACACACAGACAATTGCAGACATTGTTTACTATTGTAACACACAGATAATTGCAGACATTGTTTACTATTGTAACACACAGATAATTGCAGACATTGTTTACTATTGTAACACACAGATAATTGCAGACATTGTTTACTATTGTAAGACACAGACAATTGCAGACATTGTTTACTATTGTAAGACACAGATAATTGCAGACATTGTTTACTATTGTAACACACAGACAATTGCAGACATTGTTTACTATTGTAACACACAGACAATTGCAGACATTGTTTACTATTGTAACACACAGACAATTGCAGACATTGCTTACTATTGTAACACACAGACAATTGCAGACATTGTTTACTATTGTAACACACAGACAATTGCAGACATTGTTTACTATTGTAAAAAACAGACAATTGCAGACATTGTTTACTATTGTAACACACAGACAATTGCAGACATTGTTTACTATTGTAAGACACAGACAATTGCAGATATTGTTTACTATTGTAACACACATACAATTGCAGACATTGTTTACTATTGTAACACACAGACAATTGCAGACATTGTTTACTATTGTAACACACAGACAATTGCAGACATTGTTTACTATTGTAACACACAGACAATTGCAGACATTGTTTACTATTGTAACACACAGACAATTGCAGACATTGTTTACTATTGTAACACACAGACAATTGCAGACATTGTTTACTATTGTAAGACACAGACAATTGCAGATATTGTTTACTATTGTAACACACATACAATTGCAGACATTGTTTACTATTGTAACACACAGACAATTGCAGACATTGTTTACTATTGTAACACAAGACAATTGCAGATATTGTTTACTATTGTAATAATACAGACAATTGCAGACATTGTTTACTATTGTAACACACAGACAATTGCAGACATTGTTTACTATTGTAACACACATACAATTGCAGACATTGTTTACTATTGTAACACACAGACAATTGCAGATATTGTTTACTATTGTAACATACAGACAATTGCAGACATTGTTTACTATTGTAAGACACAGACAATTGCAGACATTGTTTATTATTGTAACACACAGACAATTGCAGACATTGTTTACTATTGTAACACACAGACAATTGCAGACATTGTTTACTATTGTAACACACAGACAATTGCAGACATTGTTTACTATTGTAACACACAGACAATTGCAGACATTGTTTACTATTGTAACACACAGACAATTGCAGACATTGTTTACTATTGTAACACACAGACAATTGCAGACATTGTTTACTATTGTAACACACAGACAATTGCAGACATTGTTTACTATTGTAACACACAGATAATTGCAGACATTGTTTACTATTGTAACACACAGACAATTGCAGACATTGTTTACTATTGTAACACACAGATAATTGCAGACATTGTTTACTATTGTAACACAAAGATAATTGCAGACATTGTTTACTATTGTAACACACAGACAATTGCAGACATTGTTTACTATTGTAACACACAGATAATTGCAGACATTGTTTACTATTGTAACACACAGATAATTGCAGACATTGTTTACTATTGTAACACACAGATAATTGCAGACATTGTTTACTATTGTAAGACACAGACAATTGCAGACATTGTTTACTATTGTAAGACACAGATAATTGCAGACATTGTTTACTATTGTAACACACAGACAATTGCAGACATTGTTTACTATTGTAACACACAGACAATTGCAGACATTGTTTACTATTGTAACACACAGACAATTGCAGACATTGCTTACTATTGTAACACACAGACAATTGCAGACATTGTTTACTATTGTAACATACAGACAATTGCAGACATTGTTTACTATTGTAAGACACAGACAATTGCAGACATTGTTTATTATTGTAACACACAGACAATTGCAGACATTGTTTACTATTGTAACACACAGACAATTGCAGACATTGTTTACTATTGTAACACACAGACAATTGCAGACATTGTTTACTATTGTAACACACAGACAATTGCAGACATTGTTTACTATTGTAACACACAGACAATTGCAGACATTGTTTACTATTGTAACACACAGACAATTGCAGACATTGTTTACTATTGTAACACACAGATAATTGCAGACATTGTTTACTATTGTAACACACAGACAATTGCAGACATTGTTTACTATTGTAACACACAGATAATTGCAGACATTGTTTACTATTGTAACACACAGATAATTGCAGACATTGTTTACTATTGTAACACACAGACAATTGCAGACATTGTTTACTATTGTAACACACAGATAATTGCAGACATTGTTTACTATTGTAACACACAGATAATTGCAGACATTGTTTACTATTGTAACACACAGATAATTGCAGACATTGTTTACTATTGTAAGACACAGACAATTGCAGACATTGTTTACTATTGTAAGACACAGATAATTGCAGACATTGTTTACTATTGTAACACACAGACAATTGCAGACATTGTTTACTATTGTAACACACAGACAATTGCAGACATTGTTTACTATTGTAACACACAGACAATTGCAGACATTGCTTACTATTGTAACACACAGACAATTGCAGACATTGTTTACTATTGTAACACACAGACAATTGCAGACATTGTTTACTATTGTAAGACACAGACAATTGCAGACATTGTTTATTATTGTAACACACAGACAATTGCAGACATTGTTTACTATTGTAACACACAGACAATTGCAGACATTGTTTACTATTGTAACACACAGACAATTGCAGACATTGTTTACTATTGTAACACACAGACAATTCCTACTTTTCCATGTTCATATATAGAAACTGTTGGGGTTTGCCGCAGCAAAATATATTTAAAAGGGTATCTGCGGTAATGCAAAGTTTGGGACCCGCTGTTCTTGCCTATTCTGCTTACCTACACGTGATCTCGTCTGCGTGAACGTGCACAGTATGTAGCTGGTTCCCTCTGATGTTCGGGGATTTTCCTTAAATAATTTATCACTTAATGAGTGATGCATTCACTGGGGGGTTTTGTCTGCATTTGGTGACCTTTCTATTTGTGGTTGCACTTTCTATTTTTCATTCACGTACTGTCTCTTCCTCTTCTTCTACGTATTTCTTTGCTTGTGTTGTATTATCAATCATCGCGTGCGCGTTTCTGTGGTCATGCATTCTTCTGTATTTGGGGAAATACCTTTCTTTGTCTCTCTGTCATTCCGTCGTTCTGTTTGTCTGTTAGTGTTTCTCTATATCCTACTAATGTATTTGTACGTATCGTAGTCAACGTCTGTGTAGCTTAAATAGTAGTGTACTCGATCACAACCCAAGCGTAACTGGTTCAAACTCCACGGCGGGCAAGTTTGGAATCAAATGAATTCCTTAGATTTTTACAAACGGTAAAAATAGACCTTACGGTTCAGAAAACAATAGCAAACTACTGAACGTATAAGTGGTACCTAGAAAAAGGACAATTCATTTACTGTTGCTGATGGCTAAGTTCTGTAATTTATATGCCACGATTTTCACGTATCATGTTGTCTTTCCTTAACCACACACACACACACACACACACACACACACACATATATATATATATATATGGCCTTTTCGTCTGCACAGACGGTCAGATGGCAAGTGTTTTATACTGTGACTTCTGAGTTTCGCCTTTTTCTTGTCGTTCAGCTCATACATAAGTCTCTTCTCAAAGACTCTGCGCCCTTGCGCAATACCTTTCACACAACTCTGTCATCAGCTAGTTTTTCCATGTGCCAGGACCTAGTAAAGTTTTTCATTGAGGCCTTGCAGACATCTTTATATCTGGGCAGTGGTCTGTCCTGGTGCCTCTTCCTCCGAATGCCCACAGAACAATATTTGTTTTGGTATGTACAAGTTTCATTCTTCTCTCATGCCCCAACCATCCTATTCGTTTACTGCTGAGCATGCCCATGATGGAAGGTAGGTTTGCGCGTTGCAGTACTTCAGAGTTGGTTGTGCCTAGCCTGGGCAGCTGATATGGAGAATGTGCCTTGTCCATTTTATACCAACCCCTCTCTCTACCCTACTGTTTCATCAAAAAGGAAAGATAAAGTCTATACGTTTGAAATCAAACAGGGTTTGCAGGGGATGTGGTCAGAAGATGGAATGGAATATACACATAACCATCAGCTGTCTTAAGGTCCCTCCCGTTCAGCTTTGTGGTCAAGGTCTAACCCTCGGCATTACCATGATATATATATATAAGAGGAGACTTAACATCTTTCACCTTCGATGTCTCTTCAAGATTATGAACATCAGGTGGTACGACAAGATAACCAACTCTGAAGTACTGCAACGTGTAAAACTGCCTTCCATCATGGGCATGATCAGCAGTAGACGACTAAGATGGTTGGGACATGTGAGAAGAATGGAAACCTGCCGCATACCAAAACAAATGTTGTTCTGTGAACTTCGGAGGGGAAGAGGCACCAGGGCAGAACACTGCTCAGATATAAAGATGTCTGCAAAGCCTCAATGAAAAAATGTTCTATAGATCCCAGCACATGGGAGGGACTAGCTGATGACAGAGTTGTGTGGAAAGCCAAATTACGGAAGGGCGCAGAGTCTTTTGAGAAGAGACTTATGTACGAGCTGAACAACAAGAGAGAAAAGCGAAAACTCAGAGTTGTCACAATAAACACTTGCCAATTGACCGTCTGTAAAGACGAAAAAGGCATATATATATATATATGAGAACATAACTCAGTCTTACCTGACTCCCTGCTCTATATCGAACCAACCTCATGTTTCCTCTCACATTCTCACAGCCACCATTTGTTCTCTACATAATGTCACTATATAACATCATCATCATCATCATCATCATCATCATCATCATCATCATCATCATTGCTGTCATCATTATCAACATCATCATCATCATCATCATCCTCAACATCATCATTATCATCATTACCATCATCATTATCAACATCATCATCCCTACCACCATCATCATCATCGTAATCACCATTACGATCACTACCATCTTCATCATCATCGTCATCATTACCATCATCATCATCATCATCACCATTATCATCATCATCATCACCATCATTGTCATCACCGTCATAATCATCACCATCACCATCATCATCATCATCATCATCATCACCATCATCACCATCGTCATCATCATCGTCATCATCACCATCATCGTCATCACCGTCATCACCATCATCATCATCATCATCATCACCACCATCACCATCATCATCATCATCATC
Source organism: Arion vulgaris (assembly GCA_020796225.1). NCBI lineage: Eukaryota > Metazoa > Mollusca > Gastropoda > Stylommatophora > Arionidae > Arion > Arion vulgaris. Next base: position 67,272,615 of record CM036759.1, read on the forward strand.
AGCATCACCATCATCATCATCATCATCACCACCCTCATCATCATCATCACCATCATCATCATCATCATCATCCACATCATCATCATCATCACCACCATCATCATCATCATCATCAGCATCACCATCATCATCATCATCATCATCATCACCATCATCATCATCATCATCACCATCATCATCATCATCATCACCGTCATCACCATCATCATCATCATCACCATCATCATCATCATCATCATCATCATCATCATCATCATCACATCATCATCATCATCATCATCATCATGAACTCCATCATCATTATCACTACCATCATCATTATAACATCATCACCCCCACCGCCATCATCACCATCATCAGCCTCTTAGTCTCAGTAAACAATAGATTCTCCGTCACGTAGTTAGTTCTATACTGACTCACATCGAAGAACTATACAACCTATAGTTCACGTAATGAGAGATTTTACATTAGACACAAAGAACAGAAGTCTTGTCTAATCATGGCTTGTTTGTGATATCCTACGTGAAGAATGTATCACTTTCAAAGAAAATAAATCGAAACTTGTAAAATAATGTACCGAAATGCCATGTTGATACGAGTACCAGACATACAGTTATCTCCTCCTGGCGAGTAACTAGTTTTGTGACTGTTACTTCAAGGGGAAACAATTTCACTGAAGCTTCCAAGGGACACAATTTCACTGAAACTTCAAGGGACACAATCTCTTTAATTCCACGCTCCTGAACTTTGTGAGTTAAATATAGATGAAGACACTAGCAATTATAATATATAACACTAATAATATATCTTAGATTCTCTGAAAAGAGTTCATTCTTATTGTTTCATGTTTGTTTGCCATCACGCTCTGATATATCCACAAAAACGTTCGTCTTTAGTTGAGCTCAGGCTTTAGTCCCAGACATAACAGACAATAATGGCTAACAGTAACTAAAGGGAATCGTCTTCTTTCTTTTGTCGTCACACTGCTACCGGGTTGTTGCCTAGTGTCGTCACACTGCTACCGGGTTGTTGCCTAGTGTCGTCACACTGCTACCGGGTTGTTGCCTAGTGTCGTCACACTGCTACCGGGTTGTTGCCTAGTGTTGTGGTTTTATGTTTCTGTCTTGCGCTGTTCTGGTGGCTTGGGTGATTGTTATTTTTGCTCTTTGACAGGATTCTGCCATCTAACCATCTTTCCGTGGTCTTCCTCTTGCCTTCTTTCCCAATGTTCTGTTGTAGAAGACTCTGTATACAGTGGAGTTTGGATGCATTCTTATTAAGTGGCCAAACCACTTCATTCCTTGTTTCTCAATGTAATTCAAGCACGGTTTTGTGCCAACTTTCTTCTTATGCTGATGTTAGTGATTCTGCCTTGTCTTGTGTTGTTGGTAACTTTTCACAGGCAGCGCATTTCACATGTAGCTATTTTTTTTGACTGTGCTTTGCTCAATGTCCATGTTTGGCTCTGGTAACACAAAGTAGGTATGAAAATGCTGTTGATCATCTGTTGCTTAGCTGTCAGTGAGTTTGTAGTGCCTTAACAATGGAGCTAGCTGGTAAGTTAAAGCATTTGCTTGACTAAAATGAATAAGATACGTTGATTAAGAATGTGCTCTTCAATTTTCTTCTTTTTCCAACTTTCCATATCGACCACTTGTTAACCACTCTGTGTGATTTGTATGTGATCTGAGCCTAAGAGTGATTGTACGTTGTAACAGCTATGCGCCTACAAGTAGGCCAGCACATCCGATTTCTGCCATGCGTTTTATTTACTAGGGTAGCTTCCCTAGATCCTACATCGGTCGCCTCTTACGACATGCTCTGTAGGTCACAGTGGTGCTATTCTTTGCTTCCCTTGCGATCCCTGGCACCACACGGGCGGTGTTGTTAAATGATATATTTGGTAAAGGAGAGACGGACAAGATAAGATAAGATAAGATAAGGTAAGATAAGATAAGGTAAGATAAGATAAGATATGGTAAGATAAGATAAGATAAGGTAAGATAAGACGAGATAAGATAAAATAAGATAAGATAAGGTAAGATAAGATAAGATAAGATAAGATAAAGTAAGATAAGATAAGATAAGGTAAGATAAGATAAGATAAGGTAAGATAAGACAAGATAAGATAAGGTAAGATAAGATAAGATAAAATAAGATAAGATAAGATAAGGTAAGATAAGATAAGGTAAGATAAGATAAGGTAAGATAAGATAAGATAAGGTAAGATAAGATAGATAAGATAAGGTAAGATAAGATAAGATAAGGTAAGATAAGATAAGGTAAGATAAGATAAGATAAGTTAAAAAAAGGTAAGATAAAGTAAGATAAGGTAGATAAGATAAGGTAAGGTAAGGTAAGATAAGATAAGGTAAGATAAGATAAGATAAGATAAGGTAAGATAAGATAAGGTAAGATACGGTAAAATAAGATAAGATAAGGTAATATACGGTAAGATAAGATAAGGTAAGGTAAGGTAAGATAAGATAAGGTAAGGTAAGATAAGATAAGATAAGGTAAGATAAGATAAGATAAGATAAGGTAAGGTAAGATAAGATAAGATAAGATAAGGTAAGATAAGATAAGATAAGATAAGATAAGGTAAGATAAGATAAGATAAGGTAAGGTAAGATAAGATAAGGTAAGGTAAGATAAGATAAGATAAGATAAGGTGAGTAGAGAGTAAGAGAAGGGTAGGGAAGAAGATGTAGGTAATAATAAACATAGCCGTTCAGTACAAGCGATGATGACAACAGTCTAAGACGTGTATTACTGCACCTGGTGTGTGAGGAAGTGACTGTAAAGTCAAATCCTCGATCACAATTCCCTACCACAGGTGGATAATCGTGGTTAGACATGTGGGTATTGTGTTTTCTGCCTTTCGTACAGCTCGTTTTCTCTGCGCCTCAACGGCATGACGATTCTCAGCTATGCGAGTTCCTATTGTTTTGTTACAGAGCGACATTTGAGAACCTTGGGATCACCAGCTCATGCTGTCTCTATCGAACCATGTTAGAGACAATTTAAGAATGTCTTTCAAGTTTGTCAAACATCAACTGTTTTGTTTTGTGATGCGTTTTATCAGGCATCCGAGCAACGTGCCCGATCCATCTCACTTGGGCCTTCTACAACAGGGTGTTGACGCTTTGGATCTTGGCTCTTGTGAAGACTTCTGTATCTGTCACATGTACATACAATTTAAGATTGACAGTTCAGTGTATGTACATCTGGACAAACACCCCAGACTGCAGAACCCCAGACTGCGGAACACGTAGTTGAAGACTGACCTGATTATGACATACTTGAGAAAGCTCACTGGTCTTGTGCAGCGGTTCACAAACTTGGCATTACCGAAGACCCTCTTTTAAATGCATTGTGCTGCCGCGGACATCCACAAGTTTCTATACATGAAAATAGAAAGAAATGAATTATCTCTGTTTGACAATAGTAAACAATGTCTGTAATTTAACATTTGAATAAACAAGAAAGAAAACGTTAGGCCTATAATTTAGCATGAACATTTCTGTCTCTGTTTGAAATATCAAAGATCATAATATTTCTTCAAGCGCTTGAGGATCCCATGTGAGTACCTACTGGAACTCCGGGGGTCCGTGGATCTCAGTTTGGTAAACGCTGGTCTAGTGAAACTACAATGGAAAGAAAAAATTACACGGAATGCAACGTGTGAGCTACAAAAGACAGTGAAGTTTATACAAGAGACAACATTGAATATTTAGACAATATTTCAAGCGATGGAAGCGAATCGGCATAATTGGAGAATGATAGAACAAGCTCGCCACATTCCATACAATTTGCATGCCTTCCAGTCAACTACTATCTCTAACCACGAACTGGTTACACAGTGTCAACAAGAGAATATGAGCACCATCATACAAATACTATCTCTAACCAAGAACTGCTTACACAGTGTCAACAAGAGAATATGAGCACCATCATACAAATACTATCTCTAACCAAGAACTGCTTACACAGTGTCAACAAGAGAATATGAACACCATCATACAAATACTATCTCTAACCAAGAACTAGTTACACAGTGTCAACAAGAGAATATTAACACCATCATACAAATACTATCTCTAACCAAGAACTGGTTACACAGTGTCAACAAGAGAATATGAACATCATCATACAAATACTATCTCTAACCAAGAACTGGTTACACAGTGTCAACAAGAGAATATGAACACCATCGTACAAATACTATCTCTAGCCAAGAACTGCTTACACAGTGTCAACAAGAGAATATGAACATCATCATACAAATACTATCTCTAGCCAAGAACTGGTTACACAGTGTCAACAAGAGAATATGAACACCATCGTACAAATACTATCTCTAGCCAAGAACTGCTTACACAGTGTCAACAAGAGAATATGAACACCATCATACAAATACTATCTCTAACCAAGAACTAGTTACACAGTGTCAACAAGAGAATATTAACACCATCATACAAATACTATCTCTAGCCAAGAACTGGTTACACAGTGTCAACAAGAGAATATGAACATCATCATACAAATACTATCTCTAAACAAGAACTGCTTACACAGTGTCAACAAGAGAATATGAACACCATCTTACAAATACTATCTCTAACCAAGAACTGCTTACACAGTGTCAACAAGAACTGCTTACACAGTGTCAACAAGAGAATATGAACACCATCATCCCAAAAAAGACGTTGGAGATGGATTGGTCATGTGATGCTCATGGAGGCTAACTCTGTCACGAAAACTGCACCGAAATGGACACAGAGGGTAAACGAAAACGTGGCAGAATCTAAAACGACCTGGAGAGAAACGCAGAACAAGAACTGAAAGAAATGAATCATAACTGGAACACAATACAGAAAACTGTCAAGAATAGAGAAGAATGGTGCGCATTTGGTGCTACCCTAAGCTCAGTGGGCGTAACAGACGAGAGAGAGAGAGAGAGAGAAAAAGAGAGCGATAGAGAGAGACAGAGAGAGACACCTGATGATGATTCTCTTCTTGAATTGAAAACTCCAGCACTTTCCAGTCACACACAAACAGAATTAAAAACTTCCCCGGGCTTCAAAAATAAACATATTTACAGCCATCTAAAAACTATATTTAGAATTGCTTCCATATTTATTTTTAGACCAGCCATTCTATTTATAGTTTTGCCCTGATTCGTTAAGTCTGGTGAGTGTATACGCTGTCTACAAATAGGAAGATTGCGCAACGACCTGGAATGCACGTTCTGTGAGTAACTGTAACGACCTGGCATGCACGTTCTGTGAGTAATTGTATAAATATTTATCCTGAATATCTGAACTAGAATTCTCTTGCACTAACATTGAAGCATGCAGCTATAGGCTACCTGTTCCGTGTATGACTTCCGTCTCTGAATAATCGTCTTTCATTCTTAACACTTCGACTTGAATATATTCTGGTATGAGTCAGATCTCGAGAACCATAGTAGCATAGTTGTTGGAAAACTGGTTTTAGGTGCGTAGTTCAATTTGATTCCCCACTGATTGCAATAATTTTTCTGACCGTAATGGCACTCCTTTGCGAAGTACTTGGAGGGAATAGTGCCTGGAAGAAGAATGAGGGGAAAAACCTAGAAGATGATGGGTGCAAGATGTCATTTTCCATCTGAGAATGACTGCTGCTGACGCCGGTCAACTTGCACAGAACAGAAAGTTTTTCAGGACTTCTGTCATGGGAGCCAAGTTCCGACAAGCTACTTGATGGTGATGATGATGAATGACACTCAGAACGACCCAGCCTCAAATGGATACGAAAAAAGCGCTGGGAAAGACAGCCGACTACATCACCCATCGTGTGACGACGCTCAATGAAAAATACGAACCTAACACCCTTTTACCCCAATATACCTCGAGGTATGGGAAGAAGATTCTAATTGAAGAATCATACCAGTAGACTGTCGGCGTCTGTAGATTGAAGTCACATACCAGTAGTCTGTCGACGTCTGTAGATTGAAGTCACATACCAGTAGTCTGTCGACGTCTGTAGATTGAAGTCACAGACCAGTAATCTGTCGGCGTTTGTAGATTGAAGTCACATACCAGTAGTCTGTCGGCGTCTGTAGATTGAAGTCACATACTAGTAGACTGTCGGCGTCTGTAGATTGAAGTGACATACCAGTAGACTGTCGGCGTCTGTAGATTGAAGTCACATACCAGTAGACTGTCGGTGTCTGTAGATTGAAGTCACATACCAGTAGTCTGTCGGCGTCTGTAGATTGAAGACTCATACCAGTAGACTGTCGGCGTCTGTAGATTGAAGTCACATACCAGTAGTCTGTCGGCGTCTGTAGATTGAAGTCACATACCAGTAGTCTGTAGATTGAAGTCACATACCAGTAGACTGTCGGCGTCTGTAGATTGAAGTCACATACCAGTAGTCTGTCGGCGTCTGTAGATTGAAGACTCATACCAGTAGACTGTCGGCGTCTGTAGATTGAAGACTCATACCAGTAGACTGTCGGCGTCTGTAGATTGAAGACTCATACCAGTAGACTGTCGGCGTCTGTAGATTGAAGTCACATACCAGTAGTCTGTCGGCGTCTGTAGATTGAAGTCACATACCAGTAGTCTGTAGATTGAAGTCACATACCAGTAGACTGTCGGCGTCTGTAGATTGAAGTCACATACCAGTAGTCTGTCGGCGTCTGTAGATTGAAGACTCATACCAGTAGACTGTCGGCGTCTGTAGATTGAAGACTCATACCAGTAGACTGTCGGCGTCTGTAGATTGAAGACTCATACCAGTAGACTGTCGGCGTCTGTAGATTGAAGACTCATACCAGTAGTCTGTCGGCGTCTGTAGATTAAGCGGTAGTCAGCTCGATCACAACCCAAAAGTACATGGTTCAAATTCCGCGGCAGGCGTTTGAAGCAAATTTGTTTTCGTGGATTTTTACGAATGTTCTTTTTCTTCATCGAACGTTCCATATCGACCCACTTTTAAAACAACACTTTGTGATCTGTATGTGATCTGAGCCAAAATGCGATTGTATGTTGGGCCAGTTATGCGGCCTATAAGTAGACCAGCACATCTGATTTACTAGGGTAACTTCCCCAGGCCCCTACCTCAGTCGCCTCTTACGACATGCCTTGTAGGTCGTAGTCTTACTATTCTTTGCTCCCATTGCGGGCCTCGGCAACACACGAGCGTTACGAAAGTTACAAATAGACCCCACAGTTCAGAAATCAATGTCAGACTACTGAACGTATAAGTGATGCCTAGAAAATCAAGAACTCGTTTACTGTGACTGATGACGACGTCCTGTAAAGGATATGCCACGATCTTCATTTTTTTCCCAGTAGACTCTACATGTAGAAGTATTGTGTAGAAGTAACGTGGATCCTGTTGGACATCATCAGAAGACTCTACATGTAGAAGTATTGTGAAGAAGTAACGTGGATCCTGTTGGACATCATCAGTAGATGGAAAGCAGCCATATTGATACTTACTAGACATGAGAATCGGCATCATCAAGTTCCATGCCGACAGGCGTAAGTTATCATGTTCTTCTAGAACTCTCCATCTATTGTCTAGAATCATCTATCCTTGTCTAGAACTCTTTACATTGTCTGAGTGAGTCTAACTATCCTTGTAATCTAGATGCACGTTTCATTATTGTTCTAGACATGTTCTATTATTTGCTATGAACGTATTCGCTCATTCAGAAACCTTTGTCTATTGTCAGAATTCATTTTTGCATTTACATGAACAGTCATTGTTACTAGAATCTGCATCTCGTTGTTCAGCAAGCTGTCTACTATTTCTAGATGTATCATTGGTTGATACTTGTTATTCTGCGTTCAGAATTATCATGTATCAGAACCGTATCTGTCATGCCGTTAAATTATCGTTTCTAGAACTCATCATCGTTGTACAGAACTCCTTGAGTTCACAATCATCATTGTTTGCAAATTCATCGTTTGTCAGAATCTATCATGCTGGATCTGTCACATGTATCATAGAACGTTCTACATGTATCATGCCGGTTTCATGATCATGTTTGATCTCACAATGTATCAGACCTTGTCATCAATGTATCATCCGTTGTCCATGTATCATGCGGTTGTCAATGTTCATGCCGGTTTCACTGTATCAGCGGTTGTCAGCAATGTATCTGCGGTTGTCACAATGTATCATGCCGGTTGTCAAATGTATCATGCGGTTGTCACAATGTATCATGCCGGTTGTCACAATGTATCATGCGTTGTCACAATGTATCATGCCGGTTGTCACAATGTATCATGCCGGTTGTCACAATGTATCATGCCGGTTGTCACAATGTATCATGCCGGTTGTCACAATGTATCATGCCGGTTGTCACAATGTATCATGCCGGTTGTCACAATGTATCATGCCGGTTGTCACAATGTATCATGCCGGTTGTCACAATGTACATGCCGGTTGTCACAATGTATCATGCCGGTTGTCACAATGTATCATGCCGGTTGTCACAATGTATCATGCCGGTTGTCACAATGTATCATGCCGGTTGTCACAATGTATCATGCCGGTTGTCACAATGTATCATGCCGGTTGTCACAATGTATCATGCCGGTTGTCACAATGTATCATGCCGGTTGTCACAATGTATCATGCCGGTTGTCACAATGTATCATGCCGGTTGTCACAATGTATCATGCCGGTTGTCACAATGTATCATGCCGGTTGTCACAATGTATCATGCCGGTTGTCACAATGTATCATGCCGGTTGTCAAAATGTATCATGCCGGTTGTCACAATGTATCATGCCGGTTGTCACAATGTATCATGCCGGTTGTCACAATGTATCATGCCGGTTGTCACAATGTATCATGCCGGTTGTCACAATGTATCATGCCGGTTGTCACAATGTATCATGCCGGTTGTCACAATGTATCATGCCGGTTGTCACCATGTATCATGCCGGTTGTCACAATGTATCATGCCGGTTGTCACAATGTATCATGCCGGTTGTCACAATGTATCATGCCGGTTGTCACAATGTATCATGCCGGTTGTCACAATGTATCATGCCGGTTGTCACAATGTATCATGCCGGTTGTCACAATGTATCATGCCGGTTGTCACAATGTATCATGCCGGTTGTCACAATGTATCATGCCGGTTGTCACAATGTATCATGCCGGTTGTCACAATGTATCATGCCGGTTGTCACAATGTATCATGCCGGTTGTCACAATGTATCATGCCGGTTGTCACAATGTATCATGCCGGTTGTCACAATGTATCATGCCGGTTGTCACACTGTATCATGCCGGTTGTCACAATGTATCATGCCGGTTGTCACAATGTATCATGCCGGTTGTCACAATGTATCATGCCGGTTGTCACAATGTATCATGCCGGTTGTCACAATGTATCATGCCGGTTGTCACAATGTATCATGCCGGTTGTCACAATGTATCATGCCGGTTGTCACAATGTATCATGCCGGTTGTCACAATGTATCATGCCGGTTGTCACAATGTATCATGCCGGTTGTCACAATGTATCATGCCGGTTGTCACAATGTATCATGCCGGTTGTCACAATGTATCATGCCGGTTGTCACAATGTATCATGCCGGTTGTCACAATGTATCATGCCGGTTGTCACAATGTATCATGCCGGTTGTCACAATGTATCATGCCGGTTGTCACAATGTATCATGCCGGTTGTCACAATGTATCATGCCGGTTGTCACAATGTATCATGCCGGTTGTCACAATGTATCATGCCGGTTGTCACAATGTATCATGCCGGTTGTCACAATGTATCATGCCGGTTGTCACAATGTATCATGCCGGTTGTCACAATGTATCATGCCGGTTGTCACAATGTATCATGCCGGTTGTCACAATGTATCATGCCGGTTGTCACAATGTATCATGCCGGTTGTCACAATGTATCATGCCGGTTGTCACAATGTATCATGCCGGTTGTCACAATGTATCATGCCGGTTGTCACAATGCTTGTCATGCACCGGTTGTCACAATGTATCATGCCGGTTGTCACAATGTATCATGCCGGTTGTCACAATGTATCATGCCGGTTGTCACAATGTATCATGCCGGTTGTCACAATGTATCATGCCGGTTGTCACAATGTATCATGCCGGTTGTCACAATGTATCATGCCGGTTGTCACAATGTATCATGCCGGTTGTCACAATGTATCATGCCGGTTGTCACAATGTATCATGCCGGTTGTCACAATGTATCATGCCGGTTGTCACAATGTATCATGCCGGTTGTCACAATGTATCATGCCGGTTGTCACAATGTATCATGCCGGTTGTCACAATGTATCATGCCAGTGTCCATGTATCTGCCGGTTGTCACAATGTATCATGCCGGTTGTCACAATGTATCATGCCGGTTGTCACAATGTATCATGCCGGTTGTCACAATGTATCATGCCGGTTGTCACAATGTATCATGCCGGTTGTCACAATGTATCATGCCGGTTGTCACAATGTATCATGCCGGTTGTCACAATGTATCATGCCGGTTGTCACAATGTATCATGCCGGTTGTCACAATGTATCATGCCGGTTGTCACAATGTATCATGCCGGTTGTCACATGTATCATGCCGGTTGTCACCATGTATCATGCCGGTTGTCACAATGTATCATGCCGGTTGTCACAATGTATCATGCCGGTTGTCACAATGTATCATGCCGGTTGTCACAATGTATCATGCCGGTTGTCACAATGTATCATGCCGGTTGTCACAATGTAATATGCCGGTTGTCACAATGTATCATGCCGGTTGTCACAATGTATCATGCCGGTTGTCACAATGTATCATGCCGGTTGTCACAATGTATCATGCCGGTTGTCACAACTGTATCATGCCGGTTGTCACAATGTATCATGCCGGTTGTCACAATGTATCATGCCGGTTGTCACAATGTATCATGCCGGTTGTCACAATGTATCATGCCGGTTGTCACAATGTATCATGCCGGTTGTCACAATGTATCATGCCGGTGTCACAATGTATCATGTGCCGGTTGTCACAATGTATCATGCCGGTTGTCACAATGTATCATGCCGGTTGTCACAATGTATCATGCCGGTTGTCACAATGTATCATGCCGGTTGTCACAATGTATCATGCCGGTTGTCACAATGTATCATGCCGGTTGTCACAATGTATCATGCCGGTTGTCACAATGTATCATGCCGGTTGTCACAATGTATCATGCCGGTTGTCACAATGTATCATGCCGGTTGTCACAATGTATCATGCCGGTTGTCACAATGTATCATGCCGGTTGTCACAATGTATCATGCCGGTTGTCACAATGTATCATGCCGGTTGTCACAATGTATCATGCCGGTTGTCACAATGTATCATGCCGGTTGTCACAATGTATCATGCCGGTTGTCACAATGTATCATGCCGGTTGTCACAATGTATCATGCCGGTTGTCACAATGTATCATGCCGGTTGTCACAATGTATCATGCCGGTTGTCACCATGTATCATGCCGGTTGTCACAATGTATCATGCCGGTTGTCACCATGTATCATGCCGGTTGTCACAATGTATCATGCCGGTTGTCACAATATCATGCCGTGTCACAATGTATCATGCCGGTTGTCACAATGTATCATGCCGGTTGTCACAATGTATCATGCCGGTTGTCACAATGTATCATGCCGGTTGTCACAATGTATCATGCCGGTTGTCACAATGTATCATGCCGGTTGTCACAATGTATCATGCCGGTTGTCACAATGTATCATGCCGGTTGTCACAATGTATCATGCCGGTTGTCACAATGTATCATGCCGGTTGTCACAATGTATCATGCCGGTTGTCACAATGTATCATGCCGGTTGTCACAATGTATCATGCCGGTTGTCACAATGTATCATGCCGGTTGTCACAATGTATCATGCCGGTTGTCACCATGTATCATGCCGGTTGTCACAATGTATCATGCCGGTTGTCACCATGTATCATGCCGGTTGTCACAATGTATCATGCCGGTTGTCACAATGTATCATGCCGGTTGTCACAATGTATCATGCCGGTTGTCACAATGTATCATGCCGGTTGTCACAATGTATCATGCCGGTTGTCACAATGTATCATGCCGGTTGTCACAATGTATCATGCCGGTTGTCACAATGTATCATGCCGGTTGTCACAATGTATCATGCCGGTTGTCACAATGTATCATGCCGTTGTCCAATGTATCATGCCGGTTGTCACAATGTATCATGCCGGTTGTCACAATGTATCATGCCGGTTGTCACAATGTATCATGCCGGTTGTCACAATGTATCATGCCGGTTGTCACAATGTATCATGCCGGTTGTCACAATGTATCATGCCGGTTGTCACAATGTATCACCTGCTTGCCGGTTGTCACACTGTATCATGCCGGTTGTCACAATGTATCATGCCGGTTGTCACAATGTATCATGCCGGTTGTCACCATGTATCATGCCGGTTGTCACAATGTATCATGCCGGTTGTCACAATGTATCATGCCGGTTGTCACAATGTATCACGTTGTCAATGTATCATGCCGGTTGTCACAATGTATCATGCCGGTTGTCACATGTATCATGGTTGCTGATCATGCCGGTTGTCACCATGTATCATGCCGGTTGTCACAATGTATCATGCCGGTTGTCACACTGTATCATGCCGGTTGTCACACTGTATCATGCCGGTTGTCACCATGTATCATGCCGGTTGTCACAATGTATCATGCCGGTTGTCTGTCATGCCGGTTGTCACAATGTATCATGCCGGTTGTCACAATGTATCATGCCGGTTGTCCCAATGTATCATGCCGGTTGTCACAATGTATCATGCCGGTTGTCACAATGTATCATGCCGGTTGTCACAATGTATCATGCCGGTTCACATGTATCATGCCGGTTGTCACCATGTATCATGCCGGTTGTCACAATGTATCATGCCGGTTGTCACAATGTATCATGCCGGTTGTCACACTGTATCATGCCGGTTGTCACACTGTATCATGCCGGTTGTCACACTGTATCATGCCGGTTGTCACACTGTATCATGCCGGTTGTCACAATGTATCATGCCGGTTGTCACAATGTATCATGCCGGTTGTCACAATGTATCATGCCGGTTGTCACAATGTATCATGCCGGTTGTCACCATGTATCATGCCGGTTGTCACAATGTATCATGCCGGTTGTCACAATGTATCATGCCGGTTGTCACAATGTATCATGCCGGTTGTCACAATGTATCATGCCGGTTGTCACAATGTATCATGCCGGTTGTCACAATGTATCATGCCGGTTGTCACACTGTATCATGCCGGTTGTCACAATGTATCATGCCGGTTGTCACAATGTATCATGCCGGTTGTCACAATGTATCATGCCGGTTGTCACAATGTATCATGCCGGTTGTCACAATGTATCATGCCGGTTGTCATAATTGTACATGCCGGTTGTCACACTGTACATGCCGGTTGTCACACTGTATCATGCCGGTTGTCACACTGTATCATGCCGGTTGTCACACTGTATCATGCCGGTTGTCACAATGTATCATGCCGGTTGTCACAATGTATCATGCCGGTTGTCACAATGTATCATGCCGGTTGTCACAATGTATCATGCCGGTTGTCACAATGTATCATGCCGGTTGTCACAATGTATCATGCCGGTTGTCACAATGTATCATGCCGGTTGTCACAATGTATCATGCCGGTTGTCACAATGTATCATGCCGGTTGTCACAATGTATCATGCCGGTTGTCACAATGTATCATGCCGGTTGTCACTATGTATCATGCCGGTTGTCACACTGTATCATGCCGGTTGTCACATGTATCGCGTTTGCACTGTATCATGCCGGTTGTCACAATGTATCATGCCGGTTGTCACAATGTATCATGCCGGTTGTCACAATGTATCATGCCGGTTGTCACAATGTATCATGCCGGTTGTCACAATGTATCATGCCGGTTTTCACAATGTATCATGCCGGTTGTCACAATGTATCATGCCGGTTGTCACAATGTATCATGCCGGTTGTCACAATGTACATGCCGGTTGTCACAATGTATCATGCCGGTTGTCACAATGTATCATGCCGGTTGTCACAATGTATCATGCCGGTTGTCACAATGTATCATGCCGGTTTTCACAATGTATCATGCCGGTTGTCACAATGTATCATGCCGGTTGTCACAATGTATCATGCCGGTTGTCACAATGTATCATGCCGGTTGTCACAATGTATCATGCCGGTTGTCACAATGTATCATGCCGGTTGTCACAATGTATCATGCCGGTTGTCACAATGTATCATGCCGGTTGTCACAATGTATCATGCCGGTTGTCACAATGTATCATGCCGGTTGTCACAATGTATCATGCCGGTTGTCACAATGTATCATGCCGGTTGTCACAATGTATCATGCCGGTTGTCACAATGTATCATGCCGGTTGTCACAATGTATCATGCCGGTTGTCACAATGTATCATGCCGGTTGTCACAATGTATCATGCCGGTTGTCACAATGTATCATGCCGGTTGTCACATTGTATCATGCCGGTTGTCACAATGTATCATGCCGGTTGTCACAATGTATCATGCCGGTTGTCACAATGTATCATCCCGGTTGTCACAATGTATCATGCCGGTTGTCACACTGTATCATGCCGGTTGTCACAATGTATCATGCCGGTTGTCACAATGTATCATGCCGGTTGTCACAATGTATCATGCCGGTTGTCACAATGTATCATGCCGGTTGTCACAATGTATCATGCCGGTTGTCACAATGTATCATGCCGGTTGTCACACTGTATCATGCCGGTTGTCACAATGTATCATGCCGGTTGTCACAATGTATCATGCCGGTTGTCACAATGTATCATGCCGGTTGTCACAATGTATCTTGCCGGTTGTCACAATGTATCTTGCCGGTTGCCACAATGTATGTTGCAATATCAAGTGTTCGAGGAGGAAGCATCAGATAATAAAATCCCTAACCCTAGCCATTGCAACATAGACACACACCTTGGTAGTAACATAGACACATGCCTCGGTAGTAACATAGACACACACCTCGGTAGTAACATAGACACATACCTTGGTAGTAACATAGACACATGCCTTGGTGGTAACATAGACACATATCTCGGTAGTAACATAGACACATATCTCGGTAGTAACATAGACACATACCTTGGTAGTAACATAGACACATACCTTGGTAGTAACATAGACACATACCTTGGTAGTAACATAGACACATACCTTGGTAGTAACATAGACACATACCTTGGTAGTAACATAGACACATGCCTTGGTGGTAACATAGACATACCTTGGTAGTAGCATAGACACATACCTTGGTAATAACATAGACACATACCTAGGTAGTACACATACCTTGGTAGTAACGTAGACATACCTTGGTAGTAACATTGACACATACCTTGGTAGTAACGTAGACATACCTTGGTAGTAACATAGACACATACCTTGGTAGTAACATAGACACATACCTTGGTAGTAACATAGACACATACCTTGGTAGTAGCATAGACATACCTTGGTAGTAACATAGACATACCTTGGTAGTAGCATAGACATACCTTGGTAGTAGCATAGACATACCTTGGTAGTAGCATAGACATACCTTGGTAGTAACATAGACATACCTTGGTAGCAACATACACATGCCGTGGTAACAACATAGACACAGAAGAAGGAACAAATAAAGACGCCAAGTTAAGAATACAAAAAACAAGGGGAAACTTTATTACATTGGGTAAGATATGGAAGTTAAAGAAGATCAAAACAAACACAAAACTTCTTTCAATCAAATGTGAAGTCAGTGCTGTTGTATGGCTCGGAAATATGGACAACACAAAAACAAACAAAAACCCACCAGAAAATGACAAATCTTCATAAATGGATGTTTACGTAGAATAGAGGGACTGAGATGGTATGATAAAAATACGAAGGAGGAACTCAGAGAAAGAACTAAGCAGATACCAGTGGAGAAAGAGCTAAGGAATAGACGCTGGCGATTGATAGGACCCACATTGAGAAGACCTACCGGAAGCATTACAAGACAGGCACTGTTTTAGAACCCACAGAGAAAGAGGAGTAGAGAAGGCCTAGACAGAACTGGAAAAGAGAACTGGAGGCTGATATTAAACGAGAGATAAAACAGGTAAAGAATTAGAAGGGAAGGCAAAAGAGGAAGAGCTGGAAGAAGTTTATTGAAGACATGTGCTCAGTTGGGAGCTGAAAGGTAAAGAGAGTGAGAGAGAGAAATAGTTCTATGTATGGAGTCCGCAATCGGCATCTGTTCTGAATATTGTCTTCTCCTGGAATGCGTCCTTCTCTAATGGTATTCTCCAACCCCTCGTGTCTCTTTTATGTCACAAGTACTTTCAATTTTCTCATTATTTTCCTAGCATCAGCCAGTCTTCTTTGATTCAGAGTTCTTTCTGGATTAACGGGGTTCACAATCTACAAAATGTTTGAGAATCGTTGTACTGTAACATCAGATCAACGTATTCATTTCAAGGGACATCTTAACATTTCTCTGTGCTTGAGGGATGCATGTTCTAGCTTTCTTTTCCCATTAAATGCGACCAAAATTACATCCGTATGAAGTCTGAGCCGAAGGCATATTTTCCTCCCAGTTTTATTAGCTCTTGGGATGTGAGAAATGTTAGGTGTTCCAAGAATAATGCTATTCTTTTACAACTTCTCCCGCGTACGGAGAACCAGAGAGAATTGTTTATCACTTTTACGTTTCTCTCGTTTATATTGTGCACTCGACGACAAAGCTCGAGTATTCTGTATAGTGAGGGATCACGAGTAGAGTGCTGTGTATCAATGAATGATTCTGATGTCTACGCAAAGTTCAAGGTCGATCGTCTCTGAATGCGCGTGCGTAGGAGTATATATGAGTTAAAGAGCATCACAGTTTGAGGTCTCTGTGACGTAGAGGTTAGGTGCTCGCCTCTCGTTACAAAGGCGCTCGGTTCGTTCCCTCGTGAAGCCATCGGGATATTTTATCAGATTTTCCCGATCTCAGTGTAGGTGAGCTCGTGTTCCTAGTCCTATCAGAGATTCCCGATCTCAGTGTAGGTGAGCTCGTGTTCCTAGTCCTATCAGAGATGGACGATGTCAGTGTAGGTGAGCTCGTGTTCCTAGTCCTATCAGTGATGAACGATCTCAGTGTAGGTGAGCTCGTGTTCCTAGTTCTATTAGAGATGGACGATGAAATGTAGAAACGGTGTTTCAGTTAACACTTTCGCTCTGTATTATTTTGACCTCTGGACGCATTTATTTTGCGATTCAATTTTAATATTCTATGTCAATTAGTTTAAACCTTTATAACTCTAGTACTTTTTCTCTAAAGTATAATATCTTATATATTAAATTGTTGCTAATTGGATGTGGAATCCATTAATATGATATGATAATATTGTACATTAGGTGATATACCTTTGAGAAGATTAGATTATTGTAGCATGACTATTTTGATTGACAAAACAAAAATCATAACAAATATTTTTACTCTCGGGTTTGTATTACAATCTTAATATTCATAGATGTTTCCAGAAGTAGCAGTTAAATGAAGATACTCCATGTGCGAACATATTCTATAAGTTTCATCTAATTAGGTGCAGTAGTTTTTATAATATTCACTTTTTAGTGCGGATACATCAATAAATGGAATGTGGAACGCCTATTCTTTAGATGCAATTATTACATTAGACTTACAACTATCGATACTGCATTTCATAAACAATCAAATGTCATTAAATCAATTAAATCTTCTTCATTACTATCACAAGTTATAATTTGATCTAATAGTACTCAATATTACACTGTATACATCGCCGGAATCATTAACGTTCAAAAAAAATATCTCGACTTGAACACAATAATACACTGCTTTCCCTCTTTCAAATCTTTGTTAAATGGAGATAGTAATGTACCTACATATATGTACTTTCCGTTTCTGAAGATTCTTTTAACTTTAGTAAAGGGGTTGTGAAGATACATTCGTTTCCGTGAACAGACATCCAAAGCCGATATATCGGTTTTGCGACATCATGAACATTACTCTGAACCGATATATCGGCTCTGCAGTCCCGTTGGGTTAAGATTGCTGGAAGAAAAGGTTAGCAATTGAAAATCGATACTCACTGCACGAGCCAAATGAATAAAAAAAATATTACCATAAAATTCCAACAAAAATTGTCAGCATTTTCAAAATGACATCGAGGATCCTCGTCGGTGCTACGGAAACCGTGCACTGTCGCTGGGCTCTTTCTGTATAGACATAGGTCGAAACACACTTAGTTACTCACTGAAGTATTCAATAAAGATGATCTATTCAATCAATCAATAAAACTAGCAACACATTTTTCTTCATTTTTACCCTCCTGGAAAAACTGCAATGGACGCCCATGTTCATAACAACGTACAAGGGTCAAAGTCTTAGGTCAAAGACCTAGTTAGTGGACTAACATAACAACGTACAAGGGTCAAAGTCTCAGGTCAAAGACCTAGTTAGTGGACTAACATAACAACGTACAAGGGACAAAGTCTTAGGTCAATGACCTAGTTAGTGGACTAACATAACAACGTACAAGGGTCAAAGTCTTAGGTCAAAGACCTAGTTAGTGAACTAACATAACAACGTACAAGGGTCAAAGTCTTAGGTCAAAGACCTAGTTAGTGAACTAACATAACAATACACAGTGACATTCTTTATAAAGTAGGAAGCATACTAAAGGACTACACCAGTCCTGAGTTGGAACTCTAAACTGGCGATCTTGGAGGAAATTTGAGAATCGTGAGCTGAGTGTTTCTCTTAACATTCAACCCCTACTTGAGAAAATAGTACTTCTTGTTGAGTGTAAGTGGTACTTTTAATGTAAAATATACCGTTTCGGTGAAAATGAACACCGCACGCTCCGTCAAGTGAGAGTCTATCAACGATAACAGAGGACAGGTGGACCTTATCTTCTCTCGATCGTTCTTAATCTCGTTCGTTCTTAATCTCGTTCGTTCTTAACGGCCAATTTTATCATTCTCTTTGTGATATATAATTGATCTTTGACAAAAATCAATTTTAAGTTGACGTTTATGAGCCCATATTGACTAGGCCCGTCTACCCGATTTCAGCCAGCTGTTTATTTACTAGGGTAGCTAGCCCTAGGGAACGATCCTTCTGCTGTATATTTCAGCCAGCTGTTTATTTACTAGGGTAGCTAGCCCTAGGGAACGATCCTTCTGCTGTATATTTCAGCCAGCTGTTTATTTACTAGGGTAGCTAGCCCTAGGGAACGATCCTTTCTGCTGTATATTTCAGCCAGCTGTTTATTTACTAGGGTAGCTAGCCCTAGGGAACGATCCTTCTGCCGTATATTATGGCCCGGATCTACGACTTTTCGATCAGCTTTTGCCGTATATTTGGGCTTTGTGATCTACGCCAAACAGTGAGTTACTACTGTAATGCCCTTTCTGACTGTGATGTCGTTCCGGATTAAGAGCATTTCACGGGGTTTATAAGCTTGTCCTGGGACGGCGTAATACTCGAAAAACAGACCGTGTAAAGTATCGGCCTTCGTCAATGTTCGGATCTGGACAGCCTGTCAGATCTTTGCATTGTCGGCCTTACTTTAGTAACCACTTTGAGTTTATTCTGGAGTAGGAACATTCTCAGCCTTTTCGAGGAGTGTGTCGGCACGCGGCAATTTGCAGTTTCTACTTCGCATTTCCCTAGCCTCGGGAAACACCGGACTGGGGCCAAGCACAAATAATGTAAATAATATCGTGTCGACATACGGGAAGATTGCGGTAAACTCCGTATCAAAGGCTTAGCGCAGATACATTTACTGGGTAAGATTGGCCGAGCGTAAATCCTAAAGTTGCGTTTTAGTGCATAACAAAACTGCCTTCCCTGGAACAACCGTGCAAGATACTGTTGCATTTACAACTAACATCCCCTGAAGAACTGAGGTGGGTGATGACTAACGGGACTGCCCACCTTGGGACATCCGGGCACGGTACTGTTGCATTTACAACTAACATCCCCGGAAGAACTGAGGTGGGTGATGGTGGCGAGCGCAAAATCTCAGTTGCGTTGCTAACTCCGATTGAAACGATCCTCTATTTTATTTGTGCTTAACCCCAGTTTGGTGTTTCCGGACCAGGAAAATGCAGAGTAGAAACTGCAAATTATCACGTGCCGACACACGCCTCAGGAGGCTGAGAATGTTCCTACTCCAGAATCAACTCAAAGTGGTCAGTAAGGTAAGGCCGATAATGCAAAGATCTGACAGGCTGTCTGGATCCGAACATTGGCGAAGGTCGACACTTTACACGGTATGTTACACGAGTATTACGCCGTCCCAGGACAAGCTTATACGCCCCGTGAAATGTTCATAATCCGGAACGACCTGACAGTCAGAAAGGGCATAACAATAGTAACTCACTGTTTGACGTAGATCACAAAGCTAGTAACTCACTGTTTGACGTAGATCACAAAGCTAGTAGTAACTCACTGTTTGACGTAGATCACAAAGCTAGTAACTCACTGTTTGACGTAGATCACAAAGCTAGTAACTCACTGTTTGACGTAGATCACAAAGCTAGTAACTCACTGTTTGACGTAGATCACAAAGCTAGTAGTAACTCACTGTTTGACGTAGATCACAAAGCTAGTAGTAACTCACTGTTTGACGTAGATCACAAAGTTAGTAGTAACTCACTGTTTGACGTAGATCACAAAGCTAGTAGTAACTCACTGTTTGACGTAGATCACAAAGCTAGTAGTAACTCACTGTTTGACGTAGATCACAAAGCTAGTAACTCACTGTTTGACGTAGATCACAAAGCTAGTAACTCACTGTTTGACGTAGATCACAAAGCTAGTAACTCACTGTTTGACGTAGATCACAAAGCTAGTAACTCACTGTTTGACGTAGATCACAAAGCTAGTAGTAACTCACTGTTTGACGTAGATCACAAAGCTAGTAGTAACTCACTGTTTGACGTAGATCACAAAGTTAGTAGTAACTCACTGTTTGACGTAGATCACAAAGCTAGTAACTCACTATTTGACGTAGATCACAAAGCTAGTAACTCACTGTTTGACGTAGATCACAAAGCTAGTAGTAACTCACTGTTTGACGTAGATCACAAAGCTAGTAGTAACTCACTGTTTGACGTAGATCACAAAGCTAGTAGTAACTCACTGTTTGACGTAGATCACAAAGCTAGTAGTAACTCACTGTTTGACGTAGATCACAAAGCTAGTAACTCACTGTTTGACGTAGATCACAAAGCTAGTAACTCACTGTTTGACGTAGATCACAAAGCTAGTAGTAACTCACTGTTTGACGTAGATCACAAAGTTAGTAGTAACTCACTGTTTGACGTAGATCACAAAGCTAGTAACTCACTGTTTGACGTAGATCACAAAGCTAGTAACTCACTGTTTGACGTAGATCACAAAGCTAGTAGTAACTCACTGTTTGACGTAGATCACAAAGCTAGTAGTAACTCACTGTTTGACGTAGATCACAAAGCTAGTAGTAACTCACTGTTTGACGTAGATCACAAAGCTAGTAACTCACTGTTTGACGTAGATCACAAAGTCCAAATATACGGCAAAAGCTGATCGAAAAGTCGTAGATCCGGGCCATAATATACGGCAGAAGGATCGTTCCCTAGGGCTAGCTACCCTAGTAAATAAACAGCTGACTAAAATCGGGAAGAGCGCCCTAGTCACGATCTGCTCATAATCGTCAACGTAAAACCCGTTCTTGTCAAAGATCATTTATATATCACAAAGAGAATGATACAATTGACCCATATCACAAAGAGAATGATAAAATTGACCGTTAAGAACGAACGAGAGCAGAAGAGAAGAAGAAATCTAGAACTAAAATTAGAATAATTAACTCCAACACTGTGTTACCAGTGTCGAACATGGACACTGACAGAAGAACAAGAAAAGAAAATGACCACACGCAAAATGAGATGCTTGAGGAAAGCAGTAAATAAAACAAGAAGAGACCATATAAGAAATGAGGAAATTAAAAGAACAGTCGGAACAACACCTGCTATTAGATTCATTGAAAAACAGAGACTCAAATGGTGTGGCCACTTGGTCAGAATGACCCGAATACTACAGTTGCATGAGCGAACAATCTGAAAATGGAATCATCAAGAGGAAGGGCAGACCAAGAAAAGATGGGTTGGTGGAGTTACAGACATCTTAAAACTCCACAATATCACAACATATCAAGCGACCGAGTGTGCACTATCTCGGAAACCGATCATCAGTTAAACCTGCGACACCTAACAGCAAAACAAAAAGCAGAGAAGGACAAATGAAAGAAGAAAGTTCTGTTGTGTCGGTTTGACGTTCAGATGGACGAATACGGTAACGAATAAATTCATCAACTAGTGTCTGCGTTGAATAGAAGGGATAAGATGGTATCATAGGGTCACAATAGAGGATATAGTAGAGAGCGGGAGGGATCCCATTGGACCCGGGGAGGGAGGAGGTGAAGAGGGAACGCTGAAGCTGGATAGGACGCGCAATGAGAGAACGCAAGAAGACAAGCGACAGAGAGAGAGAGAGAGAGACAGAGAGAGACAGAGAGAGACAGAGGGAGACAGAGAGAGAGACAGAGAGAGAGAGAGACAGAGAGAGAGAGACAGAGAGAGACAGAGAGAGACAGAGAGAGAGAGAGAGAGAGCAAGAAAGCCTAGAAATACATGGAGAAGAGATTTGAAGGCAGAGGTATGCGATATACAGAGGAGCTGGAAGAAGCTGCAAGAGATAGCTAAAGATAAGGAAGATTTGGCATGAGATGGCTGAGAGTCTATGAGAGAGAGAGAGAGAGAGAGGGGGGGATATATTCCTGATCCCAGGATATCGATTACGTAAATGATGTCTAGTGGGAGAAAATAGCACAGTGGGTAGAGCGTCTCTTTGTCGAATCCTACACCAATTGACCTAAAAGCTAAGCTTTGGGTAAACCTGACAAACCTGAAGCTGACTGTCCAGTTTGCTGTCTACAGTTAACAAAAAAAGCGCATGACCAGAGATCGCTGAGAAAGAAGAATCTTACCAAGCATTGTCTGTTCAAGAAGTGAGACCCCTAAAGAATAGAAAATCTGCAGAAGACTATAAGACAAGGACTGGATATGATTATGGGAACGACTTAGTCAAAGACCTCAACAGAACAGACCAGGAAAAACAGTTGGAAGTAATGGTCGCCCTCGTGTTGTTGACAACATCATCCATCGTGTGCCGACGGTCAATGGAAAATACAGACATAACACCGTATTACCCAATATACCACGAGGTATGAAAAAGGGTTTCCTTACCTACCGGACACTGCAGACTCAACAAACACTGTGTCAGTGCCAACAGGTGGAACAGACACCGGAACATATCTTGCAAGACTGCCCTCTCCTGTGTGAACTGAGAAGCAGCATGTGACCACACTCAGTCAACTTAAAAACTAAACTTTGGGAAAACCTGACAGAGCTCAAGCTGACTACCCAGTTTGTGGTCCACAGTAAGTTAAACACGTGACCAGAGATCGCCGTAGAAGTAGAACTCTACGACCTACTTAATTTTTCAACCATTTACGACAGAACAAAATTAAAGCAAAAAACTCGGTGAAGTTTTTTTTGGAAAAAGGTTTCACAGTGCATAAAATTTGACACTAACGATACTGTTCCGTTCTGAGAAAAGATTGTAATACGCCTCAACTGGAGGAGGTAACCTCACGCCTTTGAATACTCAAATTTACGTCAATGACAAATGACTTGATTGCTATAAATAAGGTGTATAAAAGTGTAGTATTTACATCATTGCACCGGGTTTCTCCACATTGCTGAGTCCTTCTCCGCAGAAATGGCTGACCACCTGCAGAGATAACAGCACAAAGCACCAATTCCAAAATGATTTCTGGAAATAAATGCACTCAAGAACCATTCGATGTAACTCGGGTTCGAACCTACGACATTCACAACGCAATATTATTTATTTCTAATACGAATTTCAACCACCAAGGGCGTAACATATAACGAGATTGATATATTTCGTGATTGATTGATTGATTGATTGATTGATTGATTAAACGACAGTATAGAATGAAATGTTTGGAAAAACAAAGCTCAGAATACTAAGAGCATGCATATATTCCAGTGACACAATATATGAGTGTGAAGCATGGACAAGGCAGTGGAAAAACTTATATGTGCTTTTGAATATAAGTGTTACAGAAGAGTCATCCGTATTATCATGGATAGAGAAGAGAACAAATAGATCTATCTTGGATAGAGAAGAGAACAAATAGATCTATCTTGGATAGAGAAGAGAACAAATAGATCTATCTTGGATAGAGAAGAGAACAAATAGATCTATCTTGGATAGAGAAGAGAACAAATAGATCTATCTTGGATAGAGAAGAGAACAAATAGATCTATCTTGGATAGAGAAGAGAACAAATAGATCTATCTTGGATAGAGAAGAGAACAAATAGATCTATCTTGGATAGAGAAGAGAACAAATAGATCTATACAGAAAGAACTCAAAATAATTTTTAAAACTGACTGATGCTACAAAAAATAATGAGAAAATTACAGTATTTTGAATATATAAAAAGACACAAAGGGTTGGAGAAGACCATCGTGGAAGGTGGCATCCCGGCAAAGAGGAGAAGGGTGTTTCTGAAGATCGTGGGTTCGAATCCGGACTGTTAACGGTGCATTATTTTTTCCTGAGAACCATATAATTATTGTCAGCGATGTAGAGTTTGTGCTTTGTGCAATACTTTTGGCAGGTGGCGTGCAATTTTGCCTTAGAGGACTGAGCTTAACGGGGTAAAACCCTGTGCAATGAAATAAATAAAATATTAATTTCTTCTACTTTTGTCGTCATACTGTTACCTCGTTGTTGCCTCCCAGTGTCGTCATACTGTTACCTCGTTGTTGCCCCTCAGTGTCGTCACACTGTTACCTCGTTGTTGCCCCTCAGTGTCGTCACACTGTTACCTCGTTGTTGCCTCCCAGTGTCGTCATACTGTTACCTCGTTGTTGCCTCCCAGTGTCGTCACACTGTTACCTCGTTGTTGCCCAGTGTCGTCACACTGTTACCTCGTTGTTGCCCCTCAGTGTCGTCATACTGTTACCTCGTTGTTGCCCCTCAGTGTCGTCATACTGTTACCTCGTTGTTGCCCCTCAGTGTCGTCACACTGTTACCTCGTTGTTGCCCCTCAGTGTCGTCATACTGTTACCTCGTTGTTGCCCAGTGTCGTCACACTGTTACCTCGTTGTTGCCCCTCAGTGTCGTCACACTGTTACCTCGTTGTTGCCTCCCAGTGTCGTCACACTGTTACCTCGTTGTTGCCTCTCAGTGTCGTCACACTGTTACCTCGTTGTTGCCCCTCAGTGTCGTCACACTGTTACCTCGTTGTTGCCCCTCAGTGTCGTCACACTGTTACCTCGTTGTTGCCCAGTGTCGTCACACTGTTACCTCGTTGTTGCCCAGTGTCGTCACACTGTTACCTCGTTTTGCCCTCAGTGTCGTCACACTGTTACCTCGTTGTTGCCCCTCAGTGTCGTCACACTGTTACCTCGTTGTTGCCTCCCAGTGTCGTCACACTGTTACCTCGTTGTTGCCTCCCAGTGTCGTCACACTGTTACCTCGTTGTTGCCCCTCAGTGTCGTCACACTGTTACCTCGTTGTGCCCTCAGTGTCGTCATACTGTTACCTCGTTGTTGCCCAGTGTCGTCACACTGTTACCTCGTTGTTGCCTCCCAGTGTCGTCACACTGTTACCTCGTTGTTGCCTCCCAGTGTCGTCACACTGTTACCTCGTTGTTGCCCCTCAGTGTCGTCACACTGTTACCTCGTTGTTGCCCCTCAGTGTCGTCACACTGTTACCTCGTTGTTGCCCCTCAGTGTCGTCACACTGTTACCTCGTTGTTGCCCAGTGTCGTCATACTGTGTAAACATGTTACCTCGTTGTTGCCCCTCAGTGTCGTGGTTTTACTTCTACTTTTGTCGTCACACTGTTACCTCGTTGTTGCCCCTCAGTGTTGTGGTTTTCTGTTTTTGTCTTGCGCTGTTCTAGTGGCTTGGGTGATAGTTATTTTTGCTTTTAGACAGAATTCTGCTTTGTTATCTATCCATCTTTGATAGAATTCTGCTATACTATCTATCAATCTTTGATAGAATTCTGCTATGCTATGCTATCCATCTTTGATAGAATTCTGCTATGCTATGCTATCCATCTTTGATAGAATTCTGCTATGCTATGCTATCCATCTTTGATAGAATTATGCTATGCTATGCTATCCATCTTTGATAGAATTCTGCTATGCTATGCTATCCATCTTTGATAGAATTCTGCTATGCTATCTATCAATCTTTGATATAATTCTGCTATGTTATCTATCCATCTTTGATAGAATTCTGCTATGTTATCTATCCATCTTTGATAGAATTCTGCTACGCTATCTATCCATCTTTGATAGAATTCTGCTACGCTATCTATCCATCTTTGATAGAATTCTGCTACGCTATCTATCCATCTTTGATAGAATTCTGCTATACTATCTATCCATCTTTGATAGAATTCTGCTATACTATCTATCCATCTTTGATAGAATTCTGCTATGCTATCTATCCATCTTTTTTTCGTGATCGTCCTATCGCACTTCTTTCCTGATGTTCTGTTGTAGAAGACTTTGTATACTGCTGAGTTTAGTTGCATTTTTATTAAGTGATAGAACCTTTTCTTTCTTTGTTTCTCAATGTAATTCAATCACACATCAAAACAAAGTTCTGTAGTTGTACAAAATACAAAAGCAATAATAAAACACAGCAATGTTTCGATCAAAAGGCCTTTATCAAGTTTTCAAAAACAATAACAACACACATCAATGTTGTAATCAATCAGTCGTTTTGGTCGAAACGTTGTTGTGTAAATGTTATTGTTTTTGTATTGTGTAAAACTACAATACTTTGTTCTGATGTGTTTCGCTATTGCTACATAGTTTTAATACAGTCTTCCCTTTTATCGATAACGTAATTCCAGCAAGGTTCTGTGCCAACTTTCTTTCTTATGCTGATGTTAGGGACTCTGTCTTTTCTGGTGTTGTTGGTAACTTTTCGAGGGTATCACATTTCATATGTAGTTTTTTTTTTGACTGCGCTTTGCTCATTGTCCATGGTTGGCTCTGGTGACACAAAGTAAGTATGAAAATGTTGTTGATCATCTGTTGTTTGGCTGTCAGCGAGATTTTTGAATGCCTTCATAATGTGGCTAGCTGGTAGGTTACAAAATTGGCTTTTTGTACTCTAGTAGCCTCTACAATTAAATTATTCTTCTTCTTCTTTCTTTTGTCGTCACACTGCTACCGGTTGTTGCCCAGTGTCGTGGTTTTCTGTTTTTGTCTTGCGCTGTTCTGGTGGCTTGTGTGATTGTTATCTTTGCTCTTTCACAGGATGCTGCCACGCCATCTAACCATCTTTTCCGTGGTCTTCCTCTTGCCTCTTTCCCGATGTTCTGATTGACCTCTTTAAAAGCGAATCCAGGAATACCTGATAATCTACAGGGGACCTGGAATCTTTCTCTTAATCATTCTCCCAAGTTTTATCCCCCCATTATGCTATCAGTGCCAAACCTGGACATCAAACGATAGAAGAAAACTAGTCCCTACATAGATGAAGTGTCTACACAGAATACTGGAAGTAACAAGAAGAGACTGATTGAGAAATCAAGACATCAATAAAGAAAAAGTAGGTACACCCTCAATACTGAACTTCATCAAGAAACAACAAATTAAATAGTTCAGCCACATAAGCAGATTACCAACAGACAGTGCACCTCAAAGAACAATGTTGCTCAGATACAGTGGATACAAAGCAAAAGGTCGGCCACGCAAAAGATGGTGCTCAGAGATAACAGAGGCGACGAAAGACAGTATTCATGAAGCGCACACAAGGTCTCGTTCTAGAAATCTCTTCTTATCTTGACCTTATGAGGTAAAACAGGATTATAGAAAGAAAACCTGGAAGAAATCTTATGCCCTAAGCTTAGGTCCCCACAATTTATGACCAGATTTTTCAACAGCTTTAGAAGATTTGTGAACGTCTGTGGCTTGAACCCAGTAGGTGCGAGCTCGACCACAACCCAAGAGTATCTGGTTCAAACACCGCGGCGGTCAGTTTGGAAGCAAATTCCTTGATTGTAACGAACGGTGAAAAAAGACCTCATCGTTCAGAAAGAAATGGCAAACTCATCGTCAAATAGCTTGTCCTGAGCAGAAGTTTGCCACTATAACAGTCTTTCAGAAGGTCTTCCTCTCTCTGCCAGATATCTCTCCTCTGCAGACGCCCTTCTCAAATCATCATTTATATCTTGAATACATCTTTTCTACAGCGTTTTCCTAGCGCGTTGGACGACGTGTGACAAGCCCCATGTGAGTGCAGGTTCAATTCCGCGGGCTGGCAGAAAAGCCACAGGTTCTCCAGATTGATGGTGTTCGTGGCACCAAACCGAAGGGTTACGATGTCCATAGCACCGAGCCGAAGAGCTGAAAGCTCAAGTGCTTTTGGATCGGAAAAAAATCCATCTTCTCCGTGGTCTTCCTCTTCTCCTCTTTACCAACATGTATACTACTGAACGTATCGGCGTCTGTTGCCGAAGCTTACTGGTGGAGCAAAGAATAGTAACACTGCGACCTACAAGGCGTGTCATAAGAGGCGATTGAGGTAGGAACCTAGGGACGCTACCCTTGTAAACAAAAAGAATCACAGAAATCGGATTTGCTGGTCTACTTGTAGGCGCATAACTGGCACAACGCACAATCGCTCTTAGGCTCAGATGACATATAAATCACAAAGTGTGGTTTACAAGTGGTCCATATTTAGCGTACTAAGAAGAAGAAGAAGAAGACAAGTTCTAAGAACTTGACAATCAAGGATTCATTTATCGTGATTGCTGGCGACGTCATGTAAATGATATGTCAAGAAGATTGTCATTTCAAGAACAGATTTGTGAAATTAGCATGCACACTTTTTGTGACGTGCAAATGTTCACGTTAGTGCCAACAGTGCATGGCGACCTGACTCAATCAATTCCTGCTAAAACATGGTAAGTGAACAAATGAAGAGTCATAAATCATCAGTTGCATGTATTGTGCATGCTTCTTGACTCCAGATGTACAAATGATATATGTCAGCTTATATTACAACAGTGATGAACCAGGCATGTTTTCAGTGACCTGTTTGGGTGGAGTGTGTGGCTGGGAAGGGCGTTATCAAGATACATATGTATTAGATTGCGAAATGTTTACAAAATAGTAACTTGGACATTTAACATACATCTTCTTCTTCTGCAATCAACTTCTGCGATCAACTTCTGCCATCAACTTCTGCCATCAACTTCTGCCATCAACTTATGCGATCAACTTCTACGATCAGCTTCTACTATCAGCTTCTGCGATCAACTTCTACGATCAACTTCTACGATCAACTTCTACGATCAACTTCTACTATCAGCTTCTGCCATCAACTTCTGCTATCAACTTCTACGATCAACTTCTACGATCAGCTTCTACTATCAACTTCTGCGATCAACTTCTACGATCAGCTTCTGCTATGCGACTACTCTGGTATGTGTCATAAACAGGGCGGTGCGCTTAAGGTCTTCACCTGTCCTCCATGTTCTGAAGGGTTGTTTCTATTGGTCAGATTTCTATTCTCACACTACTCAGGCTGTGGCACTCAGACTGTGGCACTCAAGCTGTGGCACTCAGGCTGTGGCACTCAGGCTGTGGCACTCTTCCAAGATGTGCTTTAGGGACTGCTTACTACTCAAGCTGTGGCACTCTTCCAAGATGTGCTTTGGGGACTGCTTACTACTCAAGCTGTGGCACTCTTCCAAGATGTGCTTTGGGGACTGCTTTGGTGCTCCACATGTGCATGTAGCCGAGTTCCTGAGACCGATTCTATGGAGGTGTGCTCCGACACCCCTGTGTCCCTTTCTAAGTCTGAAGACTGGTCTACGCTTTTCTGTTTAATGTATTTATCTTGTCATAATGTTACATCTAGGTTGTTTTTTCCATTTGTTTTTCTCCACGTCATTTTTTTCTGGACTGTTTCAGGCGCATCTTTACAGCAAAGAGATTAGAAGAAGACATAGACGTACCTGGAGAAGAGAAACGGAGACTGATATTAAAGGGATAGGTCAAACATGGAAAGAGTTGGAAAGGATGGCAAGAGAGAGAAAGAGCTGGAAGAAGTTTGTTGAAGACCTGTGCTCCGTTGGGAGTTGAAAGGTGAAGAAGAAGAATAGTACAACAACATAACATTAGAGTTAACATTAGAGTTAACATTAGAGTTAACATTAGAGTCAACATTAGAGTTAACATTAGAGTCAACATTAGAGTTAACATTAGAGTTAACATTAGAGTTAACATTAGAGTTAACATTAGAGTCAACATTAGAGTCAACATTAGAGTCAACATTAGAGTCAACA
This sequence comes from Arion vulgaris, assembly GCA_020796225.1. Classification (NCBI taxonomy): domain Eukaryota; kingdom Metazoa; phylum Mollusca; class Gastropoda; order Stylommatophora; family Arionidae; genus Arion; species Arion vulgaris. The sequence goes on from CM036759.1 coordinate 67,303,214, forward strand.
TTAGAGTCAACATTAGAGTTAACATTAGAGTCAACATTAGAGTTAACATTAGAGTTAACATTAGAGTTAACATTAGAGTTAACATTAGAGTTAACATTAGAGTCATATAATCTAATTCTGGTTCTAGATTTAATTTCTCTTCTCTCGTTAACCCTTTGACTCCGTATTTTTGTTAACTTCTGGACGAAATTATATTGCTATATAAACTAAAGCGTCACTCGACTTAGCCGAATAACAAATTGTGTGTAAAGAATAGAACCACTGCTACCTGCCACACATATCGTAAGAGACGACTGATGAGGTTGGAAGTGGTGCTAGCTACCCCATCACGTTAAAAAAGACTAGATAGCTACAGAAACCATAACCAAGAAAATTCATAGCTCGCCACCCGAGAACAAAGAGGGACTCATGAAGCGACCCGATGGGAGTTGAAGACGGAATGCAAGAAAAGGAGAAATTGGAGAGTTCTGGAAAGGTGGCTTTATATCCGGGCTTGGAAGGCCTTGGTTGCGGATCTGTGCTTCCCTATGGGCGAAGTGTGAAGAAACTAAAACGTAGGAGATGGACATGGTTGGGACATACATTAGGAATGCGAATGACTCAACACCTTCACGTGACTTTGAAATGGAATCCGGAAGGCAAAGAGGGCAGGGGAGCAGAGACATGGAGACGAACTGTAGACAAAGAAAGAGGATAGGCGGGAAAGACCTGGTATGAAATAAGCTGGATTGCTTAAAGCAGGACTGGAGGAAATTTGCTGATGTCTTATGCTTCAAAACCTTTGGAGACGAAGTATTTTTGAGGAACTGAAGGGTGCTTGGCTAATCTTGGAAGATCATTATGAAAACAGACAGAGACCGGAAACTGCAACAAACAACTGTTGGTGCAATATGTTTCACGAGGAACGGAGAGAATAAGTCTTATACTTCAGAAAGTTGGAAGAAGAAGAATACACGATATTAGCCAGTATACTGGTTTTGCGTCATATCAGAAAATACTACGAACCGATATATCTGCTTAGAGGAGCGAATGCGTTAAACTTATACCAGGACTCAGTACACAACCCTGATTGACAGTTTGTGTCACACATACTTTACATTCACAAATACGTTTTCACACGGGTACACTAAACACTTAACTATAGTACATGCAGGTGTACACGCATAGACAACTTAAATACATGCACGTGCGCTGAATGTTTATATGCTCAGCCGCACGAGCTCGTCTGAAAACAAAGGCTCGTGGCCCTGTTATAAACACATTTCAGGTGGGATGTACGTGATGTATGCTTGAAAACACGTTTTTTTTATATTTACAACGAATTGAAGCTTTCAATGAAAATTAATCTTTGTCAGAAACTCACACATGCCCACACAACTGAAAAAATAAACATTATATTTATATATGTATGTACGAGTTGTATGTATGTATGTATGTATGTATGTATGTACGAGATGTATGGCTTGTTTCGACTTTACAAACAGGTAATTGGTTAGTGTTTTATTTTGATAATTTATGAGTTTATGCTTGTCTCTCTTGTCTTTCAGTTCATAACTAAGTCTCTCGTGACTTTTGCTATCCTCTCTCCTGTCTTTCAACTCATCACTAAGTCTCTCGTGATTGTTGCTATCCTCTCTCCCGTCTTTCAGCTCATCACTAAGTCTCTCGTGACTGTTACTTTCCTCTCTCCTGTCTCTCAGCTCATCACTAAGTCTCTCGTGACTGTTGCTATCCGTATTGTCTCTCTTGTCTTTCAGCTCATCACTTAAGTCTCTCGTGACTGTTGCTACCCGTGTCGTCTCTCTTGTCTTTCAGCTCATCACTAAGTTTCTCGTGACTGTTGCAATCCTCTCTCCTGTCTCTCAACTCATCACTGTCTCTCGAGACTGTTGCTTTCCTCTCTCTTGTCTTTCAGCTCATCATTTCCAGCTCTCGTGACTGTTGCTATCCGTGTTGTCTTTCAATTTATCACTAAGTCTCTCGTGACTGTTGCTATCCGCGTTGTCTCTCAATTTATCACTAAGTCTCTCGTGACTGTTGCTATCCGTGTTGTCTCTCAGCTCATCACTAAGTCTCTCGTGTCTGTTGCTATCCGTGTTGTCCCTCAACTTATCACTAAGTTTCTCTTGCCTCTCAGCTCATTCAGAAGTCTCTCGTGACTGTTGCTATCCGTGTTGCCTCTCAGCTCATCCAGAAGTATCTCGTGACTGTTGCTATCCATTTGAGAACTGGGTTTGAAGATTGGTGTGGCAAGAAAAGAACGGTACAACAGGTATACCAGTCGGCTCATCAATCAAAATAGAACTGGTACGGTCAGTCGCTGGACGCTGTTGGAGATATTGCGAAGGAGATCGGAGCACTTATGGACGTGTCCGGAGTGCAATGAGGATATTCCAAACTGAAACGGAAACTGCTATCCGTGTTGTGTCTGTGCCAAAAGTAAGGATAAAGTATGTTCTTAATTTATTCCCATCTGGGCAGATGATATGGGAAATGAGCTGTTCCTATTTTGTATGTCCATTGCGAATGTCCATTCGTTTGGGAGCATTCATGGTTTGACGGGAATGCCAGAAGATGGAATAGAATACACACATGACCTTCAACTGTCTTAGAGTCCATCCCTCCGGATTTGTGGTCAAGGTTTACTCCTCTAACCTTCTGCATAACTCTGCTGACCCATAAGGATGTGAAGATGACCCTGCTGACCCTTAAGGCTGTGGAGATGACCCTGCTGAACCCTAAGGCTGTGGAGATGACCCTGCTGACCCATTTAAAGGGTGTGGAGATGACCCTGCTGACCCATAAGGCTGTGGAGATGACCCTGCTGACCATTAAGGCTGTGGAGATGACCCTGCTGACCCTTAAGGCTGTGGAGATCCCGGTTTACCCCTAGTCTTGGAGCTCTACCCGTCTCCCTCCTCAAGACGTGAGTTTAACAGCTGTAGATGGGACCTGCTACCATAAGGCGGAGCAGATCTGACTGACTATATAGGCTTATATATATATATATATATATATATATATACCATATATATAATAACCCCTACCACAAAACTCTGAGATTTTCTATCAGGTATTACCTGTCACTAGTGTTTAGTCTTGAGTGTATCAAGTACATGTCATGCACGTGTCTAGCACAGTGTATAAGTACATGTCACTTCACATGTCTAACAGTGTATGAAGTACATGTCAATCATGCTAGACTTAGTGTATATAATTATCATCATATGTCTACCTATATATAAGTACATATACTTCATTTCTAGCACAGTGCATAAAGTACATTCCTATCACTTTCTAGCACTAGTGTATAAAGTACATGTCACTTCACTTGTCTAGCACTTAGTGTTTAAGTACATGTCACTTCACGTGTCTAGCACTTAGTGTATAAAGTACATGTCACATCACGTGTCTAGCACTTAGTGTATGAAGTACATGTCACTTCACTTGTCTAGCACTTAGTGTATAAAGTACATGTCACTTCACGTGTCTAGCACTTAGTGTATAAAGTACATGTCACATCACGTGTCTAGCACTTAGTGTATGAAGTATATGTCACTTCTCGTGTCTAAGCCCTAATGTGCAGGAGGTAGGAAGGTCAATTCCATTGCTCACGTGTGGAACGTCGAGTGTGAGATTGAGTCCACAACCATCTTGTGTCCGTGTCGACATTAAACTTTATACACTAGATAACTTATTAAGCCAACCAGAAAACAAGGAATAACTTTTGAAACATCTCCGTAGAAGGGCTGTCTGTGACTGAAATGTCAAGCCTTCGTCTTCTGTTCCTATCCGGACTGCAATTTCCCGCCTGCCCAGCGTGTTCGTTGCGCGTTGAACGACGGGTGACAAGCTCCCTATGTGTGTGGGTTCACTTCCGCCTGCTGGCAGTAAAGCCGCAGGTTCTCCAGATTTGCGGTGTTCGTGGCACCGAAGGGTTACAATGTCCACGACACCCAACCAAAGAGTTGAAAGCTCAAGTGCTTCTGGATCAAAGAAAAAAAATCCGGACTGCAACTTTTCTGTTTGCTAGCGCATTTTTTACAAAGACCTTCTAGGATTGCTGCTGGAGCTACAGATTTCGTGTTTTATGCAATACTCTCGGCAGCTGGCGCACCATTTCTACGGAGAGGGACTGATTCATATGGGGTAAAACCCGGTGCAGTATAGTCAATCCTTTGGGGTAAAAAAAACTGCCCATTTGATTTGGTTTGGATTCGAACCCCAACCTTCAGAACGACAGACAACCGTCTTAACCACTTCTCTATATAAACCATCTCTCTCTCTCTCTCTCTCTCTCTCTCTCTCTCAAATATACAAATATACACACACACATTGATTGTTTGATTTATAGGAACATCATCATTGCACTTCGGTGAGTAACCATGTGTTATCCGATCTCTTCCTTACACAACAAGATCTCAGCGGCAGTGCACGAACTGCGTACCGGAGAGAGTCCTATGTTATTTTGAAGATGGTGAATATATTTTTGTTGGAATTTTATTTTTTTATTTTTCTAATTAATTTTGCCCGGCAGCGGTTTTCCAGCCTGATCTTCTCGATTTTGAACTGTCAAGTGTTCTTTTACGTGCTCAAATTGAAAATAAGAACTACGTTTTATCGTCCGTCTCCGATAGGACTTGGAACTCGATCTCACCTACACTGAGATCAGGGATCTCTGGAAAAATATCCAGATGGCTCCACGAGGGAGCGAACCTGGTACACCTTTGGCACGAGAGAAGAACTCTACGCCACAGACCCCTTTAAATACATACACAAACACACACACACACATACATACAAAACACAAACACACATCCGCACATTTTGTCAACATGCGCACAAACTTAAGTCTATGAATTGACACTTGACAAAAAAAAACTATATTGGTGGCTACCTGGCTATGTCAACACAAATGACACGAAGAATGTCAAGTGTCTTAAATGTCAAATTGTCCAAGTGCCTTGTTAGTTAGAGAACAAGTCTCCTCTCTTCAAACAAGATCCTTTCACTGCATAAGTTTTATGGCGGGAAACCTAGATTGTATGCGACAAATGCTGATATATTAGCTCACGTTTCCGGGACTGACATCCGTTTCATAGAACATATTTATCTTATCTCACAAGTCCAAACAGTAATACAAATCTAGTATGTGAAATCAAAGGGGATTATCTTCTTCTTCTTTGAACAGTTCAAATCGACCAATTGTTAACTACACTTTGTGATATGTATCTGATCCGAGCCTAAGAGCGATTGTACGCTGTGCTAGTTATGCGCCAAGAAGGACGTCACATGCGATTTCTACGACGCTTTTTATTTACTAGGGTCGCCCGAGTGGTTACCGGGGCCCAAATTTGGGGTGTAAAGAATAGAACAACTGTTACCTGCCAAGCATGTCGTAAGAGGCGGCTAAGGAGGTTTGGATGAAATCGGATGCATGTGTCCGCTAGGGAATGCTAACCCGAAACAAATGCTTGCAGAAAACGAATGCACCAGGCCATAAGGCGCATAACATGGTGCAACGACCCCTCACAATGAGGAATGGTATAACGGATTCTACGGCCGCCAATCTGCCTCAGAGATTTAGCCACGCAGTAAGAATGTCAGACCTACCATCACGAGGGTGGCCAAACTTACTGCTGGAAGAGGTCGGCACAAACAGGAAAGCAGAAATCATGGGAATTATATTCTACAGAACTGCCCCCAGTATGCAGACTTGAGAAGAAAGAGGTGACCCACTTACACTAGCGTCCAAGACAAACTGTATGGCGTGGCTGATAATCTGAAGCAGACGGCTGCCTTTATTAAATAATCCGAAATACCAATCTAGTGAGAACGCAGAAGAAGAAGATTTACTAGGGTAGCTTCCTAGGCCCCTACCTCAGTCGCCTCTTACGACATGCCTTGTAGGTGGCAGTGTTACTATTCTTTGCTCCCATTGAGAGCCTTACAACACACTGACGTTCTTCTTCTCTTCCACCAAGGGTTCTCTGTAGCGTAGAGGTTAGGCGATTGCCTCTCATGCCTAAGGTACTCGACTGAGCTTCGTCGTGGAGCAATCGTGATATTTTTCTGAGTGTATCTGAGATCAAGTTACTAGTCCTATCGAAGATGAACGATAAAACCGCACGTGTGGTGCCTGGGGAGCAAAGAATAGTACCACTGTCACCTACAGAGCATGTCGGAAGAGGCGATTGATGTGGTGGTTTAGGGTAGCTATCTTAGTAAATAAAAAGCGTCGCATAAATCTGATGTGCTGGTCTACTTGTAGGCGCATAACTGGCACAATGTACAATCGTTCTTAGCCTCAGATCACATACAAATCATAAAGATGGTTAACAAGTGCTTGATGTGCAGAGTTGGAATACAACGAAGAAATACAGGGTGTTCAACTTAAAAGCAGCCCCAGTGATAAATAGAAATGTGCCAGGTACGCATTGCATCTCGTCTATTTACTATTTAAACCGGTTCTGACTAGCTCGTCCTACGTCACATTTGTTCATCGCCCCTTCCCGCACTACAATTACACACCATCACACAACCTTGACCTATACTACGTCATAACTGAACCTTCTCATTTCCATACATATATGCCAGATTAGCTCCATTCACAGGCTGCTTTTAAGTTGAACACCCTGTAGAAGAAGGACAACAAAACGTAGGTTCCGTGTTCAAATTGGACACGTAAAAGAACCCTTGGCAGTTCAAAATCGTTAAAAGCAGGCTGGAAAGCCGCTGCCCAGGGAAAATTAAAAACATTAGAAACACTAAAAATAAAATTCTTACAAAATATGTTCACCATCTTCTAAATTACACCAGGGACACTCGCCGGTGCTACGAAGTTCGTGCACTACCGCTGATATCTTCTTGTGTAAAAAGAGATCGGAGCACACATGGTTACTCACTGAAGTGTAATGATGATGGTTTAATCAATCAATCAATCTCACAAGTCCAAACAATAATAGCAATCTAGCAAAGGTGTTCTTCTTCTTCTTCTTCTTTCCACTATTTACTTCTTGATAGAAGTGTTGGGGGAAATGTAGTGATCATTTATGTACTAAGAACATGAGGTTTAGAACATGAGGTTTAGAACATGAGGTTTAGAATATGAGGTTTAGAACATGAGGTTTAGAACATGAGGTTAAGAACAATTGGTGACAACGGGTAAACTTCAGGGAAGAAGATATCGTGAAAGACAGAGGAAGAAGATGTTGGATGATTTGACATCGCCGTTTAACAAAAGATCGAACTTACAACTGATTAGCTGTACTAAGGAGAGAGAGAGAGAGAGAGAGTTGTAGAGGGACATGATTGTCTACGTCGACAAGCATCGCACTTGATTGATTGAAATATAGACTTAATTGAATAATGATACAAGTCATGGCGCAGTTCGCGACACAATGCCAAAAGGGGACAGAGAAACGAACGCAGGCTGCGAGATTTGGTAGATAACGTGTTAACCAGGTGATTCTAATTTTCTGCGTTTTCAAAATCTTTTTTTTTTTTAAAGTTAATAACTTCGGAACTGTTAATTGTATTAATAACTTTCCGAACTGTTAAATTAAGTTAATAACTTTCCGGAACTGTTAATTGTAAAGTTATAACTTTCTGGCGCGTAAATTGTGAAGTTAATAACTTTCCGGCTCTGTTAAATTGTGAAGTTAATAACTTTCCGGCGGTGTTAAATATAATTTTAGTTATTTATATGACTGTATGCAACAACTTCAGCATAAGAAAGAAAGGTGGCAGAGAACCTTGCTTGAATTATTTTGTGAAATTTCTTCTTCTGCGATCAACTTCTACTATGCGACTACTCCGGTATGTGTCATAAACAGGACGGTGTGCTTGAGGTCTTCACCGGTTCCGTAGTTTGTTTTGAAAGGTTGTTCCTGTTGGCTAGATTTCCATTCTCACATTGCTCAGGTTGGGGCAGTCTAGAAGGGTGTGCTCTATGGACTGCTTTGATGCTCCACGAGGGAGGCAGCCGAGTCCCTGAGACTAATTCTATGGAGGTGTAAACAAAGAATGAAGTGGTTTGGCCACTTAATAACCCTTTCGCTGCTACATACTTTCTGAAGGCTGAGCTAAAAATAGCTACTCTGTTTCTAGGTCATAAACGTGAATGTACGCCTATATCAGTGACAGTAGCAATGTATAACGTGTTAACACATCTTTAGCCCACAGAGGAGAGATAATAACAGACGTGTTAATGCGTCTTTAGAAGTGAATGGGGAAAACGTATATATACGTCCTTAGCAGCTAAAGGGATAAGAATGTATCCAAACTCCACAGCATACAGAGTCTTCTACAACAGAACATCAGGAAAGAAGGCAAGAGGAAGACCACGAAAAGATGATTAGATGGCATAGCAGAATCCTGTCAAAGAGAAAAATAACAATCATCCAAGCCACCAGAACAGCGAAAGACAAGAACCGAAAACCATGACACTGGGCAACAAACCGGTAACAACAGTATGATGACAAAAGTAGAAGATTACTGTCTTCTTAATCAACGGCCATGTCACTTCTTTCACCGTCTTTCCCGATTAGCTCATATAGTTTACGAGAACTGTCAATTTTTCCTTACACACTGGAGAAATTTACTGAAAGCATTTCTCTGCTACTCGTAATGATTCGCGTGAACTCTTCAGCCCCCGTGCCGTGTTTGTATACCCAATTCCTTGCTAGGGGGCACTTTCAATTTAAACAAGACGACCCCATCCCTGTTGGAATCTCACCACCTCTTTTCTCGTCAAGCTAGCAGTAGCAGATATCTGGTGAAGTTCGTTGTTTAGGACTCCGCCACTGTCGACCGGATGTGAACTATGGCATAGTTTTTTAAGAGTTCACGCTGCACGAGTATTTGTTTTCTGCGTTCATATTTAACTCGACACCGTTTTTCACAAGACGTAACGGGGTCTGCTATCTAACATTAGCTACCAGTCGGTTTCTTTCGCCCCTAAGTGGGAGGAAATAGATAACACAGTCAACGGACAAGGATATCAACAGAATAATTCTCGATTACATAACAAGTACCGTCGTTACTTCAGGATTTCCGTTGCGATTACATCATACTTAGTTTAAAAGAATTCTTAGTTTGGCTTACATTTTTAACCCACGAGTTGCTAAAAATCTGGGCAGGTCTTCAGTGTTGTTATTATTTACTACGCATTTTGGAACCGTGTCAATTCTGACAAAGTTTTCATTGCATTCGAAGCGTGACGTTCCTGAGATTCTTCCACGCGTGGATTATCTATGAAATGTCTTTGTTTAGTCTGATCTTTTGATGTTAGTTAGTCAGGTGGTTAAATGTTATCGGGGAAGTAACATTTCAAATTGTGTTTAAGAAACATGTCGTCAAGGTCTTACGTGTGTTAGTTGTAATATAATCGTGTGTACCTGTGTTTGGTTACCTCGTTCAGGTAAGTTGCTCCATGTGTGTCTTTTAAATGTGTATGAAAACATTTCAATTACTTTTGGAAGAGAGGCCATAAGGCGTATGTCGTCAGGGCCTAAGCGTATGTCGTCAAGGGCCCTAAGCGTATGTCGTCAAGGGCCCTAAGCGTATGTCGTCAAGGGCCCTAAGCGTATGTCGTCAAGGGCCCTAAGCGTATGTCGTCAAGGGCTCCTAAGCGTAGTCGTCAGGGCCTAGCGTAGCGTCAAGGGCCCTAAGCGTATGTCGTCAAGGGCCCTAAGCGTATGTCGTCAAGGGCCCTAAGCGTATGTCGTCAAGGGCCCTAAGCGTATGTCGTCAAGGGCCCTAGTAGTGTAAAAAAAAGCATATCTATTAAGCCAATGGCCCATAGTTCTTCTTCGTAAGCTCCATATCGACAATTTGTTAACAATTGTGTGATTTGTATGTGATCTGAGCCTAAGAGCGATTGTACTTTTTATCAGTTATGCGCCAGCTACATTACACTCGCACATCCGATTTTTGCGATGCTTTTTATTTACTAGGGTAGCTTCCCTAGGTCCTACATCAACCGCCTCTTAGAAAATGTCTTGTAGGTTGCACTAGTACGATTCATTGATTCCCTTGTCGAGGCCCCGGTACCACACGGGCGAAAGGGCCTTAGTAAAGCCTATATATTAAGCCCACTGCCAAGTTAATGGGGACAGGAGAGCTGAAGCCTAGGGAAGTGAACCCTTAAAGAAAATCGCCACTGTACGGTTATGTATAAAGCTAGAGGAGTAATCATTGACCACAAATCCAGATGGAGGGAACCTAAGGCAGTTGATGAGTTAACAAGACGAAAAGTAACATGAAAGACTTGAGGATGAGCTGAGAGACAAGACGGAAAGTAACACGAGAGACTTGAGGATGAGCTGAGAGACAAGACGGAAAGTGACACGAGAGACTTGAGGATGAGCTGAGAGACAAGACGGAAAGTAACACGAGAGACTTGAGGATGAGCTGAGAGACAAGACGGAAAGTGAACACGAAGACTTGAGGATGAGCTGAGAGACAAGACGGAAAGTAACACGAGAGACTTGAGGATGAGCTGAGAGACAAGACGGAAAGTAACACGAGAGACTTGAGGATGAGCTGAGAGACAAGACGGAAAGTAACATGAGAGACTTGAGGATGAGCTGAGAGACAAGACGGAAAGTAACACGAGAGACTTGAGGATGAGCTGAGAGACAAGACGGAAAGTAACATGAGAGACTTGAGGATGAGCTGAGAGACAAGACGGAAAGTAACAGAGAGACTTGAGGATGAGCTGAGAGACAAGACGGAAAGTAACACGAGAGACTTGAGGATGAGCTGAGAGACAAGACGGAAAGTTACACGAGAGACTTGAGGATGAGCTGAGAGACAAGACGGAAAGTAACACGAGAGACTTGAGGATGAGCTGAGAGACAAGACGGAAAGTAACACGAGAGACTTGAGGATGAGCTGAGAGACAAGACGGAAAGTAACACGAGAGACTTGAGGATGAGCTGAGAGACAAGACGGAAAGTAACACGAGAGACTTGAGGATGAGCTAGAGACAAGACGGAAAGTAACATAGAGAACTTGAGGATGAGCTGAGAGACAAGCAACTAAAGTAACATGAGAGACTTGAGGATGAGTCTGTAGAGACAAGAAGGAATAATAAGAGAGACTTGAGGATGAGGCTAAGCAAGACGAAGTAACATGAGAGACTTGAGGATGAGCTGAGAAACAAGACGGAAAGTAACACGAGAGACTTGAGGATGAGCTGAGAGACAAGACGTAAAGAACATGAGAGTCTTGAGGATGAGCCTGAGAGACAAGACGGAAAGTGACAAAGAGAACTTTGAGGATGAGCTTGAGACAAGACGGACAATTAATCACAGAGACTTGAGGATGAGCTGAGAGACGTACAAAACAGAGACTTGAGATGACTGAGACAAGACAGAAAGTGACATCGAGAGACTTTGAGGATGAGCCCCAGAGACAAGTTTACTGGAGTAGCTAACCACTGAGACTTGAGGATGAGCTGAGGACAAGACGAAAGTACATGAGAGACTTGAGGATAGCTGAGAGACAAGACTGGAAATAACATGAGGACTTGAGGGTGAGCTGAGAGACAAGACGGAAAGTAACATGAGAGACTTGAGGATGAGCTGAGAGACAAGACGGAAAGTAACACGATAGACTTGAGGATGAGCTGAGAGACAAGACGAAAAGTAACATGAGAGACTTGAGGATGAGCTGAGAGACAAGATGAGAAGTAACACGAGAGACTTGAGGATGAGCTGAGAGACAAGACGGAAAGTAACATGAGAGACTTGAGGATGAGCTGAGAGACAAGACGGAAAGTAACATGAGAGACTTGAGGATGAGCTGAGAGACAAGACGGAAAGTAACATGAGAGACTTGAGGATGAGCTGAGAGACAAGACGGAAAGTAACACGAGAGACTTGAGGATGAGCTGAGAGACAAGACGGAAAGTAACACGAGAGACTTGAGGATGAGCTGAGAGACAAGACGGAAAGTAACACGAGAGACTTGAGGATGAGCTGAGATACAAGACGGAAAGTAACACGAGAGACTTGAGGATGAGCTGAGAGACAAGACGAAAAGTAACATGAGGAAATTGAGGATGAGCTGAGAGACAAGACGGAAAGTAACACGAGAGACTTGAGGATGAGCTGAGAAACAAGACGGAAAGTAACACGAGAGACTTGAGGATGAGCTGAGAAACAAGACGGAAAGTAAGACGAGAGACTTGAGGATGAGCTGAGAAACAAGACGGAAAGTAACACGAGAGACTTGAGGATGAGCTGAGAGACAAGACGAAAAGTAACATGAAAGACTTGAGGATGAGCTGAGAGACAAGACGGAAAGTAACACGAGAGACTTGAGGATGAGCTGAGAGACAAGACGGAAAGTAACAGAGAGACTTGAGGATGAGCTGAGAGACAAGACGGAAAGTAACATGAGAGACTTGAGGATGAGCTGAGAGACAAGACGGAAAGTGACACGAGAGACTTGAGGATGAGCTGAGAGACAAGACGGAAAGTAACATGAGAGACTTGAGGATGAGCTGAGAGACAAGACGGAAAGTAACACGAGAGACTTGAGGATGAGCTGAGAGACAAGACGGAAAGTAACACGAGAGACTTGAGGATGAGCTGAGAGACAAGACGGAAAGTAACACGAGAGACTTGAGGATGAGCTGAGATACAAGACGGAAAGTAACACGAGAGACTTGAGGATGAGCTGAGAGACAAGACGAAAAGTAACATGAGAGACTTGAGGATGAGCTGAGAGACAAGACGGAAAGTAACACGAGAGACTTGAGGATGAGCTGAGAAACAAGACGGAAAGTAACACGAGAGACTTGAGGATGAGCTGAGAAACAAGACGGAAAGTAAGACGAGAGACTTGAGGATGAGCTGAGAAACAAGACGGAAAGTAACACGAGAGACTTGAGGATGAGCTGAGAGACAAGACGAAAAGTAACATGAAAGACTTGAGGATGAGCTGAGAGACAAGACGGAAAGTAACACGAGAGACTTGAGGATGAGCTGAGAGACAAGACGGAAGTAACACGAGAGACTTGAGGATGAGCTGAGAGACAAGACGAAAAGTAACATGAGAGACTTGAGGATGAGCTGAGAGACAAGACGAAAAGTAACATGAAAGACTTGAGGATGAGCTGAGAGACAAGACGGAAAGTAACACGATAGACTTGAGGATGAGCTAGAGACAAGACGAAAGTAACACGAGAGACTTGAGGATGAGCTGAGAGACAAGACGAAAAGTAACATGAGAGACTTGAGGATGAGCTGAGAAACAAGACGGAAAGTTACATGAGAGACTTGAGGATGAGCTGAGAGACAAGACGAAAAGTAACACGAGGGACTTGAGGATGAGCTGAGAGACAAGACGAAAGTAACATAGAGACTTGAGGATGAGCTGAGAGACAAGACGGAAAGTAACACGAGAGACTTGAGGATGAGCTGAGAGACAAGACGGAAAGTAACACGAGAGACTTGAGGATGAGCTGAGAGACAAGACGGAAAGTAACACGAGAGACTTGAGGATGAGCTGAGAGACAAGACGGAAAGTAACACGAGAGACTTGAGGATGAGCTGAGAGACAAGACGGAAAGTAACACGAGAGACTTGAGGATGAGCTGAGAGACAAGACGGAAAGTAACACGAGAGACTTGAGGATGAGCTGAGAGACAAGACGGAAAGTAAACGAGAGACTTGAGGATGGCTGAGAGACAAGACGGAAGTAACACGAGAGACTTGAGGATGAGCTGAGAGACAAGACGGAAAGTAACACGAGAGACTTGAGGATGAGCTGAGAGACAAGACGGAAAGTAACACGAGAGACTTGAGGATGAGCTGAGAAACAAGACAAAGTAACACAAAGACTTGAGGATGAGCTGAAAACAAGACGGAAGTAACACGAGAGACTTGAGGATGAGCTGAGAGACAAGACGGAAAGTAACACGAGAGACGAGGATGAGCTGAGAGACAAGACGGAAAGTAACACGAGAGACTTGAGGATGAGCTGAGAGACAAGACGGAAAGTAACGTGAGAGACTTGAGGATGAGCTGCGAGACAAGACGGAAAGTAACACGAGAGACTTGAGGATGAGCTGAGAGACAAGACGGAAGTAACACGAGAGACTTGAGGATGAGCTGAGAGACAAGATGGAAAGTAACATGAGAGACGAGGATGAGCTGAGAGACAAGACGGAAAGTAACACGAGAGACTTGAGGATGAGCTGAGAGACAAGACGGAAAGTAACACGAGAGACTTGAGGATGAGCTGAGAGACAAGACGGAAAGTAACACGAGAGACTTGAGGATGAGCTGAGAGACAAGACGGAAAGTAACACGAGAGACGAGGATGAGCTGAGAGACAAGACGGAAAGTAACAGTCACGAGAAACTTGAGGATGAGCTGAGAGACAAGCACAAACTCAGAAGTTGACATAGTGAAAGACTTGCCAATTGGGCCGTCTGTAAGGTCGAAAAAGGTCATATATATATAAGAGATGTGAGAGAGGCTATGTCGTAGATGTAAGACACTGGCATCTCACTTCAAACGTACTCTGTTCGCTCCCCGCGTTTAACAATGGGAATATTTTGCACGAGTTCCATGATCTCAATGTAGGTTAGATTGAATCCCTAGACCTATCGGAGATAGGCGATAAAAGAACCTGTGGCAGTTTCGTTAAGAGTAGTCTGTAAAGCCACTTCTTCTTCAACTCCCGACGGAGCACAGGTCTTCAACAAATTTCTTTCAGTTTTTTCTCTTCTGCCATCTCTCCCAACTTTTTCCATGTTTTACCTATACTTTTCATATCAGTCTCCATCTCTATTTTCATATCAGTCTCAAACTCTATTTTCATATCAGTCTCAAACTCTATTTTCATATCAGTCTCCATCTCTATTTTCATATCAGTCTCAATCTCTATTTTCATATCAGTCTCCATCTCTATTTTCATATCAGTCTCCATCTCTATTTTCATATCAGTCTCCATCTCTATTTTCATATCAGTCTCCATCTCTATTTTCATATCAGTCTCAATCTCTATTTTCATATCAGTCTCCATCTCTATTTTCATATCAGTCTCCATCTCTATTTTCATATCAGTCTCAATCTCTATTTTCATATCAGTCTCAATCTCTATTTTCATATCAGTCTCAATCTCTATTTTCATATCAGTCTCCATCTCTATTTTCATATCAGTCTCAAACTATATTTTCATAATCAGTCTCCATCTCTATTTTCATATCAGTCTCCATCTCTATTTTCATATCAGTCTCCATCTCTATTTTCATATCAGTCTCCATCTCTATTTTCATATCAGTCTCCATCTCTATTTTCATATCAGTCTCCATCTCTATTTTCATATCAGTCTCAAACTCTATTTTCCGGGTAGTTCTAGACTTTCATCTACTACTCTTTCCTGGGGTTCCAAAACAGTGCCTGTCTTGCAATGCTTCCGTCGGTCTTCTCAATGTATGTCCTATCCATAGCCAGCGTCTCTTCCTTAGCTCTTTCTCCACTGGTATCTGCTTAGCTCTTTCTCCACTGGTATCTGCTTAGCTCTTTCTCCACTGGTATCTGCTTAGCTCTTTCTCCACTGGTATCTGCTTAGCTCTTTCTCCACTGGTATCTGTAGCTCTTTCTCCACTGGTATCTGCTTAGCTCTTTCTCCACTGGTATCTGCTTAGCTCTTTCTCCACTGGTATCTGCTTAGTTCTTTCTCTGAGTTCATCGTTCGTCATCTTATCATACCATCTCAGTCCCTCTATTCTACGTAAACATCCATTTACAACAGTCTGTAGTTTTCTGGTGATTTCTTTTGTTGTCTTCCATGTTATCCGAGCCATAGAACAGCACTGATTTCACATTTGTTGTCTTCCATGTTATCCGAGCCATAGAACAGCACTGATTTCACATTTGTTGTCTTCCATGTTATCCGAGCCATAGAACAGCACTGATTTCACATTTGTTGTTTTCCATGTTATCCGAGCCATAGAACAGCACTGATTTCATATTTGTTGTCTTCCATGTTTTCCGAGCCATAGAACAGCACTAATTTCACATTTGTTGTCTTCCATGTTTTCGAGCCATAGAACAGCACTGATTTCACATTTGTTGTCTTCCATGTTGTCCGAGCCATAGAACAGCACTGATTTCACATTTGTTGTCTTCCATGTTATCCGAGCCATAGAACAGCACTGACTTCACATTTGTTGTCTTCCATGTTATCCGAGCCATAGAACAGCACTGATTTCACATTTGTTGTCTTCCATGTTATCCGAGCCATAGAACAGCACTGATTTCACATTTGTTGTCTTCCATGTTATCCGAGCCATAGAACAGCACTGATTTCACATTTGTTGTCTTCCATGTTTTCGAGCCATAGAACAGCACTGTCTTCACATTTGTTGTCTTCCATGTTTTCGAGCCATAGAACAGCACTGATTTCACATTTGTTGTCTTCCATGTTATCCGAGCCATAGAACAGCACTGATTTCACATTTGTTGTCTTCCATGTTATCCGAGCCATAGAACAGCACTGATTTCACAATTGTTGTCTTCCATGTTATCCGAGCCATAGAACAGCACTGATTTCACATTTGTTGTCTTCCATGTTATCCGAGCCATGGAACAGCACTGATTTCACATTTGTTGTCTTCCATGTTATCCGAGCCATAGAACAGCACTGACTTCACATTTGATTGAAAGATTCTTCTTAGAACGCTCCATATCGACCACTTGCTAACCACTCTGTGTGATTTGTATGTGATCTGAGCCTAAGATCTGTTGTACGTTGTACTAGTTATGCGCCTACAAGTAGGCCAGCACATCCGAAACCTGCGATGCTTTTTATTTACGAGGGTAGCTTTCCTGTGTCCTTACTTCAGTTACCTCTGACGTCATGCCTGTAGGTCGCAGTGTTACTATTCTTTGCTCCCTTGTCGAGGCCCCGAAAAAAAACAGACGTTTCAGAAGTATACAAATCCAAGTTTGAAAACGTTGAACACAGAATGAAAGTAAACACGTCTATACGTCACTATCCATTCGTACAAATCATTTCCACGCAAGATGTCTACGCAGAATACTAACAATAAGCTGTCCCGTAATATTATCTATGCCATTATTTGCAAGCGGTGCAACAAGGCCTATATTGGGAAACCGGCAGGAGACTCAGTGACCGATTCGCCCAACACTTGCGCGATATACGCCAATGCTCTGTGACCCCTGTAGCTACCCATTTCAATGATACTGGCCATTCAGGAGCTTGCGATGTCCAGGTCACAGCCATCCGATCATGTTCCTCTGATGATCGTAGTCGATTTGCTCTGGAGAATCGGTTGATTTCTTTGTATGGTACCTTGCGACCACGCGGGCTCAACGTATTACATTCTTATGCTTCTTAGTACTTTCTCTTCCCATGCTTTGTAATCTATATGGGTATATGTTGCATGTATTACATTCTTATGCTTCTTAGTACTTTCTCTTCCCATGCTTTGTAATCTATATGGGTATATATTGCATGTATTCAAGTTATATATTTACTAGATGTTTCATTGTTTCTTTTCCGTTCTATTTCTAGTTTTTATGTGTGTTTTTGTGTTACATTTATTTCGTTATTCGTTTTATTCCAGATTTTCCTTAGATACGTTGGTATTTGGTCGTCCATTTGTGTTTCATTTTAATTCGTCACTCCTGTTTGTTCGTTTGCTTGATAAAGGCCTTGTTGGTCGAAACGTTGCTGTTTATCGTCACTGTTTCTGTATTTTGTAAAACTATAGTACTTTGTTTGTACGTGTTTAACAATAAGCTGGCAGGATAAAATTCCAGATACCAAAGTCCTCACTAGAGCAAACATCCCAAGCATCAACACCCTGTTGCAGAAGGCCCAAGTGAGATTGACCGGTCACGTTGCTCGAATGTCTGATAAACGCATCCCAAAACAGTTGATGTATGGCGAACTTGAAGGGGCAGACGTTCAGCTGGTTGACAAAAAAATGCGCTTTAAAGACACTCTTAAAGTGTCCCTGAAATGCTTCGATATAGACAAAACGTGCTGGGAATCCCTTGCGCAAGATCGCCAAATGTGACGCTGTAAAAACACAAGAGGAACCTGCATATCTTCTTCTTCTTCTTCTTCTGCTAACATTCTTCACGGCCAATTTGATCATTCTTATTGTGATGTATAATTGGTCCACTGGCAAGAACGAGTGATCTACGTCGGGACGATTGTGCGCCCATGGTGACTAGGCCCGCCCGTCCGTTTCAGCCAGCTTTTGATTTACTAGGGTGAGCTTTCCCTAGGGTACGATCCTTTCGGATCTACGCCTTTTCGATCAACTTTGCCGTATATTTGGGCTTTTTGATCTACGCCAAGACAGTGAGTTACGCTGCTTTACCCGTTCTGACTGAGAAATATTTCTCGGGCTTGTCAGCTTGTCCTCGGACGGCGTCTTACTCGTATAAAACACCGTGTAAAGTATCGGCCTTCGCCAATGTTCAGGACCCGGGCTTCCTGTTTGATCCGTACATTGTCGGCCTTGCTTTACCGTACATTTTGAGTTTGATCCGGGAAGGAACATTCTCAGCCTTTTCTAGACGCGTATCGGTGCGTGGCAATTTGCAATTTACCTCGAAAGCACTGGCATGGGGCCGAGTACAAGCAATGTAGAGGGTCGTTTCAGTGGGCACTATAAGCGTAACTGAGGATTTGCGCTCGCCGCCATCACCCGCCCCAGTTATTCCGGGGATGTTAGTTACGACTGCAATCGAACCTTGCCCAGTTGCCCCAAGGCTGGCAGTTCCGTTAGGCATCACCAACCTCAGTTCTTCCGGGGATGTTAATTTTAATCGCACAGTACCTTGCACGGTTTTCCCAGGGCGGGTAGTTTCGTTATGCACTAAACGCAACTTGTTCTTTTGCGCTCGGCAAACCTTGCCCAGTACATGTATCTGCACCAGGCTACCAATGCGGGTCAGCTGCAATCTTCTCTCGCACCAACACGAGGGTAGACTTTCATTCGTTACGGTCCTGTCTTATTTATTCTTGCCGACGGGCTGGCAATGTTTGCCCCTCCTCAGGGCTTCGAGCTTCGCCCTACGTGGGCATACGTTTGGTCACTGGATGCACCTCTCATCCATGTCTGAGTCGTTTCGTTGCTGTTTCTTTGCGTTCAGGGACTTGGGCAATATCTTGTTGGACATCAGTCAGGAGAATTGTGCATTTTATTTGTATGTATCTTTATCGTATTTCCGTAATTGCACTGCTACCACTACCAGTAGTTTCCTCTCCCCGATCCCTGCCCCTCTTAGCCAGACTAGAACTAGAGTCTGTTTCCAGGGTCACCGCGTGGAGGTTAGGGGCAGGGTCTTGGTAGCGCGCCCTCGCTAACCCTGGCTCATGATTACCACCATGACCTCAAGAGCCTTTTGACCCGAACCTGCATATCTGAGAATCGTCGTGCCATTGAGGCACAGAGAAAACGAGCTGCGCTAAAAGACAGAACACACAACACCCACATGTCTAACTTTGATCATGTATGCCCCACCTGTGGTAGGGATTGTGTTCTAGGATTGAACTCTACAGTCACCCTTGCGCATACCAGAGAGGTGCAACAGCACACGTCTGAGGCTGTTGTCATCATCGCTTGCGATGGACGGCGACTATTATTATCTATTCGCAATGTTTACTATATTTCAATTTTGTCAGTATGTGTTGGTTACCTGATCTATAGATTAGATAAGAGACTCCTACCTTGTTTATATATATAGCCAAGGGGGTGGGGGGCACCTGATTCAGATGTCACTTATCATACCATTACTTACCTTCACGTCAACTGCTCTGTTACTAATTATAGTAACAAGATGGTGTCTTTCATGGAATGGCCATGTAACCTGACCTTGTTAGCGTCCTTTGCTATGTTTGTGTTAAGATAACTTATAAGTTTGCAGAGTTCGAATCTTGAGGTCGTTATCGGGCAATATGTTGACCTGTTATATAGTATCTTAGGGGGTCAGGGTCTTTAAACAAACAGTATGTGGTATTTTTTATCGTAAAGAATTCGGAGAATCTCTCTCTCTCTGTCTCTCTCTCTGTCTCTCTCTCTGTCTCTCTCTCTCTCTCTGTCTCTCTCTCTCTCTCTGTCTCTCTCTGTCTCTCTCTCTCTCTCTCTGTCTCTCTCTCTCTCTGTCTCTCTCTCTCTCTTTGTCTCTCTCTCTGTCTCTGTCTCTCTCTCTGTCTCTCTCTCTGTCTCTCTCTCTGTCTCTCTCTCTGTCTCTCTCTCTGCCTCTGTGGTCCGTCCGATCAGGCTGTCTACCCACCCGTCTATCTATCTATCCATCAATCCACCCTCCACCCGTCTATCTATCTATCAATCTATCCATCCGTCTATCTATCTATCCATCCACCCTCCATCCGTCTATCTATCCACCCTCCATCCGTCTATCTATCTATCCATCCACCCTCCATCCGTCTATCTATCTATCCATCCACCCTCCATCCGTCTATCTATCCATCCACCCTCCATCCATCCGTCTATCTATCTATGAATCCATCCAACCGTCTATCGGAAGAATTCTTATGAGACATCTTCCTGCATTCTTCAATATATTGCATGGTATGAAAACTGGTTCCTGTCTGACACCACTACCTAATATTAAGTATTTATTAACCCATTAAACCGCCCGTGTGTTTCCAGGGCTCGCAAGGGGAGCAATGAAAACTAACACTTCGACCTACACGGCATGTTCTAAGAGACGACTGAGATAGGGGCCTAAGGAAGCTACCCTAGTAAATAAAAATCGTTGCAGAAATCGGATATACTGGCCTACTTGTAGGCGTTTAACTAGCACAACGTACAATTGCTTTTAGGCTCGGATCATATACAAATCACAAAGAGTGGTTGAACAAGTGGTCGATACGGAGCGCTCAAAGAAGAAGGAGCATTTCAACTACAGAAAACAGTGACCTAATTGTTTTACATTTTCTAATGACGTCAAAAGCTATGCTGAGATCTGGTCAGAACAAAACAGACTCTTGTGACAACTTTCACTGCAAGGAACTTAAACTGCCGCTTCCGATGACTCTAACGAACGTTCACATAATCTCTGATCTTCTTGTGTAAACAAATATTTTACCGACTCCATTACCAGATTCGATCTTGGCTTATCTATACTGCAGTTGTTAGATTGTCTTCTAATTCGTTGAGAGATTACAGAGATTAACAAGAATAAATAGATGAGAGATTACATAGATTAACAAGAATAAATAGATGAGAGATTACAGAGATTAACAAGAATAAATAGATGAGAGATTACAGAGATTAACAATAATAAATAGATGAGAGATTACAGAGATTAACAAGAATAAATAGATGAGAGATTACAGAGATTAACAAGAACGAATAGATGAGAAATTACAGAGATTAACAAGAATAAATAGATGAGAGATTACAGAGATTAACAAGAACGAATAGATGAGAGATTAAAGAGATTAACAAGAACGAATAGATGAGAGATTAAAGAGATTAACAAGAATAAATAGATGAGAGATTACAGAGATTAACAAAAACGAATAGATGAGAGATTACAGAGATTAATAAGAACGAATAGATGAGAGATTACAGAGATTAACAAGAACAAATAGATGAGAGATTACCGAGATTAACAAGAATAAATAGATGAGAAATTACAGAGATTAACAAGAATGAATAGATGAGAGATTACAGAGATTAACAAGAACAAATAGATGAGAGATTACAGAGATTAACAAGAACAAATAGGGGAGTAAAAATATGGGGTCGCCGCTAGTGAAGGTGATAAAACGATGTGCTAGGTACTATGTGCAGTGAAAACTCTGGGTTTGAACAGAGCTTGGGGCGACAATTTCCGATGCGTATCCGATGCTCGGATGGTTATCTGTATGTCCGCCCGACCGTCTTTCATTCACCCACCTCTCCAACCATCCGTCTAACCAACCATCCGTCTAACCAACCACCCGTCTAACCAACCACCCGTCTAACCAACCACCCGTCTAACCAACCACCCGTCTAACCAACCATCCGTCTATCCCTACAGACGTCTACCCCGTAACCACCCGTCTACACGTAGCCACCCTTCTACCGATAACCACCCGTCTACCGATAACCACCCTTCTACCGATAACCACCCTTCTACCGATAACCACCCTTCTACCGATAACCAACCTTCTACCGATAACCACCCTTCTACACGTAGCCACCCTTCTACCGATAACCACCCGTCTACCGATAACCACCCTTCTACCGATAACCACCCTTCTACCGATAACCACCCTTCTACCGATAACCACCCTTCTACCGATAACCACCCTTCTACCGATAACCACCCTTCTACCCCATAATCACACTCTATCCCATAACCATCCGTCTATCCATCAATCCACCCGTCTATCCATCCACCCAACAATCCAGCCAACAATCCATCCATCCAGCCAACAATCTATCCATCCAGCCAACAATCCATCCACTCGTCTATCCATCCACACAACAATCCATCCAGCCAACAATCCATCCATCTAGCCAACAATCCATCCAGCCGTCTATACATCCACTACCTAGTCTCTGTCTGTCTGGTACACAAGTGCACGTCACTTCCTCATAGTTTAATCATTGTGTCAAATCGGATAACGAATTTCAGTGATTGAATTTACGATATGACCTATTACCGCCTACGCAAACCCACACGGCACACGATGATGATGATTAGTGGATGTCACATTATATTACCAGTATAGGTCTTTCACTTGTGACCTACTTACCAGACCTGGTCTATGTTACATACGTTGACATATAATTGATGCAGTATAAAACGTATTCCAAAGCAGTTGATGTATGGTGAGCTTGAAGGGGGCAGACGTTCAGGTGATGGACAGAAACAAACGCTTTATAGACACTCTTAAATGCATCGATATAGACACCACGTGCTGGAATTCTATGGCGCAAGATCGCCACTATGTGGCGCTGTAACAACACAAGAGGATCCCGGGAAGCTAAGAATCGTCGTGCCGTTGAGGCACAAAGAAAACGAGCTGCACGAAAAAAACACGCAATCACAAAGTACTGTAGTTTTACAAATTACAAAAACAATGACAAGATACAACAACGTTTCGACCAACAAGGCCTTTATCAAGCAAACGAACAACAGGAGTGACAAATTTAAAAAAACAAATGGACAACCAAAAACAAACGTTTCTAATGAAAATCTGAAAATAAAAACGAATAACGAAATAAATGTAACACAAAAACACACATAAAAACTAGAAATAGAACGGAAAAGAAACAATGAAACATCTAGTAAATATATAACTTGAATACATGCAACATATACCCATATAGATTACAAAGCATGGGAAGAGAAGTACTAAGAAGCATAGGAATGTAATACGTTGAGCCCACGTGGTAGCAAGGTACCATACAAAGAAATCAACCGATTCTCTAGAGCAAATCGACTGCGATCATGCGAGGAACACGATCGGATGGCTGTGACCTGGACATCGTGAGCTCCTAAATGGCCAGTATCATTGAAATGGGTGGCTACAGGGGTCACAGAGCATTGGCGTATGTCGCGCAAGTGTTGGGCGAATCGGCGAAAAAAACAGAACACCTACATGTCTAACTTTGATGATGTATGCCCCACATGTGGTAGGGGATTGTGTTTTTAGATTAATTGGCGCCCCAGTGGTTACCGGGGCCCAAATTTGGGGTATAAAGCATAGAACCACTTTTACCTGCCACGCATGTCGTAAGAGGCGACTAAGGAGGTTTGGCTGAAATCGGATGCATGTGTAAACGTGTAGAAGTCTATGCGTTTAGGAGCCTACCAAACCAATGTATAACGTATACACGTTCTTGGCAAAGATCAAACATATCACAAAGAGTGACTAAAATTGGTCGTAAGGAACGAACGCAAAGAAGAAGATTGATTAGGTGTGACCACGTGTCATTTCTCAGCACACACAGGAGAGGACAGTCTTGCAGGACATAATCCGGTCTCTGTTCCGCCTGCTAACACTACATTCAAAACTACATGACACGACAGCTGAGCTCTAGACAACAGTTGACTTCAGTATAACAGCGCGTCTGACAGTATAATCACCAGTGGCGGCTCGTCATTAAGGACCAGAGGGGCCAGGCCCCACCAACAATAATGTGTAGCGTGTATTTATTATTTAATAAATTAAAATATAACCAAACCCAAAGCCATGATTTTCCCGAAAATATGTGTCTGGCCCCACCAACTAAAACGATCACGAGCCGCCACTGATAATCACTCATCGCAAAGTCGAAGAAGACGCGCCATTTTAATAAATATATATGCAGTGGTGGCTCGTGATCATATTTTTGGGTTGGCCAGGCACCACTGGCCCTCAAAGACGAGACGCCACTGCTTATATATCTCTCTAATAAAAAAAATGCACATAAGTGGAATTTGTAATTATGGAATAAACAATGATGCAGAGGCGTGTTTACTTCAGTGCAGGGCCGATACGTTGAATCACGTTTGACAAAAAAGTTTGTCAAAGTGAACTCTGGCTGCGAGTGTGTAGGGACCAGAAGATGACATTGTCAGAAATATGTGTGTGGGTGTTTGTGTTGGAGAGCCAGTTGATAGCCTTTGCTGAAGTCAAGGTCATTGGTGATAAGATTATGGCCTTGAGGACTTATACCTGTGTTCAGAAATGTTTGTTAGGTCACGAACACCTTACGACTAATGATGTGCTTTCTTTTCTTCTTCTCTAACCCTGTCTTACCTCACAGCGTCAGGATAAGAAGAGATTTCTAGAACGGGCTTTTGTGTTGGCTTCATAAATATTATTGTTCACCACAACCTGTAATTTCTCAGAGGTCTTCTCAGGAGTCTCTGTGGCGTAGAAGTTAGATGTGCGTCTCGTGGCAAAGGTACCTGGTTCGCTCCCTCGTGGAGCCTTCTGGATATTTTTCTCAGTGTAGGTCAGATCGAGTTCCTAGTTCTATCGGAGACGAACGATAACACGTAGGTTTTGTGTTCAATTTGAGCACGTAAAAGAACCCATGACAGTTCCAAATCGATAAGAACCGTTGTTCGGGCAAAATTAATTAAAGATTAAAAATAAAATTGCTACAAAAATATCTTAACCAACTTTAAAATTACATCAAGTACCCTCGCCGGTGCTACGGAATTCGTGCACTGCCGAAGAGATCGAAGCTCACATGGTTACTTACCGAAGTGCAAAATGATGGTCCTATCCAATCAATCAATTGTTATTTCTGAGATCCACCTTTTACGTAGTTGGCCTTCTGCTTTCTATTCACTGTCTCAAGAGTAGCATTCACTGTCTCAAGGTAGCATACTGTATCAGTAGCATTCACTGTATCAAGAGTAGTTCACTGTCAGAGTGCATTCACTGTCTCAAGAGTAGCATTCACTGTATCAAGAGTAGCATTCACTGTATCAAGAGTAGCATTCACTGTCTCAAGAGTAGCAATGCTCTTTGAGGTTCACTGTATCAAGAGTAGCAATGCTCTTTGAGGTTCACTGTATCAAGAGTAGCAATGCTCTTTGAGGTTCACTGTATCAAGAGTAGCAATGCTCTTTGAGGTGCTCTGTCTGTTGGTAATCTGCTTATGTGGCAGAAGCAATTAATTTGTTGTTTCTTGATGAAGTCTAGTACTGATGTTGTACTGACTTTTTTCCCCTGATGTCTTCATTTCTAAACCAGTTTCTTCTTGATACTCCCAGCATTCTGTGTATATAGATGAAGTGATATGCAGTTTGTGCACTGCAGCTGAGATCTTCCTGTGTAAGAAAGAGATGGGAGCACACATGGTTACTCAACAAAGTGCAATGATGATGGTCCTATCCAGCGGTGGCTCGTCATTAAGGGCCAGTGGGGCCCGGCCCCACCAAAAATAATGTGTAACGTGTATTTAGAATTTTATAAATTAAAATATAACAACCCAAAATCATGATTTTTCCGACACCTTTTGTCTGGCCCCACCAACAAAAATGATCACGAGCCGCCACTGGTCCTATAAATCAAACATATCTACATAATCTTGAACGTTAATCTTGAGTTGACAGAAAGAGAAGTAAAATCTAATCTTCTCCTCCCCCACATTTGAACTAAAATATTGTATTTTTCAAATCTGTTTGGTCTTTCCCTCTACATTCTTATCTTATATTGAGTAAAATCACTCTCTTGTTTATCCAGCGATTCCTAAATTCCATTTCTTGTGGATTTTTTCCCTAAGGCTGTGTTTGTTTTTGCTATGCGAGGAAAATATAATTGGTAGCTCTGTTGATCCTGTTAAGCCTGGGTAAATATGCTACCGTATTAAGTCGACATATCAAAACATGTCGTATGGTAGCTGTACACAGACATCTTCCTGTAGAATGCTGACTGGCCTGGGCGATCAGTACGCAAACGTCGATCATGAGTCTATCAATCATCAGCTGACTGGCCTGGGCGATCAGTACGCAAACGTCGATCATGAGTCTATCAATCATCAGCTTGTATTGAGCGGGTGTGTTGTCAGGGCTTGCAAGGGGAGCAAATAATAGTAGCACTGTGACCTTCAAGGCATGTCGTAAGAAGCGACTGAGGTAGGGGCTTAGGGAAGCTACCATAGTAAATAAAAAGCGCCGCAGAATTCGGATATTCTGGCCTACTTGTAGGCGCATACCTGGCACACGTAAAATTGCTCTTATGTTCAGATCACATACATATCACAAAGAGTAGTTTAACAAGTGTTTGATATGGAGCGTTTGAAGAAGAAGAAGAAGAAGAACTACTTAGTAGAACTTTGCCACCCTAACAGTCCTTCTGAAATTCTCTCTCTCTCTCTCTCTCTTCTCTCACTCTCTCTCTCATAGACTAGATTCCCTACCTCGGATCAAATCAGTAAGTTACATCTTAAATCCATCTTCTCCGTGGTCTTCCTCTTTTCCACTTTCCAACGAGGAAGCATTACATAGTGGGCTTCCGTGACTCACTTTTTTCCTGATGTTTTCATTTCTAAACATGTCTAATCTTGATACTCGCATTATTGTGCGTCAACACTTCAGCAATATTCTGTGTCAACACTTCAGCAATATTCTGCGTCAACACTTCAGCAATATTCTGTGTCAACATTTCAGCAATATTCTGCGTCAACACTTCAGCAATATTCTGTGTCAACATTTCAGCAATATTCTGCGTCAACATTTCAGCAATATTCTGCGTCAACACTTCATCTCTGTTTTCATAGAGCGGAAGTGTCTCATCATCTGAACTGACAAATCACCAAAGACAGACATTTTGGAGATTCGTAATCGCCTACGCCAGCCGGTATGATACATGATGAGGCTTTCCAGCCTGCTCTTCTTTACTTTGAACTGCCAATGGTTCTTTTACGTGCACACATTGAACACGGGTTTTCTCGCCCATCTCCAAAAGGACTAGGAACTCGATCTCACCTACACTGAGATCAGGTATCTATGGAAAAAATATAATGAATGCTTCCTCCGTAAGTTAGCGAACCGAGTAGATATAGAAAGTGAAGCGTGTACCTAACCTCTACGCCACAGAAACTCCCCAATGTATATGATTGAATGATTGAATGATTGAATTGAACGTGCATTACTTCCCCTGATAATGCAACACTAAATCCATTTCCAGGATAATAAATCCCTCCCTGGTTCTTTAGGGCGTTTCTCTTGGTGGTCGTCCATGTGATCTCTGTGGGATTAGCATTGCTGCTTTCATATTTCAGAACAGCGGTGCCCAAATTGTTCATTAACGAGGAACCCCTTTTCAATACATTTTGCTGCCACAGACCACTAATAGTTTCTATATCACAGACCATTAATAGTTTCTATATCAGAGACCACTAATAGTTTCTATATCACAGACCACTAATAGTTTCTATATCACGGACCACTAATAGTTTCTATATCACAGACCACTAATAGTTTCTATATCACAGACCACTAATAGTTTCTATATCACAGACCACTAATAGTTTCTCTATCACAGACCACTAATAGTTTCTATATCACAGACCACTAATAGTTTCTATATCACGGACCACTAATAGTTTCTATATCACAGACCACTAATAGTTTCTATATCACCGACCACTAATAGTTTCTATATCACGGACAACTAATAGTTTCTATATCACAGACCACTAATAGTTTCTCTATCACAGACCACTAATAGTTTCTATATCACAGACCACTAATAGTTTCTATATCACGGACCACTAATAGTTTCTATATCACAGACCACTAATAGTTTCTATATCACCGACCACTAATAGTTTCTATATCACGGACAACTAATAGTTTCTATATCACGGACCACTAATAGTTTCTATATCACGGACCACTAATAGTTTCTATATCACGGACAACTAATAGTTTCTATATCACAGACCACTAATAGTTTCTATATCACAGACCACTAATAGTTTCTATATCACAAACCACTAATAGTTTCTATATCACAGACCACTAATAGTTTCTATATCTTCTTATCTTATCTTATCTTATCTTAACCACATTTGCCGTGAAGCGTCGTGGGAGAGTTAGTTTCCTATCTTGTGCCAGGTGTGTTGCGCTTGACGTTGTCAGTCCATGCTTTCGCAGGGACTCTGAGATGTTATCTATCCATCTTGTTCTTGGCCTGCCTCGTACTCTGCGCCCTGAGTGTCGATTATTATAGGCACGTGATGGTAGTAAATGTGGTTCCATTCTCATTAAATGGCCGAACCACTTGAATCTTTGCTTCTCGATGTACTGTATGCATGGTAGTGGTATAGTACCAACGATGCTTCTGATATTCTCGTTTCTCACTCTATCTCGCCTTGTAACGTTGACAGCTTTTCGTAGACATCTCATTTCACATGTTGTAATCTTTCTTTCTTGTGTCTTAGTCAGGGGCCATGTTTGGCACTGATAGCAGAGAGTTGGAATACATATGCAGTTTATCAGTTGTCGTTTGACTGCCATGTTAATGCTTGGATGTTTTAATAGTGGTGACAGTTGGTATGTCACTGCATTTGCCTTCTGGCATCTAGTCTCGATTTCTCTGTCCATCTTTCCATCTGCTGTGAATATACTCCCGAGATATTTGAATTCTGGAGTCTGTTGTATTTTGACATTATTCACGTGTATATTTAGTTGACCTGTTGACCTGCTTATTGTCATGACTTCTGTTTTGGAGGTGTTAATTTTCATGTCATATTTTTCGCATGTGGCTTGCAGGGCATTTATGTGTTGTTGAAGTTTGTTTTCGTTGTTGTAAATTATACTCTGATCATCTGCAAAGAGTAGTTCGTTTATTAAATTGTAGTTGTTATCGAGGTTGTTATCTGTCTTGGTTTCTTGCGTTATCCTGTCTATGTAAATATTGAAAAGTTTCTATATCACAGACCACTAATAGTTTCTATATCACAGACCACTAATAGTTTCTATATCACAGACCACTAATAGTTTCTATATCACAGACCACTAATAGTTTCTATATCACAGACCACTAATAGTTTCTCTATCACAGACCACTAATAGTTTCTATATCACAGACCACTAATAGTTTCTATATCACAGACCACTAATAGTTTCTATATCACAGACCACTAATAGTTTCTATATCACAGACCACTAATAGTTTCTATATCACAGACCACTAATAGTTTCTATATCACAGACCACTAATAGTTTCTATATCACAGACAACTAATAGTTTCTATATATGAAAATACTATGGTAAAATTCATGATAAACGTTGGTTCATCAGTCTAGGCGGGGATCGCAAGAGAGAAATATGAAAATACTACGGTAAAATTCATGATAAAAGTTGGTTCATCAGTCTAGGCGGGGATCGCAAGAGAGAAATATGAAAATACCACGGTAAAATTCATGATAAACGTTGGTTCATCAGTCTAGGCGGGGATCGCAAGAGAGAAATATGAAAATACTACGGTAAAATTCATGATAAAAGTTGGTTCATCAGTCTAGGCGGGGATCGCAAGAGAGAAATATGAAAATACTACGGTAAAATTCATGATAAAAGTTGGTTCATCAGTATAGGCGGAGATCGCATGAGAGAAATATGAAAATAGACATGAATGAATTATCTGTGTGTGTTACAATAGTTCTTATTATTGCGTTCGCACCCTATGAATTCCGGCGTAGTTAGGGTGCGATGCCTCTGACTTATTTTTGCGTGATGGCTTGCTTTCCTTTTTTATTAGTGTCCCCCGCCATACAGGCATGCCATCACCGACTTTAGGGGTGGTTACAATAGTAAACAATGTTCTCAGACTGCGGGGAAACTTCAAATGATTATTTATTTGATGCTGTCAGACATTTACACTCCGGTCCGGTCGGGTCCTTTGCAGTGGAAATAGTTTACCACTGTTTTTATACTTTAAAAAAAAATATATTTTTGTGTTTGAAATGTTAAAGATTATAATATTTCAAGAACTTGAGGACCCCATGTAAGTACCTCACGGACACCGGGGGTACGCGGACCCCATTTTGGGAAACGCTGCTTTGAACTCCTGACAAATTTATCGCTAGATGGCGTTACTAAAACACATGTACGTGCTTTTATGTGGTTCTGGCAGCAATTGAACCCCTGACAAATTTATCGCTAGATGGCGTTACTAAAACACATGTACGTGCTTCTATGTGATTCTGGCACCAATTTAATTAATCATTAATTAGTTAATCCAATTTGATTGATTTCCAGATATTCTCAAACTACAGTGAGTCATAGCCCCCATGGGGAAGAACATTGTTCGCATCAAGCCCGAGACTGATCATAATCTGAATCTCTCGCCAGTGATAATATAATTTAATATAATAATAATAATATAATAGAGATACGTGGGCGTCTGTAGCCTAAACGGTAATGAGCTCGATCTCAACATAAGTGCACTTGATTCAAACTCCGCGGCGGGTAGTTTGGAAGCAAATTTGTTCCCGTAGTAAAGAACGGTAAAAATAAACCACACCGTTCAGAAAGCAATTACAAACTATTGAACGTATTAGTGGTGTCTAGAAAATCAACAACTCGTTTACTGTGGTTGATTGCGATGTGCTGATACCATGATTTTCACTTTCAGTTGGGATATCCCTGCACAAGAATAATACTAATGATGTTAAGGGCACGAGAATCAAGAGTGGTATAACGTGGATGGCCCATGCAGAGAGAATAACTAGACAGGTGAACCACAGCCAACTCTAGATAACTAGGCCAGACAACTGACAAGGGTTTCCCTGACCTAGATCAGAAAAGGGGCCGGAAAATATAGATGTTTGATAGAGCACTGCAAGCTTTTTTGCAATTGTACTCAATTCTGTGAGTCTATAGTTATTTATTAGTGAAAAATATTAATATTGATATTCCTTATTGTTAACCCTTTCACTGCTACATACTTTCTGAAGGATGAGCTAAAAATAGCTACTCTTTGTTTCTAGTTCACAAACGTGAATGTACCGATATTACAGTGACAGTAGCAATGTATAACGTGTTAACACGTCTTTAGCCCACAGAGAAGAGATAATAACAGACGTGTTAATGCGTCTTTAGAAGTGAATGGGAAAAACGTATATATACGTCCTTAGCAGCTAAAGGGTTTTAACTTAACTTGTTGCATAATATAACTTCGATTTAGCATTTTGTGGTGATTTTAAAATGAATTCGTCTATATACACCAATACTCATAATTCTTACCCGAGTCCGAAGTCCCATAAGTTTGTAGTTGGCTCTGGGTGACCACACTTGTAACCCTACCAAAAGGGGAAGAATGGATCCGATTAGATGTTGGTATGGTGAACTACCGTAATATTATCATTACTTATGGAAGAGATCAGGGCACACATGGTTACTCATCGAAGTGCAATGATGATGGTCCTATCAAGGTGGGGGGCCTCTGTGGTGTAGAGGTTAGGTACCCGTCTCTCGTGTCAAATATACCAGGTTCGCTCCCTCGTGGAGCTATCTGAATATTTTTGCCAAATATCCCTGATCTCATTGTAGGTGAGATCGAGTTAATAGTCCTATCGAAGACGGACGATAAAACGGACTTCCTTTGTTCAAGTTGAACACACGTAAACCAACCCTTGGCAGCTGGTTGTATTCTTTAAAACGCTCTCAAGTAGGGCTAGGCAACGGGTGACGTAAGAAATGGTTTTTGGTTCGAATCCCGTGTCTGAAAATTTGTTTTTGTCCGAAAGCCCATAATACTTGTACACTATCTATTTATTAATCATAATCATTGGCTCTGATGATATAACTATCACTCAAGTCACTAGAGCAGCACAAAACAGAAACATAAAACCAAGACCTGTGACAAGAATTCTGTAACAGTGAGGCAACAAAAGAAGAACATTCGTATTTTAAGCGATTTGCTCACACCTGCTTTCTTAAATAAAATACCATTTGTCATCTGTTCTGTCCATGATATTCTCATCCTTCTTCTGTAAAACCACATCTCTGTAGCTTCTACTAATGTACTATTCTTGTGTTTTTATTGTCCATGATTTACCTTCACATTTCATAGTTAAACAAATTAATATATTTTTTCTTTCACAGTTTGGAATAATATAGCTCCTCAAAGCTGTGGTAGGACCAGCGCTTGAAAGTTTTGTTCTGTCCAGTCTCTTACAGTTGTTGTAAAACCAGCTCCTTACATATATGGTCTGGTCAGCTCTTTACATCTGTCGTCGAATCAGCTCCTTAAAGCATTAGTCGGACAAGCTACTCACAGCTGTAGTCGGACAAGCCACTCACAGCTGTAGTCGAACCAGCTTCTTACAGCTGTGGTCGGACCAGCAGAATTCTAAAACTATGGAATCTGAGAACTACGCTATAAAACAGTTTTCAGAGACAGATTAAAGTCAGGGGCACTATCAGAAAACCCGATTATATGCTTGGGCCCCCTTAGTTTATGCTCTTCACCAGATACCAGCGCGCTTACACTGTCTTGTTCCAAGTGGATGAATAATCCATGTGGATTATAACTGGATAACACAAGAAACACCAGGGGCAATGTTGTCACCCATTTGTCAATATCACTCGAGAGAACACTACCTTTTCTGCCGCCGGTCTGGCCGTGGTCGATCAGGGATCCCCAGGACTATGGCAAATAGTTTGGTCAGTTCGACCGCCTCCGTGACTCTCCTAATCTCCACTTTGTTACTAACACAATATTCACGGCTCGGGGGAGGCGGAGTCGCAGCTTTGTCCTGCGACGCATGTGATCATTCTTTGTGTCCCAACACCTCTGACTGCCCAGGTGGGCTTGTACTCGATATTTGTAGATGCTGTCAGGTGTGTGCCCGTACAGAACATCAGACATGTGGAGGAATATTTGGAGTGCTTGGAAAATGTGATCGACACTTGCATTGTTTTATTCGATCGGTTGATGGGCATCCTATTACAGGTGATGAGGATGGAGTTTGTGAAGGTAAGTGTGTGGGTGTCTGTTGCTGTTCGACTATCGCAGGTGATGAGGATGGAGTTTGTGAAGGTAAGTGTGTGGGTGTCTGTTGCTGTTCGTCTATCGCAGGTGATGAAGACTACTCTCTCCACTCTGAGCTGCTCGTTTCAAAGATACTCGGTTCGCTTCCTCGAAAAGTCATCCAAATATTTTTTTCAGTGTAGGTGAGATCAAGTTTCTAGTCCTATTGGAGAAGAAAGATGAAACGTAGGTTCCTTGTTGCATGTGAGCACATAAAAGAACCATTGGCAGTATAACATCGAGAACAGACGGGAAAGTCATTGCTTGGGCAAAATTAATTAGGAAAGATTAAAAATGAAATATCTTCACCATCTTTAAAATCTCATGGGAACCCTCGTGGGTGCTACGGAGTTCGTGCACTGCAGCTGAGATCTTCCTATATACGAAAGAGATTTGAGCACATCTAGTTATTCGTCGAAGTGCAATGGTGGTGGTTCTGTTATTTAATCAATCATTCAATGAGCAAACATCTCTGCGGCTTTTGCTGTTCGGCTCAGTTGCCGTGTGGCATATATTTTGTTTATATATCCTTGAAGAGTTGGCGGTGTCGTTGAGTTTTTTTTTACCTACATAAGACAGGTAGCCAGACTTAGACTTGGGAGAAACTTTGTCTGTCTAGTCTACCTGCGTACCTACATACCAATATATATATATATCTTACTTTCTGTTTGTTTATCTGTCTGTCGGATAGTTAGTCCGAACGTCCGTCTTTGTCCGTTCTTCATCAGTCTGTCTTCATGTCTGTCTGCCTGCGTGTCTGTCTATATATCTGTTGTTACTGTCAGGGAGATGTAGGAATGAACCTGAGTAATTTAATGACCGCATAGCTAGTGCAGTCGATATATCTTGTCTATTTCAATCTTTCTGTCTGCCTACTTCTTTCTCTCATTCAATACGAAACAAATCATTTCTGTATAACAATCTTACTTCCAACTCCTTGCTAATGAGAACAAGGTTAACGCATGAGCAAGTCTCTCTCCCAGTGTGATGTTGCAATTATTATAAGTAAAACTTCTATTGCGTGTATACTGTACCATGCATAAGTTGCAGGTGCACTTCAAAGGTATTACCTGACAATTTACTAAAATATTTTGTGGTTGGGTTGTTCCTTCTTTTGACAGTTTCGTCAATTAGGTCTTCATCAGGGGAATTGGGCGCACCTGGTTAGTTAGACAGGTGTGTGTTTAGTTACGTAACACATTGCTAATAGGATGCAGATTCCCAGTGACAAACGTATGTGTGTGAAACATGGACATTTAACAAGGCAGAGAAAAAGTATGTGTTTTTGAATATAAGTGTTAGATAAGAATCCTCCATATTTCATGGACAGAGAACAGAACAAATAGATCTATCACGAACAGAGAAGAGAACAAATAGATCTATCATGGACAGAGAAGAGAACAAATAGATCTATCATGGACAGAGAAGAGAACAAATAGATCTATCACGGACAGAGAAGAGAACAAATGGATCTATCACGGACAGAGAAGAGAACAAATAGATCTATCACGGACAGAGAAGAGAACAAATAGATCTATCACGGACAGAGAAGAGAACAAATAGATCTATCACGGACAGAGAAGAGAACAAATAGATCTATCACGGACAGAGAAGAGAACAAATAGATCTATCACGGACAGAGAAGAGAACAAATAGATCTATCACGGACAGAGAAGAGAACAAATAGATCTATCACGGAAAGAGAAGAGAACAAATAGATCTATCACGGACAGAGAAGAGAACAAATAGATCTATCACGGACAGAGAAGAGAACAAATAGATCTATCACGGACAGAGAAGAGAACAAATAGATCTATCACGGACAGAGAAGAGAACAAATAGATCTATCACGGAAAGAGAAGAGAACAAATAGATCTATCACGGACAGAGAAGAGAACAAATAGATCTATCACGGACAGAGAAGAGAACAAATAGATCTATCACGGACAGAGAAGAGAACAAATAGATCTATCACGGAAAGAGAAGAGAACAAATAGATCTATCACGGACAGAGAAGAGAACAAATAGATCTATCATGGACAGAGAAGAGAACAAATAGATCTATCCAGAAAGAACTAACTGGCTGATGCTACAAATAAGGATGAGAAAATTGAGATATTTGAAACAAATAAAGATACACGAAGGCTTGGAGAAGACCATGAAGGAAGAAGGTATCTCTGCAAAGATAAGAAGAGGAAGACTACGGAGAAGATAGATTCAAGATATAACTAATGATTTGAGCATGACGGGTGCAGATGTCTCATTGGCGCCTCTTACGACATGCTTGGAAAGTACACATTGCTGCATATTCTCCCCCGCCGCCTTCGAGCACCGGCAACACACAGGCATACCTCTACTTTAACCGCCTCTTACGACATGCCTTGTAGGGCACAGTATTACAATTCTGTGCTTCCCTTGCAAACCTCGGCAATGCACGATCGATATACTATATCATTACTACCTTAAACACCCGTCTGGTGCCGGGGCCCATATATCATTACTACCTTAAACACCCGTGTGGTGCCGGGGCCCATATACCATTACTACCTTAAACACCCGTGTGGTGCCGGGGCCCGCAAGGGAAGCAAAGAATAGTACCACTGCGACCTACAAGGCATGTCGTAAAAGGCGACTGATGTAGGACCTTGGGAAGCTACACTAGTAAATAAAAAGCATCGAAGAAATCGGATGTACTGGCCTACTTGTAGGCGCATAACTGGCACAACGTACAATCTCTCTTAGGCTCAGATCACATGCACATCACTGAGAGTGGTTAACAAGTGGTCGATATGGAGCGTTTGAAGAAAAAAACTGACTTAAAAATGACCCACTCACAAATATTTCTAATCAGATACGCTTCTATTTTATGTTGTTGTTGAAAAATTAGGTCAAAACATCTCAGGAACTGTCTTAAGGAATAATCTTTTACATCTGGCAGACATTATACGAGATTCACATAACCTTGACCGACCTTAAGTAAGCATATTACACCTGATAAAATCTTTTTACACTCATTCATTCTCCCCTCCTACTGAACAAGCCTTCTTTATTTGGCGACACCTGTGGTATGACTGGAATGCCATATGTTTTCCCAAGAGAAATTCCGGACATTTTTTACTGTCAAGAACATGAATTCTACAGGCGGTATGGGCGTACACACGTAGTGGTAAGAGGGCGGGGAGCAAGTGCAGCACAAGGAAAAATAGATTTTATAATAAAACAGTTTTAAGCGAATCTGTTCTTTTCCATTTCGACGTAGTACACAAACATTTCCACGTAGTACACACACATTTCCACGTAGTACGTAGTATACAAACATTTCCACGTAGTACGTAGTACACAAACATTTCCACGTAATATACAAACATTTCTACTTAGTACACAAACATTTCCACGTAATCTCTTATCTCTTATCTTAACCACATTTGCCGTGAAGCGTCGTGGGGAGAGTTAGTTTCCTATCTTGTGCCAGGTGTGTTGCGCTTGACGTTGTCAGTCCATGCTTTCGCAGGGACTCTGAGATGTTATCTATCCATCTTGTTCTTGGCCTGCCTCGTGCTCTGCGCCCTGAGTGTCGATTATTATCGTAGTATACGTAGTACGTAGTACACAAACATTTCCACGTAGTACGTAGTATACAAACATTTCCACGTAGTACGTAGTACACAAACATTTCCACGTCGTACACAAACATTTCCACGTAGTACACAAACATTTCCACGTAGTACACAAACATTTCCACGTAGTACACAAACATTTCCACGTAGTACACAAACATTTCCACGTAGTACACAAACATTTCCACGTAATACACAAACATTTCCACGTAGTACACAAACATTTCCACGTAATACACAAACATTTCCACGTAGTACACAAACATTTCCACGTAATACACAAACATTTCCACGTAGTACACAAACATTTCCACGTAATATACAAACATTTCCACGTAGTACACAAACATTTCCTCGTAGTACACAAACATTTCCACGTGGTACACAAACATTTCCACGTAATATACAAACATTCCCACGTAGTACACAAACATTTCCACGTAGTACACAAACATTTCCACGTAATATACAAACATTTCCACGTAGTACACAAACATTTCCACGTAATATACAAACATTTCGACGTAATACACAAACATTTCCACGTAGTACACAAACATTTCCTCGTAGTACACAAACATTTCCACGTGGTACACAAACAGTTCCACGTAATATACAAACATTCCCACGTAGTACACAAACATTTCCACGTAATATACAAACATTTCCACGTAGTACACAAACATTTCCACGTAATATACAAACATTTCGAAGTAATACACAAACATTTCCACGTAGTACACAAACATTTCCACGTAATATACAAACATTTCCACGTAGTACACAAACATTTCCACGTAATACACAAACATTTCCACGTAGTACACAAACATTTCCACGTAGTACACAAACATTTCCACGTAATACACAAACATTTCCACGTAGTACACAAACATTTCCACGTAGTACACAAACATTTCCACGTAGTACACAAACATTTCCACGTAGTACGTAGTACACAAACATTTCCACGTCGTACACAAACATTTCCACGTAATACACAAACATTTCCACGTAGTACACAAACATTTCCACGTAATATACAAACATTTCCACGTAGTACACAAACATTTCCACGTGGTACACAAACATTTCCACGTAATATACAAACATTTCCACGTATTATACAAACATTTCCACGTAGTACACAAACATTTCCACGTAATACACAAACATTTCCACGTAGTACACAAACATTTCCACGTAATACACAAACATTTCCACGTAGTACACAAACATTTCCAGGTAGTACACAAACATTTCCACGTAGTACACAAATATTTCCACGTAGTACGTAGTACACAAACATTTCTACTTAGTACACAAACATTTCCAGGTTGTACGTAGTACACAAACATTTCCACGTAGTACACAAACATTTCCAGGTAGTACGTAGTACACAAACATTTCCACGTGGTACACAAACATTTCCACGTGGTACACAAACATTTCCACGTGGTACACAAACATTTCCAGGTAGTACGTAGTACACAAACATTTCCACGTGGTACACAAACATTTCCACGTGGTACACAAACATTTCCACGTGGTACACAAACATTTCCATGTGGTACACAAACATTTCCACGTGGTACACAAACATTTCCACGTGGTACACAAACATTTCCTCGTAGTACACAAACATTTCCACGTTGGCTTTTCGAAATTGAGAAGAGCAGGCTGGAAAGCCGCTGTCTGGGACAAATATTTTTATTTAAAAATAGAATTCCTACAACATATCTTCATCATCTTCAAATTACATCGGAGACCCTCGCCGGCGCTACGAAGTTCGTGAACTGCGGCTGAGAGCTTCCTATGTAAGAAACAGATCGGATAACATATGGT
Source organism: Arion vulgaris (assembly GCA_020796225.1). Classification (NCBI taxonomy): domain Eukaryota; kingdom Metazoa; phylum Mollusca; class Gastropoda; order Stylommatophora; family Arionidae; genus Arion; species Arion vulgaris. Next base: position 67,342,181 of record CM036759.1, read on the forward strand.
TATCCATCGAAGCGCAATGAGGATTGTCCTATAAATCAATCCAATCACCATCATTTTTTTTTCTCCACTTCGACCTTTCCTGAAAAAAAAACTTATGGAGACGCCTATGAAGGGATATACTTAACACACTTACAGGTTGAAGGAGGAAAGTACCTGGAATTTGTTTCATCGGCCTTGTTTGTGTCTCCGGAGATAATAGGTTTTGCGTCACGTAGTTTGTTCTGTGCTAAGTCACGTCGTCTGTTGCCGCTGTAGTTACGAACGAAGGCTGGTGGGTATATGGCAGTTTTACATTGTTTATTAATATTTATCTTGTACCGTTTATAAGTTACTCAACCATGGCCTACGATAACATACGGCAAGCAGGCTGTGGTAAAAATTCTAGGCAATAAGACCACAACTGTCGCGTGATTCTCGCATTCGAGTGTTGTTGTATATACACCAATTCATAAAAAAAATACAGCATGCTAAATCATGGTTATATTATGTAACAAGTTGCTAAATCATGGTTATATTATGTAACACGTTGCTAAATCATGGTTATATTATGTAACATGTTGCTAAATCATGGTTATATTATGTAACAAGTTGCTAAATCATAGTTATATTATGTAACAAGTTGCTAAATCATGGTTATATTATGTGACAAGTTGATAAATCATAGTTATATTATGTAACAAGTTGCTAAATCACAGTTATATTATGTAACAAGTTGCTAAATCATGGTTATATTATGTAACAAGTTGCTAAATCATGGTTATATTATGTAACAAGTTGCTATAGTTATATTATGTAACACGTTGCTAAATCATGGTTATATTATGTAACAAGTTGCTAAATCATGGTTATATTATGTAACAAGTTGCTAAATCATGGTTATATTATGTAACAAGTTGCTAAATCATGGTTATATTACGTAACAAGTTGCTAAATCATGGTTATATTATGTAACAAGTTGCTATAGTTATATTATGTAACAAGTTGCTAAATCATGGTTATATTATGTAACAAGTTGCTAAATCATGGTTATATTATGTAACAAGTTGCTAAATCATGGTTATATTATGTAACAAGTTGCTAAATCATGGGTTATATTATGTAACAAGTTGCTAAATCATGGTTATATTATGTAACAAGTTGCTAAATCATGGTTATATTATGTAACAAGTTGCTAAATCATGGTTATATTATGTAACAAGTTGCTAAATCATGATTATATTGTGTAACAAGCTGCTAAATCATGATTATATTATGTAACAAGTTGCTAAATCATGGTTATATTATGTAACAAGTTGCTAAATCATGGTTATATTATGTAACAAGTTGCTAAATCATGGTTATATTATGTAACAAGTTGCTAAATCATGGTTATATTATGTAACAAGTTGCTAAATCATGGTTATATTATGTAACAAGTTGCTAAATCATGGTTATATTATGTAACAAGTTGCTAAATCATGGTTATATTATGTAACAAGTTGCTAAATCATGGTTATATTATGTAACAAGTTGCTAAATCATGGTTATATTATGTAACAAGTTGCTAAATCATGATTATATTGTGTAACAAGCTGCTAAATCATGATTATATTATGTAACAAGTTGTTAAATCATGGTTATATTATGTAACAAGTTGCTAAATCATGGTTATATTATGTAACAAGTTGCTAAATCATGGTTATATTATGTAACAAGATGATAAATCATGGTTATATAATGTAACAAGTTGATATGGTTATATAATGTAACAAGTTGATATGGTTATATAATGTAACAAGTTGCTATGGTTATATAATGTAACAAGTAAATTTTAACACTATGGTTAATTATGGGATATCAGTATTATTAATATTTTTCATGAATAAATAACCATGGACTCGTAGAATTGAGTGAACTTGCAAAAAAGCATACAGTGTTCTATCAAACATATACAGTGTTCTATCAAACATATACAGTGTTCTATCAAACATATACAGTGTTCTATCAAACATATACAGTGTTCTATCAAACATATACAGTGTTCTATCAAACATATACAGTGTTCTATCAAACATATACAGTGTTCTATCAAACATATACAGTGTTCTATCAAACATATACAGTGTTCTATCAAACATATACAGTGTTCTATCAAACATATACAGTGTTCTATCAAACATATACAGTGTTCTATCAAACATATACAGTGTTCTATCAAACATATACAAAAACCAGCCCCATTAAACAGGAATTTCCGATTGCCAGTCTGAGCTATTCGGCCTTATGTTACCGAGAGCCACGGGTCAATACACCAAAGCCCAGGTGAGATTGACCAGTCATGCTGCTCAGATGCCTGATAAACGCATCCCAAAACAGTTGTTGCATGGCGACTTTGACGGAGGGCAGGCAATCAGTTGGGGGACAGAAATAAAGATTAAAAAACACTTAAATTGACTCTAAAATACTTCAATATAGACCCCACGGGCTGGGAATCCCTTGCGCAAGATCCCCGATATTTCTTGCCTCTGTCAGTAAAGTTCATTTTAGAGTCTCCCACCACGGTGTTCTCTCTTTCTTGAACTATTTGCTTCCATTCCAATGCCTGCTTTAGTATTTTATTTTATCATTTCTTCTCAAGATATTTCTTCTCTTTTCTGTCCATGGTATACAGATGACTATTCTACAACATTTATATTCAAAAGCACATATATGCTTTTCACCTACTTCAGAGGCAGGGGAAGAGCAAGACGAAGGTGGCAGTAGGACATCAAAGAAACTGCGAACATGGTGTTAGAAGTAACGTTCTGAACTTGCTAGAGACAGAGAGTTTTCAGTTAGGCTGTCAGGAAAGTAACGTTCTGCAAGGGACATGCTACTTGAGGATGAGTACATCAGTATTACTTTGAGATCCTTGGAATTCTTCCCATATGTTGTAATTTGGAGCTATCACGTAGGGTTACTGGGTCACCCGGTGACCTTTCGCATTATTTGACAACTCTGCTACGGTAGATTGGTTGACAGAAGGTAAAGGTTCAGAGCGTGTCACAGAAGAATAGAAATGTCAACTGTTCCATAATATGAATACCTCCCTCCTAACTTCAAACAAGAGAGGAATCTATGTGCGGTATAATGTCATAACTCACAGGGGTTTTCAAAACTTTGTGATCAGGACGCCCATGACTTTGAGCATTTTTTTTGCTAGGATCTCCCTTGTTAACTCTTTTACTTCGTTATTTATTTTCATGGAGGAGGGAGGGAGAGGGGTCTCTGGGCGTAGAGGTTAGTTGCTCGTCTCTCGTGCCACAGATTCCCATCTCGTGAAACCATCTGGATATTTTGTCAAGAGATTTGTGATCTCAGTGTAGATGTGATCGAGTTCCTAGTCCTATATTAGACTGACGATAAAACGTAGGTACCGTGTTCAATTTGAGCACGTTAAAAAACCCTTGGCAGTTAAAAATTGAGAATAGGCTGAAAAGCCGCTGCCCGGACAACATTTATATTCAAAAGATTAAAAATAAAATTCCTACATAAATATCTTCATCATCTTCAATTACATCGGGGACCCCAGCCGGTGCTACGGAGTTTGTGAAGTGCAGCAGAGATCTCCCTGTCTGTATAAGAAAGAGATCGGAACCCACATGGTTACTCGCTGGAATGCATTGATGATGGTTCTATCAATCAATCAATCAATCAATCAATCAACGAATTCTTTACCTTTCGCTCCTAGGGAGGCATAGGGCCGCAATCAAGGCCTTTCAGGCCCTCCAAACCAATATCTCCCAAGTCCACATTTCCAAAGCCATCTTTTCCAGATCTTTCTCCCTATTTTCTTGCATTCCATCTCCACTCCCCCACCCTCCCAGGTATTCCTGAGTTCCCCTTACCTCAATTACCCTCGGGGGTTTCAATTGCTACTATTACCTGCACGTAAATCTTACTTTGAACATAACAGCTGCACCATTTCTCAACATTACACTAATTTGATTTTCTTCCGTCAAAATTACTTTTGAAATTGTTGGCCAACATTTCTGGCACGTGAATCAGAATATACAAACCGGAAATATCCTCCAAGTTTCAGGTACAAATTATTATTTAAACAAACACACACCTCACCTGCTTATTTGTCTCACCTGGCGTGTATGTAGTAGGAATGTTGAGGGCATTCTGACCTGTTGTTATATTCCACACACACACACACGCACACACTATTGGACACAATCCAATCTCCATTATGTTAAACCGTAGCATCCGATAGCATAAGGCCGTAGAGCTCAGGTAAAAATTCTCGGAAATCAGACCACAACCGTCGCGTGAGAGAGAACCTCTGAAGTCTGAGAAGACCCACCTGTATGGCGAGGAAACCAATAAAACGGTAAGCAGGCTTTTACGCAAAAATCAGTCAGAAGCGCCACGCCAAGCGCATGGCTACGTCTGAATTCATAGCGGGCAAACACAGAAGAAGAAGAAGAAGAAGAAGTTAGATAAAGAGAAATACATATTAAAAAAAAGCACAACTTGCTAAGTCAAGGTTATATTATATGACAAATTCAGTTTAACGCTAAATAATATCGGAATTATTAACATTTTTCATCAATAAATCACCATGGACCAGTAAAATTGTGTCAATTTGCTGAAAATCTTAGTGTTCTATCAAACACTTGTACACCCCCCGCCCGCTCCCGCCGCTCTCCCCCCGCTCCCCAATTATGCATGAGATTTGGTTTTCCCCGTTTAAGCTTGTCGGCCTTATATTGCCGAGGAACGCGTATTAACCATTTTACTCCTCATTTTTTTTGGCCTCCGGACACCACTTATATTTGTAATATATACTGCAGTAGCCATGATACTGACTTTGCGTCTTATTAAAATATACTGTGAGCCTGTTTATCGGCTTAGAAGAGCGAATAGGTTAAAATTATATTTGTTGCTCTTCTTATCTATGATAACAACTTGGTAAGTGTTACTACACAGGAAAACAAAGTAATGTATGTTAAAGACTACTCAAGTGGCTTGTGATGTTATTGGCGCTGGTTTGTACGACCCTATAATGGTCTGTGGTATAGAATGAGTTAAGGATCATCATATACTAACTTACTAACTTCCTTATATCTTTTTCCTGGGACGAGGAGGAGGGAAGGAGGAAGGGGGCTGTCATTGCTGTCTGTAATACCGTTTTTTATAGCAGTGTAGGACAGTGGGGGGAGGGCGATCCTGACGAGTTTAATGATCGCATGGCTAGTGCAGTTACAGCGAAGCTATTCAAGTTAATATGTTTTCTTTATGCTCCTGGCTGGAAAAAAATCTTTGGCCTCCCGTGGATTGAACACGGGTCTAACGCATAGGAGCCACGCTTTTATCTAATTGACCAGACGCTTCTCTCTTTTTCCTGAAACGTTCAAATAAGTGATTGATTGATAGGACCATCGTCATTGCACTTTGTTGAGTAACAATGTGTGCTATGGTTTATTTATTACACAGGAAGATCTCAGCAGCAGTTCACTAACTCCGTAGCACCACCGAGGGTCCCCGATGTAATTGTGTAAACCGAGAACGTTTTGTAAAAAAATTTTCTTTTCATTTTTTAACAAAACAAATCGATTAGACCATTCTTCCCAAAAATATTCATGAAACTTAAAAACAAAAAAGTATCTCCCCAGTTTGCAATGCGTTGCAGAAACTGATAGTTTATTTGTGTATTAGATGAGGTATATAATGGCAGGATATGATCCCAGATACAGAGGTCCTAAAAGGGCTACTCTCCCAGCATCTATACAATCTTGATGCAGTCCCAGACACGATGGGCAGGACATGTGACTCAAATGCCAGATTGCAGAATACCCAAACGACTCTTTTATGGTGAGCTGCATAGCGGTAAAACGCTCACCGGGTGGTCAGAAAAAGCGATTCAAAGATACACTCAAGAACTCGATGAAATCCTTTGGCATAGATGTCAACAACTGGGAGAATGTTGCTCAAGACAGATCAGCCTGCGGTACATTTCTTCGACACAATTCCTCGCCATGCAGAAAAGGTAGAACAGCACGGATGGAACAAAAACGTCAAACCACAAAGGCAGTAAAGCTTCCCACAGGTGCAAATATACCTTGCCCACACTTACACAAGAACATTTTAAGCTCGTATCGGGCTCACTAGTCATCTACGCACACACAGACACAACATAACGCAACTACATTCCCTTGAATACAAAGTCATCCTCACCCGTGATGGACGAGCATCCTCACCCGTGATGGACGAGCATCCTCACCCGTGATGGACGAGCATCCTCACCCGTGATGGACGAGCATCCTCACCCGTGATGGACGAGCATCCTCACCAGTGATGGACGAGCATCCTCACCCGTGATGGACGAGCATCCTCACCCGTGATGGATGAGCATCCTCACCAGTGATGGACGAGCATCCTCACCCGTGATGGACGAGCATCCTCACCCGTGATGCCGTGATGGACGAGCATCCTCACCCGTGATGCCGTGATGGACGAGCATCCTCACCCGTGATGCCGTGATGGACGAGCATCCTCACCAGTGATGGACGAGCATCCTCACCCGTGATGGACGACGTGATGGACGACGTGATGGACGACGTGATGGACGACGTGATGGACGACGTGATGGACGACGTGATGGACGACGTGATGGACGAGCATCATCGTCAGATGACGTATAGCGTTGCAGAAACTGAGAAGCATTATATGCAACAAGTCACGTGGGGGTGGGGTGAGGTGCTCGTCTCTCGTGCCAATAGGTACAGGTTCGCTCCCTCGTGGAGACATCGGGATATTTTTCCAGAGATCCCTGATTTCAAGTAGTTGAAATCTAGTTCCTAGTCCTATCGGAGACGGACGATAAAACGTAGGTCCTGTATTCAATATGAGCATGTAAAAGAACCATTGGCAGCTCAAAATCGAGAAGAGCAGGCTGAAAAACCAATTCCCTGGAAAAATTAATTCGAAAAGATTTTTTTTAAAATTCGTACAACTTGTTCACCATCTTCAACATTACATAGGGAACCCTCGCCGGTGCTATGGAGTTCGTGAAGTCCAGCTGAGGTCTTCCTGTGTAAGAAAGAGATCAGAGCACACATGGGTTCTCACCGAAGTGCAATGCTGATGGTCCGATTAATCAATCAATCAATCAAAAACTCACTGTCAGTTGAGATCGGAATGAGAGTTATACAGTGCTACATAGAACCAATACTGACATACGGACGTCGAGGGGAGAGTTATACAGTGCTACATAGAACCAATACTGACATACGGACGTCGAGTCTGAGAGTTATACAGTGCTACATAGAACCAATACTGACATATGGATGTCGAGTGTGAGAGTTATACAGTGCTACATAGAACCAATACTGACATACGGACGTCGAGTGTGAGAGTTATACAGTGCTACATAGAACCAATACTGACATACGGACGTCGAGTGTGAGAGTTATACAGTGCTACATAGAACCAATACTGACATACGGACGTCGAGTGTGAGAGTTATACAGTGCTACATAGAACCAATACTGACATATGGATGTCGAGTCATGGACAGATAAACAAACAGATGGAAAAATCTCTGGATGCCACAGAGGTATGATTTTACAGAAGAATGATGAGAATCCCATGGACTGCTAAAATGACTAATGTGGAGGTGTTCAATGCGGTCAAGTCACAGAGAAGACTTATCATCAATATAAGAAAGAGGCAGTCATCATTTTTCGGACATGGGATGAGGGAGGGAAGGTTTAGAACACACTGTAACAACTGGTAAAAACCGAGGGTAGACGAGACAGAGGAAGACAGAGAGATAACATTTTGGATAACTTTACTTCATGGCACGGTAGAACGTCAACATTTAAGTTGATAGCAAAGACCAGGGACATAGATTGTTAGAGATTTATGATCGCCCCCGCCAGCCGGTATGGCACCTGATGACGCTGATTAGATTATAAAGTCTTGTGTGACCTTGAACTATTAGAACAGGTCACTTGAGTTCCGTGCCACAAAATACATTTAAAGATTTGCTAAAACTTCAAGTGCACCTCAAGTGCCATGTCAGAACAGGGCGTTTCAACCGGTCATGCACTCTTGAATCGCAGAGGTATGCTGGGACAGCAGTTGACAATAATTTATTGTTCATCCTTGATTTCTTGACAAAGTATGTTGTTAATTTGTGATTGTTTTTTTTGTTAAATTTTCACAGACTTCTATTTTCAAATTTACTTTCGTTATCTTTAGTCATTTTCCAACTGTCGCTGTCATAAGTTAGGATTGATACAGCTGTCGCTGTCATATGTTAGGATTGATACAACTGTCGCTGTCATAAGTTAGGATTGATACAACTGTCGCTGTCATATGTTAGGATTGATACAGCTGTCGCTGTCATATGTTAGGATTGATACAACTGTCGCTGTCATAAGTTAGGATTGATACAACTGTCGCTGTCATAAGTTAGGATTGATACAACTGTCGCTGTCATAAGTTAGGATTGATACAACTGTCGCTGTCATAAGTTAGGATTGATACAACTGTCGCTGTCATAAGTTAGGATTGATACAACTGTCGCTGTCATAAGTTAGGATTGATACAACTGTCGCTGTCATAAGTTAGGATTGATACAACTGTCGCTGTCATAAGTTAGGATTGATACAACTGTCGCTGTCATAAGTTAGGATTGATACAACTGTCGCTGTCATATGTTAGGATTGATACAACTGTCGCTGTCATAAGTTAGGATTGATACAACTGTCGCTGTCATAAGTTAGGATTGATACAGCTGTCGCTGTCATAAGTTAGGATTGATACAGCATTGAAACATCCACACATACAGCAACATTGTGACATCAAGGTGATACTCTCTCTCTCTCTCTCTTTCTATTTCTCTCTCATGCATTTTTAGCCTGGATTGGAGCATAGGTCCCCAACCAACTCATGCCAAATCTTCTATCTCTAGCTATCTCCTCCAGCTCTTCTTTATATTGTTGATCTTTGCCTCCATGTTTTTCCGTTTCCTCGTAAATCTCGTTTCCATGTATTGCTAGACCTCTCTTTCTTTCTTTCCCTGTGGGTTCCAGGAAAGGACCCTTCTTGTTATATTTCCCTCTGGTTTTCTCAAATTGTGTCATATCCAGTGTCTTTTTTTTTTTACCTCTTGGTTCACTGGAATCTGTCTCGTTCTCTCCATAAGTTCCTCATTTGTGACCCGACCCTATCATACCATCTCAGCCCCTCTATTCTGTGCAGACGTCAGTTGATGAATGTTTGTAATTATTTTAGTAGTTCTTCATGCTTATGAACCATACAGCAGAACTGCTTTAACATTGAAAAGTTATACTCATTCATTGACATATTCCGAACCGCTTTGGCATAATCCGAACCGCTTTGGTATAATCCGAACCGCTTTGGCATAATCCGAACCGCTTTGACATAATCCGGACCGCTTGGTAGTGTTGTTGCAGAGCGAGATGGAGCATACAGGACTTCCAGTATAAGGATGGAGGTTGAGGACGTTACTGCTGCCCTAAGTTGGCTTTCTGGGACTTCGTTTACTGGGGCAGTTGTTGTTTCTGACTCTCAGTCGATGCTTTGGACGATCCAAAATAGCAGGTCGCTTTATACTCCGTAACACTGGCGAGGTTGCCCAATGTAATTTAGAAGATTATGAAAATATTTGTTAGAAATTTAGTTTTCTAATGAACTTTTCTCGGGCAGTGACTATTTAGCATGCTCTTTCTCGATTTTTGAGCTGAAAAGAGTTCTTTTACTTGTTCAACTTGAATACTGGACCTACGCTTTATCGTCCATCTTTGAGATGACTAGGAACTCGATGTCACCTACACTGAGATCAGGGATCACTGGAGAAAATATCCTGATGACTCTACGAGGGAGCGAACCGAGCAGCTCTGGAACATGAGGTATGCTCATAACCTCTACACCACAGAGACTCCCTGGATGGAAATGTTTGTGTAGGAGGAAAGTATCCCCAGATATCCCATAATTTTGTGCGCTCAGCTAGATAATACACAGATAAAGCGGTGATGGTATGTCCTACAGCTGTGCTATCGGAAACGCCCGCGGAGTGTGTGATTAAATTATTTGATTGATGAAGACATAGGTTGAGGTCCGGTATTTTCATCCACAAATGGGCGTGATCTTGTGTTATTGTGGAGGCGGGTACAACTTTGTGATTGAGAGAAATACACTTAGAAGAGAGATAAATCGAAATGTTGGAGAGAAAGAGAGAAACTGTTAGATGAGAATGTGTTTTGTTTGTGTAAGAACCCCGTTGGGAAGCAGCGGAAGCCAATGAATATGATCAATAAATAGACAGTGTACAAGTATTAGGAGCTTTCGGAAAAATAAATTACCACACACATGATTCGAACCACTTACGTATATTTCTTACGGCTCTCTTTGCCTAGTCTCTCTCTCTCTCTCTTTCTCTCTCTCTCTCTCTCTCTTTCTCTCTCTCTCTCTCTCTGTCGCGATCGTTCTTTTTGGCCATTTTGATCATTCTTATTGTGATATATAAACAGCCTTTGCCAAGAACGTTTGTTTTACATCACATCATTCAGCGCCATTTGGAGCTCTGGTGCTTATCCTTCGGCGACGTGTTCGGTTTCAACCAGCATTTACTGGGTTCGCTCTCCGTTAGCCTTTGACTATCCCCAGCCGACCTGCAAGGCAGAAGGTTGCTATTTTATTTTAGGGTAGCAATCCTTAAACAACCTTCCCTCCCGGGGTGTTGAGCGTCATCTGCCCAGGTTACCTGTCTTTTTGGACTACTTGGTTTGCCTACCGTCCAGTTTTGTGTATGGCTTTCTCCGCTAGCCTTTGATTGTCCCCAATCTAACTACAAGGCAGTAGGAGTTCCCTGCAGAAACGCGCACTGGATTCAAGCCTCTGCTGGACTTTCCAGTCCCTCTGCACATTTGGGTGGCCCGCTCACCCCTACGCTTGCCACGCCCCTTCGCCGCTCCACCATCAGCGCCGTGCACGTCTACTCTACCGATTGGCCCATCCGTGCATCGTTCGCATGCGTGTTCGCTCTGACCCGGTGTCTGTCCACCGTGTCTATTAGTTCTCACCGTGCACATATTCACAATGCCTCTAGACTGTCCGGACACAGAGCTCAACTCGAGCCCCCACTTTACGGCTCCGAGTTTCGCCTTAAGTAGAAACACGTGCAATTCAGCTCGGGCCCACACCTCTGGGCCCGAGTTTCGTCCCATGTCTCTGGATGCACCGCTCGCAACTCAAATTGGGCTCTGACCTCGAGACTCCGAGTTTCGCCCTATGTGGGCCCACGTGCAACTCAACTCGAGCCCCCACCTCCGGGCCCGAGTTTCACCTCACGCGAGCCAACGTCTTTTCTCTAGATGCACCCCTCATCCCTTTATGTTTATCCGTTCAGCTTTTCCCATCGGCCGGAAAAGATGTGCATTAATAGTCACTTTGGGATCTCGCTCGTCTGTGTTGCGAGCGGATCTCATCCAACGTTACTACATCTACATCACTACTTATACCAAATTAGCTCTCCTCGATCCCTACCCGCTTAGCTAGACATGAACCATGGTCTGTTATCAGGGTCACCACGTGGAGGTAGGGTAGGATCTTGATTAGTGCCAGCTCACTAATCCTGATACTGCGTTGTCCCTGTGCGACTTTGATCCCATTGCATAGTATAGCAATAGGAGCGTTCTTACGAGCACAAACCAACAAGTCTTTCAACAAATGGCTTTACTGAGTAGTGTCTTTCACAAATGTTTCGTTTTAGCTAGACACAGAATAATCAGGTCAGGTTCTGTCTAACAGTGTATGCTATTCTCTCGTCCCAAATATAATAGCACAATTAGCTTAAATCATGTGTTTGTGCAAATACTGTTCGATCGAACCCCACCTGATTATTCTGTGTCTAGCTAAAACGAAGCGTTTGTGAAAGACGCTCTTCAGTAAAGTCATTTTTTAAAGTGGCTCGCTGGTTGTATTGGTAAGAACGCACATGTTGCTAGGATAGGCAATATAAAAACTGTAAAGAGATATAGAGAGAAATGTTAGAGAGTTAGAGAGAAGATGTTAAAAAACTCAGAAAGACATTGATTACCGCGTTAAGTATAACTCAGTTGTATTGGACGTACTTCTCCTTGCACTAATCAGATCTGACACTATGCTACAGTATAACTCAGGAGATGTAGTATTATAAAGCAGAGTTCTCTGTTGATAAAATCTCACCAGTTGCCCACCAGTCGCACATAATCGCATGCCAGCTGCTCACCAGTCACCCACCAGTTGCCCATCAATAGCCCTACCAGCAGTCCCGTCAATAGCCCCGCCAGTAGTCCGATTAATAGCCCCATCAATAGCTCCACTAGTAGCCCGACTAGTAGCCCCGCCAGTAGTCCGACCAATAATCCCATCAATAGTTCTACTAGTAGCCAATCGGTACCCCAATGAGCAAAGCACAGTCGCAAAAATAACTACATGTGAAATGCGTTGCCTGCGAAAAGTTACCAACAACACCAGAAAAGGCAGAGTCACCAACATCAGCATAAGAAAAGAAGTTGGCACAGAACCTTGCTTGAATTACACTGAGAAACAAAGAAGGAAGTGGTTCGGCCACTTAATAAGAATACAACCAAACAACATAACATCAGGAAAAATGTTATTAAGAGAGTCTTTCCAAGCAGAGGAGTTTCAGGGCTGTGAATCCCACTCACTGACCAGATTGAAAGAGATGGGTGTCAATATTGGTGCAGCCCGAAAAGAACGACATACTAAATATGCAAAGAGATTGATTAATCAACATCGAACTGGCGTGTTGGGCCGCTGGACGCTGCTGGATTTGCTGAGGCGGAGATCGGAGCACCTATGGACATGTCCGGAGTGCTGTGATGATAGTCCTCATATAACTGATAACTGATCAGGAAAGAAGGTGAGAGGAAGACCACGAAAACAATGGTTAGATGGCATAGCAGAATCCTGTCAAGCAGCAAAAATAGCTATCACCAAAGCCACTAAAGCATAATAAGCAAGAGAAAAACATCAAACCACGACTGACTGGGCAACAATCCGGTAACAGTGTGACAACAGAAGTCCGTAGGAGAGCTGCGGCAGTAACTAATTTTTTACGGTTATTGTTTCCTCCCTGGATGAAGTTCATTGTTGGCCTGTCCGGAGAAGCGATCGAGTTACCTGAGTTTACCAACGAGATTGGCTCTGGCTGGGGGCAGTTCGGTTCGACTGAAAGAGGCTTGTATTAAAGCTTGATCTTTTATCTTGCCTGACACCGTTAAATGAGGTTATTCAACGACGAGAGCCGTTTCTAATCCTTTGATCAAAGCTTGCTTTGTAGTTTCCAGATTGCCGTCAGCATGAGGACATAACCTCGGCTTTCAGGAACATAATAAGGAATTGATGAAGTAATTGAGAGTCGCCGTTCAAACTGGGAGACCGGGTCTATCGACTTAATTCTGTTTTAAACTTTGACATTGACACCAATCGCGGATCTTGACTTTCTGGACTACAATCGGGCGTGTTATGTGATGGCATTCTGTGAAGTGACGAGTTCGTAATCTGTAGGGCTTCAACCTCGAGACAAACTGACAGATATATTATTACTGCCATTCACTCCCTCCATTGGTTGGTTGATTGATGGCACCATTATCATTGCACCTCGGTAAGTAACCATGTGTGATTCGATCTCTTTCTTACACAGGAAGATCCCTGCGGCAGTGCACAAACTCCGTAGCGCCAGTGAGGGTTCCCTATGTAATATTTAAGACGGTGAAATATTTTGTTGAAATGTTTACAAAAATCTCTAATGAATTTTGACCGGGAAGCGGTTTTTCAGCCTGCTCTTCTCGATTTTTGAACTGCCAAGGGTTCTTTTACGTGCTCAACTTCAACACGGGACCTACGTCTTAGCGTCCGTCTCCGATAGGACAAGGATCTGGGGAAAAAATATATGATGGCTTCACGAGGGGGCTAACTGAATACCTTAGGAACGAAAGACGAGCACCTAACGTCTACGAACCTCAGATTTGATCTTATGTAGACATTTGTGTAGATGACTTCGTGTACAGAGAAACAGACAGCAAGAGGCACTGACCAAGAACCAGTCTGTGATTCACTGTAGCAGACAGCAAGAGGCACCGACCAAGAAGCAGTCTGTGGTCCACTGTAACAGACAGTAAGAGTCTCCTACCAAGAAACAGTCTGCTGTCCACTGTAACAGACAGTAAGAGTCTCCTACCAAGAAACAGTCTGCGGTCCACCCTAGCAGACAGCAAGAGGCACTGACCAAGAAACAGTCTGCGGTCCACCCTAGCAGACAGCAAGAGGCACTGATCAAGAAACAGTCTGCGGTCCACTGTAACAGACAGTAAGAGTCTCCTACCAAGAACAAGTCTGTGGTCCAACCTATCAGACAGCAAGAGGCACCGACCAAGAAACAGTCTGCGGTGAACCCTAGCAGACAGTAAGAGTCTCCGACCAGGAAACGGTCTGAGGTCCACTGTGGAAGCCATGCTTGTTATACACACAGTGTCAGAACTGACGCTAGATAAATGATCTTGTCAATTGTGAGATCTGCATTGATTTGTTTCAATTAAAGACCCACGCGAGGCTTGGCAGGTCGGGTTAGACTGAAATTCAATGTCGCCAGGTACGCGGTTTTCCAGCCCAATTGGGCTAGTTTGAGCACAAATTTTCCCGACATTTTATCAATCGCGAATTATGGTAAAGGTTTGTGGATTTCTAGCCCATTTGGGCTAGTTTGAGCAGCCTGTCATTCATGTTACCAGTCGCGGGTTACTGTTTAGGTACGCGGTTTTCCCAGTCTAACTAGGCTACAAGAAGAAAGAAGAAAGAACTAGGCTAATTTGGGAACACATTTGCTTGTAATGTTGCCGGTCGAAAGTTAAACTTCTTATAGTTCGTTCCAAAATTCGTGAACATCTTTACCCATCGATATAAAATCATCCACTTGACAGAAATTTTTTTTTTTTTTTTTTACATTTTTCTGTAGGTAACAGTGGCGATCTTCCTAAAGTATTTTTTGCTCACTCAAACTTTTTGTACTGTAAGATTTTACTTATATGTTATTAGTAAAATATCGGCTATATTGATTTCGTATAGATATAGAAGTTTAACAGTAAGAGTAAAAAAAATTACGCATTTGCGTGCTAAATATACAATTCAACACAAGTGAACATCGGGATTCCCATGAAATTACAAATTTCACACTGTATCCAAACGACTATAATTGGTGTATGCACACACCATTTTATTTTCATTGATAGAAGTGAAAGGTATCATTTATTCACTATATCACATTGCTTGTTATAATATGTAATAGGGATACGTTTTGCAAACATTCACCACCATTTTGCGTATTACTGTAAATTCTAAACTTTGATGATCATTTTGTTGTGCATATGCAAAATTATATTTAAAAAAACGCTTTGTGCATCAACCAAGCTATCTACAAATTAGTTAAACATGAAGTCGTAAGGACGTGAGGTATATAAAACTGCCTGCAAAAAATTACTGTTATGCATCAAGTAGATTTCGTACAAATTAAACCCTTAACGTGCTCACGAATTTTGGAACGAACTATAGTATCTTTTCATTTCTTTTGTCCTTCTCTGCTTTATTTTTCAGTTAGGCGTAGCAGGTTTAACTGATGATCGTGTTCCGAGATAGTGCACTCTCGGTTGCTTGATATACTGTGTTATTGATGGAGTTTTAATATGTCTGTAACTCCATCAATCCATATTTTTCTTGTTCTGCCTCTTCCTCTTGATGTATTTATTTTAAAAACAAGCTTAACTAATTTATAATTCGGTAAAGAAAGCACATAAATAGTTGGAAATTATCGAGTTGATCTACACATTTCTAGGGTGGAGGTACTGGTACAGACAAGGATCAGAGAAATCACCTTCATTTTTGTCCCTGGGTAGGCAGGAGTCTATGGTAATGAACAAGCTTATAGATTGGCTGCTGGCATGACTACGATCTCAGAGGGGGCTGCAATGAACCGAAATGACATTCTTAACACATTGAGAGAGTCTTTCCGAACAGAGGCGTTTCAGGGTTATGAATTCCCCTCCTTGACCAGACTGAGAGAGATGGGTGTCGATATTGGTACAGCCCGAGGAGAATGACATATCAAATATGCAAAGAGATTGATTAATCAACATCGAACTGGCGTGTTGGACGCTGCTGGATTTGTTGAGGCGGAGATCGGAGCATCTCTGGACGTCTCCAAAGTGCTATGTTGATAGTCTTCATATAACTGATAACCAAAGTGCTATGTTGATATAACTGATAACCAAAGTGCTATGTTGATATAACTGATAACCGAAGTACTATGTTGATATAACTGATAACGGAAGTGCTATGTTGATATAACTGATAACCGAAGTACTATGTTGATATAACTGATAACGGAAGTGCTATATTGATATAACTGATAACCAAAGTGCTATGTTGATATAACTGATAACCAAAGTGCTATGTTGATATAACTGATAACCAAAGTGCTATGTTGATATAACTGATAACCGAAGTGCTATGTTGATATAACTGATAACCGAAGTGATATGTTGATATAACTGATAACCAAAGTGATATGTTGATATAACTGATAACCAAAGTGCTATGTTGATATAACTGATAACCAAAGTGATATGTTGATATAACTGATAACCGAAGTGCTATGTTGATATAACTGATAACCAAAGTGCTATGTTGATATAACTGATAACCGAAGTGATATGTTGATATAACTGATAACCGAAGTACTATGTTGATATAACTGATAACCGAAGTGATATGTTGATATAACTGATAACCGAAGTGCTATGTTGATATAACTGATAACCAAAGTGCTATGTTGATAATGTTCTCATTATAAATGATATCACCAGTGTTGTCAGGACCGTCAATGGAGCAAGAATATCAGCACTGCAACCTACAAGGCATATCATAAGATCGACTGAGGTGGGCCTAGGAAGCTACCATAGTAAATAAAAAGCAGTGCAGGAATCGGATGTGCTGGCCTACTTATAGGCGCATAACTGGTACAGTGAATTCGCTCTAGGCTCAGATCACAAACAAATCACAAAGAGTGGTTAACAAGTGGTCGATATGGAGCGTTCTAAGATAAAGAACATAACTGATATATACAGGAGTCAGCTACAGAGTCAGCTAGCAGGAGTCAGCTACAGGAGTCAGCTACAGGAGTCAGCTACAGGAGTCAGCTACAGGAGTCAGCTACAGGAGCTCAGCTACAGGGTCAGCTACAGGAGTCAGCTCAGGAGTCAGCACAGGAGTCAGCACAGGAGTCAGCTACAGGGGTCAGCTACAGGAGTCAGCTACATGAGTCAGCTACAGGGGTCAGCTACAGGAGTCAGCTACAGGAGTCAGCTACAGGAGTCAGCTACAGGAGTCAGCTATCCAAATATCATGATTTCAGATCTTACCCATTTCTATACACAAAATATGTACATTTCACCACACTATAACGGAAATTTCCGATTTCATTACTGAGCTGAACGGTCTTGTATTTCAGGAGGCTGTAGTGGTGTTGCATACGACACAAAACATTAAGCACTGTTTGTTTGGTTAAATCTGGCTGTTAAATTGATCTGACCAGGAAATCCCATATATTCTAAAATACTTGCTGATTCACATAAATATCACGGAGTCCTGGTAACATTAGATCGCAGACACAGATCAGAAATAAAAAGCAGAATAGGGCAGCCCAAAGCAGAATCTGAATTTTTTTTTTTCAAGAGATCATTGATCTCAGTGTAGGTTCCAAGTCCTATCGGAGACGGACGATAAAACGTAGGTCATGTGTTCAATTTGAGCACGTAAAAAAACCATAAGCAGTTCTAAAATCAGGAAGAGCAGGCTGGAAAGCCGCTGCCCGAGCGAAATTAATTAGAAAAGATTGAAAATAAAATTTATATAAAATATCTTAACCATCTTCAAAATTACATCGGGGACCCTTGCCGGTGCTACAGAGTTCGTGCACTGCAACTGAGATCTTCCTGTGTAAGAAAGAGATCGGAGCACACAAGGTTGCTCACCGAAGTGCAATGATGATGATTCTATCAAGCAATCAATCAATTAATCAATCAATCAATCAATTATATGCAAAAAGTAATTGTCAATTGAGATCGGAACGAGAGTTATACAGTGCTACATAGAAGAAATACTAACATACGGATGCGAGTTATGGACAATAAACGCGCAGATCGAAAAATCTCTGAGGGTCACAGAGATGTTTTACAGAAGAATGATGAGAATCCCATGGACTGCTAAAATGACTAATGCTGAGGTGTTAAATGAGGCCGGGGTCAAAGGCGCAAGAAAACAACGGCGCGCCAGGATTAGTGAGCTGGCGCTAATCCCCTGCCCTCACCTCCACGTGGTGACCCTAGTAACAGACGGTAGTTACTGTCTGGCTAAGACGGCAGGTGCCGTGAGAGAGCTACTCTGGAGCAAGAAGAGATGCAAAGGTAGTAACGCTAGATGGGATCCGCTCGCAACACAGACGAGCAACTCCCAGAGTGACTATTAATGCTCGTCTCTCCCGGCCGATGGGAAAAGCTGGAAGGATAAAGATGGAACTGCGTGGGGCGAAGCTCGGAACTCGCGCATGCTCTCTCTTGAGCCTTCTCTCTTGAGCCAATGAGTATGCTGGGAGTCGAGTTTAACTGCACGTGGGCCCACATAGGGCGGAACTCGGGCCCTTATCACAGTGATGGGACACGAGTATAAGCCCCAAACAACCCAGGCAAACGTGATCACTGCGAAAACTGATGGTGACGATAAGGCAGGCACCATCACAAAGCGAGCAGGCACGCTGGCGATGCAAGAGTGGGCCCACCGATGGGCAGGCAAGCATGGCATGACATGCAAGGTAGGCACGTAAGGCACGCATGCGGGGATGCAAGAGTGGGCCCACCGGTGGGCAGACGAGCATGGTAAGGAAGGCACGGCAGGCAATGCAGGCGAGAGGGTGTGCGGACCACCCGAATGTGCAGAACAACGTGAAAGCCCAGCAGAGGTAAAGCCAGTGCGCGTTTCTGCTCGCAGGGAACTACTGCTGCCTCGTAGTTTGATTGGGGACAAGCAAAGGCTAACGGAGTAAACACGTACCCAAAACTGGACGGTAGGCAAACCAAGCAGCACATAAAAAATGGGTATAGCTGGGCAGATGACGCTCATCACCCCTGGCGATCAGGTCGTCTACGGGTCGCTGCCCTGAAAGAAAATAGCAGCCTGCTGCCTTGTGGGTTTTGGCTGGGGACAGCAAATGGATAACGGAGAGCGAATCCAGTAAACGCTGGTTGAAACGGAACAACACCGCGAAGGATAAGCACCTGAGCTCCAATAGGTACTGAAGGCTGTGCACGTACTTCCGTTCTTGATGTTTGGCTGCTTATATATTACAATAGAATGATAAAAGTGGCTAAGAACGATCGCGAGAGAGAGATAGAGAGAGAATGAGGTCAAGACACAGAGAAAAACTTATCAATATAAGAAAGTGATAGTCATCATGTTTTGGACATGTGATGAGAAAGAGAAGCTTAGAACAACACATTGTAACAACAGGCAAAATCGAAGAGAGACAAATCAGAAAGACAGAGATAGAAACTTTAGGAAAATCAGACTTCATGACACGGAAGAGCGTCAACATCTGATTTTTAGAGCAAACACCAGAGACAGATATTTGTGGAGATCCATGATCACCTACACCAGCCGGCAAGGCACCTGCTGATGATGCTATTGACATACCCGCACGGATGATGCTTCACTATCTTCGTCTTATCAAGGGGAGGTGATTAATTTAACGAAAGAAATATTTGGCAAACATAAAACTCCATTCCAAAAATCTCCAAATCTACGTTTGAATGATATAAATACTACCAGTTTGATAACTTCTTTCTAAAAGTGTAAGCTATATTTCAAATGGCATCCGCATTAAGTTCAAACTCAAAGCTAAAAACATATTTCCAGGATGTTGCCCTCTAAATCAAGGGTTCTCATCTGTGTGTTGCTGGGGCCCACAAGGGGTGGAATAATAGTAGCGCTGCGACCTACAAAACATGTTGTAGGAGGCGACTAAGGTAAGGGTTGAGGGAAGCTACCCTAGTTAAAAAAAAACCTTTGCATAAATCTGATGTGCTGGTCTACTAGTATGCGCATAACTGGCACAACGTAACTCGCTTTTAGGCTCCGATAACATACAACGAGTGGTTTATAACATGTATGTTGATATGGAGCATCTCAATAAAGAAGGATGTCCGACCTACGTGTAGGGCATCATGACATAACTAATAACGCTTTTAGGCTCAGATACAGAAGTCACATAGAGGTTTTAACAGAGTCAATATGGAATTCAGGAAGGAGCCCTTTCTATGTTTCTATACATGGAGCCCTTTCTATGTTTCTATACATGGAGCCTTTCTTGTCTAGTGTTTCTATACATGGAGCCCTTTCTATGTCTTATGTTTCTATACATGGAGCCCTTTCTAGTCGTGTTTCTATACATGGAGCCCTTTCTATGTCTGTTAGTTTTACATGGAGCCCTTTCTATGCTTTCTATACATGGAGCCCTTTTCTTGTTTCTATACATGAGCCCTTTCTATGTTTACTATACATGGAGCCCTTTCTATGTCTGTGTAGTTTCTATACATGGAGCCCTTTCTATGTCTGTGTAGTTTCTATACATGGAGCCCTTTCTATGTCTGTGTAGTTTACTATACATGGAGCCCTTTCTATGTCTGTGTAGTTTCTATACATGGAGCCCTTTCTATGTCTGTGTAGTTTCTATACATGGAGCCCTTTCTATGTCTGTGTAGTTTCTATACATGGAGCCCTTTCTATGTCTGTGTAGTTTCTATACATGGAGCCCTTTCTATGTCTGTGTAGTTTCTATACATGGAGCCCTTTCTATGTCCGTGTAGTTTCTATACATGGAGCCCTTTCTATGTCTGTGTAGTTTCTATACATGGAGCCCTTTCTATGTCTGTGTAGTTTACTATACATGGAGCCCTTTCTATGTCTGTGTAGTTTACTATACATGGAGCCCTTTCTATGTCTGTGTAGTTTCTATACATGGAGCCCTTTCTATGTCTGTGTAGTTTACTATACATGGAGCCCTTTCTATGTCTGTGTAGTTTACTATACATGGATCCCTTTCTATGTCTGTGTAGTTTACTATACATGGAGCCCTTTCTATGTCTGTGTAGTTTACTATACATGGAGCCCTTTCTATGTCTGTGTAGTTTCTATACATGGAGCCCTTTCTATGTCTGTGTAGTTTCTATACATGGAGCCCTTTCTATGTCTGTGTAGTTTCCTACTAATGTATCCATCTTTAGTCATCCATCCTATTTGAATCAACACCTTAGTTTTGTGGTTATTCATTGCGTATATGTGTATGTTTCTTGAGAAAGATTTATAATCGAAACGTTGAATTTATGTTAGTTTTATGATTTGATTATTTATTATTCTAGCTTATGTGATAACATACATACGTGTCTCTGCTAGCTTATGTGATAACATACATACGTGTCTCTGCTAGCTTATGTGATAACATACATACGTGTCTCTGCTAGCTTATGTGATAACATACATACGTGTCTCTGCTAGCTTATGTGATAACATACATACGTGTCTCTGCTAGCTTATGTGATAACATACATACGTGTCTCTGCTAGCTTATGTGATAACATACATACGTGTCTCTGCTAGCTTATGTGATAACATACATACGTGTCTCTGCTAGCTTATGTGATAACATACATACGTGTCTCTGCTAGCTTATGTGATAACATACATACGTGTCTCTGCTAGCTTATGTGATAACATACATACGTGTCTCTGCTAGCTTATGTGATAACATACATACCTGTCTCTGCTAGCTTATGTGATAACATACATACATGTCTCTGCTAGCTTATGTGATAACATACATACGTGTCTTTGCTAGCTTATGTGATAACATACATACGTGTCTCTGCTAGCTTATGTGATAACATACATACGTGTCTCTGCTAGCTTATGTGATAACATACATACGTGTCTTTGTGATAAAACGCCAATTTATTAAGTATCAATAATACAGCCTGACCTCGGTTTTCTCCAGATCTGGTCAGACCACATCGGATTTGTAGATTTCCGTACATCACTTTGTAAACTACTCATTAACTTCTTTTAAAATATCGCCCCCTCCCTCCCGTATCCTCGTCCCTTCTTGGAAAAATGTATGTGGACGCCGATGTTAATGTCTGTTTTATTTTATAACCTTCTTGTTCTGTTCTAATTTATTTTCTTCTTAATAAAATATGTCTAACGTATCAAACAGACATCTAATTGCTTCAGAACACACATAAACACAAAATATTGCTATTCAAAACAACAATTTCAGGATGTTATTGAGAGACACTGCAAAGTGCATAGTCTGTCTAGCTAGCGGGGAAACATCCAAGTGCAAGTGTCTAGCATGGAGAAACATCCCAAGTGAACGTCTAGCTAGTGGAGGAAACATCCAAAGTGCATAGTCTGTCTAGTTAGGAGAAACATCCAAAGTGCATAGTCTGTCTAGTTAGGGAGAACATCCAAAGTGCATTGTCTGTCTAGTTAGGAGATACATCCAAAGTGCATAGTCTGTCTAGATAGGAGATACATCCAAAGTGCATTGTCTGTCTAGCTAGCGGGGAAACATCCAAAGTGCATAGTCTGTCTAGATAGGGACGGTGGGAATGGAACCATCCAAAGATTTCTTCCTACTCGTTTATAAACAAAACATCGAGACTGAGTGCGAGTTCTATGCGCGTGGGATGTGGTGAGGGCAGCCAGAAGTAGGGTACGTCTGTTTTCAAACCGAAATGAAAGCGGAGCAGTAACAAATCACATGTGTTATTTTTATCTCTTGTTATTTTGTTTAGTGGCGCAGGTGGGCGTTAGAAATAGCAACTTTCGATAAAATATATTTTTGTGTGTTTGTTATTAACACTTAAACAACATCAGCTTTTAAAATTCTAAATAAAATATGGAACTGCAAGTTATATAGTATTAAAACTAAATTACGAATTTTCAATTCAAATGTTGTATCAATCCTAACATATGCTAGCGAGAGTTGGAAAATGACTAAAGATATAGAAAACAAGTTGAATGCATTTGAAAATAGATGTCTGCGAAAAATAATGAATATAAAATGGAACAAATCTTCTTCTTCTTCAAACGCTCCATATCGACCACTTGTTAACCAATCTGTGTGATTTGTATATGATATGAGTCTAAGAGCGATTGTACGTTGTGTCAGGTATGCGCCTACAAGCAAGCCAGAACACCGATTTTTGTGATGCTTTTTTTACTAGGTAGCTTCCTAGGTTCAACATCAGTCGCCTCATACGACATGCATTGTAGGTCGCAGTGGTACTATTCTTTGCTTCCATTGCGGGTCCCGACGTCACACTGGCGATTGGATCAAATTAAGAATACTTTGCAGCCACACTCTATGAGGACGTTCAGCATGTCAGCTCTATCCATTAACTGACCCTCTTATATGGTGGGAGAGCCTGCCAATCTATCCGCACTTTCATTGCCAAAAACTCGCCTCATTGCCAACGACATCCACCCTCTCATTGCAAGCGACATCCGCCCTCTCATTGTCAAAGACACTCACCCTCTCATTGTCAAAGACACTCACCCTCTCATTGCCAACGACACCCGCCCTCTCATTGCCAAAAACACCCACCCTCTCATTGCCAAAGACACCCACCCTCTCATTGCCAAAGACACCCACCCTCTCATTGCCAACGACATCCACCCTTTCATTGCCAACAACATCCGCCCTCTCATTGCCAACGACATCCGCCCTCTCATTGCCAACGACATCCGCCCTCTCATTGCAAATACACCTGACCTCTCATTGCCAAAGACACCCACCCTCTCATTGCCAAAGACACCCACCCTCTCATTGCCAAAGACACCCACCCTCTCATTGCCAACGACATCCACCCTTTCATTGCCAACGACATCCGCCCTCACATTGTCCAAGACACCCACCCTCTCATTGCCAAAGACACCCACCCTCTCATTGCCAAAGACACCCACCCTCTCATTGCCAAAGACACCCACCCTCTCATTGCCAAAGACACCCACCTCTCATTGCCAAAGACACCCACCTTCTCATTGCGATCAACATCTGCCCTCTCATTGCGAACAACATCTGCCCTCTCATTGCGAACAACATCTGCCCTCTCATTGCCAACGACATCCGCCTTCTCATTGCCAAAGACACCCACATGCCCCGAAATGAAGATAACAGATATTCTTTCAGACAAAAAAAAAGTATTTAAGAAAATTAAGATTATTATAATTAATAAATCGTTGTTTATGGAAGCCAGAACAAGCGCTTTTCATAACTACATCAAACCGTTGGTGACATTTTCATAACTATATCAAACCGTTGGTGACATTTTCATAGCTATATCAAACCGTTGGTGACATTTTCATAACTATATCAAACCGTTGGTGACATTTTCATAACTATATCAAACCGTTGGTGACATTTTCATAACTATATCAAACCGTTGGTGACATTTTCATAACTATATCAAACCGTTGGTGACATTTTCATAGCTATATCAAACCGTTGGTGACATTTTCATAACTATATCAAACCGTTGGTGACATTTTCATAACTATATCAAACCGTTGGTGACATTTTCATAGCTATATCAAACCGTTGGTGACATTTTCATAACTATATCAAACCGTTGGTGACATTTTCATAGCTATATCAAACCGTTGGTGACATTTTCATAGCTATATCAAACCGTTGGTGACATTTTCATAACTATATCAAACCGTTGGTGACATTTTCATAACTATATCAAACCGTTGGTGACATTTTCATAACTATATCAAACCGTTGGTGACATTTTCATAACTATATCAAACCGTTGGTGACATTTTCATAGCTATATCAAACCGTTGGTGACATTTTCATAACTACATCAAACCGTTGGTGACATTTTCATAACTACATCAAACCGTTGGTGACATTTTCATAGCTATATCAAACCGTTGGTGACATTTTCATAGCTACATCAAACCGTTGGTGACATTTTCATAACTACATCAAACCGTTGGTGACATTTTCATAACTACATCAAACCGTTGGTGACATTTTCATAGCTATATCAAACCGTTGGTGACATTTTCATAGCTATATCAAACCGTTGTGACATTCTCATAACTACATCAAACCGTTGGTGACATTTTCATAGCTATATCAAACCGTTGGTGACATTTTCAAATATGATGGAAGATTTGTTAGTGTTATATAGCGATAAGAAATGAAGAGAAATTTCAATATATTGGAGTCTTGATAACATCAGATGGCAGAAGCAGATCAGAAATACATTGGAGTTCTGGTAACATCAGATGGCAGAAGCAGATCAGAAATACATTGGAGTTCTGGTAACATCAGATGGCAGAAGCAGATCAGAAATACATTGGAGTCTTGATAACATCAGATGGCAGAAGCAGATCAGAAATACATTGGAGTTCTGGTAACATCAGATGGCAGAAGCAGATCAGAAATACATTGGAGTTCTGGTAACATCAGATGGCAGAAGCAGATCAGAAATACATTGGAGTTTTGGTAACATCAGATGGCAGAAGCAGATCAGAAATACATTGGAGTTTTGGTAACATCAGATGGCAGAAGCAGATCAGAAATACATTGGAGTTTTGGTAACATCAGATGGCAGAAGCAGATCACAAATACATTGGCGTCTTGGTAATATCAGATGGTAGAAACAGATCAGAAATACATTGGTGTCTTGGTAACATCAGATGGCAGAAACAGATCAGAAATACATTGGAGTTCTGATAACATCAGATGACAGAAGCAGATCAGAAATAAAGAGTAGAATAGGGCAGGTCAGAGCAACGTTTCAGAAAATGAGAAATATTATATGCAACAAGTCATTGTCAATTGAGATCAGAATGAGAGTTATACAGTGCTACATAGAACCAATACTGACATACGGATGCCAGTCATTGACAATAAACAAACAGATGGGTTAATGTACTGAGGACCACACACAGAGATGTGAGTTATGTACAGAAGATGTCTAAATACAAAACGGATGCTCATAAATTACAAGTATACAGAAGATGTCTAATTACAAGACTACGAAGATGTCAAATTACAAGTATGTACAGAAGATGTCTAAATTACAAGTATGGACAGAAGATGTCTAAATTACAAGTATGTACAGAAGATGTCTAAATTACAAGTATGGACAGAAGATGTCTAAATTACAAGTATGGACAGAAGATGTCTAAATTACAAGTATGTACAGAAGATGTCTAAATTACAAGTATGGACAGAAGATGTCTAAATTACAAGTATGGACAGAAGATGTCTAAATTACAAGTATGGACAGAAGATGTCTAAATTACAAGTATGGACAGAAGATGTCTAAATTACAAGTATGGACAGAAGATGTCTAAATTACAAGTATGTACAGAAGATGTCTAAATTACAAGTATGGACAGAAGATGTCTAAATTACAAGTATGGACAGAAGATGTCTAAATTACAAGTATGCACAGAAGATGTCTAAATTACAAGTATGGACAGAAGATGTATAAATTACAAGTATGGATAGAAGATGTCTAAATTACAAGTATCTCTAACGTCGGAGTAAAGCTCGCCTGAATTATGAGGGACGCTGGCGATACGGAAAGCAAACATTCACGCAAAAATATGGCAAAAATATATATATCCATGAATTCATAGTGGGGACAAAGAATGCAGTTTCACTTTACTGAAACAAAGAAATAGCATTTTCACCATTCTGTGTGTGTGTGCATTCTGAACAAAATAAAACAACAATTTTCAAGTGATTGTCACAGGGGAGTAAGGAATGAATATTATAAATACTAATAAAAAAAGTAGCAAAGGAAACCGCCAGAAAACTACAGACATTCGTAAATGGATGTTTATGTATGAAATAGATAAATAGAGAGGACTCGAGATGGTATAGAGATAAGATACTGGAGAAAGAGGATACCAGTAGAAAGAGCTAAGCAGATACCAGGTGGAAGACAAGATACTAAGCTAGATACCAGTGGAGAAAGAGCTAAGCAGATACCAGTGGAGAAAGAGCTAAGCAGATACCAGTGGAGAAAGATCTAAGCAGGTACCAGTGGAGAAAGAACTAAGCAGGTACCAGTGGAGAAAGAGCTAAGCAGGTACCAGTGGAGAAAGAGCTACAGATACCAGTGGAGAAAGAGCTAAGCAGATACCAGTGGAGAAAGAGCTAAGCAGATACCAGGGGAGAAAGAGCTAAGCAGGTACCAGTGGAGAAAGAGCTAAGCAGGTACCAGTGGAGAAAGAGCTAAGCAGATACCAGTGGAGAAAGAGCTAGCAGATACCAGTGGAGAAAGAGCTAAGCAGATGACCAGTAGGAGAAAGAGCTAGCAGGTACCAGTGGAGAAAGAACTAATCAGATACCAGTGGAGAAAGAGCTAAGCAGGTACCAGTGGGAGAAAAAGAGCTAAGCAGATACCAGTGGAGAAAGAGCTAAGCAGGTACCAGTGGAGAAAGAGCTAAGTAGATACCAGTGGAGAAAGAGCTAAGCAGATACCAGTGGAGAAAGAGCTAAGCAGATACCAGTGGAGAAAGAGCTAAGATACCAGAGGAGAAAGAGCTAAGGAAGAGACGCTGGCGATGGATAGGACATACATTGAGAAGACTGATCGGAAGCATTGCAAGACAGACACTGTTTTGGAACCCGCAGAAAAAGAGAAGTAGCAGAAGGGCTAGACATACCTGGAGAAGAGGCTGATAATAAAAGGAAAAAAGAGACGTAGCAGAAGGGCTAGACATACCTGGAGAAGAGGCTGATAATAAAAGGAAAAAAAGAGAAGTAACAGAAGGGCTAGACATACCTGAGAAGAGGCTGATAATAAAAGGATAAAAAGAGAGAAGAAATAACAGAAGGGCTAGACATACCTGGAGAAGAGGCTGATAATAAGAAAGAAGTAGCAGAAGGGCTAGACATACCTGGAGAAGAGGCTGATAATAAAAGGAAAAAGAGAAGTAGCAGAAGGGCTAGACATACCTGGAGAAGAGGCTGATAATAAAGAAGTAAAAAGGAACCTGCGATAAAGAGAAGTAACAGAAGGGCTAGACATACCTGGAGAAGAGGCTGATAATAAAAGGATAAAAGGAATGAAGAGTAACAGAAGGGCTAGACATACCTGGAGAAGAGGCTGATAAAAGAGAAGTAGCAGAAGGGCTAGACATACCTGGAGAAGAGGCTGATAATAAAAGGAAAAAGAGAAGTAACAGAAGGGCTAGACATACCTGGAGAAGAGGCTGATAATAAAAGAAAAAGAGAAGTAACAGAAGGGCTAGACATACCTGGAGAAGAGGCTGATAATAAAAGGAAAAAAGAGAAGTAACAGAAGGGCTAGACATACCTGGAGAAGAGGCTGATAATAAAAGGAAAAAAGAGAAGTAACAGAAGGGCTAGACATACCTGGAGAAGAGGCTGATAATAAAGGAAAAGAGAAGTAACAGAAGGGCTAGACATACCTGGAGAAGAGGCTGATAATAAAAGGAAAAAAGAGAAGTAGCAGAAGGGCTAGACATACCTGGAGAAGAGGCTGATAATAAAAGGAAAAAGAGAAGTAACAGAAGGGCTAGACATACCTGGAGAAGAGGCTGATAATAAAAGGAAAAAAGAGAAGTAACAGAAGGCCTAGACATACCTGGAGAAGAGGCTGATAATAGAGAAGTAACAGAAGGGCTAGACATACCTGGAGA
Organism: Arion vulgaris; assembly: GCA_020796225.1. Classification (NCBI taxonomy): domain Eukaryota; kingdom Metazoa; phylum Mollusca; class Gastropoda; order Stylommatophora; family Arionidae; genus Arion; species Arion vulgaris. The sequence goes on from CM036759.1 coordinate 67,371,044, forward strand.
AGAGGCTGATAATAAAAGGAAAAAGAGAAGTAGCAGAAGGGCTAGACATACCTGGAGAAGAGGCTGATAATAAAAGGAAAAAAGAGAAGTAACAGAAGGCCTAGACATACCTGGAGAAGAGGCTGATAATAAAAGGAAAAAAGAGAAGTAACAGAAGGGCTAGACATACCTGGAGAAGAGGCTGATAATAGAGAAGTAACAGAAGGGCTAGACATACCTGGAGAAGAGGCTGATAATAAAAGGAAAAAGAGAAGTAGCAGAAGGGCTAGACATACCTGGAGAAGAGGCTGATAATAAAAGGATAGGTAAAACATGGAAAGAGTTGGAAGGTTGCAGGAGAGAGGAAGAACTGGGAAAGTTTGTTGAAGACTGTGCGTTGGGAGTTTAAAGAAAAAAAAGAGCATAAAAAAGTATATATGACATTGTACGGAAGAGTAAGAGGCTCCTTAACACAGGTGAATCCTTAAAAAGAAGAGGAATCTCCATTGTATAAAGACACGCTGAAATAAGTTGCTGAGATTTTCTATTAGAAAAAGTAATACTCCCTCGTGACAATATCAACGGATAATGAAAAGTTCTGATAATTGAATTCTCGCCATTAAACGGGTTGATAGTGTGAGCTAAGCAGTTTATACTCTTGTACCACGTCAATAAATTAAGTGAATTGTCTTTATCGTTTATGTGCAATGGAAATTCCACTTTTAATTGAGATTTGAACGTTACATTTTTTCTTGAGATAGTTAAGGTTCCATACTACTGGGTTTATCAACTTTCTTATCTCTTAATAATATCGATATCTGGAAGCTATACTGACCTGATTATTAGTTGCATGATGCCTTAAGGTATTTTTATTTTTTCTCATTCTTCTTCTTCTTCTTCTTTTCTTCAACTTTGTTTCGTCTCATAACTTTTGGATCAACTTCTCGATCGTTGATATTCAATGTTTATTCAGAGTCCGGTTCTCTGGATTGATTGATTGATTGATTGATTGATTGATTTGATAAGACCATCATCATTGCACTTTGGTGAGTAACCATGTGTGCTTCGATTTCTTTCTTACACATGAAGATCTCAGCTGCAGTGCACGAACTCCGTAGCACCGGCGAGGGTCCCTGATGTAATTTTGACGATGGTGAAGATATTTTTAGGTGTTTAATTTTTAATCTTTTCTAATAAATATTGCAGGGTGGCGGTTTTCCAGTCTGCTCTTCTCGATTTTGAACTGCCAAGGGTTCTGTTACGTGCTCAAATTGAACATGGGACCTGCGTTTTATCGTCCGTTTCCGATATGACTAGGTACTCAATCTAATCTACACTGAGATCAGGATCTCTGGAAAATATCCAGATGGCTCCATGAGAGAGCGAACCTGTACCTTGAACCAGAGACGAGCACGTAGCCTCTACACCACAGAGTCCTGTTCTCTGGATGTATATTGCTCTGTTTGTTAGTTCATCAAGACTTCCAAACAGCTTTGTCTGCATGCGCTTGTCTCTGTTGACTTCCAAACAGCTTTGTCTGCATGCGCTTGTCTCTGTTGGTCAGTTTTCTTTCCGCAGTTAACAACGTCAGGATAAGAAAACATCTCCAGAACGGGCGTCTGTGTTCTTCATAAATATCGTGGTTTTTTTCACTCTGTTGTTTCTGAGGTTCAACTTTTGCTTGGACAGCTTTTTGCTTTGTATTCTTCTTCTTCGATCGTTCTAGGCATGTTTTAATCATTCTCATTGTGATATATAAACAGCCACACATCAGAACGTGATGTACGTGCACCAGCCTTCAGCACCTATTTGAGCCCAGTTGCTTATCCTTCGGTGGGGTGTTCGTTTTCAGCCAGCTTTGATTTACTAGGTGAGCTTTCCTAGGTACGATCAGCTTTGCCGATTTTGGGCCTTTGTGATCTACGCCGGGACAGTGAGTTACGCTATTTATGCCCGTTCTGACTGAGAAATATTTCTCGGGGCTTGTAAGCTTATCCTCGGACGGCGTCTTACTCGTATAAGTCACCGTGTAAAGTATCGGCCTTCGCCAATGTTCAGACCCGAACTTCCTGTTTGATCCGTACATTGTCGGCCTTGCTTTACCGTACATTTTTGAGTTTGATCCGGGAAGGAACATTCTCAGCCTCTTCTAGACGCGTATTGGTACGTGGCAATTTGCAATTAACCTCGAAAGCACTGGCATGGGGCCGAGTACAAACAATGTAGAGGGTCGTTTCAGTCGGCACTATCAGCGTAACTGAGGATTTTGCGCTCGCCGCCATCACCCGCCCCAGTTATTCCGGGGATGTTAGTTACGACTGCAATCGAACCTGCCCGGTTGCCCCAAGGCTGGCAGTTCCGTTAGGCATCAGCAACCTCAGTTCTTCCGGGGATGTTAATTTTAATCGCACAGTACCTTGCACGGTTTTCCCAGGGCGGGTAGTTTCGTTATGCACTAATCGCAACTTGTTCTTTTGCGCTCGGCAAACCTTGCCCAGTACATGTATCTGCACCAGGCTACCGATGCGGGGTCAGCTGCAATCTCTCTCGCACCAACACGAGGGTAGACTTTTATTCGTTACGGTCCTGTCTTATTTATTCTTGCCGACGGGCTGGCAATGTTTGCCCCTCCTCAGGGCTTCGAGCTTCTCCTACGTGGGCATACGTTTGGTCACTGGATGCACCTCTCATCCATGTCTGAGACGTTTCGTTGCTGTTTCTTTGCGTTCAGGGACTTTGGCAATATCTTGTTGGACATCGGTCAGGAGATTTGTGCATTTTCTTTGTATGTATCTTTATCGTGTTTCCGTACTTGCACTGCTACCCCTACCAGTAGTTTTCTCTCCCCGATCCCTGCTCCTCTTAGCCAGACCGGAACCAGAGTCTGTTTCAGGGTCACCGCGTGGAGGTTGGGGCAGGGTCTTGTTAGCGCGCCCTCGCTAACCCTGGCTCATGTTACCACCATGACCTCATGAGCCTTTGACCCCTGGGCTTTGTATTCATTGCATCGGAATAGCAGTGCTCATGGAGGCGCACTGGCTGTTGATAATCTGATTAGGTGGCCGAACCATTTATCACCAAACCAACCATCAATAACAGCATACAATATAAAAAGATCGGGTACTAGAGCTAAGGGAAGACCAAGACAAAGATGGATAGACAATATCAAAACCACACTACACAAACACGGATATAACACAACAAGGGCGACTCATCTAGCCCTAGAACGAAAATTAAAGCTTCCATCCCTACGCTTAACGGCAAGAGTGGACGGCCAACTACATCTTCCACCTGGGAATAGACAATAAACAATTTAATTTGTTGTTTCTTGATGAAGTTCAGTACTGATGATGTAGCCACTTTTGTCCTTATGTCTTCATTTCTAAATCGGTCTCTTCTTGATACTCCCAGCATTCTGTGTAGACACTTCATCTCTGTCGTGACTAGTTTTCTTCTTGATACTCCCAGCATTCTGTGTAGACACTTCATCTCTGTCGTGACTAGTTTTCTTCTTGATACTCCCAGCATTCTGTGTAGACACTTCATCTCTGTCGTGACTAGCTTTCTTCTTGATACTCCCAGCATTCTGTGTAGACACTTCATCTCTGTCGTGACTAGTTTTCTTCTTGATACTCCCAGCATTCTGTGTAGACACTTCATCTCTGTCGTGACTAGTTTTCTTCTTGATACTCCCAGCATTCTGTGTAGACACTTCATCTATGTCGTGACTAGTTTCCTCCTTATAATCCCAGCATTCTGTGTAGACACTTCATCTCTGTCGTGACTAGTTTTCTTCTTGATACTCCCAGCATTCTGTGTAGACACTTCATCTCTGTCGTGACTAGTTTTCTTCTTGATACTCCCAGCATTCTGTGTAGACACTTCATCTCTGTCGTGACTAGTTTTCTTCTTGATACTCCCAGCATTCTGTGTAGACACTTCATCTCTGTCGTGACTAGTTTTCTTCTTGATACTCCCAGCATTCTGTGTAGACACTTCATCTCTGTCGTGACTAGTTTTCTTCTTGATACTCCCAGCATTCTGTGTAGACACTTCATCTCTGTCGTGACTAGTTTTCTTCTTGATACTCCCAGCATTCTGTGTAGACACTTCATCTCTGTCGTGACTAGCTTTCTTCTTGATACTCCCAGCATTCTGTGTAGACACTTCATCTCTGTCGTGACTAGTTTTCTTCTTGATACTCCCAGCATTCTGTGTAGACACTTCATCTCTGTCGTGACTAGTTTTCTTCTTGATACTCCCAGCATTCTGTGTAGACACTTCATCTCTGTCGTGACTAGCTTTCTTCTTGATACTCCCAGCATTCTGTGTAGACACTTCATCTCTGTCGTGACTAGTTTTCTTCTTGATACTCCCAGCATTCTGTGTAGACACTTCATCTCTGTCGTGACTAGTTTTCTTCTTGATACTCCAGCATTCTGTGTAGACACTTCATCTATGTCGTGACTAGTTTCCTCCTTATAATCCCAGCATTCTGTGTAGACACTTCATCTCTGTCGTGACTAGTTTTCTTCTTGATACTCCCAGCATTCTGTGTAGACACTTCATCTCTGTCGTGACTAGTTTTCTTCTTGATACTCCCAGCATTCTGTGTAGACACTTCATCTCTGTCGTGACTAGTTTTCTTCTTGATACTCCCAGCATTCTGTGTAGACACTTCATCTCTGTCGTGACTAGTTTTCTTCTTGATACTCCCAGCATTCTGTGTAGACACTTCATCTCTGTCGTGACTAGTTTTCTTCTTGATACTCCCAGCATTCTGTGTAGACACTTCATCTCTGTCGTGACTAGTTTTCTTCTTGATACTCCCAGCATTCTGTGTAGACACTTCATCTCTGTCGTGACTAGCTTTCTTCTTGATACTCCCAGCATTCTGTGTAGACACTTCATCTCTGTCGTGACTAGTTTTCTTCTTGATACTCCCAGCATTCTGTGTAGACACTTCATCTCTGTCGTGACTAGTTTTCTTCTTGATACTCCCAGCATTCTGTGTAGACACTTCATCTATGTCGTGACTAGTTTCCTCCTTATAATCCCAGCATTCTGTGTAGACACTTCATCTCTGTCGTGACTAGTTTTCTTCTTGATACTCCCAGCATTCTGTGTAGACACTTCATCTCTGTCGTGACTAGTTTTCTTCTTGATACTCCCAGCATTCTGTGTAGACACTTCATCTCTGTCGTGACTAGTTTTCTTCTTGATACTCCCAGCATTCTGTGTAGACACTTCATCTCTGTCGTGACTAGTTTTCTTCTTGATACTCCCAGCATTCTGTGTAGACACTTCATCTCTGTCGTGACTAGTTTTCTTCTTGATACTCCCAGCATTCTGTGTAGACACTTCATCTCTGTCGTGACTAGTTTTCTTCTTGATACTCCCAGCATTCTGTGTAGACACTTCATCTCTGTCGTGACTAGTTTTCTTCTTGATACTCCCAGCATTCTGTGTAGACACTTCATCTCTGTCGTGACTAGTTTTCTTCTTGATACTCCCAGCATTCTGTGTAGACACTTCATCTCTGTCGTGACTAGTTTTCTTCTTGATACTCCCAGCATTCTGTGTAGACACTTCATCTCTGTCGTGACTAGTTTTCTTCTTGATACTCCCAGCATTCTGTGTAGACACTTCATCTCTGTCATGACTAGTTTTCTTCTTGATACTCCCAGCATTCTGTGTAGACACTTCATCTCTGTCGTGACTAATTTTCTTCTATCATTTGATGTCAACGTCCAGGTTTGACGCTGAAAGCATAATGTGGGGAGAAAGATTGTGTTGAACATTGCTGTTTTAAAAATTGTCTACATCATTGTTTTTCTTCTTCTTCTGCGATGAGTTTCCTATGTTGAAAGTTTCAGCATCGCGATGAGTTGCCTCCAGGAACCTTGTTCTGGGGTTCTCTGTCACGTAGATGTCCCGTGCTCGTCTCTCGTTCTAAAGCTATTTAATTCGCTCCCTCGTTGAGCCATTGGGATATGTCGCCAGTATCCATGATATCAGTGTAGGTGAGATCGAGTTCCTAGTCCTGTTGGAAACGGACGATAAAAGGTAAGTGCTGTGTTTAAGTTGATCCCTTCAAATAACCCGCGGCAGTTTTATATCGAGAAATGCAGGCTGAAATGCCGCTGTCCAAGTCAAATATATTAGAAAAAATTAAACAGAAAATTGACACACAATAGTTTCACCATCTTCTAACTTACACTTTATTACATCTAAGCTACATCTAAATTACATCTAAGCTACAATCTAAATTACATCTAAGCTACATCTAAATTACATCTAAGCTACATCTAAATTACATCTAAGCTACATCTAAATTACATCTAAGCTACATCTAAATTACATCTACATCTAAATCTAAATTACATCTAAGCTTCATCTAAATTATAGAGAACCCAAAAGGAACACTGAATAATAATTTAAAAAATACTAGATCACTAACAATGCCACGAAGACGCACAAAATGAACCACGCAAGTCATCATCATCATCAAGTAGATTATCCTTTCTAGTACTTGGTTCCCTGACATCAGTCCTGAAAAACTCTCTGTTCTGTGCAAGTTGACCGGCGCCAGCAGCAGACATTCTCAGTTCGTCAATGACATCTTACACCCATCGTCTTCCAGGCCTTCCTCTTTTCTTCTTCAGGTCTTCCTCTCCTTCTTCTTCCAGGCAACATTCACTTCAAAATGGTGTACGAAATTAACCACACAATTACATCATGCTATAAATGATGTTGAAATAGAAGTATTTAGTCTCCAACCATGCACGCTGACATTTTCCAATGTTGAAAGTGACATTCATCATTGGCAGGTGTTGACAAATGACACGTGCCTGTATCTATTTCTGACAGATGACATGCTGACGTATCACGCAAATTTGAGTGACGTGGAAGGCGTATGTGCAAAAGGACAATAATAAGAACAATTTAATTTATTTATTGACAAATAGGTTTACCTCTCGTGACTTCCGGGTTGTCGAAGAACATTCCCGTGTGACTTCCGGGTTGCGAAAAGTAGAGCATTAAAATGTTCCCCGTGTGACTTCCGGGTTGCGAAGAATAGAAACATCATCTACTCTGCTTGTCATAAAAGGCGATAATAGGGATGTTCATGGGGCTGGCGACCAAAACTGTAAAAAAAAACGCAAACGGTTAAAGAAACAAGAGACGGGGAAAAAACCCGAATGTCTCATGAAGATCTGAATGTCTCATGAAGATCTGAATGTCTCATGAAGATCTGATGTCTCAGAATTGAAGTCCATAGTCTGAATGTCTCATGAAGATCTGAATGTCTCATGAAGATCTGAATGTCTCATGAAGATCTGAATGTTCTGAGATCTGAATGTCTCATGAAGATCTGAATGTCTCATGAAATCGAAAGTCTGAAGATCTGAATGTCTCTGAAGATCTGAATGTCTAACTAATGCCATGAAGATCTGAATGTCTCATGAAGATCTGAATGTCTCATGAAGATCTGAATGTCTCATGAAGATCTGAATGTCTCATGAAGATCTGAATGTCTCATGAAGATCTGAATGTCTCATGAAGATCTGAATGTCTCATGAAGATCTGAATGTCTCATGAAGATCTGAATGATATAGTAAAGTAAGGCACCAAATCGAATTGAATTGCTATTTTCTGCTTCTGTTTTATATGCCATTGGTCGTGATGATGGTCGGTGATGATGATGATTAATAACGGAGATTGATAATGATGATACTTATGATGATACTTATGATGATACTTATGATGATACTTATGATGATACTAATGATGATACTAATGATGATACTAATGATGATACTATGATGATACTTAATGATATACTTATGATGATACTTATGATGATACTAATGATGATACTAATGATGATACTAATGATGATACTAATGATGATACTAATGATGTACTATGATGATACTAATGATGATTTACTATGATGATACTAATGATGATACTATGATGATACTATGATGATACTAATGATGATACTAATGATGATACTGTGATACTTATGATGATACTAATGATGTACTATGATGATACTAATGATGATACTAATGATGATACTTATGATGATTACATGATGATACTAATGATGATACTATGATGATATAATGATGATACTAATGATGATACTAATGATGATACTTATGATGTACTTATGATGATACTAATGATGTACTATGATGATACTAATGATGATACTTATGATGATACTAATGATGTTACTTATGATGATACTAATGATGATACTAATGATGATACTAATGATGATACTAAGATGTCAATGATACTAATGATGATACTAATGATGTTACTAATGATGTTACTAATGATGATACTAATGATGATACTAACGATGATACTAATGATGATACTAATGATGATACTTATGATGATACTAATGATGTTACTTATGATGATATTAATGATGTTACTTATGATGATATTAATGATGATACTAATGATGATTGATGAAGGTTTCATTGTTTCTTGATATTGATAACACCTATGTGGTGCCGTGGCTCGCAAGGGAGTAAAGAATAGTACCACTGCCACCTACAAGGCATGTCGTAAGAGGCGACTAATGTATGACCTAGGAAGATACTCTAGTAAATAAAAAGCATCGCAGAAATCGGATGTTCTGGCCTACTTGTAGGCGCATAACTGGCACAGGCGTAAATCGCTCTTAGGCTTAGATTATATACACATCACACAGAGAGGTTAACAAGTGGTCGATATGGAACATTAGAAGAAGAAGAAGAGGAAGATATTGATAAGTGTTGATGGAGGTAGGATAATGATATTCAGGATATCAGGGTTGTCTGTTGTCTTTCCTCAGATGGATAATGGAGATGGTTGTCCACTCTTACCGTTAAGTGTAGGGGTGGGAGGTTTTAATGTGCGTTCCAGGGCCAGATGATTCGCCCTTGTTGTATTATATCTGTGTTTATTTAGTCTAGTCTTGATATTGTCTTTCCATTTCCCTCCTTGTTCTTCCCTTGGCTCTAGTACCTGATCCCTTTTTAATGTATTCTGTTATATACTCGCGCGCAGTTCGCCACATGCCCGCACATCACGCACACACACGCACATGCCGCACACACACGCACATACACATTGAAATAGACATGCATGCATACATATGCTAATAGATACATACATATACACAAATACATACACTGCCAAACACCCACACACACACACTCACACACATATATATATATATATATATATATATATATATATTCATATATACATACAGATATACACACTCATACAGACACATATATAGATACACAGAGACACACATACATACATACATACATACATACATACACACACATATACATACATAAATACATACATAATACTCTCACGTGCGCAGACACAGAAAGACAAACAAAGACAGACACGCAGAGAGGCGCAAACATGCAGACAGACGCAAACACGCAGACAGACGCACACACAAACATGCAAACACAAACACGCAAACATACACACACACTTGCCATGAGTCGGTGAGACAAGACTATCGACATTTGCAAACACGCGCATTCAAAACATGTCCCAGCATTTTCTAAACGTCTTTACACACACGTCTTCTGCTTCGAATTCTGTTGTAACCTCTTTGGAATCTCAATACAATCTACGCTACCAACAACAAACAATAGAGTTTCCATTCTTCTTTGTCTTCTTCAGCTGGCCAGATCCCTGTTTCCACAAACTGTTCTGACTTGAGTATACTATTCTGTATATTGAGTCATATTTTCCATTGATACATTCCTCATCTGTTTGTGTATATTTCTGTATACATTGTCCAACCGCATATTTGTTTGTTGTTCCGCCGATGTTTATATATGGTTCAATAGAAGAATGACATGATCAAAGTTGAGAGACAATTCTAAGTATTATTGTTCAGGTAATAGACATATACAATGCTCAGGCATAGGCGTTCCTACGTTCAAACAAGGAGGGGAGGGGAGGGGGAAGAGCAGTGTCCCTACTTCTTTTCCTGAAAAAATGTGTTTAAAAAAAAAAATCTTATCAAAATATTTTTATCATCTTCAAAAATTACATAGGAACCGTAGCCGGTGCTACGGAGTTAGTACACTGCAGTTGATATCTACATGTGTAAAAAAGAGATCAGAGCACACATGGTTACTCACCGAAGTGCAATGATGATGGTCCTTTCTATCAATCAATCAATCAAAAATCATGCCACTTCTGCGGTCATTTTCATTTTTCCTTAACCTTTTCGCTCCTTAATTCTGGTTGACCGCATACTATAGCCTTGTGACATCTGACCTCTGTCCGCATACTATAGCCTTGTGATATCTGACCTCTGTCAGCATACTATAGCCTTGTGACATCTGACCTCTGTCCGCATACTATAGCCTTGTGATATCTGACCTCTGTCCGCATACTATAGCCTTGTGATATCTGACCTCTGTCCGCATACTATAGCCTTGTGACATCTGACCTCTGTCCGCATACTATAGCCTTGTGACATCTGACCTCTGTCCGCATACTATAGCCTTGTGACATCTGACCTCTGTCCGCATACTATAGCCTTGTGACATCTGACCTCTGTCAGCATACTATAGCCTTGTGACATCTGACCTCTGTCCGCATACTATAGCCTTGTGATATCTGACCTCTGTCCGCATACTATAGCCTTGTGACATCTGACCTCTGTCAGCATACTATAGCCTTGTGACATCTGACCTCTGTCCGCATACTATAGCCTTGTGATATCTGACCTCTGTCCGCATACTATAGCCTTGTGACATCTGACCTCTGTCAGCATACTATAGCCTTGTGACATCTGACCTCTGTCCGCATACTATAGCCTTGTGACATCTGACCTCTGTCAGCATACTATAGCCTTGTGATATCTGACCTCTGTCCGCATACTATAGCCTTGTGATATCTGACCTCTGTCCGCATACTATAGCCTTGTGACATCTTATTTCTTCTTCTTCTGCTAACATTCTTCACGGCCAATTTGATCATTCTTATTGTGATGTATAATTGGTCCACTGGCAAGAACGGAGTGATCTACGTCGGGACGATTGTGCGCCCATGGTGACTAGGCCCGCCCGTCCGTTTTCAGCCAGCTTTTGATTTACTAGGTGAGCTTTCCTAGGTACGATCCTTTCGGATCTACGCCTTTTCGATCAACTTTGCCGTATATTTGGGCTTTGTGATCTACGCCAAGACAGTGAGTTACGCTGCTTTACCCGTTCTGACTGAGAAATATTTCTCGGGCTTGTCAGCTTGTCCTCGGACGGCGTCTTACTCGTATAAAACACCGTGTAAAGTATCGGCCTTCGCCAATGTTCAGGACCCGGGCTTCCTGTTTGATCCGTACATTGTCGGCCTTGCTTTACCGTACATTTTGAGTTTGATCCGGGAAGGAACATTCTCAGCCTTTTCTAGACGCGTATCGGTGCGTGGCAATTTGCAATTTACCTCGAAAGCACTGGCATGGGGCCGAGTACAAGCAATGTAGAGGGTCGTTTCAGTGGGCACTATAAGCGTAACTGAGGATTTTGCGCTCGCCGCCATCACCCGCCCCAGTTATTCCGGGGATGTTAGTTACGACTGCAATCGAACCTTGCTCAGTTGCCCCAAGGCTGGCAGTTCCGTTAGGCATCACCAACCTCAGTTCTTCCGGGGATGTTAATTTTAATCGCACAGTACCTTGCACGGTTTTCCCAGGGCGGGTAGTTTCGTTATGCACTAAACGCAACTTGTTCTTTTGCGCTCGGCAAACCTTGCCCAGTACATGTATCTGCACCAGGCTACCAATGCGGGTCAGCTGCAATCTTCTCTCGCACCAACACGAGGGTAGACTTTCATTCGTTACGGTCCTGTCTTATTTATTCTTGCCGACGGGCTGGCAATGTTTGCCCCTCCTCAGGGCTTCGAGCTTCGCCCTACGTGGGCATACGTTTGGTCACTGGATGCACCTCTCATCCATGTCTGAGTCGTTTCGTTGCTGTTTCTTTGCGTTCAGGGACTTGGGCAATATCTTGTTGGACACCGGTCAGGAGAATTGTGCATTTTATTTGTATGTATCTTTATCGTATTTCCGTAATTGCACTGCTACCACTACCAGTAGTTTCCTCTTCCCGATCCCTGCCCCTCTTAGCCAGACCAGAACCAGAGTGTGTTTCCAGGGTCACCGCGTGGAGGTTAGGGGCAGGGTCTTGGTTAGCGCGCCCCTCGCTAACCCTGGCTCATGTTACCACCATGACCTCATGAGCCTTTTGAGGATCGTGTCATCTATTGAACCTCGACTGATTTAATGAGCCATTCTCGGTTTCACCGTGAGACAGTGTGAACTTAGACATGCATGGCTTAATCTTTGAGACAAGCATATGACTACTGGCAGGATCAACCAGATAGCTGTCAAGGACGAGACCGGACCGACAATGCTCGGGGTAGGAGACAGCGCTCTGTGCAGAGCGGATCCCGACGTCCCCGGCGAAAATGCGAAATTGAAGCGAAACGACCGAGCGCTCGCTTCCCACAGTTTTGCCGGCAAGACTTGCGCCTCGCCAAGCAAAAACGACACCATGTTACTACCTGCGGACCCACAAGCTCGTTGCGAGAGCCGGGCCTTTAACGAGACCACCGTCGAGCGTTTAAAATTTTAGACTGACTGCATCACACCGCGACCGAGAAACTCCGATATACGGACACACACACCACCAATAAGACCGCGCGCGGCGAGCGAGCGAGTCTTAATAGCAGACGCTACCTTGTCCCTTATTCGCTGGGAGCCTCGTTCGCGTGAAAAAGCGAGGAGGCACGCGCAGCCGTTAGAGACTATGCACGCAATTGGTTATCGACACTGGGGAACCGCGTTCGTTGACTGGCTCGCCCGTCCGGTTATTTTCAAAACGGGGAGGCACAGTTTGCAGACGCACAACCCAGATATGACATCTTATAAAAATACTCATCATCATCATCAGGTTCCCTCTCCGTATCTCCAGCATCCTCTGTCTTTCGCCTTAGTGTTGCATTCTTCCAGATTGTAACCTGTCCATTTCTTTAAATTTCCTCCCACTTATCTCTCGGTCTTGCTCTTGCTTTTCCCTCCTCAACTTTCCCTCTAGTAAATGTTTTATCATGGTGTCATGTCTTTTATGTGCCCAAAATACTTTACTTGTCTGAATTTTATTTCTCTTAATAATTGTTTCTTCATGCCTAGTTTTCCTAAAACTTGTTTATTTGTCTGTTTTTCTGTCCATGAAACTCTGCTTATTCTTCTATATATCCACATCTCAAATGCATCAATTCTGTCTTCTAGCTGCTTGTTCATTGTCCATGTTTCGAGCCATACATTAATATAGGATATATATAGCATTTGATCATTCTCATTTTTAGCCTGTTTGTAATTTGTTTGGATGTCAGTAACTTTCTCATACTATTGAAATTATCCTTGGCCATTCCTATTCTCTTTTTAATTTCTGTTATACATCTGCCATCATCTGTTATCATCTGACCAAGATATAAGAAATATTTTATTTGATGTAGTAATTCTACATTTATTAAACAATACTGCAGGCTAGTATATCGGTTGTGAAGGGGTTAAGTTACTGGGGGGGGGAAGGAGGTACCATTCTTCGCCGAAACCGGACAGGAATTTATGTCAAGATCCGATCAATCAGATCGACCTAGATTTATATTTCTTTTCCTCACAAAGCCTGGACTCATAGTGTCACATCTGACGGGTTATAAAGACAACACTTCTAAAGTATGTCAAGGACGTGAATCAGATTTAATGGCATCTTCTATGATCGATCAGGACTGACACTACGCTACAGTACAACCATGGCCTCCGATAGCATATGGTCGGCGAGCTGAGGTCAAAATTCCTAGGAAATAAGACTACAACTGTCACGTGATCCTCGCATTCCAGTGTTGCTGTATAAAGACTAATTCATTAAAAAAACAACAACACAACACGCTAAATCAAGGTTATAGTATGTTACAAATTCACCCGTGTAGTGCCGGGTCCCGCAAGGAAACAAAGAATAGTACCACTGCGACCTACAATGCATGATGTAAGAGGCGACGAATGTAAGCCATATGGATATTACACTAGTAAATAAAAAGCAGCGCAGAAATCGGATGTGCAGGTCTTCTTGTGGGTGCATAACTGACACAGCGTACAATCGCTCTTGTGCTCAGATCACATACAAATCACACAGAGTGGTTGACAAGTGTTCGATATGGAGCGTTCTAAGAAGAAGAAGAAGGATTATGTTAGAAATGAAGTTTAAGGAATTTCAGTTTTAACATTTGTTATCAATAAACAACAATGATCATAAAGAATTGAGTAAAATTGGTAAAATTGAATAAAGTAGTGCAGCAAGTAGACCAGCACATCTGATTTCTGTGACGCATTTTATTTACTAGGGTAGCTTTCCTAGGCCCCTACATCAGTCGCCTCTTACGACATGCCTTGTAGGTCGCAGTGATACTATTTTTTGCTTCGCTTGCAGTCCCCATCACCACATGGATGACATGGTTATTTAACGAAATGCAATAATGATGATGGTCCTATCAGTTATTTAACGAAATGCAATAATGATGATGGTGGTCCTATCAGTTATTTAACGAAATGTAACAATGATGGTGGTCCTATCAGTTATTTAACGAAATGCAATGATGGTGGTCCTATCAGTTATTTAACGAAATGTAACAATGATGGTGGTCCTAACAGTTATTTAACGAAATGCAACAATGATGGTGGTCCTAACAGTTATTTAACGAAATGCAACAATGATGGTGGTCCTAACAGTTATTTAACGAAATGCAACAATGATGGTGGTCCTAACAGTTATTTAACGAAATGTAACAATGATGGTGGTCCTAACAGTTATTTAACGAAATGCAACAATGATGGTGGTCCTAACAGTTATTTAACGAAATGCAACAATGATGGTGGTCCTAACAGTTATTTAACGAAATGTAACAATGATGGTGGTCCTAACAGTTATTTAACGAAATGCAACAATGATGGTGGTCCTAACAGTTATTTAACGATATGCAATGATGGTGGTCCTAGCAATTAATCAACGATATGCAATGATGGTGGTCCTAGCAATCAATCAAGGAATCTGTTATAAAACCAGGTCTCAATGGCTCACAGATTTAGCTGTTGATTTATTTACTGTCCGTGACTCCCACACATATATACATATCAGTACCGGTTCCATTAGGCACTGAAGAACTCTCTCACTGGCTTTCAATTGATAATAATTTCTTGCATATAATGCTTGACATTTTCTGGAACTCTGTTTTAGGCTGGCTTCGTCTACTAGATTCGAGATAGAACAGCTTGTAGATACGGTTAAAGGTCGAACTGAGAGTATCTTAATAAAGAGACAGTGTTACAGACAGTCCCCGTGTGTTGTCAGGGCCCGCATGGGAAGCAAAGAATTGTCACACTGCGACTTACAAGGCATGTCGTAAGAGGCAGCTACGGTAGGGGTCCGCCCGTTTGCTGCTGGGGCCCAAAAGGGGAGGAAAGAATATGCAGCAATGTGTACCTGTCAGGCATTGCGTAAAAGGCGAGTAAGGAGGATCGACGTGGGGCTGGCTACCTCACCCTGTAGAAAAAATAACCCAAATACCTTCAACAAACATGAAAAGCACAACCAGCACAACCATAAGAAATAACCTAACTCAACCATCTGAACCAGGCAAGGTTTTCTAACTGGGGACACATGACATCGCCAGGAAGGTCCTCCAACTGGGAACAAATGACATCGCCAGGGAAGGTCCTCCAACTGGGAACAATGACATCGCCAGTGGAAGGTCCTCCAACTGGGAACAAATGACGTATCCTAGGCGAGGTCCTCCAACTGGAGCACAAATAACGTATATCCAGGGGAAGGTCCTCCAACTGGGGAACAAATGACGTATCGCCAGGCGAAGGTCCTCAACTGGGGAACAAATGACATATCGCCAGGGAAGGTCCCCCAACTGGGGAACAAATGACATATCGCCAGGGGAAGGTCCTCCAACTGGGGAACAAATGACGTATCGCCAGGCGAAGGTCCTCCAACTGGGGAACAAATGACATATCGCCAGGGGAAGGTCCTCCAACTGGGGAACAAATGACGTATCGCCGGGAAAGACGAAAGGATCCGGTGATGCCGACTAACGTTCTTTTCGGTAGGAAAACTGAAAGAATTGGTTGCTGGAACGTGAAAACGTTGCTTGAGCAGAACAAAACAGCCCAGCTCCCAACCGAGATGAAGAACTACGGGATACAAACATGGAAAGAATTGTAAGGAATGACAGGAAACAGGAAGAGCTGGAAGAAGTTTGTGGAAGACCTGTGCTCCATTGGGAGTTGAAAGGGGATGAAGATGAAGATGAAGTTATAGACAGTCTTGTAGTAAAGACAGTGCTATATACCGTCTCGTTGCATTGAGACAGGTTTTACTGACAGTCTTGTAGTAAAGACAGTGCTATATACCGTCTCGTTGCATTGAGACAGGTTTTACTGACAGTCTTGTAGTAAAGACAGTGCTATATACCGTCTCGTTGCATTGAGACAGGTTTTACTGACAGTCTTGTAGTAAAGACAGTGCTATATACCGTCTCGTTGCATGGAGACAGGTTTTACTGACAGTCTGGTAGTAAAGACAGTGCTATATACCGTCTCGTTGCATGGAGACAGGTTTTACTGACATTCTTGTAGTAAAGACAGTGCTATATACCGTCTCGTTGCATTGAGACAGGTTTTACTGACAGTCTGGTAGTAAAGACAGTGCTATATACCGTCTCGTTGCATGGAGACAGGTTTTACTGACATTCTTGTAGTAAAGACAGTGCTATATACCGTCTCGTTGCATTGAGACAGGTTTTACTGACAGTCTTACGCTCGTGTATTATCAGGACTCGTAAGGGGAGCAAAGAATAATAACACTGTGATCTACAAGACTGAGGCGCCTGAGGTAGGAGTATAGGAAAGCTACCTTAGTAAATAAAAAGCGTCGCAGAAATAGGATGTTCTGACCTACTTCTAGGCGCATAACTGACACAACGTACACTCGCTTTTAGGCTTAGATCACATACAAATCACATATAGCATTTAATAAGTAGTCGATATGTAGCGTGCGAGGGAAGAATAAGTTCTGCCACTAAGGTTTCCTTAAGTTAACTAGACACCTGATGTCACAACGTTCCCCGTCCGTTGCGGAAACAATGACACCGCTTGACAACACCAACAATATCATTGTCATCGTTTATTTATTCAGATGACACGCCGCAGCTACTGAGGTCATGTCACCATACACGTTATTAGTTATGACATTGTTGGTGTCACTTAAATAAACACATTAGCGACCTGGCCAGTGACATTTCAGTACTTTTTCTTTTCTTTACCCACGATGAATTCAGAGAGAGCTACATAAGTGTAGTTGTTAGTGAATTCAGAGAGAGCTACATAAGTGTAGTTGTTAATGAATTCAGAGAGAGCTACATAAGTGTAGTTGTTAATGAATTCAGAGAGAGCTACATAAGTGTAGTTGTTAATGAATTCAGAGAGAGCTACATAAGTGTAGTTGTTAATGAATTCAGAGAGAGCTACATAAGTGTAGTTGTTAGTGAATTCAAAAGAGCTACATAAGTGTAGTTGTTAATGAATTCAGAGAGAGCTACATAAGTGTAGTTGTTAATGAATTCAGAGAGAGCTACATAAGTGTAGTTGTTAATGAATTCAGAGAGAGCTACATAAGTGTAGTTGTTAATGAATTCAGAGAGAGCTACATAAGTGTAGTTGTTAATGAATTCAGAGAGAGCTACATAAGTGTAGTTGTTAATGAATTCAGAGAGAGCTACATAAGTGTAGTTGTTAATGAATTCAGAGAGAGCTGCATAAGCGTAGTTATATTGTTAGTGAATTCAGAGAGAGCTACATAAGCGTAGTTGTTAATGAATTCAGAGAGAGCTACATAAGTGTAGTTGTTAATGAATTCAGAGAGAGCTGCATAAGCGTAGTTGTTAATGAATTCAAAAGAGATGCATAAGCGTAGTTATATTGTTAGTGAATTCAGAGAGACTACATAAGCGTAGTTGTTAATGAATTCAAAAGAGCTACATAAGTGTAGTTGTTAATGAAATCAGAGAGAGCTGCATAAGCGTAGTTGTTAATGAATTCAGAGAGAGCTACATAAGCGTAGTTATATTGTTAGTGAATTCAGAGAGAGCTACATAAGCGTAGTTGTTAATGAATTCAGAGAGAGCTACATAAGTGTAGTTGTTAATGAATTCAGAGAGAGCTGCATAAGCGTAGTTGTTAATGAATTCAGAGAGAGCTACATAAGCGTAGTTGTTAATGAATTCAGAGAGAGCTACATAAGCGTAGTTGTTAATGAATTCAGAGAGAGCTACATAAGTGTAGTTGTTAATGAATTCAGAGAGAGCTACATAAGCGTAGTTATATTGTTAGTGAATTCAGAGAGAGCTACATAAGCGTAGTTGTTAATGAATTCAAAAGAGCTGCATAAGTGTAGTTGTTAATGAATTCAGAGAGAGCTACATAAGTGTAGTTGGTAATGAATTCAGAGAGAGCTACATAAGTGTAGTTGTTAATGAATTCAGAGAGAGCTACATAAGTGTAGTTGTTAATGAATTCGAGAGAGCTACATAAGTGTAGTTGTTAATGAATTCAGAGAGAGCTGCATAAGTGTAGTTGTTAATGAATTCAGAGAGAGCATAATGTAGTTGTTAATGAATTCAGAGAGAGCTACATAAGCGTAGTTGTTAATGAATTCAGAGAGAGCTACATAAGCGTAGTTGGTAATGAATTCAGAGAGAGCTACATAAGTGTAGATGTTAATGAATTCAGAGAGAGTTACATAAGTGTAGTTGTTAATGAATTCAGAGAGAGCTACATAAGTGTAGTTGTTAATGAATTCAGAGAGAGCTACATAAGTGTAGTTGTTAATGAATTCAGAGAGAGCTACATAAGTTTAGTTGTTAATGAATTCAGAGAGAGCTGCATAAGTGTAGTTGTTAATGAATTCAGAGAGAGCTACATAAGTGTAGTTGTTAATGAATTCAGAGAGAGCTACATAAGTGTAGTTGTTAATGAATTCAGAGAGAGCTACATAAGCGTAGTTGTTAATGAATTCAGAGAGAGCTACATAAGTGTAGTTGTTAATGAATTCAGAGAGAGCTACATAAGTGTAGTTGTTAATGAATTCAGAGAGAGCTACATAAGCGTAGTTGTTAATGAATTCAGAGAGAGCTACATAAGTGTAGTTGTTAATGAATTCAGAGAGAGCTACATAAGCGTAGTTGTTAATGAATTCAGAGAGAGCTGCATAAGTGTAGTTATATTGTTAGTGAATTCAGAGAGAGCTACATAAGGTGAGTTGTTAATGAATTCAGAGAGCTCATAAGTGTAGTTGTTAATGAATTCAGAGAGAGCTGCATAAGTGTAGTTATATTGTTAGTGAATTCAGAGAGAGCTACATAAGCGTAGTTGTTAATGAATTCAGAGAGAGCTACATAAGTGTAGTTGTTAATGAATTCAAAAGAGCTGCATAAGTGTAGTTGTTAATGAATTCAGAGAGAGCTGCATAAGTGTAGTTATTAATGAATTCAGAGAGAGCTGCATAAGCGTAGTTATATTGTTAGTGAATTCAGAGAGAGCTGCATAAGTGTAGTTGTTAATGAATTCAGAGTGAGCTGCATAAGCGTAGTTGTTAATGAATTCAGAGAGAGCTACATAAGTGTAGTTGGTAATGAATTCAGAGAGAGCTGCATAAGTGTAGTTGTTAATGAATTCAGAGAGAGCTACATAAGTGTAGTTGTTAATGAATTCAGAGAGAGCTGCATAAGTGTAGTTATATTGTTAGTGAATTCAGAGAGAGCTACATAAGCGTAGTTGTTAATGAATTCAGAGAGCTGCATAAGGTAGTGTTAATGAATTCAGAGAGAGCTGCATAAGTGTAGTTATTAATGAATTCAGAGAGCTGCATAATGTAGTTATATTGTTAGTGAATTCAGAGAGCTATATAAGCGTAGTTGTTAATGAATTCAGAAAAGCTGCATAAGTGTAGTTGTTAATGAATTCAGAGAGAGCTGCATAAGTGTAGTTATTAATGAATTCAAAAGAGCTACATAAGCGTAGTTGTTAATGAATTCAGAGAGAGCTGCATAAGTGTAGTTATATTGTTAGTGAATTCAGAGAGAGCTACATAAACGTAGTTGTTAATGAATTCAGAGAGAGTTGCATAAGTGTAGTTGTTAATGAATTCAGAGAGAGCTGCATAAGTGTAGTTATTAATGAATTCAGAGAGAGCTGCATAAGCGTAGTTATATTGTTAGTGAATTCAGAGAGAGCTGCATAAGTGTAGTTGTTAATGAATTCAGAGTGAGCTGCATAAGCGTAGTTGTTAATGAATTCAGAGAGGGTACATAAGCGTAGTTGGTAATGAATTCAGAGAGAGCTACATAAGTGTAGTTGTTAATGAATTCAGAGAGAGCTGCATAAGTGTAGTTGTTAATGAATTCAGAGAGAGCTACATAAGTGTAGTTGTTAATGAATTCAGAGAGAGCTACATAAGTGTAGTTGTTAATGAATTCAGAGAGAGCTACATAAGTGTAGTTGTTAATGAATTCAGAGAGAGCTACATAAGTGTAGTTGTTAATGAATTCAGAGAGAGCTACATAAGTGTAGTTGTTAATGAATTCAGAGAGAGCTACATAAGTGTAGTTGTTAATGAATTCTGAGAGAGCTGCATAAGTGTAGTTATATTGTTAGTGAATTCAGAAGAGCTACAAGCGTAGTTGTTAATGAATTCAGAGAGGCTGCATAAATGTAGTTGTTAATGAATTCAAAAGAGCTGCATAAGTGTAGTTATTAATGAATTCAGAGAGAGCTGCATAAGTGTAGTTATATTGTTAGTGAATTCAGAGAGAGCTACATAAGCGTAGTTGTTAATGAATTCAGAGAGAGCTGCATAAGTGTAGTTGTTAATGAATTCAGAGAGAGCTGCATAAGTGTAGTTATTAATGAATTCAGAGAGAGCTACATAAGTGTAGTTGTTAATGAATTCAGAGAGAGCTGCATAAGTGTAGTTATATTGTTAGTGAATTCAGAGAGAGCTACATAAGCGTAGTTGTTAATGAATTCAGAGAGAGCTACATAAGCGTAGTTGTTAATGAATTCAGAGAGAGCTGCATAAGTGTAGTTGTTAATGAATTCAGAGAGCTGCATAAGTGTAGTATAATGAATTCAGAGAGAGCTGCATAAGCGTAGTTATATTGTTAGTGAATTCAGAGAGAGCTGCATAAGTGTAGTTGTTAATGAATTCAGAGTGAGCTGCATAAGCGTAGTTGTTAATGAATTCAGAGAGAGCTACATAAGCGTAGTTGGTAATGAATTCAGAGAGAGCTACATAAGCGTAGCTGTTAATGAATTCAGAGAGAGCTACATTAGTGTAGTTGTTAATGAATTCAGAGAGAGCTACATAAGCGTAGTTGTTAATGAATTCAGAGAGAGCTACATAAGTGTAGTTGTTAATGAATTCAAAAAAGCTACATAAGCGTAGTTGTTAATGAATTCAGAGAGGGTATATTAGTGTAGTTGTTAATGAATTCAGAGAGAGCTACAAAAGCGGAGTTGTTAATGAATTCAGAGAGAGCTACATAAGTGTAGTTGTTAATGAATTCAGAGAGAGCTACATAAGTGTAGTTGTTAATGAATTCAGAGAGAGCTACATAAGTGTAGTTGTTAATGAATTCAGAGAGAGCTACATAAGTGTAGTTGTTAATGAATTCAGAGAGAGCTACATAAGTGTAGTTGTTAATGAATTCAGAGAGAGCTACATAAGTGTAGTTGTTAATGAATTCAGCGAGAGCTACATAAGCGTAGTTGTTAATGAATTCAGAGAGAGCTACATAAGTGTAGTTGTTAATGAATTCAGAGAGAGCTGCATAAGTGTAGTTATATTGTTAGTGAATTCAGAGAGAGCTACATAAGCGTAGTTGTTAATGAATTCAGAGAGAGCTACATAAGCGTAGTTGTTAATGAATTCAGAGAGAGCTGCATAAGTGTAGTTGTTAATGAATTCAGAGAGAGCTGCATAAGTGTAGTTATTAATGAATTCAGAGAGAGCTGCATAAGCGTAGTTATATTGTTAGTGAATTCAGAGAGAGCCGCATAAGTGTGTTGTTAATGAATCAGAGTGAGCTGCATAAGCGTAGTTGTTAATGAATTCAGAGAGAGCTACATAAGCGTAGTTGGTAATGAATTCAGAGAGAGCTACATAAGTGTAGTTGTTAATGAATTCAGAGAGAGCTACATAAGTGTAGTTGTTAATGAATTCAGAGAGAGCTACATAAGCCTAGTTGTTAGTGAATTCAGAGAGAGCTGCATAAGCGTAGCTGTTAGTGAATTTGCTTCTTTAACTAGTGGTTCGGGTTCAATGCCATATTAGGTGTGGAATTTTTTCCGACAGTCACGGCTCTCAGGTCAAGCCAGCCTCAATTGTGTATCAGGAAAAGCACTGTGAAGTAAAGACAGCCGGCGTGATCTTGACAATATCACCCATCGTGAGCCGACGGTCAATGAAAAATACAGGTCTAACACCGTCTTAGACTATATAACGTGGGGTAGACTATATAACGTGGGCTAGACTATATAACGCGGACTAGACTATATAACGCGGACTAGACTATATAACGTGGGCTAGACTATATAACGCGGGCTAGACTATATAACGCGGACTAGACTATATAACGCGGACTAGACTATATAACGCGGACTAGACTATATAACGCGGGCTAGACTATATAACGCGGGCTAGACTATATAACGTGGACTAGACTATATAACGTGGGCTAGACTATATAACGTGCGCTAGACTATATAACGTGGACTAGACTATATAACGTGGACTAGACTATATAACGTGGGCGTAGACTATATAACGTGGGCGTAGACTATATAACGTGGACTAGACTATATAACGTGGACTAGACTATATAGCGCGTACTAGACTATATAACGTGGCTGGACTATATAACGTGGACTAGACTATATAACGTGGGCTAGACTATATAACGTGCGCTAGACTATATAACGTGGACTAGACTATATAACGTGGACTAGACTATATAACGTGGGCGTAGACTATATAACGTGGGCGTAGACTATATAACGTGGACTAGACTATATAACGTGGACTAGACTATATAACGCGGGGTAGACTATATAACGTGGACTAGACTATATAACGTGGACTAGACTATATAACGTGGGCTAGACTATATAACGTTGACTAGACTATATAACGTGGACTAGACTATATAACGTGGGCTAGACTATATAACGTTGACTAGACTATATAACGTGGGCTAGACTATATAACGTGGGCTAGACTATATAACGTGGGCATAGACTATATAACGAGGACTAGACTATATAACGTGGACTAGACTATATAACGTGGGCTAGACTATATAACGTGGGCGTAGACTAGATAACGTGGACTAGACTATATAACGCGGACTAGACTATATAACGTGGGCATAGACTATATAACGAGGACTAGACTATATAACGTGGACTAGACTATAAACGGGACTAGACTATATAACGCGTACTAGACCATATAACGCGGGTAGACTATATAACGTGGGCGTAGACTATATAACGTGGGCGTAGACTATATAACGTGTACTAGACTATATAACGCGGGCTAGACTATATAACGTGTACTAGACTATATAACGCGGGCTAGACTATATAACGTGGACTAGACTATATAACGCGGGCTAGACTATATAACGTGTACTAGACTATATAACGCGGGCTAGACTATATAACGCGGGCTAGACTATATAACGTGTACTAGACTATATAACGTGGGCGTAGACTATATAACGCGGGCTAGACTATATAACGTGGACTAGACTATATAACGCGGGCTAGACTATATAACGTGTACTAGACTATATAACGCGGGCTAGACTATATAACGTGTACTAGACTATATAACGCGGGCTAGACTATATAACGCGGGCTAGACTATATAACGTGTACTAGACTATATAACGTGGGCGTAGACTATATAACGCGGACTAGACTATATAACGTGGACTAGACTATATAACGCGGGCTAGACTATATAACGTGTACTAGACTATATAACGCGGGCTAGACTATATAACGTGGACTAGACTATATAACGCGGGCTAGACTATATAACGTGTACTAGACTATATAACGTGGGCGTAGACTATATAACGCGGGCTAGACTATATAACGTGTACTAGACTATATAACGTGGGCGTAGACTATATAACGCGGGCTAGACTATATAACGTGTACTAGACTATATAACGCGGGCTAGACTATATAACGTGTACTAGACCGTATAACGCGGGCTAGACTATATAACGTGTACTAGACTATATAACGCGGGCTAGACTATATAACGCGGGCTAGACTATATAACGTGTACTAGACTATATAACGTGGGCGTAGACTATATAACGCGGACTAGACTATATAACGTGGACTAGACTATATAACGCGGGCATGACTATATAACGTGTACTAGACTATATAACTCGGGCTAGACTATATAACGCGGGCTAGACTATATAACGTGGACTAGACTATATAACGTGGGCGTAGACTATATAACGTGGGCTAGACTAGATAACGTGGGCGTAGACTATATAACGCGGACTAGACTAGATAACATGGGCTAGACTAGATAACATGGGCTAGACTATATAACGTGGGCTAGACTATATAACGTGTGCTAGACTATATAACGCGGGCTAGACTAGATAACGTGGCTAGACTATATAACGTAGGCTAGACTATATAACGTGGGCTAGACAATATAACGTAGGCGTAGACTAGATAACGTGGGCTAGACAATATAACGTAGGCGTAGACTATATAACGTGGGCGTAGACTATATAACGTGGACTAGACTATATAACGTGGACTAGACTATATAACGTGGACTAGACTATATAACGTGGGCGTAGACTATATAACGTGGGCGTAGACTATATAACGTGGGCGTAGACTATATAACGTGGACTAGACTATATAACGTGGACTAGACTATATAACGTGGGCGTAGACTATATAACGTGGGGTAGGAAAAAGGGTTCCTTTACTATGAATTCAGGCGTAGTCACGGCACCTAATAAGACGACTAGGACTTTTTTGCGTGAAGGCTCCCTTTTCTTATCACCAGTGTCACTCATCATTCAGGACAGACTTATTAGTAAAGGGCAGGGCTTCCTGTAGCCCAACCGTGATCGTGTCACAATTTTGGCCAGCTTGTCCGATTCGCCTCATTGGGCCCGTGTTCACTAGCGCACTGTTAGCAAATCTACAACGGGCGCCTGTGGGGTGCCGGGGCTCGCAAGAGGAGCAAAGAATAGTACCACTGCGACCTACAAGGCATGTCGTAAGAGGCGACTAAAGCAGAGGCTGGATAAGCCATATTAAATCTTTTCTGCGAACGCTCCATATCAAGCACTTGTTAACCATGTGATTTATATGTGATCTGAGTTATGAGCGATTGTACGCTGTGCCAGTTATGTGCCTACAGTAGAACAGCACATCTGAATTCTGCAAAACATTTTATTTACTAGAAGCTTCTAGGCCCTACATCAGTCGCCTCTTACGACATGCCTTGTAGGTAGCAGTGGTACTATTCTTTACTTCGCTTGCGGGCCACAGCACCACATGGGTGACCCTAGTAAATAAAAAGTTTGGCAGAAATTGGATGTGCTGGCTTACTTGTAGGCGTATAACCGGTACAACGTACAATCGCTCTTAGTCTCAGATCACATACAAATCATAAAGAATGGTTTAATACGTGGTAGATTTGGAGCGTCCGGAGAAGAAGAAGAAGAAGAAGATATCAGGGATACCACTTGTGGTACTAAGAACAGATGTTATTGAAGTGAGAATGACTTGTGTTATGTCTGGTTACTTGTGGTACTAAGAACAGATGTTATTGAAGTGAGAATGACTTGTGGTACTAAGAACGGATGTTATTGAAGTGAGAAAGACTTGTGGTACTAAGAACAGATGTTATTGAAGTGAGAATGACTTGTGGTACTAAGAACGGATGTTATTGAAGTGAGAAAGACTTGTGGTACTAAGAACGGATGTTATTGAAGTGAGAATGACTTGTGGTACTAAGAACAGATGTTATTGAAGTGAGAATGACTTGTGGTACTAAGAACGGATGTTATTGAAGTGAGAATGACTTGTGGTACTAAGAACGGATGTTATTGAAGTGAGAATGACTTGTGGTACTAAGAACGGATGTTATTGAAGTGAGAATGACTTGTGGTACTAAGAACGGATGTTATTGAAGTGAGAATGAATTGTGGTACTAAGAACAGATGTTATTGAAGTGAGAATGACTTGTGGTACTAAGAACGGATGTTATTGAAGTGAGAAAGACTTGTGGTACTAAGAACAGATGTTATTGAAGTGAGAATGACTTGTGGTACTAAGAACGGATGTTATTGAAGTGAGAATGACTTGTGGTATAAGAACGGATGTTATTGAAGTGAGAATGACTTGTGGACTAAGAACGGATGTTATTGAAGTGAGAAATGACTTGTGTACTAAGAACAGATGTTATTGAAGTGAGAAAGACTTGTGGTACTAAGAACAGATGTTATTGAAGTGAGAATGACTTGTGGTACTAAGAACGGATGTTATTGAAGTGAGAATGACTTGTGGTACTAAGAACGGATGTTATTGAAGTGAGAATGACTTGTGGTACTAAGAACGGATGTTATTGAAGTGAGAAAGACTTGTGGTACTAAGAACGGATGTTATTGAAGTGAGAATGACTTGTACTAAGAACGATGTTATTGAAGTGAGAAAGACTGTGTATAGTGTCTGAGTTACTTGTGGTACTAAGAACGGATGTTATTGAAGTGAGAATGACTTGTGGTACTAAGAACAGATGTTATTGAAGTGAGAATGACTTGTGGTACTAAGAACGGATGTTATTGAAGTGAGAAAGACTTGTGTTATGTCTAGTTACTTGTGGTACTAAGAACGATGTTATTGAAGTGAGAAAGACTTGTGTTATGTCTGTTACTGTAGGTACTAAGAACGGATGTTATTGAAGCAGAATGACTTGTGTTATGTCTGGTTACTTGTGGTACTAAGAACGGATGTTATTGAAGTGAGAATGACTTGTGGTACTAAGAACGGATGTTATTGAAGTGAGAATGACTGTGGTCACTAAGAACGATGTTATTGAAGTGAGAATGACTTGTGGTACTAAGAACAGATGTTATTGAAGTGAGAATGACTTGTGTTATGTCTGGTTACTTGTGGTACTAAGAACGGATGTTATTGAAGTGAGAATGACTTGTTATATGTCTGGTTACTTGTGGTACTAAGAACCGATGTTATTGAAGTGAGAATGACTTGTGGTACTAAGAACAGATGTTATTGAAGTGAGAATGACTTGTGGTACTAAGAACGGATGTTATTGAAGTGAGAAAGACTTGTGGTACTAAGAACGGATGTTATTGAAGTGAGAATGACTTGTGGTACTAAGAACGGATGTTATTGAAGTGAGAATGACTTGTGGTACTAAGAACAGATGTTATTGAAGTGAGAATGACTTGTGTTATGTCTGAAGTTACTAGGTACTAAGAACAGATGTTATTGAAGTGAGAATGACTTGTGGTACTAAGAACGGATGTTATTGAAGTGAGAATGACTTGTGGTACTAAGAACTGATGTTATTGAAGTGAGAAAGACTTGTGGTACTAAGAACGGATGTTATTGAAGTGAGAATGACTTGTGGTACTAAGAACGGATGTTATTGAAGTGAGAATGACTTGTGGTACTAAGAACAGATGTTATTGAAGTGAGAATGACTTGTGTTATGTCTGGTTACTTGTGGTACTAAGAACGGATGTTATTGAAGTGAGAATGACTTGTGTTATGTCTGGTTACTTGTGGTACTAAGAACGGATGTTATTGAAGTGAGAAAGACTTGTGTTATGTCTGGTCACTTGTGGTACTAAGAACGGATGTTATTGAAGTGAGAAAGACTTGTGTTATGTCTGGTTACTTGTGGTACTAAGAACGGATGTTATTGAAGTGAGAAAGACTTGTGGTACTAAGAACGGATGTTATTGAAGTGAGAAAGACTTGTGGTACTAAGAACAGATGTTATTGAAGTGAGAATGAATTGTGGTACTAAGAACAGATGTTATTGAAGTGAGAATGACTTGTGGTACTAAGAACTGATGTTATTGAAGTGAGAATGACT
The DNA here is from genome assembly GCA_020796225.1 of Arion vulgaris. Taxonomy (NCBI): domain Eukaryota; kingdom Metazoa; phylum Mollusca; class Gastropoda; order Stylommatophora; family Arionidae; genus Arion; species Arion vulgaris. The sequence goes on from CM036759.1 coordinate 67,399,378, forward strand.
TGTGGTACTAAGAACGGATGTTATTGAAGTGAGAATGACTTGTGGTACTAAGAACAGATGTTATTGAAGTGAGAATGACTTGTGGTACTAAGAACAGATGTTATTGAAGTGAGAATGACTTGTGGTACTAAGAACGGATGTTATTGAAGTGAGAATGACTTGTGGTACTAAGAACGGATGTTATTGAAGTGAGAATGACTTGTGGTACTAAGAACGGATGTTATTGAAGTGAGAATGACTTGTGGTACTAAGAACGGATGTTATTGAAGTGAGAATGACTTGTGGTACTAAGAACCGATGTTATTGAAGTGAGAATGACTTGTGGTACTAAGAACAGATGTTATTGAAGTGAGAATGACTTGTGGTACTAAGAACGGATGTTATTGAAGTGAGAAAGACTTGTGGTACTAAGAACGGATGTTATTGAAGTGAGAATGACTTGTGGTACTAAGAACAGATGTTATTGAAGTGAGAATGACTTGTGTTATGTCTGTTACTTGTGGTACTAAGAACGGATGTTATTGAAGTGAGAAAGACTTGTGTTATGTCTGGTTACTTGTGGTACTAAGAACGGATGTTATTGAAGTGAGAAAGACTTGTGGTACTAAGAACGGATGTTATTGAAGTGAGAAAGACTTGTGGTACTAAGAACAGATGTTATTGAAGTGAGAATGACTTGTGGTACTAAGAACCGATGTTATTGAAGTGAGAATGACTTGTGGTACTAAGAACGGATGTTATTGAAGTGAGAAAGACTTGTGGTACTAAGAACGGATGTTATTGAAGTGAGAATGACTTGTGGTACTAAGAACAGATGTTATTGAAGTGAGAATGACTTGTGGTACTAAGAACCGATGTTATTGAAGTGAGAATGACTTGTGGTACTAAGAACGGATGTTATTGAAGTGAGAAAGACTTGTGTTATGTCTGGTTACTTGTGGTACTAAGAACGGATGTTATTGAAGTGAGAAAGACTTGTGTTATGTCTGGTTACTTGTGGTACTAAGAACGGATGTTATTGAAGTGAGAAAGACTTGTGTTATGTCTGGTTACTTGTGGTACTAAGAACGGATGTTATTGAAGTGAGAAAGACTTGTGTTATGTCTGGTTACTTGTGGTACTAAGAACAGATGTTATTGAAGTGAGAATGACTTGTGGTACTAAGAACGGATGTTATTGAAGTGAGAATGACTTGTGGTACTAAGAACGGATGTTATTGAAGTGAGAATGACTTGTGGTACTAAGAACGGATGTTATTGAAGTGAGAATGACTTGTGGTACTAAGAACAGATGTTATTAGCAAGTGAGAAAGACTTGTGGTACTAAGAACAGATGTTATTGAAGTGAGAAAGACTGTGTACTAAGAACGGATGTTATTGAAGTGAGAATGTCTTGTGGTACTAAGAACGGATGTTATTGAAGTGAGAATGACTTGTGCTACTAAGAACAGATGTTATTGAAGTGAGAAAGACTTGTGGTACTAAGAACAGATGTTATTGAAGTGAGAATGACTTGTGGTACTAAGAACGGATGTTATTGAAGTGAGAATGACTTGTGGTACTAAGAACGGATGTTATTGAAGTGAGAATGACTTGTGGTACTAAGAACGGATGTTATTGAAGTGAGAATGACTTGTGGTACTAAGAACGGATGTTATTGAAGTGAGAATGACTTGTGGTACTAAGAACAGATGTTATTGAAGTGAGAATGACTTGTGTTATGTCTGGTCTCACATATCTACGCTGATGTATGCATGTTGAAACTACGCGCCTATATGTAGCATATGTACTTACCATAACATTATCACTGTTTTAGCAAAATGGTATAAAACCGAAGGATTGACTTCATTGCACCGGGTTTATCCCATATGTCTCAGTCCCTCTCTGCAGAAATAGCACGCCACCTGCCGAGAGTATTGCACAAAGCATGTAATCTGTAACAATAATAGAGGCCCTGGATAAATGCACGCGTGAACAGGGCCGTGTCCCAGTCAACTTAGATAACTTTATAGTTGGCATGCTGTACCCATTGCCACAGCCAACTCTAGATAACTTTATAGTTGGCTTCCGTGCCCCAGCCAACTCTAGATAACTCTTAAAGTTGACTGGCAGTGCGGTCCAGATTTGAGCCCACACCTTTCGGATCGCAAGGCAGAGCTTAGCCACATGACACGCTAACATGGTTTTAACAGGACAAGGACCAATTATGACGCAGGTCAGGAGGCGAAAGTGACAATGTGTCTGGCATACCTAGCGGCCGACACAATCGAGTGTTACTAGACAAGCACTTGATTGGAACCCGTAAGGAAAATGAAAAAGGGGACAATCTAAACATACCTGCAGGAAATAGTTTTCTTAAAGAACTGAATGTTGGACTATCATTAGAAGTCATAACGAGAACGGACAGAAACTGGAAACAATGGAGCACAACTTGACGAAGCCCTATGCTCCACAAGGAGCGCAGATGAGTAAGTTAATAAATTTCACGGCTCTAGATATATTTATAAGATAATCTCAAAATTATTTTCGAACATAATTAAAAAAAAAAAATTTAGTGAGGTGACCGATTTTAAAGTTCATCTAATCCTCATTTCTATTCTTGGATACGCCACTGATTCTAATCTGAAAAGCAATCCTGAAAATTGCTAACATATCCAGACAGAAATGTAGTTGAACTTTGTGTCTATATCTTCCTCCCTCCCCTCAGAGCTGTCTCGGTATCTGCCATCAATCAAGATCGTTTGGCTTAAAACTCATTCAATGAATCACAGACTGAGCTATCTTTAGTTTCTTAAGCTTTTGAGTTATTGCTTCAGGCTGATGTTTCTCAAGGTCGACGAGCCTGATCTAGCGATAGATTATGTAAACACACACTGCCCTAGTTGGCGTGCCGAAAAAAAATAAACAAAAAATTGGGCAGAGTTTCTGCACAAAAGGTTCGCTTGTTAGCGGTCATTGCGCCATAGTTCTGTGTCGTTTCATTTTCCCGCTTTTTTCTCGTCCTCTCATTTTTAATTCATTTTTCTCTCTCCTGTTTCTGAATTTCAGTATTAAATTTATTCTCTTATCTATCTATCTATCTATCTATCTATCTATCTATCTATCATCTATCTATCTATCTATCTATCTATCTATTATCTATCTATCTATCTATCTATCTATCTATCTATCTATCTATCTATCTATCTATCTATCTATCTATCTATCTATCTATCTATCTATCTATCATCTATCATCTATCTATCTATCTATCTATCGATCTATCTATCGATCTATCTATCTATCTATCTATCTATCTCATCTATCTGTCTGTCTGCGTCTGTCTGTCTGTCTGTCTGCCCGTCTGTCGTCTGTCTCGTCGTTGTCTGTCTGTCTGTCTCGTCTGTCTGTCTGTCTGTCTGTCTGTCTGTCTGTCTGTCTGTCTGTCTGTCTGCTCTGTCTGTCTCGTCTGTCTGTCCGTCTCGTCTGTCTGTCTGTCTGTTCGTCTCGTTGCCGTCGTCTGTCTCGTCTGCTCGTCTGTCTGCCTGTCTGTCTGTCTGTCTGCCCGTCTGTCTGCTGTCGTCTGTCGTCGTCTGCTCCGTCTGTCTGTCTGTTCTGTCTGTTCGTCTGTCTGTCTGTTCGTTCGTCTGTCGTTCGTTCGTTCGTTCGTCTGCTGTCGTTCGTCTGCGTCCGTTCGTCTGTCTGTCTGCTCCGTTCGTTCGTTCGTCTGCCGTCTGTTCGTCTCGTCTGTCTCGTCTGTCTGTCTGTCTGTCTGTCTGTCGTCTCGTCTGTCTGTCTGTCCGTTCGTTCTGTCGTCCTGTCTGTCGCTTCTGTCTGCTCTGTTCGTTCGTTCGTTCGTCTGTCTGTCTGTCTGTTCGTCTGTCTGCTGTCTGTCTCGTCTGCTCCGTTCGTCTGCCCGTCCGTCGTCTGTCTGTCTGTCTGTCTGTCTGCTCCGTTCGTTCGTCTGTCTGTCTGTCTGTTCGTCTGTCTCGTCTGTCTGTCTCGTCTGTCTCGTCTGTCTGCTCCGTCTGTCTGTCTGTCTGTCTCGTCTGTCTGTCTGTCTGTCTGCGTCTCGTCGTCTGTCTGTCTGTCGTCTGTTCGTCTGCTCCGTCGTTCGTCGTCGTCTGCCCGTCTGTCTGCCCGTTCGCGTCTGTCTGTCTGTCTGTCTGTCTGCTGTCTGTCTGTCTGTCTGTCTGTCTGTCTGTCTGTCTGTCTGTCTGTCTCGTCTGTCGTC